>OX463838.1:59241049-59865179 GCA_949825065.1 Odontocerum albicorne | reverse complement strand
AAGAGCAATTTTTTATCGCGTAGTACATTCTCGTAGTAAATAAAGCAAGTTACGTCATCGTGAATTAAAAAATTGTTTTCGGTTTCGTATGTTCACGAACTGGGCTATGGGACCTTATTGAATAAATTTACCAAATATTGATGTCTTTCATATTCTGGTAGATAAATTGAGAATTGAACTTCTCAATAAATTTTGTAGGTATAACTGAATCACTTCATAGGAAAATTATTAATTCTGTTCTTATTATTATTATCTATATAATTTTATTTATTGTACTGTGCCTTTTATTTTATTTTATTAAGTTAAACCTGTATCAAACGTTAACATTAAAAAAAATAAGACCCCTGTTGCAACGAAAGCGGTATTTGTCAATTCCAGTCTGATTTAACATGGTTATTTTTTTACAGATTATCGTTTGTGATTTACTCGACTCGACTCTGAGACAATCTTCCTGACTCAATCAGATGTGTTACATACTTATTGATATTTAAAAATAAATAAAAGAAGTGATATTTAAAAATAAACAAAAGAAATGATTTTTAAAAATAAACAAAAGAAGTACTATTTATCGCATTTCATTTCGTATTCCCACTAGATCCACAAGACAGCTCAATCCCTTTTAAACCGAAAATTGCTATACTAATTATATAATTAACTCCTCTATAATTCGTATGCAAAGACTTGGAAATGAGTTTTGCAACAATTTAGATATTTTTTAATATAAATATATATAGTATTCGCCAGAATATCACAACAATATTTAGAAATAGCTACTAACTTTGTGCTCTCCTTTATTAATATAAATAGCCTAGTATAAACGAAACATTAAGGATAATACTTTGCCTCTGGAGTTGAGTAACCCTGCATCAACATGTGGAAGGTTTCGATTCTGCAAATCGACTTGCATCTCGTTCTACAAGTGAGCCCATGTGTTTTCTATATCTCAAGATCTATCCATAAAATTCTCGAAAAATCCAATTCTTCTTGTTCTATGTAAGCGTTGTTCCACTAAAACAAATCTAAGTTCTTTACCACTATGAAACCAGTCTTCGACAATTACGTAAGTCTACTTGGTAAAATTTGGTAATATTTTGTGATATACATACATATATTGAACTTTAATATACATATTAATATTAAATCATTTTAAACAATGACTTTGTAATGTATTATTACTACTGCTTTTTGTATGTCCTGTACATGTTAGTTTAAGACAGTTTTGTATTTTTTGTCAATAATTTTAAGTACTTGTATAACCTGTCATATGTTCATTTGTATATCAAAGACACTGTTGTGTTGTTAATTAAATAAATAAAATAAAATAAAATATATCCCTCTTCCTTAAGTAATTTAGAATTCCTATCATAATCTGTATTTACCTTAAGATTTACATTTTATTTAAAAAAAATTATAAATATCGTTTTCATACATAATGTGAAAGAGACAATCATTGATATCAATAATAATTGTCAAACAATGGCTGCTTGATTAAAAAGAAATTTATTTGAAGCAATATATCCATCAGATGTATTTATAGTTTTTATACACAATATTAAAGATACAGTCATTGATACCAATAATAATTGTAAAAACAATGGCTAAGCAATAAATCCATCAGATGTATTTATAGTTTTTATACACAATGTTAAAGATACAGTCATTGATACCAGTAATAATTGTAAAACAATGGCTGCTTGATTTAAAAAGAAATTTCTTTGAAGCAATAAATCCATCAGATGTATTTATAGTTTTTATACACAATGTTAAAGATACAGTCATTGATACCGATAATAATTGTAAAACAATGGCTGCTTGATTATAAAGAAATTTCTTTGAAGCAATAAATCCATCAGATGTATTTATAGTTTTTATACACAATGTTAAAGATACAGTCATTGATACCGATAATAATTGTAAAAAGAATGGCTACTTGATTAAAAAGAAATTTCTTTGAAGCAATAAATCCATCAGATGTATTTATAGTTTTTATACACACTGTTAAAGATACAGTCATTGATACCGATAATAATTAAAAAAACAATGGCTGCTTGATTAACAAGAAATTTCTTTGAAGCAATAAATCCATGAGATGTACGAGTATTTATAGTTTTTATACCCAATGTTAAAGATACAGTCATTGATACCGATAATAATTAAAAAAACAATGGCTGCTTGATTAAAAAGAAATTTCTTTGAAGCAATAAATCCATCCGATGTATTTATAGTTTTTATACACAATGTTAAAGATACAGTAATTGATACCGATATGAATTAAAAAACAATGGCTGCTTGATTATAAAGAAATTTCTTTGAAGCAATAAATTCATCAGATGTATTTATACTTTTATACACAATGTTAAAGATACAGTCATTGATACCAATAATAATTGTAAAACAATGGCTGCTTGATTTAAAAAGAAATTTCTTTGAAGCAATAAATCCGTCAGATGTATTTATAGTTTTTATACACAATGTTAAAGATACAGTCATTGATACCGATAATAATTGTTAAAAGAATGGCTACTTGATTAAAAAGAAATTTGTTTGAAGCAATAAGTCCATCAGATGTACTCGTATTTATAGTTTTTATACACAATGTTAAAGATACAGTAATTGATACCGATAATAATTGTAAAACAATGGCTGCTTGATTTAAAAAGAAATTTCTTTGAAGCAATAAATCCATCAGATGTATTTATAGTTTTTATACACAATCTTAAAGATACAGTCATTGATACCAGTAATAATTGTAAAACAATGGCTCCTTGATTAAAAAGAAATTTCTTTGAAGCAATACATCCATCAGATGTATTTATAGTTTTTATACACAATGTTAAAGATACAGTAATTGATACCGATAATAATTGTAAAACAATGGCTGCTTGATTTAAAAAGAAATTTCTTTGAATCAATAAATCCATCAGATGTATTTATAGTTTTTATACACAATGTTAAAGATACAGTCATTGATACCGATAATAACTGTAAAAAGAATGGCTACTTGATTAAAAAGAAATTTGTTTGAAGCAATAAATCCATCAGATGTACTCGTATTTATAGTTTTTATACACAATGTTAAAGATACAGTCATTGATACCAATAATAATTGTAAAACAATGGCTCCTTGATTAAAAAGAAATTTCTTTGAAGCAATAAATCCATCAGATGTATTTGCATGAAAATGTTAAATAAATATTTTTACCGTAAGGGTTGATCCTTGTTTATCACAGGATTCTGATTTTTTATGGCACAATTTAGATACGTCAAGTATCCTAGGGTTATGTATTATGGCACAGTTAAATTACTCGGACTGACGTTGAGAAGATGTTTTGCGGTGTTTTCAAATGGCTTGAAGGTGTAACCTATCCTCGTCAGGGTCAGTATGTCATCAACATTATGCCAGTAATAGATGTTATTTATTTTATTATTCAAAGGAAACAATATATATTTTAGTTTGAAATATAATGATTCCCTTGTACTCGTAGCTTTACCATAAACAAGAATTTTATGTCCCATTATTTACTAAGGTTTATGCGGATGATACTTTGTTCTTTAAATTCTGTGATTCAAGTAAAAAAAAAACGGCTTCACCGCGTGGACAATATATTCCTGATGTGGATGCTTTATCAGTTATGGGTGTTAAGATTTTCCCAAAATATAATGTCAAATTTCTTTATATACTCAAGAAAATGTAGCGTGGTCGCTGTGACGTTTGAAATGTCATGTCTCAAAGGGATGGGGTAAAATCGATTTTTTTATAAATCGAATCTTATTCGAATTGAATCGAATATTAGTATGAATTTTGTTCAATTAATTAATTAAAAATAATCGTATCATACGAAAATAATGATGGTCCAAAAATTCTTACAATGACGATGAAAATCTGGAATGTGCTCCTTTATCTGATTCCGACTAAAATGTATGTTTTATGATTAAATTCAATTGTTTTTCTCTAAACTGACGTTTTAATTCCTATTTTTCTTTGTACTGACTTTCTAATGTATTGTATGATTTGTATGCATCTTTAAGTAGGCCAAGATCCACAATGAATTAATACTAATTACGAACATTTAATTTTATGTATAAAAGAAATCGAAAATCGAACTATCGTATACCCCATCCCTAGCCAATGCAGACTAACGTAGTGACTTTTGACGAAGGTTGCCAAATATTTTTTGATTTACGAAAACTGACCCATTTTTGCTAATTTGTAACAAGATGTATTAATTTGTAATTATTGATAGTTTTATGTGATGTATTTACCTAAATAACTTACTATTTATTAGAATCGAGGCTTATATTAAAGTTGATAAAATAATTAAAATTACTGAACGTCGTTAAAAGGTTGTATTGGGGCTAATTTGTGAAACGTCACAGGGACCATGCTACATTTTCTTTAGCATAGTAAGATGTCCTTCGATAGACAAATAGGTTATACGGTTTTTTCAGGTGTCTACAGTCTAAGAGAGTTGAAATTTGTACGTCAATCTCTTCCAAGAAGATAAATAAAAAAAATTATTAATTCATTTGTTGTGTCGGGTCTGGATTGTTGTAATTCTATTTATTTTGGTTTTCCTGATTCACAACTTTCTAGACTCCAGTTTATATTCAATGCAACTGATAGGCTGATATATGATGGTCATCAATATTGTCATATTAGTTCGCTTTTAAAAAGTATCACTGGCTATAATACGAGGCGTATCCAGAAAGTAAGTGTACTGAGGCTCTCACGACTGGATGGATTTTATTTTCGACATGTTGGCTACACTTCCGTGTAGCCTGACCCTTCCCCTCCGCAACGAGACCGGTTCGAGGTCAGTACGTTGAGAAGTGTCGACGCGATAACACGTTTCGTGAAAAATGTCAATTCAATCTCCCGCCAAGTGCGAAATACGCGGCGTCATCTGTTATCTCGTTTGGAAGGGAAAACCTCCGGTTGAGGTTTATAATGAGGTGAAAACTGCATATGGTGATAAAGCTATGAATCGTAGGAGTGTGTACAAGTGGTGTCGCGAGTTTAAAAACGGTCGTACGTCTGTGCTTGATGATCAGAGGAGCGGAAGACCTTCAATTGTGACTGACGAAATTGTTTTGGGACTGTCAAGGCATAATTTTAATTGAATATATACCTCAAGGGGAGACCATCAACTCTGCAAGATACTGTGAGACCCTAAAAAATTGCGGAGGGTGATTCAGAACAAGAGGAGAGGCATGCTGACAAAGGGAGTCTGCCTACTGCACGACAATGCCAGACCACACACGGCCAACGCCACGAAGGAACTGCTCGCCTCGTTTAAATGGGATGTCCTGAACCATCCCGCGCATTCCCCTGACCTAGCACCTTCAGATTACTATCTCTTTACCTCCCTGAAGCTGCACATGGGTGGAAAAAGGTTTTCAACCGACGAGGAGGTAAAAGAGGAGGTGGAGAAGTGGACGGAGGGGTTGGCGGGAAACTACTTCGAGGAAGGCATCAAAAAGTTGATACCCCGCTTCACCACCTGCATTGAGAGGAATGGCGACTATGTCGAAAAATAGCTTACATATGTACTACGGTAACCACGTAATTTTTTTGTTTAAATAAAAAAAATTGTAACCTTCAAAAATTCAGTACACTTACTTTCTGGACTTACATAGTATTATGAACGGGTTGATTTCAAACTATATATCTTTGTATTCAAGTCCCTTAATGGGATATGCACATTGTATCTTTCGAATCTGTGTTTAATGCCATGTTTATTCGAGCTTAGTACTTGTCATTATTGCTTCTCACTCGCAATTGTCACTCGCACTTGTATCCACGTGTAAACAAGCATATTAGTACTAAGCATTAGTAAATCTGGCAAGTGCAAGCGAATAGGAGGCCGACTTATTTACTAAGCGACAAGCAGCTACCCCCACCACAATTCAACTAAGCACTTGTCCGTGCCGCGTATAAACAGCCGCGGCAAGTGTTTAGTGACAAATTGAAACGGCAAGTGAGCGCACGTGGTCGTCCTTTTTTGGTATTTGAACACATTTCTCAAAACAAGGCGGCGGCGGCGGTTGTCCATTCCGGACGGATGTTATGCTACTAACACCTCTTCCTAACAGCAACGTGTAAACGATTTCTTCTCACTTGTCACTAAGCAGCTTAGTACAAACGATAAGTACTAATGATAAGTACTAAACTCGTGTAAACATGACATTAGAGATGTTCCTTATTCATCTAATAAATTAGTGGTTCCAAATTGATCTAATAGGGCGGAGTATTATGATAGAGCTTTTGTTGGTGCTGGTCCTGTGGCGTGAAATGGTCTGCCTCTTAGTTTTTATAGATATGGGGGGCGTGTACAGCTTTAGGAAGCACTTAAGGACATCGCTTTTTGGGAAGGGAATTCATGACGGTATATGAACAATACACTACACTAAACCTAAAACCGAACGTATTACTATCACTTATCAGAAGATCTACAAAGGTGTAGATGTAGCTCAGCCTCCCTCGCTAAGTTTTCCGCGGTTTTCTTAATAAATATATTTTTCTGAACACATTCAGTTGCGAGGAAGTAACTAATTTAAGGCCGCAGCCTCTCCACCCTTACATTCAACTTATGAATGTGTATATTTATTTTGTAATATTTTAAATTTTTCAATAATAGTGGTTTCTTACCTTGAGTTAGAGCGAACTTGAGGAGGGTTTGCCCTCTAAACGGCGCTGTATAAATTGTCATTTTTTATCATTATTATTACTTCAGTTTTATTTTGTTTGAAAATAAATGAAAAAATATGTAACCGCCTAATATTGTTTTTTTTTTATTATTTGTTGTGTCGTATTACAATTTCGTTGTGTACAGTAAAACCTGGCGGGCTTAATTTCATGTGGCAATATCTTCCAACCAACAAAAATAGTTTAAAAAGCCTTAAGTGAAAATCAGACTGGAATCATTTTATAAAACAAATCTGGATTATAGCGGGATTCGAATCCGCGACCTCCGGGCTGGGATACAAGCGTGTTACCGTTTAGTTTGAAATAAAATTAACTCGAAACTGATGGATGAATTCCGTCAGAGTGATTGCAGGCAAATCGCTAAAGCTAATACCACACCAAAGTGTTTCGTTAGGTGCTAAGCTAGGTGCTACGTGACTAATAGACAAGGTGACTTCATGCTTGGCCACACCAAAGAACTTCGCACAAATTCATTTGACAGTTGGGAGCGGTTGAGTCAACAAACGATGCCACTATCAAAACCTAACCTAACCTAACTTAACCTAACCAATGCCACTCTCAAAACTAACCAATTTCATTACAACTTACCATATTTATTTACTTCCTGTGCAACTTCATTCCAAAGTGATTTTATTACAGGTACATTTTTGTATAATTTACTCGATGGGTTCCACAAAGGCTCCCTTTTATACACAGCTGTTATAAACACTTCCTGCATCTTGTAAAATCACAAACTTCCTCCATCTTGTAAAATCACTTGGTGACACAATAAAATTAACCAACACGTCTGTTCACTAGCAGACTCACTAGGTGACTAATCGTCACGTAACGTGGCGCGAAGCGTGCAGTGTGGCCACTGCGATAGTATGCGGTGCATTGCTTCGCTAGGATATGTCACCTAGCTCGCAACGTAGCTCTAAGCACCAAGCGAGGCTCCTACCTGTGTGGCTGAGGCCTAAAAGATAGAAGTTCTGTATCAGAGCACCAAAAAAATGCGATTTTGGTGTCGGTTCCTTTTTGAATATATACTACCTTGATCAAAAAGTTTTAGGACCGGTCACCGTGTGGCGCTGTCAGTCACCCGATTGGAATTCTTTTTTTTTTGTTAGGTTACCACATCTATCATTGACTTTTGTTAGGTTACCCTTCAAATTTCAGCGTCATAGCTTGACATTTGTAAAAGTTACGCTGTACTGAGTACATCTACCTTTGTTCGTGTTTTCGATTTTTTTACAAGTTTGAAAATGACATTAACTGTGCATCAACGAGTTTGCATTAAATTTTGTGTGAAAAACGGATTTAACGGTCCGCAGACCTTGGAAATGTTGGAGAAGTGTTTTTCGGTGGCACGAACGCTTCAGAAGTGATCGTGAGTCGGTCGAGGATGACGAACGCAGTGGCAGTCGAAAACCGATGAAAACATCGATAAAATCAAAGAAATGTTGGCCGAAAACCGCAAATTGACCATTAGAGAGCTGGCAGAGGACTTGAACATCGCTTATGGATCCGCTCAAGACATTTTGGTTAGTGATTTGGGCATCAGACGTGTCGCTGCAAAACTGGTGCCGAAAGACCTCAATTTCATGCAAAAAAAGGACCGCGTTGAAATCGCGAAAAACATGATTTCCATGAGTTTTTGACCAAAACCAACACGATTACTATCCAGCAGCCTTTGAATTCACCTGACCTGGCTCCCTGCGACTTTTTCCTGTTCAACTGACTTAAAAAATCGCTTCGCGGAACGTGTTACAGCACCCGAAAGGATGTTATGAAAAAATCGAAGACGACTCTGATGGACATACCGAAAATTGAGTACCAGCGGTGTTTCGAGGATTGGATCAAGCGCTGGCGTAAGTGCGTTGCAGTCGATGGGGAGTACTTTGAAGGTGACCATATCGATTTTGGTGAATAAACTTGTATTTTCGATTTTATGAATAAAGTCCTAAAACTTTTTGATCAAGGTAGTAAGTCATATTGGTCTAGGCGCGTAATACCCTCTACAGTAGAAACAATAAGCAGAGGCGTGGCTTGACGGACACAAAGTTCGCTTCCCTGGAGAGCGCTATATTTACTGGGGCAGTGCCATTGAAATTTATCTGTTAATTTAGTAAAGCGATATTATGTAATTTATTGCTTGGTTATACACATACCTTCATTATATTAGTGTCACGCTTGTATTCTTGAAGATATTGGTTATTGATATTGTAAATTACAAAAGAATGATAAATATTAAAAATATTTTTTTTATATACTGCCCGCTACTTACGTTAAGCCTGTTAAACATTATTATTGTTTTAAATATTAGGTCCTTACATATGAAATTGGCGTTTTGCCGTACTGGCAACTTTGATCTCAAATATCTTCTCTTAGTTTAGGAATTCCAAATAAAAATTTATACAGCTATTTACTCAAGTATTTGTGTTTCGAAAATTATAATTGATTTGTTTTTTCCTCTTGTGTTTTTTTTCTTTGCGTCACTCAGTTTACAAAATGGAAAACTTGAAAAATCGCGTTATTTACGAGTACGAGTTCCACCGTGGCACCAGTGCTGCAGAAACGGCTCGAAGGAATAATGATGTGTATGGCGACGGTGCCGCAAAAGAAAACACAGTGCGTTTTTGGTTCCAACGTTTTCGTTCTGGAAATTTCGACCTGCGGAATAAGCCCCGTGGACGGCCGGAGACCAAAGTTGATAATGAAGAATTGAAGACTATTGTGGAAGCGGATCCATCGCAAACCACGTCCGAGTTAGCTGCAGGCTGCGGTGTTAGTGATAAAACTGTTTTAATCCACTTGAAGCAAATTGGGAAGGTGAAAAAGCTTGAAAGGTGGGTACCTCACGAATTGAGTGAAGCAAATCAACAAACGCGCGTTGACTGCTGCGTTGCATTACTCAACCGGTACAATAATGAAGGGATTTTGAATCGAATCATTACCTGTGATGAAAAGTGGATCCTGTATGATAATCGGAAGCGCTCATCGCAATGGCTGAACCCTGCCGAACCAGCCAAACCATGCCCCAAGCGAAAATTGACTCCAAAAAAGTTACTTGTGAGCGTTTGGTGAACTAGTGCTGTTGTCGTTCACTACAGCTTTCTTAAATCTGGCCAGACGATTACGGCAGATGTCTATTGTCAGCAACTGCAAACCATGATGGAAAAGCTAGCTGCTAAACAACCGAGGCTGGTTAATCGCTCTAGGCCACTGCTGCTTCATGATAACGCTAGACCACACACTGCACAACAGACGGCTACCAAATTAGAAGAGCTTCAATTGGAATGTCTAAGACATCCACCGTACTCTCCGGACCTTGCCCCAACAGATTACTATTTTTTTCGAAATTTGGATAACTTCTTGCAAGGGAAAAAATTCAACTCCGATGGGGCAGTCCAAACCGACTTCAAAGATTTTATTGATTCCCGTCCGAATGGTTTTTTTAGTAAAGGGATCGATGAACTACCTATGAGATGGCAAAAGTGCATAGATAGCAATGGTACATACTTTGATTAAATAAATATATTATATTAAAAAAAAATCAACTTTATGTCCTCCCAAACAAAACGCCAATTTCATATGTAAGGACCTAATATTAGGTGTTAACATAAGTTGTGTCCGTTTTTTTTTTCAAATTTAAAAATGAGCACCAAAAGTACTCATTGTAAAAATGAGCAAACAGAAGGTGTCGAAAATGCTCACTTTCGTCTACTTGACATTCCATTTTGAAGGCTTGTAATCAAATAAAATAATATATGTAACGTAAAAGCAAACACAATATCTTGTAGATCAGAAATTTTCTTTCGAAAGACGTATAACATTTACCATTTTGTTTTACTTTTGGTGCTCATTTTTAAATTGGAAAAAAAAACGGACACAACTTACGTTAACACCCAATATTTAAATGATTACGTTTTATTAAAGTGTCGATTTCTCGGAAAAGGAAGTATTGCTACTCCGTGGTCTAATTGGTATGGCGCTTGTCTCCCGACCCGGGAGACAAGCGTAATCGAATCCCATTGGAATCGATGGGCTGAAATACATTGGAATTAATTTAACTCCTCTCAGTCTTTTTCCACGACCACGTTTCACTCTCATAGAACAAAGTTGGCACCAAAATACTACTTGTTGACTATTATTTTAGATATTGATTTTAGTGTCCGGTTAAAATATATGTTTTAATGTCCTATTGACTCTGTTTCCTATCGCTACAGGCCGTTCGATATCCCTTTTAACTTTTTCATTATCTGACAAAATACAACCAAAATAGTCGAATTCCTTGATTTGCTCCAATCTTTCAATATTCGCCCATATATCGCATTTACTTTATTTTATTCATTCACATATCGCATTTACTTTATTTTATTCCCTCATATATCGTATTCACTTTATTTTATTCACTCATATATCGCATTTACTTTATTTTATTCACTCATATATATCGCATTTACTTTATTTTATTCACTCATAAATCGCATTTACTTTATTTTATTCACTCATATATCGCATTTGCTTTATTTTATTCATTCATATATCGCATTTACTTTATTTTATTCACCTATATATCGTGGGCTCAATACAAAAACTAGGTAACTGGAAATTTGGCGGTATTGAGTTATTTACATCAATGGATTGCTCATCGAAGGGGCTTTCCAATGCTATAAATATGTTAGGTATCTTAAAATATTCTTTCTCAACTGAGTTATTCAGCATTTTCATAATTAGGTAAGTCGTAAACGTGGAAACAAAATAATGCTTAAAGTAGATATCTGAAGTTCATATAACTTACATCTTACGATCTATTGAAACCTCCTTTATTAGTTTCATAAAAACATATTAGCGCGATACCTCATCATTAAAGAGGAGTTACCAGACAAAAGGACCTCGAAACTAAAAACGCCATTTTCTCAGAATAGAGAATTTTGAGTTACCTAGTTATAGTATTGAGCCCATGATATCGCATTCACTTCATTTTACGAGGGTCATCCATAAAGTAAGGTAACAACATTTATGTAGGATCGAAAAATGCTTGTATTTAACTGAAATTCGCAGGATACTTCACAAATATATTAAACTATTTTTCAACGTAATCAAAATCGAGACATTTTTGTAGTCGGAGCACAAGCTTTTGTATTCCAGTGTCATAGACCTCCACCGCCAGCTCTTTCAGCCACTTCTTCAAAGCTTCCTCGACCTCCTGATCGTTCAAAAATTGTTGGGGTGTAGTGACACACCCACGTTTTATCCCCCGTCACGATAGAGTCCAGAAAAACTTCTCCCTCCTGTGCAAAACGATCCAAAAATTCACGCGCGGCGGTCACGCGATTTTGACGGTGCTCCGGTGTGAGCATTCTGGGCATCCATCTCGCACACAACTTCTTGTAACCAAGTTATTCCGACACAATATTACCAAGGAGACTTCGAGAAATGTCAGCAAATTCTTCGTGAAGGTCGTCAAGCGTCATACAGCGGTCATTTCGCACTTGTTCTTCATTTTTTTGTACAAATTCGTCAGAAATCACTGCCTTGCCTCGTCGTGATTATCAGTACGGCCTTCTCTGAATAACCTAACCCACTTCGTGACATGTTGTCGACTCATCACATCACTACCATAAACTTCCACGAGCTTCCGATGGATATTAGCGGCGGTATTGTTCTGCAAAGTCAAAAAGCTGATGAACGCGCGCGTCTCGCACGGACAAGAGTTGGCGGGAGCGCGTGACGATCTCTCAATCGGAAGAATTTACTGTGACTGAACAAAATGGCCGACAAACACGCGGGACCAAACAAACTGACCGTTAGGTTCCCCCCCCCCCCCCTACACGCCAGGTGCACAACAATTTTGAAACAAAATATTTCCCCCGGCCTCAGGAGCCCTTGTAACCTTAGTTTCTGGATGACCCTCGTATATACACATATATCGCATTTATTTTATTTTATTCACTCATAAATCACATATTTTTTATATTTAGCCATATATCACGTTTACTTTGTTTTCTTCACCTATATATGGCATTCAAATAATTTGTAATCGTAATTAATAAATATCTTGTGTAGTGCTGTTCCGTAAAAATAAATCCCCCGAGAGCGTCTTGTTTTTTTTTAACAATAGATGTAAAAATACAAAAAATTGAAACTGCGATTTCAAAAGCATATCAAAATTTTGGCACCTGCAATGCAACCTTGGATATTTGGGCACATGAGCAAATAACTATGACTTAAAAAGAACGTTTTAATATAAATCTACGATTTCTCTAACTTTCATTCTCTCAAAATATCATTCACTTGACACCTGTTCAACCATCCTGTCCTTGGTCTTCCTCTATTTCTTCATCAATTCGTTCTACATGCCCGAACCATCTCAGAGTGTTTTTTTTTTATCTCACTCAACACATCAGCCTTAATTTCACATTCATCCCTTATCACTTCATTCAGTTATTTTTGTCATATATTATCTCCCATGTATTCTTCTCAGTGCATCTAGTGTACAGCATTTATTCGGTTCCCATTAGTCTTTTCCACGTCCAAATATCACTTCCATGTATCAAAGTGGGCACCCAGATACTTTTGTGGACTATCATCTCAACAGATTTAAATATAATTCGTTCAACAGCTCAGGATTAACGTCAGAGTGACCAGCGAATCCTCGACTATGAGATCAAGCAACGACGACGATGTGTTATGTTTTAGTGCTTCATTAACTTTGTTTTCTATCGCTACACGCCGTTCGACATTAATCTTAACTCTTCCATCATCTGTACAGATATAAATAGCTCGCCCTACATTGGTGGGGTGTATCTCGTCCGGGGGAATGTTTGTGGGATGGGCCCGGACCTTTTAAATGGCTTCTCTCTTGAATGTATTTTTTTTTTGTCATCTATATATTTTCTGTGCTTTTTTTATATTCTTGTTCTACGTGTTCAAGGGTGTGGGCTGAAAAACATCTGGTGTCCCCGTGGCTGGGTTCGCCCTATATTGGTGGAGTGTATCTTGGCCGAGGGGACGTTATTAGATGAGCCCACACCTTTTGATGTATCAAAGTTGGCACCCACAAACTGTTGTGGACTATCATCTCAACAGATTTAAATATAATTCGTTCAACAGCTCAGGATTAACTTCAGAGTGAACAACGAATCCTCGACTATGACATCAACCAACGACGAAGATGTGTTATGCTTTAGTGCTTCATTGACTTTGTTTTCTATCGCTACACGCCGTTCGACATTAATCTTAACTCTTCCATCATCTGTACAGATATAAAGTTAAATTAAATATGCAATTTATTTTCCTCTCGAACTCCCACATGTTATCCAAAATGCAAATTCATCTATAAATAGATTCTTCATCGGCGAAGTCATAATTATTTTGGCAGCACAATCAAAGCAGAAGATAGATGGACGCACCAGTCCGGCCTCCGTCGAGAGCTGTGACCCAAAAATCGGTGGCTGGCCGCTGAACGCTTCAGCTCGATTGGGTAATATTACGAGAGACCCGGTTTCGTAACCCGGCGGGAGCGGCGCTCTTCAGTGAAATTGAAAACGCTTAGTGTTCGTCCGGTGTGGTGAAAGTCCTCGGGCGGACAGCAAAACCTGTTCCGGCGACCCAGGCCCGTAACCGATATGATCTATTTTTACTCTAATTTGTTGTTATGTTTTGTTATGATAAGTATTGTCTTGGCCGGATTTAATGTATAGAATACGAACTACCAACATTTATCAGACTTGCATCATCCTTATTTACGAATTAAAATATACGGTCTTTCAAATTGAGCGGTTTTTTAAATTCTTGGATAAAATACAGATGGCGTCGCGAACTTGCCTGGGTCTTGAAACATTTGAGAAGTGTAATGTATGGCATTTATAAAAATGGAGTCATATACAATATAACAACGCTTTCAATTTGAGAATTATTGTATCTATTGTAATCTCCGGAAACAGTGATGTTAATTGGTCACCTAGATCATGTGATCTGACACCGTTGGACTATTTTCTCTGGGGTTACGTGAAAATCCAGGTCTATAAGAATGACCTCCGATCAATTCCTGAGCTGAAAGGACGAAATTATTCGCATTATTGGTGAGTTAGAACGGCAATTATGCCAAAATGTCATCGAAATTTTTGACAAAAGAGTGGACATCTGTAGAACTGCAAGGGGTGAACATTTGCCGGATATTGTTTATTGTGTTTAAATGGCATACATTATACTTCAATGACCAATAAAAAGTATTTTTGAAATCAAAGTAAATTGTGTGTTTTATTTAAGAGTGAAATAAAAATTTACCAAAAAAACCGCTCAATTTGAAAAACCCTATATATTACATCTCTTGAATCTTAAAAAGACGTTTGTTCTACTTTGTGATGTCATGTTTACAAATTATTAATGTATTTTTTCACTACTGTTTTATTTGAATTAATCGAAATCTCGAAACCCAAATACCACACCAAGGGGATCGTCATAAATGAATAAAATGTGGTGAAATAAACTTTTAGATTTAAAGCTTGAAATACTCGTAATAATACAATTCAGATTTTAGAACAACTTTCGTGCCAGTTTCCATTATATTGTATGTAAGATACTTGGACTTATTTCTTGAATATTAGAAAAGACGTTTATTGCACTGTGTTGTGTCATTATTATTTATTTTGTATTCACCACTGTTTTATTTTAATTCACCACTGATTTCAAAGATCTCGTCAGGTGAAGTTGAACTAAATTATGTCTAAAATAGATTTTTTCTATTTGTTATAGGCGCAGGAGAGGGGTAGGAGAGTAGTGAATAACCCTTCTTTCCCTGTGATGTGTAACTAGTGGACATTGCTTCTAAAAACTTTAATGTCTCTATAAATATAATAAATACTGGGTTCAGATTTTAGGTATTCCTCCGTAATACATTTACGCATTGAATAAAAAAATAATATTAATAATAATTAGCACTTATCGGCCACATCAGAGATATTTTGTGAAAATCGGGAATAAATTCATCAATACAATCAAACGTGTGCCAGTGTGTGACGTAGGTATATTCATTCTAAAAAAACGCTATGGGTGAGGAAGCGACGCTATTCACGTCTCAGTCTCAGTCTACTTCAGTATATGGTAACGCAAGAAATAGAATCTAAGTTCGCTCGCTTCTCTCGCTCGCGGGCATCCATTTGAGGTGGTATCCTCGCCCGTTTGGTGAACGTCGGCCGATGTTTTTTTCATGTTTTCAGCAATTAAATTTCAATTATTATCACTTTTGACTTCAAATTTAATTAATTTAAGCGATTGGCTATGAATATTCTTATTTTTCCGATTTTAAATCGCTCATTTTTACATGTGTATTGAAAACACAGCACCGGAACGTGCGGTTTTTTTGACACAGGAAGGGAAAGGTTAATAAGAAGGATGTAAGTAGGCGGGAAAATGTTGGATTTAAAACGGAAAACATATTCAGCATTGGACTATTCGTGAAAAAAAAGTTGTTTATAATGTTGAGACTTAATGTAACGTTTTTTTAAATATCGAGAAGTTATCCAGCTGTAACCCCATTCCCACCCCCCTCAACAGAGTTTCATGTGCAGAATCCGCACCATGATCGATATCAAACGAATGTTTTTTTTTTCGTTTAAGTGGTTAGCGAAGTCCGAAAAATTTATTGTTTTTGAGGCATCTCAAATGTTTCCTGATCAAAATAAAATAAAACAGTGATGAATAAAATACAAAATAAATATTTTATTTATTTTATTAAAAATTTATACATATTACAGTATCTTTAAAATTTGGACTCCTTTGAGGCTTTTCTTTTTTTCGTTCTTGCTGACAGTTAACCTGAGGTGATAATATGTGGGTTTACTTTTTATTTTGTTTTCTGCCATACGTTTTTGTTTTTTTTTATTTATTCTTTAATCTAGATATGCGGGGATGTGGGATGAAAGCCCCCCGATGCCCTTACGGCCGGGCTCGCCCTACATTGGTGGGGTGTATCTCGGCCGGGGGAATGTTTGTGGGATGGGCCCGGACCTTTTAACGTATTGTCTCTTGAATGTATTTTTTTTTGTCATCTATTTATTTTCTGTGTTTTTTTATATTCTTGTCCTACGTGTTCAAGGGTGTGGGCTGAAAAACATCTGGTGTCCCCGTGGCTGGGTTCGCCCTATATTGATGGGGTGTATCTTGGCCGAGGGGATGTTATTAGATGAGCCCAGATCTTTTGATAGTTTCTGTATTTAATGTATTATCTGCAATTGATGTGTTTTAGAAGTGTTATTTAAATATATTTTGTACATACTATGTTGCTGTCAATAAATCTATATTTATTTATTTATCAACCGGCGGTAAGTAATACACACCGGACTTAAGAAAGAGACTGTCTGCCATAATCGGCAAACTTCGGCTTTGTAGAGCGTCGTCTCTGTCCCTAGAACGCTTGACAACGACTGACAAATCGCGACAGAACACGTATATGCATGACAGAGACGACGCTCTACAAAGCCGAAGTTAGCCGATTATGGCCGACAGTCTCTTTCTTAAGCCCGATGTGTATTACTTACTGCCGTACAGTAGTACATCATTCAGAATATCCTTTCATCCCTATTTTTCTTTCATTTCATTGCTCATCCTTGAATGATTTTCTTTTCTATAATTCTAACATTATTGATACATGTTAGTCAGTTGTTTTTTTTCACTTAGATTTAAAAGAATATACGAAATAAAAAGCTCACGCATTCGTGGAAGCCTGGGTGTTACAGAAATCAACAACAAGATGGAGGAGAGGCGATTGAGATGGTATGGGCACGTTGGACGCAGAGCACCCGATCACATTGTAAATCAGGCAATCTCCATGGATCTTCCTCGAATAACAACCAGACGAAGACCAAAGAATTCATGGGTGGTGCAAAAAGATAACCTGATGCAGATGCACGGCCTGGGGGACGTAGTCCGGGACAAAATAGCATACAACCTGAGGACGAGGAGAGCTGACCCCAACAGTCTTCGCAGACAGTGAGTTGGGATGGAGCCAGGGAGAAGCCAGGGAGAAGATTTAAACGAATACATATATTTTTTTCAGTTTAACAGTTTATTGTACATAATACTCCTATATGCTGGTTGATTGGGAAAATCGTTGTATAGTTATAAGCTGGCGGGATGTACCATATTTAACAGTGCAGACAAAATACTTAAAATAAAATAAATAATATTTTTTCACTCGACGCCCTTGTTCAATGATTTTATCTATGATTTCGTATGAATTAAAAATCATATATCATATAGCTAATTAGTTATGTTTTGCTATAAGCAATATCGGATCCGGTATTACATTTCAATTTAATTAATATATAATATTTTTCACTCAACGCCCCTGTCTAATGATTGTTAATTAATATAAATTAAAGTTTATCTGTAACTCGTTGGCTATTTTGCATAAATTACATCTAAAATGATATTTCACAACAGTGTTTTGGTACAAACTTTGGTGTATGAGAATAGAACATATACGTGGAAAAGGACTGATAGGAGGCCAATAAATGTTGTAGATATGCGTGCACTGAGAATAATATATGGAGTGACAATGTATGACAGAATACGAAAAAAAACGTATAAGGATTTAATGTGAAGGCTGGTGTTGAGAAAATTGAAGAAGAGCATTCTGAGATAGGTTGGGCAAGCAGAATGGATGAATGAAGAAAGACAAACAAATAAATATACAGTACAAATGTGAGAGAGGAAGACCAAGGTCAGTATCGTTGGATGGTCCGAAAATTCGTAGGAGTCGTATGAGAAGGTGTATGGATGTGGGAGAGGCGGAAGATGTGTGTTGAGATAGGAAAGTCGGGGGATCTGTATTTTCTGCCTACCTCGTCAAGGAGATGGCGTAATGGTATGTATGTTCACCAGTCAACACAAATTTTGCATCCAGCTTACAATGCGCGATTTTTATGTTTCAAAAATAAAAATATATTTATGCATTAAATATGTACTGGAACATGAAAAACACAATAAAACTTATTTTTTGTTTTTATATTTAAAAAAAAGAGTATGGTTCATATATGAATCACTGCGCATTTGTAAGTTAATTATATGATATAATGATATAAATGAAATTATATATTTAACTTCACTTATTTTACACATATGTACTAAAGAATAAAAAAAATATATTACCTTGATCACCAATAATAAAGTAATTTGATTTCAAACTGGAACAAATCACAAAAGTCATCTACGCGCAACAAGTCAAACTTCAACTGCCAAATTGACCGCTAAAACAGTTTTCTATTGCACCTATGTGGTTTTAAAGCATGGAGATTATTGTATCATATTAGTAACAGCGCGTAAGTCGTTGTTTATACCACTCGACACAAAAATATTTAGAAAAACTTTGGTTGATTCATATGTGCATCATTGCGCATTGTAGGGTTAACGTATATCATTTAAAGAGAAATCTTTTATATATTATTCTACATCAGAGTTTCTCAACCCTTTTTTGGATCAATGAATCTCTGGAGCATATTAAGATAAGTAAAATCCTCAAAGCAGAAAGCCTTTGAACCTGTCGATTGTCTTAGAACTTTGAAATCACCGCCTAGCAGTATGAGAAGAATCCTGGCTGATATTCTTCCTGACGAATAAGCTAACTCTAGAAGCAGACCCTCTAACATGTGTAACAGGAGAAATCCGTGCAAAGTGGATTAAAAAAAATAATACACGCACATTCGTTATCGACCCATTTCACCTCTAACTCGAGCCACAAGCTCGTAAAAAATGCAACGGGATTTGATTTTATTATTTATTTGCGATCAATTTTGATTGGTCTGTTGGATTGATTCGGAACAATCAAATAAATTGATTGTTCCAAATCGATTCAACAGGGCGGTGTACAGTCAAATCTAGGGTCACGAACGCCTCTAGTCACGAAAACATCGGCTTACGAACGCAATTTCCGAACAAATGTTGACTCGACCTGCGTACAATGCCTCGGCTCACGAATTAGTTGTAACGGCGCATTACGCAATCACGCATTAGTTGTTCTCAGGTGCACGCGTTGTGAACATTGTTTGTCGTTGCGTTCGTTGTTCTTGATACTATTTTTTTTTCTTTTTATATATATAATATACAGTATATATAAAATATATTTTTTGTATATATAAAAAATCTGACAATCGTTTGGTACACTTTTCCTTTTAACTTTATATAAAGTTAAAAGGAAAAGTATACCAAACGATTGTCAGACCCGCACTCCTCTATGGCTCCGAATGCTGGACGATGTATAACTCTTACTCTAGGCAACTACAAACTGCTGAAATGCGCATGCTAAGATGGTCAGCTGGTGCGTCCCTAAGAGACAAAATAAAAAGCTCACGCATTCGTGGAAGCCTAGGTGTTACAGACATCAACAGTAAGATGGAGGAGAGGCGATAGAGATGGTATGGGCACGTTGGACGCAAAGCACCCGATCACATTGTGAACCAGGCAATCTCCATGGATCTTCCTCCAAAAAGATAACCTGATGCAGAGGCACGGCCTGGGGGACATAGTCCGGGGCATAAGAGCAAACAACCTGAGGACGAGGAGAGCTGACCCCAACAGTCTTCGCAGACAGTGAGTTAGGATGGAGCCAGGAAGAAGAAGTATATGTAAAATTTGTTTCGGTTTGCGAACATGGAACGCAAACCGAAACAAATTTTACATATACTTCTCGTGAACGGAATCAAGGAACGAATTAAGTTCGTAACCCGAGGTACCACTGTATTATGCCAGGGATTTTGCCGAAGCTGGTCATGTGGATGAAATGGCCTGCCTCAAGTGTTAAAGATATGGGTGGCGTGTGCAGCTTTAGAAAGCACTTGAAGACTACCCTTATAGAGAAATCATTTCAAAATGTATGCTATTTATGTACACTGCATACATACAGTATACTATACCTAAAGCCGAATATGTTTATATCATATATATGAGGATCTACAAAGGTAACATTGAAGTTTATCTTCCCTTGGTAAGATACACTACAATGAAACCTTTGTAAATCTTTTTATGTAATGACCCCAACAGAGAAGTGTCTCACATAATGGCCGCAGCCTTCACCTTTCAATCCTTATACTCAATTTAAATGCACAATATATATTTTTTTGTAAATTGTTTAATCTGTCAATAAAAGTGGAATTTAATTCCGAATTAAAGCGCCCTTGAGGAGAATCTGCTATCTAAACAACACTATATAAATTGTCATTTTATTATTATTAATAATTTATACAAAATTTTATTGAAATTTATTGAGTGTGCGTGAATACAGAAATACAAAATATTACAAGAAGAATATAAATATCGCAACATTTACATGATACATATTTCAGTCAAAAAGAAGTAGATGTGTATCTACTGCTGCACATAACATGTCAGGGCTCATAAAGGCCAGGGCCGTATATCGTGCAAGAAAAAAATATTGTAGAAAAAAAAACATATACCTCATTAACATATTTCAATGAATATGCTTAGATAACAATCTAAGCACATATTTTTCCTTCTTCCTTGTTTTTTTACATTGTCATCCTGCGATACTTTTTGACATCGTAATAACATTCATGTGTCCGCACATCAGAGGCAATATTACTTGCATTAGTATACCTACTTGTTTCTATATTCTACTTTTAAACCTTATTAATGTATTCGGTGTTAACATAAGTTGTGTCCGTTTTTTTTCAAATTTAAAAATGAGCACCAAAAGTGAAACAAAATGGTAAAGGTTATACGTCATTCGAAAGAAATAGGGAAGGAAGGGTCAATTACGCAAAAAGGACCCAATCTACAATACATAACACTTTTTTTTGGATTATTTAAAATATTGAGAGAGCATAGATTTATTCTGTATGTGCTGAAATATCATCATCATCATCTGCATGTCATATCCCTATTTAGGTAGACAGAAAAAAAGATCTCAGCTTAATTATATCCTGACATACATGTTTCTCTTCTGCCACGTCTATACACCTCGTCATGCATAGTCTTCAATTGTAAAAGCTTTTCAGTATTCCCACTTCCAGAATTTGGTTTATTTAGTCGTGCCACGGTATTGTGGATTTCGCAAACTTCTCATACCTTGCATAAATATCAAGTTTGCTAAAACTATAAAGTTTTTTTTGTTACATACAAAACGACAAGATGTCTGCCCTCATAAGCAAAAACGCAGCTAACGGGAAAAAATCAAAAATTTAACTAAGTATGTTATGAGGCAATATTCCATATCAAATTCTGAACCATAATCCATAAAAAGAAAGACAGAAAACCATTTATTTCAATACAAAAATCGGCATAATGTCTTCTTTAATTTTACAAAATGCTAGGTTTTTCTAAGCAAAAAAGCAGTAAAATGTGATTCATAAGCAAAAAGACAGCAAGTGCCTATGCATTTTTTGCGTTTTTGTTTATGAATCACATTTTACTGCTTTTTTTGTTTATGAATCACGATATTCTTAAGCAGCAATGAAAAACATGAAAGTACAGTTTTCTCAAAACTTAACTTTTGCCATTAGCCGCGTTTTTGCTTATGAGGGCCGATATATTTTCAACTGTCTAGAAGCGGTTTAATTTGAGTAAGGCCTTTTTTCCAAAATTGCGTCCACTTCTATCCTCGACTATAGGCGCCACATATTCCACGTGGTTGCAATAAGCTCCACTTTGCAATTGCCCAAAATATAGTAACCTCTTTCCCTGTTGCAACAAGTTGATCTTAATGTCATCAAAACATCTTGAAAACTCAATAACCCAAGAGTACTGAAGGGATTATTTTTACTACAGTTTTTTCAAAATAATATTTCTTAGTTAAATAAATAAAAATATGTTTACCTACACATATTTTATATCTACCTTACGCAACATATATGGTAAAAGAAAAAAATAGTCCAATTTACTTTTTTGCCTTCACAAATTGAACCCAACTGTAAATGTGGTTGTATGACAAAATGAAATCTTTTCATAAAAATGTTAATATCATTTGGTTTCATTACAAAAATTGCGCAATCATGAAAAAGATCTTTTTGAAAATTCATGCTCAGGGGTTTGGGGTGAGCAGCCCCAATGAATTATCTATCTCTGTCTACCTCCCCCGTTCGACAATACATCTGTTTCTCTCGTCGAGTCAATGTACTATTACCACAATGATGTCAGAAACGCCATAAGCATTTTTCGATCATAAAGAAACTTTCCAGGTACGTCATAATTATATTTAAGGGATAAAGAAAAACAATTCTGTTAGAAAAAGAAAAACAATTATGGATCAATTCTTGCTTTCAGTCGATCATATCGTATTATACAGGGTCTTTCAATAAGGACGCTCAATTTTTAAATGTAAATAAAACAAGTGTGAGATATCCACTCAATTTTTTTATAAAGAATATTTTATGGCACTAAGTATGGAATATAACGTCGTTCAAATGTCCGCCGCGGCTTTGCTTGGTGGCACGTATTCGGGAGGTCCAATTTTCGATTACTTTGTCGCATAAATCTGGCTGAATTTACTGGACGCGTTCGTTATGTTAACTTTGAGGGCATCAATTGTTTGCGGTTTTTTACGCATAGACTTGCGATTTAAGATAGCTTCAAAGGAAGAAGTCTAAAGGTGTTAAATCGCACGATCTCGGTGGCCAGTTCACGCCGCCACCGCGCGAGACAACCATGCCCTCAAATCGCTCGTGCAGTGTCCATCGTGGCATGCGCTGTGTGGCACGTAGCGCCATCCTGTTGGAACTACATGTCGTCGGTATCCATATCATCCAGTTTAAGAAGTTGTTTATCATCGATCTGTAGCGCTCGCCGTTGACGGTTATGGCAATGCCAGTTTCGTTTTGGAAGAAGTACGGACCGATGATTCCGACATACCAAAAGCCGCACCAAACAGTGACTTTCTCGGGATGCATTTGGTGCTGGTGTATCTCGTGTGGATTGATATCGTCCCAAATCTGACTATTTTGCTTGTTCACACATCTATTCATCCAAAAATGGGCCTCGTCGCTAAAGATGATTTCTTTGGCGAAATTTGGTTCAACTTCCAACTGCTCCAGAGCCCAATCAGCGAACGAATACACGAATATTTTTTTTATACTGACAAGCATGAACCTCGTTCGGGCAAATCTTGTTTCGACTTGGAAGTGTTTTTCCCGAGCGTCGTTTGACCAAACGACGTTTGGGAGAAACACTCCCAAGTCGAAACAAGATTTGTCCGAACGAGGCTCGGGCTCGTCTGTATAAAAAAACTACGTGCCCGAGTCACGCTCGGGAAAAACTGTCAAGTGGTTAAGGGTAGTCTGTTCTCTAAACGGCGCTTTATAAATTTTTATTTTATTATTATTATAAAGTATTTGACTAAAAAAATATATGTGGAATCTTAATTGAAATGTTACAACCTTTTTTTGTTGATGATTATTTTTGAGGAGAGTCTATTTTACAAACGACGATATATAAATACCCTTTTATAACTATTATTACTATAAAGTATGTGTGTTATCAAAATCCAAATTTTAAAACCGTTTTTACTGATTTGTAATATTTTAGAGAATGCAATTCATTCAATTGCACTGATAAGACAATTTTTCAATGAATTTGACGCTGATATTAATTGTATCATTAAATAATCAGTTTTCTTTATCATTTATATATATACATATAAAATATATTAGTAGAAAACATGAGTTTCAAATCAGTAGTTGTATCTTTGAAGTTATTATTAATGATAAGATTATTTACTTGACATAATCCAACGTTTTATAACCGATATCAGATAATATCATTTGATTATTCCTAAAAACTGATTATAAATCAATTTATTAAAATAAATTGCCGCTAAGATCCAAAAGTTATGCCAGAGCTAGGCCCATTGTATGGTCAGGTTATGTTACAATAAAATAAGATACCTCTACCCTCAGTAGTAAGTCAACTAGAGTCGAAAGACGACGTGTTGTTTCGTTATATTCTGAAATGTAAAAAAAATCAATATCACATGATTATCAAGTTTCATAACTAAATGACGTTGAGATGCTGCCGAGATTTAATTTATGCCAGACTATTCCCTTATTTTACTTGATAGCCGCGCAATGTTTAATTTTTAGTATTTCAAAATATAACGAATAAGACGTTTTCTATAATTTTTAGTTGAAGTACTATTGATAATCTTCTTCTCCCTGGCTCCATCCCAACTCATTGTCTGCGAAGACTGTTGGGGTCAGCTCTCCTCGTCCTCAGGTTGTATGCTCTTCTGTCCCGGACTACGTCCCCCAGGCCGTGCCTCTGCATTAGGTTATCTTTTTACACCACCCATGAATTTTTTGGTCTTCATCTGGTTGTTATTCGAGTAAGATTCATGGAGATTGCTTGGTTCACAATGTGATCGGGTGCTCTGCGTCCATCGTGCCCATACCATATCAACCCATACTACTGAGAGAATAGAGGTATCAAATTTTAAATGATCGTCACGTCATCACGCGGTGGGCATTGCCGGCGTGGTATATGTCCATACACACTTCAGTCTGCCAATACCCCAAAGGAAGTATATTCCATGTTA
This sequence comes from Odontocerum albicorne, assembly GCA_949825065.1. NCBI lineage: Eukaryota > Metazoa > Arthropoda > Insecta > Trichoptera > Odontoceridae > Odontocerum > Odontocerum albicorne. The sequence goes on along the minus strand of OX463838.1, from coordinate 59,839,947 downwards.
TAGGGCCACCCCCTTCAACAGACTGAGGTCGTTTTACTTCATCTAGGCCTTTAACACTTGAACAACATTGCATCCTCAATATAACTCACCTTCAAAAGGGCTCATTTTTTATAACTTCTATGAAAAAAAATATTACGTCGAAAATTCCACGTTCGGCGAATTCAATTATTATAATTCAAATATTTTTGTAAACGCTTGAGAATCTTTGTGTTCTTTACACTTGTTCCCGATCGATAACATTTTTGAAAACGACTTTGTTCCCGATTTAGTATTGTATCTTACATTGTAAGCCCTTTCATCCCAGTAATATGTTACGCTTAACCCACACACAACCATATCACGCCCTCAGGTTGATTGTGGTCAAGTGCCATTATTTTGTTTATTACAAAAATATAAATGAAATTCGACTTAAAGAAAATTTTCAAAGATGGAACCAGAACGTTATTTAAATTACTGATTCGATTCATAATTAATTTATTTCATAAACAAATTTGACTCAAGTAAAACATTGTTAACTGTAATTCCTAATCTACAAGATCTTGAGCCAAATATAAGATAAGATTAAGGAAAAAATATGAATTAATTTTAAATACTTAAATAAAGTATAATTACATAAACATTTGCCACCACACTTGTTAATACTACAATCAATCGATAAATTTAATCTCATTTCTTCGATACACAAAACATCAATTTATTATAAATTCAGGGATTAAAAGATTGCCATAACGGCACACTTACGGCGTTGCAATGTTGAATATTCCGATCCCGAAAGTTACCGACAGAGCGGAGTAAACGGCCTGCTCTGCCACACAGTCGGCGCGACCTAACCTCAAAACTGTTGTGGCGTCTACTTGGGTCGCTGGCATTTATTTCTTATTTTGGAATGTTTATTTATAATTTGTAGTCATTATTTATGTTTTAAACTTAGTCCTCATTCGCAGTATCTAAAGATCCGACAGTATTTATTTTTAATCGTTTAATCTCCATTTTAAATGGGCGGCCTTCGCTTAACTAACCTAAAATCTGTCATATGACACCTAAAACATAGATATTATTCATAGTATTTTTTGTATTTCGAGAAGTGTATTATTTTTTAAAATTTTCTTTGTTATTTTTTAATAAGTATTATTTATTGATGCGTATTATTTGATCGTTTTATGAACTGTGCGGTGTTTAATTTCTTCGACAGTTGAAATCGGTGTAACCCATTTTTGGATATCGCCAGTATTTCGAAGTGACTTATTTAAAGTTATGTGCTTTTTTATGTTTATTATTTGTGTGTATATTTTAAATATATATTAAAAGATCCCAAGAGACGCCACCAGCTTTCAACTGTCATCAAAAAAGGTAATTAATTAATTTGTACTATTTTTATTGAATAATGTTTTATTAAATATGATTGCGTTTATGCGGCAGTGAGTGACCTATCAATTTGCAATTGATAAAGCAATAGTATTGACGTGACTCACAATATCACGCGACATTTCTCCATGTACATACGCCTACCCAGAGTCGACCCAAAGGGACAGTTCAGAGCAACGAAGCCTAGGGAATCGTTTAAATAAACATCGCTGCTTAATAATAAAAACACATTTATACCATATATTATTTATAGTTAAGGCGTTGTTTAATAACACTGTGACTTGTTTTGTAAAACACTTATCTAGTTAACATAACGGTATAACCCTACCGGTTTCAAGGTTTTCGTCTCATCGTCAGAGAGCACAAACAAAAATTGTTTGTGCTGATGAGGTAAAAATTTGGAAACAATAGGGTTATAACATTAAGTTTAGTGGATAAAACAGTGTTTTACTAAACAAATTATAAAAAAAACTTAAAACTGTGGAACAGATAGTGATGTAGACGGTCGAGTAGTCGTGCTGCGGTTTCAACGGCCTGTTAAAAAGCGCTAAAACAAGGATGTATCTATACCATATATGTATTTAGTATTTCTATTAATATTTACATCAAAATATGTTTTTATTTCGTTGAATCTCGAATAATTTATACAAATGTTAAATCGCATATAAGGATAATCAAACAAAAAATAGGAAGTGGGAAAAACTTTTCAAAAAATGTGAAACATTTTCGATTCGAATATTATGAAACCATTTCCTGGTATTTGATATCATGACTAGATTTTTATGTTTGTATTCTGATCTCGATGATCATAGAAATAACAAAATCTCCTCAAGGGCGCTCTAACCCTGGATTTGAGCCCACTGTTATTGACAGATTTAAAATATTACAAAATAAATGTCTTATATATAAATTACGTGTAAGGATATAAAGGTAATGGCTTCGGCCATAAATTGGGATCTTCTCTGTATCTGCATATTCGTATGCTCTGAAAAACATTGAAAACAGTAGAAAACTTACGAAGGGAAACTACAAAGAAATCTTTGTAGATCTTCCGATATGTGACAGTAACACATTCGGCTTTAAGTGTAAAAGGGGTTGTCTTCAAGCGTTTCCTAAATCTTCACACGCCACCCATGTATAATACATATAATTTTTATGATACACAATACTGATATTTTTATGATACAATAAATTTAAATAAAACTTGCATAGCATAAAAAAATCTGTGATTTCCCCACAGCTTGAAGGGCGACTATTTACCTGTGAATGATACTGCACCTTTCTATTGTACATAAAAAGCCATACGTGTTCAATAGAATTTGATACGATAGGCAACCCCTCGTTATCGAGTATGATCGGCAGCTATCATGTGTATAGAGGACGCCTGCGCTTGTATTGGTTTATTATATTCAAGCTGTTGTACAACAGCAATCATACAGCCATGACATATCAAACACAAAGTTCCGATGACAAGGAGATCAAAGTTCCAAGACGTAATTGCGTATAATTGTCAGTCATCAATCGTAGATGGCAGACGCATGTGCTTGTATTGTTTTATTGTGTGCAAGCTGATGTATTTCAGTAAGCATACAGACCTAAAGTTCCGATACTAAGGATATCAAAGTTCCAAAACAATTGTTGAGTTCAAACTATTATAGCCCCTCGTTTTTTTTTTGACAGAAAAACACAAATACAGGTATAAAACGGTGTAAAAGTAAAACCAGTTGAAGTGAATTCCCCAGGAGTCGAACCTGTTTGCTTTGCCTAAATACTAAACGCTAGACCACGGCCGTCGACTGATTTGATGAAAATGTCGACAACACATTTTACAACTTATTAATAAATATTGCAATACCTGAATTGCACAAATTATTTTGCATCATAGTTGTTTTAAATGTATAAACAAATAGTATAAAGGTATAAATGTACATGTCAAAATATTATTGTTTTTTTATTTTCCCCTCTCCATTTTGAAAGTACTAAATTCACTTCGTTGATATGATTTCATTAAATTAATATAACATAAACTCTCAGAAAACAGATAAATTTTAATATGATTTATTTTGATTCGTCTAAATGTCAAATTTGAATGTATTTTTCTACTCGGAAAAATGACCGTGATTCAATTTTTAAAGTATAATCAGTTGAAACTAGATTAGGTTTTTAATATTATAAATTGACTCATGTAATTGCATAATGTCAAATTGGGCGGCACAATTCATCCTAGTTTGGGTGGATTGCCTATTAAAAAAAATGTCTGTAATTCCTATATATGAAGGAGTATACGCCAGTGTCAAGTAATGAATTTGAATGTTGAACTTTTTTTTTGTATTTGGTATCCAATTCTTTTATGCATTGTTTGCACATGTGTAAGGTTAAATATAATCGTTTATCATGCTTCCTTTCAATAACATTTATCTTTGCTTTATCCGGAGTTAAATATTTCGACGGATGTTTAGATAAAGTATGTACATAAAAAAGACGGAAGCACTTGCAACAGCTGCTACTGACATAAGGGTTCCTATTGGATAAAATAATTTGGTTCATATAAGTGCAGGCAGGTATAGACACCATTTGGTTCTTTTCTTCACTGGATTTCTTAACATATTTGGAACTTTTTCAGTTTTTGTAAATAATGTTTATGGTCACATTTTTTTTTGTCGCGTTTTTTTTTAACTTTTTCTTTTGAAAGTATGTTATAATTACTTCTTCATTGTTTTGTTTTGTGGCCTTGTACCGTTTTATTTAACATTCGCATACAACAAGGATCTTAAATGAGATTACAGTTAGAATGTCAATAATTCATGACTATCTGACATGAAGTCTACCTTTGATCGGAACATGGCGTCTGCAATGCTACCCAAACGTAGGAAGGTATTTGTCGAATTATTAACACTAATAATAAAGCAGACTAGAAATCATTAACAAGTTAGTTTATGAAATCCAGTGATATTTTTGGGCAATTTTCACCCATCCCAGAACAAACCTTACCCGACTTCACGCCGAACAGCGAGAAGAAACCCTACAACACCACATCCTCGCTTGGACCGTGAAGTTCTATAAAAGTCAACAAAATCACAGCAATCCCTTAGTCGCTGCCCTGGGGGCTTACGAGAGTAAATCCGACCTACCCTTCCGTTATAAGGACAAGCTCCCGAAGCATTATCTGTTGCCTGACTAGTCCACCTACAGTATTAGCTGGGCTGACCAAGATCTGAGTGAATGTGATGGAATACAAGTAGCCTGAACAAGTGGACTTCATCTTGCTAAATAATTAGTTGTAAGAATTGTTATCTAGTGATCCGTAGTATGTAGGTGTTAATTATTTCTAAGAATCCATATATTAAGATTATAAAAAATATGAATAAAATGACATGTAGGAAAATAAGACTAAGTAAGTTCATAAATTATAATATACGAGTATATGTTAATTAAGATTAGTTAAGTAATACGTTACATTTGTATATGGGGATAGCCTTGACAAATATTTGTACCGTATATTACTTTGTTTAGTAAAAAAAAAAACATAATATTAATATATTACGTAAATAAATAAAAAATACCCATAACATCACGCCGTTTCCCTCTCGAGGTAAAGAGGAGAGAGCGCTAAACTTTCTTCTCACAATACACATCTTCCGCGTCCTCTACATCCATACACCTTCTGATTCCTTCTTTCATATTATTCACTGTATCCATCCATACTTTCCTTTGTCTTCCTCTTACGCGCCTTTCACTCACATCTGCACTATATTATCTGTTTTGTCAGTCTTTCTTGATTCATTCGTTCCAGTTCCACATGCCCAAACTATCTCAAAACAATAAAAAAAAAATCGTTTACAAACTCAATTTGTATAGATCTTATTTACGGCCAAGTTTATTATTTAACAACAGGTGTGATAATACGTCCATTGTGGGCGCTCTCAGATGCTCTATTGTAGTTTTGAAACCTTTTTTCCTGTTGTAACTGCAAATTGGTTTTGTATATCTATCATAGACAATAAATACATCTTCATCTACTTTATGTCTTTGCTAACTGCAAACAATACATACTTTTGAAAACTTACTTGTTTCTCATAGGCCGTGGTGTCTTTTTTCGTTTTTTTTTTTTTAATATTTTCAAGTACAGAAATCTAACTTCACTAATTTGTCAAAATACCTTTTTAAAATTAGTCCCTGTTTTAACATTAGATTGGCAGAATACCATTATAAAATACATACTATACAATCACGCTGTTTCTCTTTCGGGGTAGGCAGAGAGGAAAGATCGCCAGACATTCGTATGTATCTTGACACACATCTTTCGTCTTATACAAATCCAGCGATTTCTTTGTCCTTTTTACATTTACTTTAAAAAAATAAATATAATTCACTTGATCCAACCATACTTTCCTAGGGTTTTCTTTACCACGTTTTTCACTCACATTTGCACTATATGTGTATATTTTTGTTTTGTAAGCCATTTTTCATTCATTCGTTCGACATGCTCAAACTATCTCGAGAGTGATTTTAGTTTTACTCAACCCTCCAGCCTTAAGTTCACTTTCATCCTTAATCTCTTCATTCTGTATTCTGTCATACATTATCCCTATCTTTTCTTCTCAGTGTACGTATTTCTACACCAATGATTCTGCCCTTCTTTCTTCAGTCACGTTTCATTTCCATACATTCAAGTTGTAACTAGAATACTGTTGTCGCAGATTTTGATACTGTCCGGTTTGAGAATATGTGCTTCATTGACGTTGTTTTCTATCGTTAGACACCATTCATATATCTAGGAACTCTTCCATAATCGGAGAAAATAAAGGGTCTTTCAAATCGAGCGGTTTTTTTTAATTCAATTTTTTTGAGTTCTTGAATAAAACACACAATTTGCTTTCATTCCAAAAAACTTTTTATTGGCCATTGAAGTATAATGTATGACATTTAAACACAATAAACAATATCCGCCAAATGTCCACCTCTTGCAGCTCCACAGATGTCCACTCTTTTGTCAAACATTTTCGATGACATTTTGACATAATTGCGGTTCTAACTCACCAATAACGCGAATAATTTCGTCCTTCACCTCGGGAATTGATCGGGGTTCATTCTTATAGACCTGGCTTTTCACGTGACCCCAGAGAAAATAGTCGAACGGTGTCAGATCACATGATCTTGGTGGCCAATTACGTTAACATCACAGGTTCCGGAGATTACAATACATAAAATAAAGCTCAATTTGAACGCGTTATTGTATTGTATTCGACTCTATTTTTATAAATGTCATACATTACACTTCTCAAATGTCAAAAAACCCAGGCAAGTTCGCGACTCCATCTGTGTTTTATCCAAGAATTAAAAAAAAAACCGGTCTATTCGAAAGACCCTTTACTACATACCATAAATAGCAAAATTCCTTAACTTAACATACTCTTACCCTTAATAAATATCATAATTTACATATCATATACATATCATAATTTAAAATAGCATATATTTAAAATGAATTTATCTTAAAAATAAAATTTATCATGAATCTAAAGTACACCACATTGCTTACATTAAATAATGTGTTGGTTTTCCTCTCGAACAAAAAAAGCAATTATTTTTTTAAAACCGATGTAATCCCTTTTTTAACAGCAACAAAAACACAATGTTTATACTTTCTTTCATGAAAAACACATAAAAAAAGCCCATTATTTAATTTACATTCTTTTTTGTTCTCTTTTTTTCAAGGAAGATAAACCCGTACACATTTTTTTTTTCTGTTTATATTTGTTCACACATCGAAATTTCAACTAACAAGTTTTACAAAAAATTAGGTGTGAACTGAAAAAAAAAATTCATCGCGTTGTTTTTATCGATATTATAGTCAATATGTTGGTTTTTCGCCAATATTTTATTAATTTAAAATGTTTTCATTCATAGTACTTAAAAAATATATAATGTTTTTCATACACGAGTTTTTTTTCATAAGCGGAAAAGATTAATGTTTAAAATTGAAAGTTTTATTTATAACTATAATAAAAAAAGTGATTTTGTTGTTGTTTTATATTGTTTAACACTTTCGTTGTTTACAGTATAGCCTGGGCGGGCTTATTGCTATGTGACAATCTCTTTTTTTTTCAACCAACCAGAATCGAACCTGCAACTCTCGGGTTTCGAAACAGATGTCTTACTAACTATGCCACAAGGGTAGTCTATTATTTTGTTTATTATAAATGGAATGTTGTTAAGTAAGACGCGTTTGTCTCTCATCCCGGAGGCGACGAACTTGATTCTCGGCGGTGGCAAAAAAAATTCTCTGGATGATATGAAAAATTGTCTGAAAACAATACGAGTATATGCGAGTGTTGTTGCTTGAGCCAAAATAATTATTGACGACCTTTGTGGCCTAGTTGGTAAGACACTTGTCTCCCAACTCGGGGATTATATGTTCGGTTCCCGTTGGACACCAGCTTTTTTTAAACTGGTTCCTATTTGATTTTTACTTTAAAACACCTTTCTGATTAATTCCGAGAAACTGCTTCGTGGCTATAAACCCCCCGGGTGGTAACGAACGAAACACCTCCTCAGAACAACAGAAATGAAAACACTGCGGCCTATCGTATGTAGAACCCTTAGAGATAGGATACCTAATGAGGAAATCCGCAGAAGTTGTAACATTGAGGACATCGTGAGATGGAGTAGGCAGAGAAGACGATTCTGGAGGGACCACGTTGAGAGGATGAACCCCGCGAGAATACCTAAGATTGTAATGTACGAGATTCCAGAGGGTCGTCGACCACCGGGACGGGATGTCCACCAAAGAGATGGAGAGAAAGTTGGGCATCTTCGTCACAGGACTAAAACTGAAATCCTGTTTAAACAAATCGCATGAACTAGAATAAATAACTATAGTGTAGAAATATTTCATTTGGATAAATAAACCACACACTTCTGATGAAGCATGACACCAGTTGAACCTTAGCATTTCTCTCGTAACAAACCGAAATGATGAGAGCCTCAGGATAGGAGGTAGAAACATGTGTCGCGGGTATTAGTGTAATTATTAGAATAACACGACGTATTTTTTGTCGGAGTAGGCATAGAAGCGAGAATGCCAGACTTACGTATTGCGACACACATATTTCGTCGCTTCTGTAGGGTCTTTCGAATTGAGCGGTTTTTTTAATTCTTGGATAAAACAGATGGCGTCGCGAACTTACCTGGGTCTTATGACATTTGAGAAGTGTAATGTATGGCATTTATAAAAATTAATTCGTATTCGTATCATTTATAAAAATTAATTAAGTCGTATACAATATAACAACGCGTTCAAATTGAGAATTATTGTATCTATTGTAATCTCCGGAAACGGTGATGTTAATTGGCCACCAAGATCATGTGATCTGACACCGTTGGACTATTTTCTCTGAGGTTACGTGAACATCCAGATCTATAAGAATGACCCCCAATCAATTCCTGAGCTGAAGGACGAAATTATTCGCGTTATTGGTGAGTTAGAACCGCAAGTGTGCCAAAATGTCATCGAAAATTTTGACAAAAGAGTGGACATCTGTGGAGCTGCAAGAGGTGGACATTTGGCGGATATTGTTTATTGTGTTCAAATGTCATACATTATACTTCAATGACCAATAAAAATTGTTTTGAAATCAAAGCAAATTGTGTGTTTTATTCAAGAGTTAAAAAAAATTAATTAAAAAAACCGCTCAATTCGAAAGACCCTTTATATTCATATATATTTTCACACAGTTCCTACGATATTTCTGGCTTTTTACATTTCCTTTTTTCAAAATATCTTACAATTCATCCAACCATACTTTCCTTTGTCTTCCTATTCCTCACCTTCACTCACATTTGCACTGTGTATTTGTTTTGTTAGCCTTTCCTCATGAATTTGTTTCACGTGCCTACACCATCTCAGATTGCTCCTTTTCATCTTACCCAACACATCAGCTTCAAGTTCACATTCATCCCTAATAACTTTATTTCGTATTCTGTCATACATTGTTATCCCATGTATTTTTCTAAGTGCACGCATTTTTACAGAATTTATTTGGCTCTTTTAGTCTTGTTCTACACATACATATGCCTACGTTTCACTCCCATACATCAAATAAATTCATACAGGCGGCCCTCGACTTTCGCACATAATTGGTTCCTGAAAATGTGTGCGAATGTTGAATGTTCGAAAGTAGAGGGATGTGAAAAAACTTCAAAAATTATATTTTTAAATATTTATAAATATGCATAATTAAGTTAACGAGGCGTGTTTAAGTGCTTTCAGGTGTTTTCTTTATAAACTTGTCAAGAGTTAGTTGAATACCAGCCTTTTTTTTTCTTTTCTTGATAAAGAGTTCTATAACATGCTGTGTCTTTCTCAATCGCCCTACGTACTTGAGATATACGTTCTCCATTGGGATCACATTCTTCCATGATAGTCACAAATTTGTCAAGATGCATGAAGGCTTCATTTATATTTTTGATTGTTAAAGTCTTGATTTTATCAGCTTCTTCTTCCTCACTTTCATTGTGTATTTCATTTTACTCTTGTTGCTAAATTAAGTATTCATTTGACAGAGTTACTGAGTGAGATTCAATCAACTCATTAACATCTTCATTGTTGACGTCCAAGTTTAGTTCATTCATTAGGCTAACTATTTCATCAGTGATAGTTTCTGGAGTTTCTTCAGAATTTATAAAATCACTCATCATTTGTGGGCATAATTGTTTCCAGGAACCTTTCATTGTTGACTCTTTTATTTTAGCCCACGAGTCTCCAATAGTGTTTATTGCGTTTCATATATTATAGTTCTTCCAAAAAAATGGGAGCGACTACATGGAAGCGAACAATTTTTGCATTATCGACAAAAATCTTTAAAAAATTGAATTTTAAAAAATGTTCGAAATAGCGAATTGTGCGAAAGTAGAATGTGCAAAAGTCGAGGCCGTCTGTATTGTAATATGAAGCTCCACAAAGCTAAATCCGAAACCATTGATAAATGACTGACGTAAGTAGGAATAAAACAATAATTTACACCCCAAGTATATTGGAACAGGCCATGCTCTCCACATCTGTGCAGATGGTGAGCTGCCGCCCCGTGGGCGAGGTATGGAAGGCGCCATCGCAAGCGCCAACACGAAGCGGCTAGACGCCTGGGCATCGGCGCCCCACACAAGTCCACACAACACTTAACATACGAGTACATTGTTTATTGAAGTGGTACATCGTTACACTATGTACATAGTAACATAGATGTTCGACTTCAAATCCATGGTGGCGCTGTTATGAGATGTCTTTATAATCCACCGGTTCGCAGTAGATTAGAGTGTGGCTCAATAATTTGGAACACGATAGGAGTTCAAAATTCCCTGATTGTTTAACGAGTTCATAAGAGATTTCTGCGACATCTTTATGATAAAGAGTATGGATTTAATCATGGTTCCATCAACGTTCCCTCTAATTTTTTTATTGTGTGTGCAGCCCATCAATTTATATGTGCAAGAAAAAAAGAGGGAAGGGCGCAAATATGCATATTAATGCATAGATAGCACTAAGTAGTCAACGTAATGCTCCACGAAATCATAAATTACACTTTTCAAATATGTAGATTATACATAAAAAAAATATATTTTCTTACCCGATAATTTTCCTTCCTGATAGGAGTCCAGTAGGTTAATAACACTAGTTAACAAGGTTTTTGTAACAAGGGTGAAAACGGCCATTTTAGGTCAATTTTTGTGTGCTGATAACGAATATGAACTTGAAAATGTTCCATCGCGTACCTTTTAAGAGAAAAACCTGAAATTAGTTTGTTGACTGAAACTGAAATATTTGAAAGATGAAAAGTTCAAACAAGGGTGAAAACGGATTAAACAAGGGTGAAAGCGGCCATTTTAGGTCAATTTTTGTGTGTTGATAACGAATATAAACTTGAAAATGTTCCATCGCGTACCTTTTAAGAGAAAAACCTGAAATTAGTTTTTGACTGAAACTGAAACATTTGAAAGATGAAAAGTTCAAACAAGGGTGAAAACGGATTAAACAAGGGTGAAAGCGGCCATTTTAGGTCAATTTTTGTGTGTTGATAACGAATGTAAACTTGAAAATGTTCCATCACATACCTTTTAAGAGAAAAACCTGAAATTAGTTTTTGACTGAAACTGAAACTTTTGAAAGATGCAAAGTTCGAAAAAAAATTAAGTGTTGAAGAACTAGAAGCTTGGAAAGCCTTTAGAAGAGTTGTTAGTGGTTTCCTAGGTTATAATAAAGCTGACAATTACGAGAACTCTTGCAGTTGTACAAGAATTCTTGCAGTTACCAGAATCTAGAATGTCACTGAAAATACACTTCCCGCTTTTATTCTGCTTTTTTTATTTTCTTATGTAACAACATTGTATTCTGTGACTAAATTTAGTATTTCAGGAATTAATTTATTTTCATTGTTGTAATTGTGACTTTTGAAATGCGCAAAAACGTACTTATTTAGTTAGAACACTCCCCCTTCTGTTACACAAAAATGTTACGTGTTACAAACTTTTCACCGCGATTTTCGTAATCAGCAGGGTCGATTTAATAAGAATCAGCTAATTTAATCTCTGTTACAGACAAAAAGTTAAAATTTGTTAACTAGTGTAAATGGTGATACTTTGGTACTAGTTAACAACGGTTATTTATTTTGTGTAGCTACTCTTGCATAATATAATTATCTTTGATAAACAACCCTAAACAATTTAAAACACCAATAAAATAACACGAATACCGTTAAACAAGGGATAATTCATGAAGTATTTATTCGAAATACGTAACAAATTACGAGTAGGTAGAGTCATCGTGGCGTAAGGAAGGAATCTGTGACTGTATTATGTGATTGTGTGAGCGTGTGATTGTGTTAGTAAACTCCTGTGTGCTGATTGGTCAGTTTCTAGTATTAGTGTGTCACCGTGTGAAAAAAATGTGTACAAATTCCTTTCTTTGAGATGTGTGCGGACAATTTTTAACGGATGTGCGGCCGCACACCTTAGAGGGAACGTTTGGTTCTATCCCTCCCGTTTTTATTCTAATGGGTATATTTCTTAAACGTCAGAATGGATCTACACGCACGTTTATACATTTACAAATTGCTAACGGGAAAAATAGCGAACTATTTGTTGATTCACAAACTTTTTGTTTTATATACAGGATAAATATTTACGCCATCGTGAAACTGCGCTGTTAAGAACATCACTGCTTCCGCACGGAATAACCTTGAATGAATTTTCTGATGTCTATATCTTCCGCATGTCGGTGGATAAATTGAGGATTGAACTCCTTAACCCTTCCTGTCCTGTGATGTGTAACTAGTACACATTGCTTCTAAAAACTTTAATATCTCTATAAATATAATAAATACTGGGTTCAGATTTTAGGTATTCCTCCGTAATACATTTACGCATTGAATAAAAAAATAATATTTATAATAATTAGCACTTATCGGCCACATCAGATATATTTTGTGAAAATCGGGAATAAATTCACCAATATAATCAAACGTATGCTCGTGTGTAACGTAGATATATTCATTCTAAAAATCGCTATGGGTGAGGAAGCGACGCTATTCACGTCTTACTCTCACTCTACTTCGGTATATGGGAACGCAAGAAATAGAATCTCAGTTTGCAGTTGTGTTTATTCCTTCGAGGTATAACATACACAGTGTTAGTCCGTCTCAGCTCTAAGTCACGTCTTTTTGCCCGTTTTGTGAAAATCGGCCGATGTTTTTTTCATGTTTTCAGCAATTAAATTAAAATAATTATCACTTTTGACTTGAAATTTAATTAATTTAATCGATTGGCTATATGAATATTCTTATTTTTTCGGTTTTATTAAATCGCTCATTTTTACATGTGTATTGAATACACATCGACGGAACGGGCGGATTTTTTTAGCACAGGAAGGGAAAGGTTAAACACCAGACTAGAATTATTTCTAAGCGGAATCGAATTTGCAACCCCCGGATCGGAAGAAAGGCTTCTTAGGATAAGAATTAAAGTCGGAACAAAAAATTTTCGGTCTCTCCTCATATGTTAATATTTTAAGGGTGATTATTCAAGTGGCTCGGTCTATAGGCAATTAATCACCCAAGGAAGATAATGCCATTAATTTGCTTGTATTGCTTGTGAGAGGAACACATCTTATCGAGTTATTTTGATCTACGAGTATTGTCTGTTGACACTATCTCTGTTCTGAATCGTTTGACAAAGATGAATTTCTTTGATAATTTCACAGTTTGATGGATTCATGTATTTTGAACTTGTCTTAGAAACTACTTGTCTGTCTTATGATATCATTCATTAATGATACGTAAATTAATTGCACATTCATTTTAAAACAATTGTTTTTTTTTAAATGTTGTTTATAGTTAAGGCATTAACGTCGTGAAGGTTTCAAGACATTGTAATTTATTTTTATCAAACACTGTTTATTCCACTTTTTTAAAACGGTATAACCCTACCGGTTTCAAGGCTTTCATCTCATCTTCAGGGGAGCACAAACAATACTAAATTATGTTCGAACTGGTACCGATATACACGCTTCAACGGTTGGGGGCTGAGGGGTGAGGGAGGCATGGGACGATTTCGGCCAAGAGCGGATAGATTTTTGGGATATAATTGGTCACCAGATGTTCGGATCGATGTACTGACTTAGAAATTTCTAGGGCCTCTAATCTGTCCAATTTATTTCCGTTACTATTGATATGTAAGAATCACCAATAGAAAAAGTATGGTTTTCACGGTGACAATGATTAGCCATTTCAGAATAAATAACGGTAACAAAAAGGATTTGTTACCGTTGATACCGTTACAAAAAAGTGGAATAAACAGTGTTTGATAAAAATAAATTGCAATGTTTATTTTTATTGCCATCAATTGATTGTTGAAAGATCGGACCGTTCTTGATAGATTGAAATTGATTTTCAAAATTTTAGTTTTTTGTACAAACCGCAGTAAGATAAATGAGGAATGATTTAAAATATCTGTGTTTTGTTTTAAATAAACAATTTCATAATAAAGTGTGTTCTCGAAGATACATAATTTAAAATAAATTCAGGTATTAAGTGTAAATTTTTCAAAATCCAAAATTTATCAATTTTAATTTTTACTTCAGCGCGTATACAATGTTGGTGTGGTCGATTCCAACAGGGAAATTGTTACAAATGTACCGTTTTGGCCCGACTATAGGGCGACCCTGATTATAAGGCGACCCCGTCCCAAAAAAAATATTTCCCTCACCATTATAATATAAAAAATAAAATGCAAAATGTTTTACGAAAAATATTTATGGTATTAAAACAAAATACCCAGATAATAGTCAAGTACATGTTTAAACATGAAAAGAAGAAACAAAAAAGTCCAACTACAGTAGCTGATCAGCTCAGTCAGATTCACATATGGCTATATGGTATAGGTGGCATCCTCAGCATCAGTCTCATCTTCAGTGATATTATCGTCTTCGGAATCCTCAATCATATTTTCCCACAAAATATCATCTTCAGCACCGTCCATTTTATTGGATACGCAACATTTTTTAAATCCATTAATGATGGCTTTGTGGCGTTCGTATGCGTTCACGTTGCAGTTGCCTGGACGAGTGGTCAACGTCTCAATGGACCGCCTTAAGCCCGCATACATCGCTACCACTGAAGACGCAACGGAAACGACAGAGAGAATCCATCAACCAGCCACTACACCCTGCTATACTACACGTGGGGGTAGAAAAGTGAACGTTTCGCGTAGAGACGCACCATACGCTACACTAGAAGAGGAACAGTGTGGTGTTCGTATGCGCGGTCAATCACCGGCGAGACGACCTTTGCATACCTAAACAATGTGAAACAAACAAGTGCAAGGTCCACACGCCGGTCATTCAACTCACTATCAATCTGAGAGCGCATTCCATGTTAAAACGAGAAAGCAACACACCTGTCGCGCCGATTCCCAAAACAGAATGAATACCCACATCGTATTGTAAATGCAGAAACGAGACGGCGGTATATCGTGCGCGCACTCCCGCACACATTCAGGAATATTATAAATACCGACGTCTGGCAATAAAATTCCTTTTTACACATTCCGATTTCGACGAGTATTTTAATTATCAATAAATCATCATCATCTCTCCTTTAAGGAACACAGTTCCTAAAGTTTCATTGGAAATTTGTTGACTTGTGACTCGAATATAAGGCGACCCCCCTATTTACGTGTCGCCTTTTTAAATAAAAACTTCGCCTTATAGTCGGGCTACTACGGTAGTTAGTACAGACACAGTTCATGTTATACTTAAACTATTTGTACTTTGAGGACAATTTTTATTCATAAGATGATGAATAATGAAAAATTCAAGCGAATCGAGAAATTCTGCTATTTGGATAGTATGTTCTCAGATGATGGAGGAATTAAGAGGATGCCGAACGGCGTGTAGCGATAGGAAACAAACTCAATGGGGTCACTTAAACCTATATAATCGAACGGGACAATATCAAAATCTGCTAAGATGATAGTTCGCAATAGTATTTTGTTGCCAACTTTGATGAATGGGAGTGAAACGTGGAGGTGGGAAAAGACTAAGAGGAGTTGAATAAATGTTGTAGAAATGCGTGCATTGAGAAGAATCCATGAAATGACGATGTATGTCAATACGAAATCAAGCGATAAGAGACGAATGTGAACTCATGGCTTATGAGTTAAGTAAGATAAGGAAGAGCACGCGGATATGGTTTGGGCATGTGAAACGAATAAATAAAAAAGACTAACTAAATAAATATATATAGTGCAAATGTGAGTGGAAAGCGTGTCAGAGGAAGACCGAGGAAAGTATAGTTGTATCAAGTATAAGAAGGAAACGTAGAAAGTCTAAGAAATCGTAGGAGTTGTGTGCAAAGGCGTATGGATGGAAAAGGGGCTAAGGATGTACAGTAATCGGCTGTAATTAATACACATCGGACTTAAGAAAGAGACTGTCGGCCATAATCCGCTAACTTCGGCTTCATAGAGCGTCATTCATACACGTGCTCCGTCGCGATTTGTCAGTCGTTGTCAAGCGTTCTAGGGACAGAGACGACGCTCTACAAAGCCGAAGTTAGCCGATTATGGCCGACAGTCTCTTTCTTAAGCCCGATGTGTATTACTTACCGCCGGGTACTGTATGTTGATGGGAAAATCTGGCGCTCTGTCTTCTCTTCCTACCCCGACAGGGAAATGGCCTGATGGTATATACCAGAATGTATGTAACACAATTTTTCTTCGTAAAATTTTATGTTATGGCGCTTTTCTTGTGAGCGTGCAAATTAATCTTGATTAAACACTAGAATTACTTATTGTTGACATTACAAATAACTCCGTGTTGTATTCTGTTGTAACCATTTATTAAATAGCTTTGTGTAGATTTGTCAAGTCATTTTAACCTACCCTTAACTACCGTTCGGTCCAATTATTGGATAGTTCCCCAAGTATTTCTCGCTGCTCACTTTTAATATTTATACATTATTCATGAGAAGTGGGCGAGGCGTAAACAGAATAATTAACTATAGTTCAGCGTCAGTTGTAGGATCACCCGAATTTGGTCTGGAATTCGATAGTTTCTGCCTGGACGAAGCAAACAACCCACCCACCCACCCATTGGTCCAATAACTCGGATAGTTTGTAAGTTTTCAACCGCTGACTTGAGGATTCGCGGCAATAAATAATATTCCAAGATTGTTTTCACACAGTTAAACCCAGAGATGTTAAACTGTAGTAGATCGGAGATTGCGAAAATGTTCTGATATCGTGAATGTTGAGGCAATCTATTGAATTAATTAGTTGTTGTCGTTGTTGCTGGGCGTCGAATAGAGCAGTGTTCCCCAACCGGTGGTCTCCGAAAGTCTGATCCCGGTGCCGGGCCGCAAATGGTATGTCAAATTTCAAGAAATTCGCCATGCAAAAATATTAAATATAGGATTTTTTTCGCTTGCACGTTGACTTGTATTTTTAGTAATTGTTAAATAAATATAATTGGTATGATAATGCGACACGATGGTCGCTGGTTTTCTCAGAATGGACAGTCATTAATCTTCTCAGATACGCTTAGGGAGAACGGAAATATTTGCTCTTGGATAGTGAACTCGGATGCAAACCCCCACCTAAATATATTTCCAAGAATTTCATAATATATAATTGTTTTCATTTTGTAATGGACCGGTGAGAGTAACAGTACATACAAGTAAAATAATGTCAGATACAGCACTGCCGCCAAGAATATCCAATATATAGTATTAGCAAAGATGCAACAGCAGGTTTCGCATTAGTTTGTTGAAAAAACCCCATTGTTTTTGTTAAATTTTAATTGTATCAGACAATGTTACAATTAAAATTGTAACTGTTATATGTATATTTGTTAATTATATTGTAGTTACATACGAGCATGTCCATCTGTCACAATATAAGATTAAAAAAATGTGAAATAAAAAAAACATTTTTATTTCAATATTAGTGGTCCGCGAAAAAAAATTCATTTTTTTACCGGTCCACAGGTCTGAAAAGGTTGGGGAACACTGGTATAGAGGACCCTTTCGACAATCTCGAGCTGCTCTTCCACTTCGATCATGTGATCTTCTGTGAGAAAACAGGATACGAACTCCCTTCCTCACGTAGACGTCACTGACGTGTAGATCCTCCTGAGCTGCTTGGTAACGCTGATACTATGCGTATCCAGAAAGTAAGTGTACTGAGGCTCTTACGACCGGATGGATTTTATTTTCGACATGTTGGCTACACTTCCGTGTAGCCTGACCCTTCCCCTCTGCAACGAGACCGGTTCGAGGTCAGTACGTTGAGAAGTGTCGACGCGACAAATCGTTTCGTGAAAAATGTCAATCCAATCTCCCGCCACGTGCGAAATACGCGGCGTCATCCGTTATCTCGTTTAGGAAGGAAAACCTCCGGTTGAGGTTTATAATGAGGTAAAAACTGCATATGGTGATAAAGCTATGAATCGTACGAGTGTGTACAAGTGGTGTTGCGAGTTTAAAAACGGTCACGTCACACCTCTTCACCCTCCGCCAAAAAGTTCAAAAACACAATTTCAGCCAAGAAAATCATGGCATCCGTGTTTTGGGACTGTCAAGGCATAATTTTAATTGAATATATGCCTCAAGGGGAGACCATCAACTCTGCAAGATACTGTGAGACCCTAAAAAAATTGCGGAGGGCGATTCAGAACAAGAGGAGAGGCATGCTGACAAAGGGAGTCTGCCTGCTGCACGAAAATGCCAGACCACACACGGCCAACGCCACGAAGGAACTGCTCGCCTCGTTTAAATGGAATGTCCTGAACCATCCCGCGCATTCCCCTGACCTAGCACCTTCAGATTACTATCTCTTTACCTCCCTGAAGCTGCACATGGGTGAAAAAAGGTTTTCAACCGACGAGGAGGTAAAGGAGGAGGTGGAGAAGTGGACGGAGGGGTTGGCGGAAAAACTACTTCGAGGAAGGCATCAAAAAGTTGATACCCCGCTTCACCACCTGCATTGAGAGGAATGGCGACTATGTCGAAAAATAGCTTACATATGTACTACGGTAACCACGTAATTTTTTTGTTTAAATAAAAAAGATTGTAACCTACAAAAATTCAGCACACTAACTTTCTGGATATGCCTCGTACATGTTCGCAGCACGCTGACTGTTTCTCACGCGTCTAACTGTTAAGGCACCGTCAACTCGAGAACAAAAAAAAACGATGTATCGTGTGTGATGAAATATTAATTTTTATCAAATTAAATTAAAGCTTTGAAACCGTAATCAAACAGTAAATGCAGATTTATACGTCCAGCAACTGCAGCGTGTCCATCATTTTTTGATCAAAAATCATAATAAACCCTGCGCTCGTCAATCGGAAAAATGTTGGTTTCATCCATGGCAACGCAAGGCACAATAAAGTAACAGCAGTAACACATTTTTTTTTCGAGCTTAGCCACCTACCATACTCGAATGATCTTGCGCAATTTGATTATCATCTGTTTCGATTGTTGGAAAACACTTTAACATTTCCCTTCCTGTGCTAAAAAAAATCCGTGCGTTCCGGTGCTGTTCATTCAATTCAATACACATGTAAAAATGAACGATTTAAAATCGGAAAAATAAGAATATTCATAGCCAATCGCTTAAATTAATTAAATTTGAAGTCAAAAGTGATAATTATTGAAATTTAATTACTAAAAACATGAAAAAAAAAAAAAAAAAACATCGGCCGACGTTCACAAAACGGGCAAAGCGACCATCTCAAACGAAAGCCCGCGAGCTACTGAAGCGAGAGAAGTAAGCGAACTGAGTTTCTATTTCTTGCGTTCCCATATACCGAATTAGAGTTAAAGTGATAAGTGAAGAGCGTCGCTTCCTTGTCCGTACCGGTTTTTTAGAATTAATATACCTACGTCACACACTGGCGCACGTTTGATTGTATTGGTGAATTTATTCCCGATTTTCACAAAATATCTCTGATGTGGCCGATAAGTTCTAATTATTATTAATATTTTTTTTTCATTTAATGCGTAAATGTATTACGGAAAAATACCAATATTTATTATATTTATAGATATATTAAAGTTTCGGTGCTGTGTATTCAATACACATGTAAAAATGAGCGATTTAAAATCGGAAAAACAAGAATATTCATAGCCAATCGCTTAAATTAATTAAATTTGAAGTCAAAAGAGATAATAATTGAAATTTTATTGCTGAAAATATGAAAAAACATCGGCCGACGTTCACAAAACGGGCGCAGAGATCACCTAGTATGGATGCCCGCGAGCTACTGAGACGAGACTCGGAACGCTAAAACTGTGTATGTTATATCTCGAAGGAAGAAACAACTGCGAACTGAGATTCTATTTGTTGCGTTCCCATATACCGAAGAAGAGTGAGAGTGAGACGTGAATAGCGTCGCCTCCTCACCCACACGTTTGATTGTATTGGTGAATTTATTCCCGATTTTCACAAAATATCTCTTATGTGGCCGATAAGTGCTAATTATTATTAACATTATTTTTTTCATTCAACGCGTAAATGTATTACGGAGGAATAGCTAAAATCTGAACCCAGTATTTATTATATTTATAGAGATATTAAAGTTTTTAGAAGCAATGTGTACTAGTTACACATCACAGGGAAGGAAGGATTAATGAGAAAAAAATCTCGAATAAAAACGAGGCTCGAGAGTTTGTTTTAAAAGTTTTTTCACGTCAAAATAAGCGGAATACTATTCAAAAGGTATCGAAGAGTTACATGATAAATGGCAGCATATCGTTGCAAATAATAGAGAATATATCTTATAATTGATTAAGAAATAGAAAATGATAATCCATATGCTAAAACGGAAGTTTTTTATGACACCCAATATTTGTTTTGACCCCAAAAATATATGTTGAACAATAATTCTCGATAAAAAAATATCGATGAAACTCTTAAAATTGTTTCGTTCACTCCGTAAAAAGTTAAGTCATGATTTATATTTTTTTAATATTATTTTTTTGTAAATTTTATTTTGTGTCGCATCGTTTTATTTATTACGAGGTTAACGATTTGTCCACGATTTTTTTTTTCAGAATAAGCGTATTATTATTTTTTTTTTAGAAAGACCATAACATAAAACGTTCTGTTTTTCTAGAATTGCAAAATCTGAGAATGAACGGTGCAAAATCCAAAGTAACGGTGATAGAAAAGTGTGAAAGGATAAATTAATTTGAAATATGGATGAACCATGAAAGATTGGAGCAAGTTTGCGAATTCTTCTATTTGGGTGGTATTTTTATTTTAGACGGACAATCACCCGAACATTCTTTTTCATGTAAAGTGAGATATAATCAATCAAAAGAAAGGGAAGGGATGGTGGAAAGGAAAGGAAAACAAAAATCTTTTTTCAGATGAAAGAGTTAAGAGTGATATCGAACGGCGTTTAGCGATAGGAAACAAGTCAATGGGGTACTAAAACATATATACTCGGACCGGAGAGTATCAAAATCTGCTAAGGTAATGGTATACAATTTTATTTTGGTGTCAACTTTGATATATGAGAGTGAAACGTGTACATGGAAAAATACTGATAGAGTTGAATAAATGTTGTAGAAATTCGTGAATTGAGAAGAATACATGGGGTTACAATGTATGACAGAATACTGAATGAAGTGATTAGGGATGAATATAAACTTAAGGCTAGCATTTTGAATAAGATGGAGTAGAGTACTCTGAGATGGTTTGGCCATGCAGAACGAATTAATGAAGAAATATTAAAAACTATTCCGTTCCGTGGTTGCAGTCCTAAGACTGGTTTGCAGCAATTTGAACTCTTCTCCTCCATTCCCCCCTGTCCTGTGCGGCTCTTTTTAAGTCTGTGTATGTTGAGCAGCGCACGTCCACCAACAGGTCCTCCAGGTACTCTCGGCGTGGGCGTCCCCTAGAGTTTGTCCCCTCGGTCATGCCCTCCATTATGGCATGCAAGAGGCCCTCTTGTCGTATTATATGCCCGATCCATCTTGCACGCCTTTCGGACAGGATCCTGAGCAGGTGCCTTCCTCCTTCGATTCGTTGGAGAACCTCTTCATTTGTGATGCGGTCTCTCCAGGAAATTCCTAATAGTCTTCTATAGGACCACATCTCAAAAGCCTCTAGTCTTCGTCTATCTCTTTCGGATAGGCACCATGTCTCGCAGCCGTACATCAAGATACTCCATACATAGGTCTTGATGAGGAGTATTCTCAGTTTAAGGTCTATATTATTTGATTCTATTATAGGTGGAAGGCGCGTGGAAGGAAGACTAAGTAAAGTATGGTTGGATCAAGTGAATGAGATTCTTAAAGAAGGAAACGTACAAAATTGTAGAAGTTATATGAAGGTGGAAGAGACTAAGGATGTGTGTCGAGATAGGAAAGTTTGGCGCTCTATCCTCTATGCCCACCTCCACAGGGAAATTACGTGATGGTATGTTAGTATGTAGAAATATTTGCCAAACATTCTATGTACAATGCGGGCATTGCACTACAATGTTTATCTTTCCTTGAAATATTTCCACCTTCTATTTGCTCCAAAGCATGGAAATTGTCATATTTCCATGTACAAGCAGTTATGACGACAGTGTTAAGCCAATCTTGCTATTTCTATGAATTCACGTACCTTATAGCTACAGGTATGGAAGTCATAATTAAAAAAAATATTAGGAAAGCGCTTTGATAAAAAGCGTTAAAGCAATACTGACTGAAGGAAGTCGAATAAATGCTGTTAAAATGTGTGCATTTAAAATAATACATGGTGTGACAATGTATGCCATAATACGGAATTAAGTGATAAAGGATAAATGTGAACTTAAGAGGGTATAATACTCTCGAGGCGTGAATTTCGGGTGTTTTTTCAGACTAAAAAAAAAACTAAAAGTATTTTTCGTATGAAATTTTTTACAGTTTGTTTAGTGATGATTTGGGAATGTACAAAAAAAAATTTGAAAAAATAAAATATAAAATACAAGATGTTATCAGCTGTTATATCTTGTTGTAAAAAAAGGAGTGAGCTGGACGACATGATTGGACCCCTTTCGTAAATCTGAAATAAAAATCATACACAGTTTCTTGATAAGAAATATTGTCGTTACAGTTGATAAGAAATATTGTCGTAAAAAGGCGGCTGGCGGCTGTCGAAAAAAGTAGTTCCGAGGAAAATGCGTTTAAATTAATGCGGTGAAAAACGCGTTTAAATTAATGCATGCGGCAAAAAGGTGCGGCGTAATGGCCGCCTCATTTATAGCTATAACTTCGTAAGTATTGAGAATTTTAAAATTTCCTTTTGATAATATATTCTTAACACATTGATCGCCAACGTGTTTTACTTAAAATAGTTAAAAAATGATTACAGTGAAACCCCGTTTTTACGTGCCCGGAATTCACGTTTTCCCGCTATTTGCGTTCAATTTTTACAATCCCGTTTTATTTTAGTACATTTAGTACCCGCTTTTACGTTTTTATTTCCCGCAATTTACGTTTGGAATATTTAAAATGCAAATCAATTTATAAACATATTTAATGAAATGCGCGACGATTTAAAATATTTGAAATGAATATTAGGAAGCAGAAATATGTTGTTTCTATTTATAGACATGAGTGCACCTGCAGCTGCAGCGCTCATGGTCAAGGTTACACGAGTCGTGTAATACGATATAATTGGTGGGAATTTTAGCGAATCATAGGCAGGCAGACTGTATAGGCAGGTCAATATGTGCTTGTGTTTTAAACGTGTCGGTCGTGTACATACAATTTCAATTGTCAATTGTCGTGTATTTCGTGTGTCAATTTACTTTTTTTTTATTTCTTTTAATTTTTCGTTAAATCCTTTCAAATAATGTCTCAGCAAAGAAAAACATTATCGATTCAAGAGAAAAGGAAAATTCTCGAAAAAGTGAATAAACACGTTGGTTCACGTGTTTCGCTCGCGCGTGATTTGGAAATACCCATTACAACTTTGGCTACGATTATAAAAAATCGCAAATCGATTGAAAAAAAATTTCCGATTTGCGCGAATATCTAAATAATATATAAAAATAATTTTCTTTTTTTTTTCTAACCCCGAATCTACGTTTTCCCTCCAATAACGTTTTTTTTTATCAGTCCCTTCAAAAACGGGGTTTCACTGTATTTGTTTTTTAGTAGTATTTGATAGGATATGTAAGAATGTATTGTTTTTATTTAATATGATGATTTTTTTACGAGGATTATTGGTTTTTTTGATATGCCGGCCACGGGTGTCCGTTCCTGCACCAATAGATTGATTTATTGCAATGCGCCGGGCTGGCCAATTTGCCGGCCACCTATCTCGCTCTACCATACGCGGGTGACTGCGCACTAGTATTATTTGGTTAGAACATTAACCGTTATTTGTTTCGATTTCAATTAGTGACACATGTCACTCTTATTAGCAGTGTCGCGAGTTGTGTCACATTCAAAATAAACCAATACCTATTGTGTTCCAGTGAATATGCTATACTTATACGATACCTGCTAATATAGTGATAAACTTCAATAAAGAACATCGTTATTGCTAAATTTATATTTTTATATCAACAAAAACACATTTACGATTTAAAAAAAAGATATTTTTTTTTCACCACATTTGCGAGCCTATATTTTGTGACTTAGAAGAAATATTCTCAGGCCAAGTTGCAGTAATATACAGAAGGGCCATCCCGGTCACCGCATATAGAAAAATCCACAGTACGCGTGCCCGCTGGCACTGTATAACAAATCTAGGTAGGTCTTCCTTGCCGGTCACCGGTGACCCCCACGGCACCCTTAAAGCAATTCAGTGCCGGTCACCGGTGACCCCCATGGCGATCAACGTGTTAAAGGTTTAAAATTAAAAAAATATTGAAAAAAATTTTTTTTTTCCAAATTTCTAAAGTAAAATACCTCTTTAAGGGAATAATATAAAGCAGTGTACGCTGATATGGTTTGGCCATGTGAAACGAATAAATGAAAAAAGACTGACAAAAAGTATACAGTGCAACTGTGAGTTGAAGACGTGGTAAAGGAAGACCAATTATAGCATACAATTTACTTATTAGACTTTGTAATTCATTCTCATTCTCCACAAACAATTATAGCATACAATTTACTTATCAGACTTCATAATTCATTCTCCACAAACAATTATACTCATAGCATACAATTTACTTATCAGACTTTGTAATTCATTCTCATTCTCCACAAACATTTATAGCATACAATTTACTTATCAGACTTTATAATTCATTCTCATTCTCCACAAACAATTATACTTATAGCATACAATTTACTTATCAGACTTTGTAATTCATTCTCATTCTCCACAAACAATTATACTCATAGCATACAATTTACTTATCAGACTTTATAATTCATTCTCATTCTCCACAAACAATTATACTTATAGCATACAATTTACTTATCAGACTTTATAATTCATTCTCATTCTCCACAAACAATTATAGCATACAATTTACTTATCAGGATTTGTAATTCATTCTCATTCTCCACAAACAATTATAGCATACAATTTACTTATCAGACTTTGTAATTCATTCTCATTCTCCACAAACATTTATAGCATACAATTTACTTATCAGACTTTATAATTCATTCTCATTCTCCACAAACAATTATACTCATAGCATACAATTTACTTATCAGACTTTGTAATTCATTCTCATTCTCCACAAACAATTATACTCATAGCATACAATTTACTTATCAGACTTTGTAATTCATTCTCCACAAACAATTATAGCATACAATTTACTTATCAGACTTTGTAATTCATTCTCATTCTCCACAAACAATTATACTCATAGCATACAATTTACTTATCAGACTTTGTAATTCATTCTCATTCTCCACAAACATTTATAGCATACAATTTACTTATCAGACTTTATAATTCATTCTCATTCTCCACAAACAATTATACTCATAGCATACAATTTACTTATCAGACTTTGTAATTCATTCTCATTCTCCACAAACAATTATAGCATACAATTTACTTATCAGACTTTGTAATTCATTCTCATTCTCCACAAACAATTATAGCATACAATTTACTTATCAGACTTTATAATTCATTCTCATTCTCCACAAACAATTATACTCATAGCATACAATTTACTTATCAGACTTTGTAATTCATTCTCATTCTCCACAAACAATTATAGCATACAATTTACTTATCAGACTTTATAATTCATTCTCATTCTCCACAAACAATTATACTCATAGCATACAATTTACTTATCAGACTTTGTAATTCATTCTCATTCTCCACAAACAATTATAGCATACAATTTACTTATCAGACTTTGTAATTCATTCTCATTCTCCACAAACAATTATAGCATACAATTTACTTATCAAACTTTGTAATTCGTTCTCATTTTCCACAAACAAAACAAATAAATATATAATATAAAGCTAATGTGAAATATTTTATAAGAAGGGAAGGTAGAAAATCAAAGAAATCGTAAAAGTTGTATGGATGTAAAAAGGGTTAAGTATGTGTATCGTAAACGGAAGGTCTGGCGCTCTGTCCTCTCCGTCTACCCCGACAAGGCAATGGCTTTATGGTATGTACAGGGTCTTTCGAATTGAGCGCTTTTTTTAATTCTCGGATAAAACACAGATGGCTTCGCGAATTTGCCTGGGTCTTGTGACATTTGAAAAGTTTAATGTATAACATTTATAAAAATGGAGTCGTATACAATACAATAACGCGTTCAAATTGAGAATTATTTTATGTATTGTTATCTCCGGAAACTGTGATGTTAACGTAATTGGTCACCAAGATCATGTGATCTGACACCGTTGGACTATTTTTTCTAGAGTTACATGAAAAGCCAGGTCTATAAGAATAACTTCCAATCAATTCCTGAACTGAAGGGCGAAATTATTCGCGTTATTGGTGAGTTAGAACCGCAATTATGCCAAATCGTTATTGAAATTTTTGACAAAAGAGTGGACATCTGTGGAGCTGCAAGAGGTGGACATTTGGCGTATGTTGTTTTTGTTGTGTTTAAATGTCATACATTATACGTACCTTCGTACTTCAATGACCAATAAAAAGTTTTTTTTAAATCAAAGCAAATTGTGTTTTTTTCAAGAATTCAAAAAAAAATGTACTAAAAAAAACGCTCAATTTGAAAGACCCTATATAACATAAATTATATAACATTTGTTACCTCTCTAAGCTAAATTTCTGATATTTCTCGGATTGTGTTTATAATATGTATGCTCGAAACTGCACGCAGACTTGACAGTGACCAGGAAGCTTCATCCAGCAGAATGATTGAGCGTGACACAAGTGCGAGCATGTTGAGGTATGAGTACATCGATTCGTTCCCAAGGTCCTCTGTTGTCACGGCACCAGCAGCCGCCCGAGCCGGTGTCAAGGGTCGGGCAGACAATTGCTCCCGAGCGATGCTGTAATGTTGACACTCTCGTGGGCGTTACGCCATTCGAAGGAAACTGCGAGGACGTGGCTTCGTGGTAAATCGATAATAACTTTTCATATGATTATCTGCTAATATGTTTGTCCGTGCCGATACGCAGTACTCTGGATTTATTAATACTTTTGTTGTTAACCTTTCCTTCCCTGTGTTGGGTATCTTCTACACGTTGCTTCTAATAACCATCAATATCTCTATAAATATAATAAATACAAGGTTAAGATTTTAGGTATTCCTCCTTAATATATTTACGCATTGATTTAAAAAATAATATTATAATAATCAGAATTTATCGACTACATCGAGGTGTTTTGTAAAGATCGAAAACAAATTCGCATTTAAACGCGGCGAGTGTCTCGTCTTGACGATAGGTGAATAGTATGCGGGAAGCGCGACACTATATTCGCATCTCACTCTTGCATACTAGACTGAATTGCGAGAACCTGAATTGTCTCAACGTCGCAAGCATTAAGCGTAAGCGCCGGGGTATGCGACTGACGTTCCGCGCCATTAGTGGCTTCTAAACTTGCAAATAGGTTAGACGTACGCCCGTTCCGTGAGCGTTTTTTAATGTTTTCAGATGGTTTTTTAATGTTTTCAGCAAATAAATCTCAATTATTATAATTTTTAACTTCAATTATAATTAATTAAGGGGATTATCTATGAATGTTCTTATTTTTCCGATTTAAAATCGCTAATTTTTTATTGCGAACTCACTAACCAACACCGTAACACGCGTATTATTTTTATCACCGTAAGGGAAGGGTTAAGGATACAATAACAATCAAGATTGTTCCAGTCAGTGTGCAAGGTGATACTGTGCAATACGGACAATAACTTTTCTGAAAAAATACATCAACATCCTAATTAAAATAAAATATTGTTTCAATGAACGATCGATTGCAATCATTAACCCTTCCTTCCCTGTGATGTGTAACTAGTATACATTGCTTCTAAAAACTTTAATATCTCTATAAATATAATAAATATTGGGTTCAGATTTTAGGTATTCCTCCGTAATACATTTACGCATTGAATGAAAAATCCCATCCCTTCCTGTGCTAAAAAATCCGTGCGTTCCGGTGCTGTGTATTCAATACACATGTAAAAATGAGCGATTTAAAATAAGAATATTCATAGCCAATCGCTTAAAATAATTAAATTTGAAGACAAAAGTGATAATAATTGAAATTTCATTGCTGAAAACATGAAAAAAACATCGGCCGACGTTCACAAAACGGACGAAGAGACCACCTCAAACGAATGCCCGAAAGCTACTGAAGCGAGCGAACTGAGATTATATTTCTTGCGTTCCCATATACCGAAGTAGAGTAAGACGTGAATAGCGTCGCTTCCTCACCCATAGTGGTTTTTTAGAATGAATATACCTACGTCACACACTGACACACGTTTGATTGTATTGGTGAATTTATTCCCGATTTTCAATGTGCTAATTATTAATAATATTATTTTTTTCATTCAATGCGTAAATGTATTACGGAGGAATACCTAAAATCTGAACCTTGTATTTATTTATGGTATAGAGATATTAAAGTTTTTAGAAGCAATTTGTACTAGTTACACATCACAGGGAAGGAAGGGTTAGCTGTTGAAAATGGGTAAGGTGAAAATTATGAAGAATGGAAATAGTTGTACGTGACGAACTGTAGTTGTAGTAGAGTCGATAGATGTCTGTAAGGACCGGAATGAGTGGCGCTCGATTCTCTCTCCCTACCCAGTAAGGGATATGGCGTGATGGGATAGAATGTAAGTAGGTGTGACAATTAAGTAGTATTTAGTAATGGTTTTCGCACATTGTTGGCTGAGGTTCTCAGCTATTAAACAATAAAAAACTCATGACTATACTTGGGTAAATGTAGGATGGTCCCTGTGACGTTTGAAACGTCATGTCTCAAAGGGATGGGGTAAAATCGTTTTAAAATAAATCTAAAAATTGTTTTTCTCTAAACTGACGTTTTCCTACTTTTCATTGTACTTACTTTCTAATGTAATGTATGATTTGTATATATCTTTAAGTAAGCCAAGATCCACTATGAATTAATACTAATTACGAACATTTAATTTTAGGTATAAAAAAATCGAAAATCCAATTATCGTATACCCCATCCCTAGCCAATGCAGACTAACGTAGTGACTTTATTTGGTTTTAACAAACTGCCACATTTTTGCTAATTTGTAACAAGATGTATTAATTTGTCATTATTGTTAGTTTTATATAATGTATTTACCTAAATAACTTGCTATTTATTAGAATGGTTATATTGGGGCAAATTTGTGAACGATTTTACCCCATCCCTTTGAGACATGACGTTTTAAACGTTACAGGGACCATGCTACATTTTCTCTAGTATAATTCATAAGTAAATTATATTAAAGAGATGAACATAACATACATACACACTACACGTGTTATTGGTTATAAAATAGAAAAAAATTACGTTTTGTATAGAACTCATTCTGAATTCGTATGGTATGTAATTTCTAAACGTCGCTGATATCACACTATTTCCGTGTTGCGGTAAGCACATAGGACAGAACACTAAACTTTCATATCACGATTTACTTACTTCGTCTCATTCGCACCCATACCTCAATATATTTTTTTACCTGCTTAACACAGTTCAGTTCGATCCCTTCACCACCCACGCTGTTATGGGGGACAACATAAGTCCTCATCCAGCGCTATCAACACTAGATTTTTATGAGCGCGATGTTATGAAGTGACGAAGAAGACCTGCCCAAAGAGACTTCTCCTTCGGAGACGATACACTTGAGTGTGAGAAGAATAGTAGCTGTACGGCACCGGTACAAAGGACTGTAGAAATAGGTGGATGGCTGCCGCTCAATGCTCGGAGATTTCGGCTCACTGTGTAAAGTAGCAGGGTGAAGAGATTCCTCTCTAGCAGGTAGCAGGCAGTAGACTGGAGTGAACTGAGAATGTATTTCCTAGGTGTTTGGCGCTCCTTATGTGCGGCCAATCGCTCATCGCAAGCGCCTGTTTTCGCCCGTGCATGCCGTCATAGCTTACGAAATATCACAAATCTCACAAGTTTTCGCATGCATGGGCCGGCCGACTTTCGATACTGTCTCTCGATGGCCGCGCATAGGGAACATTTCAGTTATGGTCGTGACACAGCACGGACCTCAACAAACTTAAAATTTACATACAAATCATCAAAAAATACCCAAGAATTTCTACATCAAAATATCATATGATAAAGGTACCAAATAACAAACAGGAAAACAAATATATCATATGTTTTGTCTGACGCATACGTCCGATACAGTAGCGACGACGTACTTAAGGACGACCTCTGCGACCTAGTTGGTAAGATGCTTGCCTTCTGACCTGGAGGTTGCGGGTTCGATTCGCGGTAGAATCGAGTTTAAAAAAAAACAAGGTTTTGAATCTGGTTTTCACTTAAGACCTTATAAATACCTTTCTACATGTACTGTATACAAAGAAAGTATTATACATGATTCGCTCGGGCGCTGTTATAGCTGCCTGACGTGATTTGTTTAGCAATAGTGGGTTCGAGTCCCGAGTAAGATCACCCTTGAGGATAGTTTGCTCTCTAAACGGCACTATATAAATTGTCCTATGAATGACACACAAGATCTTAAGTCCGTCTTCGTTCCAGCTTTAAACATCCATTTTTAGATCACATTCATATTTGATAATAACATTTATTATTCTGTCAAACATCGACACACTACATTTTTTTCAGTGTACGTATTTCCACTGAATTTATTTATTTGTTTATTTTAATTTATTTTCCACGTCCACGTTTCATTCTTATACATTAATAAATGTTGACTCTTATACGTTTAGAAATTATTTAAAATATAATTATATTTGTCGCTTGCAGGACAAATACGTTTAATGCTTCGATGTTTCCGTATTCGCAGCTCCCACTGTGACGTACAGTCCACTTGAAATTGAAAGGACACCGATACAGTCGGCATTCCTTCAGGAATGTGGCTAGCTCAACTGGTCGAGTGAAACACAGTATTCAATACACATCAGTTAATAAACTGTTAAGCATACTGTTATTTCGCCGCTCCACATTTATCGATACTTGACCTTTTCTTTTTTCAGTAAGTGACACTAGTGACTCTATAATGAGACTATTGATATAAAATAACTCCTCTATAATTCGTATGCAAATACTTGGAAATGAGTTTTGTAACAATTTAGTTATGTTCAATATAAGTTTATATTATATTCGCTAAAATATCACAATATTTAGAAATATCCACTAACTTTGTGCTCTCCTTTATTAATATAAATAATCTAATATAAACAAAACATTAAGGACAATACTTTGCCTCTGGAGTTGAGTAACCCTGCATCAATATATGGAAGGTTTCGAATCTGCAAAGCAACTTGCATCTCGTTCTACAAGTGAGTCCACGTGTTTGTTAAATTTCAAGATCTATCCGTAAAATTCTCGAAAAACTCCAATTATTCTATGTCAGCGTTGTTCCACTATAGTTCGGAAATTCTAGGATGAGTCCTGTGACAGCTCACAAATTTGCCCCAATACAACCTTGTAACGATGTTCAGTAATTTTAATTATTTTATCAACTTTAATATAAGCCTCTGATCTAATAAATAACAAGCTATTTAGGTAAATACATTACATAAGGTTGTATTTGTATTGGGGCAATTTTGTGAGCTGTCACAGGACTGATCATATCTCTCCGGTTTTTTAGAAAATATTGCCACTTTGTCAGCGGGCGTGGTCTTAGGCCTCGGCCACACAGGTTGGAGCCTTGCTTGGTGCTTAGAGCTACGCTGCGAGCTAGGCGACATATCCTACCGAACCAAAGCACCGCATACTATCGCAGTGGCCACACTGCACAATTCGCGCCACGCAACATGACGATTAGTCACCTAGTGAGTCTCATAGCGAACAGACGTGTTGGTTAATTTTATTGTGTCACCAAGTGATTTTATAAGATGGCGGAAGTTTTAATAACAGCTGGGTATAAAAGGGAGCCTTTGTGGAACCCATCGAGCAAATTATACAAAAATGTACCTGTAATAAAATCACTTTGGAATGAAGTTGCACAGGAAGTAAATAAAAATGGCAAGCTGTAATGAAATTGGTTAGTTTTGAGAGTGGCGTCGTTTGTTGACTCAACCGCTCCCAAATGTCAAATGAATTTGTGCGAAGCACTTTGGTGTGGCCAAGCATGAAGTCACCTAGTCTATTAGTCACGTAGCACCTAGCGAATCACTTTGATGTGGCATTAGTCTAACGGTTAGAATTCTCTCTAAGCAAGCGGGTGACCCAGCCCTCATCCTCAGGGCGATATCGAAAAACATTGCAATGTTATGTCGAATATAAATGTTTGCAATTATTCAACAATCACTGTTACTCAACCTTTTTAGCCTTGGGACCCTCCAAAATATAAATCAAGACTTCAAATATAATTAAAAATTGAAACACATTGAAAAATTGAAAAAAATATATTTAACACAACCAGTTTCAAGGCGTATGCGACTCATCTTCGGCGGTTTTATGAACTAACTAAATTTAAAACGAGCATAATATCACAAATAACGTGTTAATACCAATATTAACGTTAAAACTCTAGAAATATTAAATTATATTGTATAATAATGACTTGCACATAAGACTGTATTTTTTTAAATAAATGTGTAAGTGTTTGTTATAAAATCAATTGTTTTCTTTTGTCCATGTGAGTTATTTTTATTGTCGTGACTCCCTGACGGTCGCGACCCACAGGTTGAGAAACGATTGAATAAGCCTTATCAACAACGTAGAAAAATATTTTAAACCATTTCTAGTTTTGTTATCGAATCGTTACATTTTAATACAGAATTTTCTAAATTATGTCCCATTTCGTAAACCTGTTCTGAAACAATTGAATGGTTGAAGTAAAATATGCACTAAGTAAAAAAAAAAGTATGCAGTTTCGTTTAATATGCCATATAGGATGAAACTGCATACTTTTTTTTGGTACTTGGTGCCTATTTTACTTCAACCATTCAATTTATTAATTCCGCAGACTGGCATTTATCTACCATCGCGTGCCGCAACATTGTCACGTACACAAAAATATAATTCTAACATTTCTCCAAATATCTGCAAGTAAATAGTCTTGATTGACTTTTAATAGACTCCAGAAGACGGTTAAATGTAGACGTGCGCCGACTGAGGTGTATCGCCAGCTGTCTATACCGAGCTACTCATATATCGAGAAACACCAGCTGTACTCTAGTCGTTGCCTGCTTTGGATTTGAGAATTTATCCATTGTATTAAAAACTAATTACTTCAAACAATTTAAACATATTTAAAGAACTCACCCAAGTCTGAAACATTAAGCTATCACACACTTGAGAGCACCCTAGTTTTGTACCGAAATATTTTAGTTCTTTCGACAATTACGAGTCAGGGCTGTCGAGATAGGCACGGTCGCCTAAGTGCTAAAATAAAAGATGCCGCCCCTATCCCTTAGTACGCAACATTCATTGGACGCGGCAAAGATACGGCCTTAAATACATCAAAGCTGTCTCCTAGTATTAAGTTCAATAGCGTTTTAATCATATAACAATAAATAAAAACAAAAAAATTACTCGCCTATTGGCTCCACATCATCTCAATCACGTTTTGCATACAAAACTGATTTGTTCCCACTCGATTTTTTTTATGGAGATGCCTAACTAGTCGAGTATGCGCAAAAAATCAAACAACTACGCTGCAATTGAAACGAAACATTCGTCAAGAGATCGAGGGGATACTCGTGCCTAAGACCGAGGCCACACCAAAATGCTTCGTTAGGTGCTAAGCTAGATTTAACGTGACTCATATACTAGGTGACTTCATTCCTGCCCACACCAAAGTGCTACGCACAAATTCATTTGACAGTTGGGAGCGGTTGAGTCAACACACGATGTCACTCTCAAAACTAACCAATTTTATTATAACTTACCATCTTTATTTACTTTCTGTGCAACTTCATTCCAAAGTGATTTTATTACAGGTACATTTTTGTATAATATAATTTGCTCGATGGGTTTCACAAAGGCTCCCTTTTATACACAGCTATCATTAGAACTTCCGCCATCTTGTAAATTAAGCAACACGTCTGTTCGCTAGGAGATTCACTCGATGACTAATCGTCATGCAACGTGGTGCGAAGCGTGCAGTGTGGCCACTGCGATAGTATGCGGTACGTTGGTTCGCTAGGATATGTCGCCTAATTCGCATCTTAGCTCTAAGCATCAAGCGAGGCTCCTTCCTGTGTGGCCGAGGCCTAAGGAAACATGCAGTAGTGTGATTCAAAAGTTTCTAGCCAGTTCGATGAATATCGTCGGCGCGATGGTGATAACCTCGACGATATTATTTTGAAAAAAAAAAACTTGTTACATGTTTGCAGATATTAAAGCTGTTTATAACAAACAATTGTTTTATTATGAATTTTTCAAAAGTTAACTTTATTTTGAGCCACTCTGTAGATTATAACAATAATAATTATTACAGGAATAAACAGTTTATAATTAATTCATAGTATATAGTTCAATTATGTATTAATACCATAATAATAAATAATTAATTAAATGTTCTATGAATAATTACTCCTATTGGTACATCATCTCCACCTCATTTTGCATAAAAAAACGTTATTAGCATGTAAATTGTTATAAACAGTTTGTTCTTACTTCACAATGATTAAACACATAAATGTTATACTTCCTCTTCCTCCTAGTGTCACGTCAGCCCCCCCCCAACGTTGAATATCACCTGAGAGTAGGCATCTTTGTCCCCGGCAGCCCGAAAAAGATCCTTAACGCCCCTTATGCCAGTCCAATCACATAAATTGCGGAGCCAGGAGATTTGCCTCCTGCCAACAGCTCTTCGGCCTTCTATTTTGCCTTGGATGATCAGGTGCAGTAATTTGTATTTTTAATGTAATACAATAAACTTAAATTAAAGTGACAGGTCTGTTTCGCTTTAAAAAAGCATTGTCAAACTGTACTCGATACATTGGAAACCAAGCTTATGTATCAACATATTTTACAATTTATGGATTAAAACTTACGAGTACATAACACCTTAACAAGAGCCAATCATCCTGAGAATAAATAAATATAGATTTATTGATAGCAACATATTTTGTTTATTTATTTATTTAACACTTTTATTGCAAATACAATCTGGCGGGCTTCCAACCAACCAGACAAAAGTAAATGAAGCAAGTTACATGCTTGCATAAATCATTCAAATGACTATCCATCCCACAAAGACGGAATATCGCACTAAGACGGAATATCGCGAGAAAATTATTTTTCATATAAAGTGAGATATCACCAATCAAAAGGAAAGGATGGGATGGTGGAGAGGAAATGAAAAGAAACATCGGGAATGAAACACGTTATTTTTCTGACTAGAAATTAAGAGTTTTTCAGTTGCTTCTTAAAGCATGCCAAGGACGGAGCGAGTCTTATATTGGTTTGTAACTGATTCCAGAGTCTCACTGCATGGACAGTAAAAGACGACGTAAAGAAACAGGAGCGGTGAACTGGAAAGGCCAATAGATAATCTCTGTTTGAGCGTAGCGCTAATCTATGATTGGAAAGACGCTGAAAATTACATATAAATACATTCCGAAATCGTTCATGTATCTCAAGATAAATAGCAGAAAAAACATTTAAGAGAGAAGTTATCATAAGCCCCGGTTGAGATACACCCCACCAATATAGAGCGAGCTCGGCCGCGAGGACGTCACATGTTTTTCAGCCCATACTCTTCAGTTCATTTAGATTAAGAAAAATAACAGAAAATTAATAACTGGCAGAAAAATAAAAAAAGTAAAGCCACATGTTTAGATCCACCATCTTTTGAACAGCCAGCCCTCATCTTCTCCCTGGCTCCATCCCAACTCACTGTCTGCGAAGACTGTTGAGGTCAGCTCTCCTCGTCCTCAGGTTGTATGCTCTTCTGTCCCGGACTACGTCCCCCAGGCCGTACCTCTGCATCAGGTTATCTTTTTGCACCACCTATGAATTCTTTGGTCTTCCTCTGGGTTATTCGAGGAAGATCCATGGAGATTGCCTGGTTCACAATGTGATAGGGTGCTCTGCGTCCAACGTGCCCATACCATCTCAATCCATCCGCCTCTCCTCCATCTTACTGTTGATGTCTGTAACACCTAGGCTTCCACGAATGCGTGAACTTTTTATTTTGTCTCTTATCTTGTAGACATGCATATCCAGATCTTTGGCGAAAATTTGCTGTAAGGTGCTTCTTGAAACGTTTAATTCTTATGAATGATGACGAATTGATGTCCCTGGGGTTTCAGTAACACTTTCTCTCATTGCGGCTATTTTCGAGTGAACGCCCGCTACGAGGACGCATGTGTGACTTATTGTCCAGAATCGAACGAGTTCCTCAATTTTGTTTAATTAATCTTCGAATTGACGACTCATTTGGAACATTATTTCGACCGAATATTCCAAGAAGCTTACGAACTGTTTCATCAAAACTTTTCCCGTTTTTATAATGAGTTTTAACAATGATAACGCGCTGTTGTTTCGTGTAGCGTTCCATATTTATTAATCACGAGACTGATAAAGGTCGATTTACACACATCAGTGAAGGTGACCGGTACGTGCCATGACAGTGCCGGACAGTGCCATGACGGTCCCATGATTCCACCGGCCGTGATCTTAACAGTGATTTCTGTACATTCAGTTAGAGCGTGATGTCTGTATTAAATTCAAAAAATAATTCTCGTGATCCAATTATTATTTGTTTTTTTTAAATATATTCGAGGCGGTATCGATTGAGCAAAGCGTTTCATCTTTTCAAGGTTTACAGACAAACTACAGGTGACTCTGACATGTCTTGTGAGTATGCTTTGTTGTTACTTAACGAATCGGAATAATAACCAAAGTAGTTTTTTTTTATATTGATATATTTTTTTAAATACTTACAAAAGTATCGAAACCTTAAGATAATCACTCGGATCAAGACTTGACTCGGAATAATAACAAAAGTAGTTTTTTAGTAATAATAGTAATAATAAAAGTAGTTTTTTTTTTAAATGATATATTTTTTTAAATACTTACAAAAGTATCAAAACCTTAAGATAATCACTCGGATCAAGACTTGACTCGGAATAATAACAAAAGTAGTTTTTTAGTAATAATAGTAATAATAAAAGTAGTTTTTTTTTTAAATGATATATTTTTTTAAATACTTACAAAAGTATCAAAACCTTAAGATCATCACTCGGATCAAGACTTAACTCGGAATAATAACAAAAGTAGTTTTTTTAGTAATAATAGTAATAATAAAAGTAGTTTTTTTTTTTAATGATATATTTTTTTAAATACTTACAAAAGTATCAAAACCTTAAGATAATCACTCGGATCAAGACTTGACTCGGAATAATAACAAAGTAGTTTTTTTAGTAATAATAGTAATAATAAAAGTAGTTTTTTTTTAAATGAT
The DNA here is from genome assembly GCA_949825065.1 of Odontocerum albicorne. Taxonomy (NCBI): domain Eukaryota; kingdom Metazoa; phylum Arthropoda; class Insecta; order Trichoptera; family Odontoceridae; genus Odontocerum; species Odontocerum albicorne. Next base: position 59,802,058 of record OX463838.1, on the reverse strand, counting down.
ATATTTTTTTAAATACTTACAAAAGTATCAAAACCTTAAGATAATCACTCGGATCAAGACTTGACTCGGAATAATAACAAAAGTAGTTTTTTTAGTAATAATAAAAGTAGTGTTTTTTTTAAATGATATATTTTTTTAAATACTTACAAAAGTATCGAAACCTTAAGATAATCACTCGGATCAAGACTTGACTCGGAATAATAACAAAAGTAGTTTTTTTAGTAATAATAGTAATAATAAAAGTAGTTTTTTTTTTTAATGATATATTTTTTTAAATACTTACAAAAGTATCAAAACCTTAAGATAATCACTCGGATCAAGACTTGACTCGGAATAATAACAAAAGTAGTTTTTTTAGTAATAATAGTAATAATAAAAGTAGTTTTTTTTTTTAATGATATATTTTTTTAAATACTTACAAAAGTATCAAAACCTTAAGATAATCACTCGGATCAAGACTTGACTCGGAATAATAACAAAAGTAGTTTTTTTAGTAATAATAGTAATAATAAAAGTAGTTTTTTTTTTAATGATATATTTTTTTAAATACTTACAAAAGTATCAAAACCTTAAGATAATCACTCGGATCAAGACTTGACTCGGAATAATAACAAAAGTAGTTTTTTTAGTAATAATAGTAATAATAAAAGTAGTTTTTTTTTCAATGACATATTTTTTTAAATACTTACAAAAGTATCAAAACCTTAAGATAATCACTCGGATCAAGACTTGACTCGGAATAATAACAAAAGTAGTTTTTTTAGTAATAATAGTAATAATAAAAGTAGTTTTTTTTTTAATGATATATTTTTTTAAATACTTACAAAAGTATCAAAACCTTAAGATAATCACTCGGATCAAGACTTGACTCGGAATAATAACAAAAGTAGTTTTTTTAGTAATAATAAAAGTAGTTTTTTTTTTAAATGATATATTTTTTTAAATACTTACAAAAGTATCAAAACATTAAGATAATCACTCGGATCAAGACTTGACTCGGAATAATAACAAAAGTAGTTTTTTTAGTAATAATACAAGTAGTTTTTTTTTAAATGACATATTTTTTTAAATACTTACAAAAGTATCAAAACATTAAGATAATCACTCGGATCAAGACTTGACTCGGAATAATAAAAAAAGTAGTTTTTTAGTAATAATAGTAATAATAAAAGTAGTTTTTTTTTCAATGACATATTTTTTTAAATACTTACAAAAGTATCAAAGATAATCACTCGGATCAAGACTTGACTCGGAATAATAACAAAAGTAGTTTTTTTAGTAATAATAGTAATAATAAAAGTAGTTTTTTTTAAATGACATATATTTTTAAATACTTACAAAAGTATCAAAACATTAAGATAATCACTCGGATCAAGACTTTACCCCGAATAATAACAAAAGTAGTTTTTTTAGTAATAATAGTAATAATAAAAGTTGTTTTTTTTATAATGATATATTTTTTTATGTTTCGTTCATGTTTCTGATAAAACAATATAAATAAAACAAAATGAAAACTTAAAAAAACACTAAAAAAAGTAAATCAAAATCACGGCCGTAATCCCAAAAATATTGTCCGAAAGTAATTTGATGTTTCACTGTTTGCACGTTCGCGCGCCGACGAGTCTTCAAATCCATAGAGCATTGGTCCCTAAAGTGGGGTACGCATACTCCGAGCCTCTCTTGAAGTTTCTTACTAAATAGCGAAAGATAAAAAGCCACACACAATTGCCGAAACACTTCTTCTTCCTGCAGCAATACAAAGGGTGGAAATAATTCACGGAGAAGAATATGCTCAGAAACTAAAATCTATTCCCTTGTCGGCAAATACCGTTGCCAGGCGAATCGACATTATTGCTGATAATTTAAAAAAAACAATGACAATAATTAATTTTCGGCAATGACAATAATTAAAACTAAAAACAGAAATAAATTAGAATTAGAACCAAATCTTGGAATAGCATTAACACAGGGAATCAAGACAGATTTTACCGAAATTAGTCAACGAATTCAATCACGTTCCCATTAAATTATAATTTTAAATTTCTCTTGTAATTTATCAATTGCATGTACATATATTGTTTCATTATCGCGTGTGTGTGTGTATGGGTGTATGTATGTATGTGTGGGTGTGTGTGTGTGTGTGTGTGTGTATGTATGTGTGTATGTATGTATGTATGTATGTATGTATGTATGTATGTATGTATGTATGTATGTATGTACGTACGTACGTACGTACGTACGTATGCATGCATGCATGCATGCAAGCATGCATGCATGTATGTATGTATGTATGTATGTATGTATGTACGTGTATATATAATTTGGGGGTACAATTTGTGATTATTTTCGTCATAAAAGGGTATGCGGTCAAAAAAGTTTGGAGATCACAGCCATAGAGGAATATTTTTGACCATATCGGTTTTAATCATGGGCCGGTCACGATATTGTCACGTCATTGATGCGTGTAATAGACCTTGACGGCGACAGCATTGCTTGCACTGTCGCGGTCACGCACCGGACAAGTGTGAACAAGACCCTTCAAATCCATAGAAGAATATTTTTGACCATGTCGGTTTTATCACGGGCCGGTCACGGTACCGTCATTCACTGATGTGTGTAAATTGACCTTAAATGACACATGAATTTTTTAGATGGCACATATAACCTTATAAGAAAATGGCGCGAAATTTAAATCTGACGTTCTTATTGGGACACCCTATATATGGACGTAATATGTTGTTTATAGTTAAGGCATTAACGTTGTGGAGGTTTAAAGAAACTGTAATTTATTTTTATCGCACACTGTTTATTCCACTTTTTTGTGACGGTATAACCCTACCGGTTTCAAGGCTTTCACCTCATCTTCAGGGGAGCGCAAACAAGACTAAATGCTTTTCGAACTGGTACCGATATACACGCTTCAACGGTTGGGGACTGAGGGGTGAAAGAGGCATGGAACAACTTCGGCCAAGAGCGGAGAGATTTTTGGGAAATAAACTGTTCAACAGATGTTCGGATCGGTGTACTGACTTAGAAATTTCTAGGGCCTCTATTCTGTCCAATTTATTTCCGTTACAACCGATATGTAACAAATCCTCTAATTTATTCTGAAATGGCTAATCGTTGTCACCGTGAAAACCATACTTTTTCTATCGATGATGCCAAATTCTTACATATCAGTAGTAACGGAAATAAATTGGACAGATCAATGCACCGATGCGAAAATCTGTTGAACAGTTTATTTCCCAAAAATATCTCCGCTCTTCGCCGAAGTTGTCCCGTGCCTCCCTCACCCCTCAGCCCCCAACCGTTAAAGCGTGTATATCGGTATCAGTTCGAACAGCATTTAATCTTGTTTGCGCTCTCCTGAAGATGAGGTGAAAGCCTTGAAACCGGTAGGGTTATACCGTCACAAAAAAGTGGAATAAACAGTGTTTGATAAAAATAAATTACAATGGACGTAATTGTACAAAAAGAACCCAATACACATTTTTACCTCTTCGAAGCTAATTGAGAAAATATCTCGCCACTTTGTATAATATTATATTGTGTTACATTTTCTTTGTATACAATACAAATTGGTGTCTGTGTCTCAACCAACTAGAAATATTGTTTAAGAACCAACATGCAGTCGACCCATCACGTAACATTCCCCATTTCGACATGTTCTCTTTGGTTCTCCCGTTCCCTCCAATTCGCGTTCGGAACATGTTATGAAATTTCCAGATTCTCCAGAGCGGTTCAGAGGCAGGTGGCATTTTTTACAGGCAAAATCCATCCGCTGGGGCCCGGTGGTCCTCCCCGTTCGTTCATCCAAGCCACCATAGGCCACAAAGGCACATCACAGTATCATAGTTCATTAAAATTAACGTTACTAATTAATTTCGGGAGACAAACGACTTAATTAGGTATGGAAGTCGTAAAAAAAATTATATTTTATTTTTATTTGACAAATAATTCAAAATCGGTATTCTTTCAGCCACAAGTCCACCTTCAACCTCATATGGTGAGCTGATTGATTAACGATGAATAGTGTTCCAACAGTGAATGCAACAATGTATTGCGTTATAATATGAAGAAATGTTGAAAGTAATAATGCTCATATCGTCGGCTAAGAGTGCTCAACTGTTAACTCCGTTTGGGTGAATTTTTCAGGAGAGCGAAAAATCCGATTTATTTTTATATGACTCACAGGATAAAGAAATTGAAAATCCCGTTGGTAGATTATTTTATTACGGATTGAAATAAATTGGACAGATTAGAGGCCCTAGAAATTTCTAAATCAGTACACCGATCGGAACATCTGTTGAACAGTTATTTCCCCAAAATCTCTCCGCTCTTGGCCGAAATTATCCCGTGCCTCCCTCACCCCCCAGCCTCCAACAGTTGAAGCGTGTATATCGGTACCAGTTCGAACAGCATTTAGTCTTGTTTGCGCTCCCCTGAAGATGAGGTGAAAGCCTTGAAACCGGTAGGGTTATACCGTTACAAAAAAGTGGAATAAACAGTGTTTGATTAAAATAAATTACAATGTCTTTAAACCTCCACAACGTTAATGCCTTAACTATAAACAACAAAAATTATTACGGATTTTCTATTTATGAAATAACCCATCAACAATTTACTAGTATGTCGGAATTATAAGCATAAATGGGAGTTAGCAAGTTATATTTTTTGGAAAATTCGTTTTTTGTTGCTGTTTTCCAGGATATAACATAATATATTTTTAAACAATAAATAGTCCTTTAAACATCATTGTTTGGTTAAATTTACATCTACTTACTCGCGAGTAAATAAACAGTCTGCCTTGCCAAGGCCTTGCTGCAATTATATTCAAATCCATCGCCTCCTTTCGACTCAATAGACGAACCTTCCTCTTTATAGGATTGACTGCCTAATTAATTATCTGCTGGATACTCGCTACATCAAGAACGCTGAAGGAGACTCCTATATCTTACTCAAAGTATACTGTAGTATTAACCCTTCTCTTACGGTGTTAAAATTGAAACGCGTGCTCCGGTGTTGGGTAGTGAGTACGCGATAAAAAATTAGCGATTTTAAATCGGATAAATAAGAACATTCATAGATAATCCCCTAAATTAATTATAATTGAAGTTAAAAATTATAATAATTGAGATTTATTTGCTGAAAACATTAAAAAACCATCTGGCAACGCTCACGGAACGGGCGTACGTCTAATCTATTTGCAAGTCCAGAAGATACTGCGGCGCGGAGCGGTACCCCGGCGTGGCTTACGTTTGCGACGATTGAGACAATTGAGCTCCTCGCAATTCAGTGGAGTATGCAAGAGTGAGATGCGAATATAGTGTCGCGCTTCCCGCATACTCTTCACCTATCGTCAAGACGAGGCACTCGCAGCGTTTAAATGCGAATTTGTTTTCGATCTTTACAAAACACCTACGATCTAGTCGATAAATTCTGATTATTATTAATATTATTTTTTTAAATCAATGCGTAAATATATTATGGAGGAATACCTAAAATCTTAACCTTGTATTTATTATATTTATAGAGATATTGATGGTTATTAGAAGCAACGTGTAGAAGATACCCAACACAGGAAAGGTTAAAAAGGCAAAAAAGATCCAACCCGTATGCAAAAAAGATCCAACACGAATGCAACAAATGTCCAACATGAATGCAAAAAGATATATCCAACACGAATGCGTACAAAGAAAAATCCAAACCGTATGCAAAAATGATCTAATCGTATACAACGAAAAACTCAACCCGTATTCAGAGAAAAGTTCGACCCACATCGAAAAAAAGATTTAACTCATTGCGAAGAAAAATCCAAACCGTATGTAAAGGAGGTTATACTCGTATGAAAAGAAAATAAAGTCCAATATGTATACAAAAACTGTATACAATAATCAATTCATTTATTATATGCATACGAGTATGTTCGTCTCTATTTGGAATACATTTTTGTATCTTTGCTTACCAAAGCCACAAGTCCACCTTCAACCTCATATGCTGAGCTGATTGATTCGCGATGAATAGTGTTGCAACAGTGAATGCAACAATGTATTGCGTTATAATATGAAGAAATGTTGAAAGTAATGCTTATATGGTAGTTAGCTAGTCACTTGTTATTCTAAGATATATGGTAGACTTCCACTTGACATCTCGAGATAGTGTATGAGGCGCTGACGTCTTATCTGTATTTGTATATTTATTTAATTCTTAGCTAAATCTTTTTGGCAGATCATTAAAATAATAATGACTTGCGAAATCCAAGTCTCGGTTATGGAAAAGTGTGAAAGGAAAGTAAAATCCAACATACGAGTTCCGATTTTGAACTGTGCGGACGTCTGTTATTTGGATATTAACAAGGAACAGCTGAACAAATTACAGCGTCTTGAAAATGTTTGTTTAAGATTAATTTTTAACCTGAGAAAGGACGATGATATCACTTCATAACAGAAGGAGCTTAACTGTTTGAACGTGAGAAATAAAGACCAAATTCACATGCTTTATCTATTGTTTAATATCCTTAACTGTCCCGCCGCTCTCTCTTATCTCGCTAACAATTAACAGCGTCTTTCCAATCATGGATTTGTGCTACGCTCAAGCAGATATTGTTTATAGGCTTTCCCAAATCACCGATCTTTTTCTACATAGTCCTTGACTGTCCATGAAGCGAGACTCTGGGACCAGTTATAAACCAATGTTAGACTCGCTCCGTTCTTGGCATGTCTTTAGAAGCGACGATAACATGTTTCGTTCGTGGTTTTTCTTTCATCTCCACCATCACTTCCTTTTCCGTTGATCGATGATATTTCACTTTTACTTTTGTAATTTATTTTTATCAAACACTGTTTATTCCACTTTTTGTAACTGTATAACCCTACCGGTTTCAAGGCTTTCACCTCATCTTCAGGGGAGCACAAGTTTGTGCTCCCCTGAAGATGAGGTGAAAGCCTTGAAACCGGTAGGGTTATACCGTTACAAAAAGTGGAATAAACAGTGTTTGATAAAAATAAATTACATTGTCTTTAAACCTCCACAACGTTAATGCCTTAACTATAAACAACTTTTACTTTTATTATGTATGTTCATAAATTTCATAAATATGAATTATCACTTAAACCATGTAACTTCCTTTATTTACTTAAGTCTGGTTAGTTGGAAGATATTGCCGTCTGGCAATAAGACCGCCAGATTGTTTTTACAATGAAATATTAAGTAAATAAATAAGAGGGGCCATCTAAGAGTGCTCTTAAAAATTAGTATTCACGCTAAGCAAGCGGGCGTCCTAGGTTCGATTCCTGGCGGATTCAATTACGTACTAGTTTTACTCTTAGACCGTTTTACACATTAATTTATGTTTTTCTATACATTATATGCTGCGAAACATAAATTCTTATATCGCTCTTAAAAACAGCACAAAAATAGCACTATATAAAACTTTGCCAAAGAAAAGGCAGCAGAGATTAATCCTGCCGATCGTCTTTGAACATTGATGTACTTGCCATCGATGTCCTTGCCATCGGAACGTTGGGTTTGATCGGTCAAGACTGTGTGATTGCTTAAGTGCAACAGCTTGACAACATAGTAAACCAATACACCTATTGGTGTCATACATTATTAGATGGCTGACTATCATACTCTTCTTCCTCTTGGTCTAGGTCGTATGACCTGTTTGTGACGGTGGACTGTCCTGGGATAATGACGTCCAGCTGTCCTTCCATCTTTTCGGCGGCCTTCCTGGTAATCTCCTGCTGCTAGGGTTTTCAGTCTTAGCAATTTTCTCAAGTCTCGTATCCTCCATGCGGTCTGCATGATCCATACAGAAGCGCCTTCTGCTTCTTCCCCACCTCACTATGTCTTCAACACCACAGACAGACTATTATACTCGATCACGAAAAATTGCCAACCGTACCAGTTTGGGTCACGGTCGGCAGCATTGAGGTCATGACTTAGAAAAAATGTATGTTAGTTTTTAATTCACGAATACTTTTTATCTGAAAGTGCGATACTTAATGGAGGTCTAAATTTATAATAAGTCTTCTCGTCAGTGCTGGGCCTCGTTGTCGAGGATCCCCTAATCATTCCAACGTCATTTAGCTGGAAAGCGAAGTTGTGTCGTGTAGTTTTTTTTGTTCCTTTGTACACCGGCGAACTCACCGGCTACACCGCTGTACTGGATTCGATAGCACACCGAAGTGAGACATACGATCAGAGCATACCGGCATGTTATCTTTTTCTCTTTTTTGAAAGAAAGATATGACGAAAGTCATAGGTGTCCTTATACGCTCGAATACTAGACGGAAAAAAATTACTGTGCCATTCGAGGCGAGTAGCACAATGCGGGGCTCGAACCGGGGACCTTCCGCACGGAAGTCCAGTGCGTTACCGCGCGATCATGCACCTCTAATAAGTGCACTATACACCAAACCATTAGGACCGGCAATACTTCCTCTGAGGATTGGGTTTATAACGATATATTAATGACGCAGGATGAAGTTCTTTAGGGCTGGTTTAGAAAATTCCAAGACCTTTGCAATAAACCGTACAGTACCCGGCGGTAAGTAATATACATCGGGCTTAAGAAAGAGACTGTCGGCCATAATCGGCTAACTTCGGCTTTGTAGAGCGTCGTCTCTGTCGCTTGACATCGACTGACAAATCGCGACGGAACACTTGTATGAATGACAGAGACGACGCTCTACAAAGCCGAAGTTATCCGATTATGGCCGACAGTCTCTTTCTTAAGCCCGATGTGTATAACTTACCGCCGTGTACTGTACGTTTAGAAACGATATTTATTAATGTTTAGTAGCCGTAGCTTTACAAAACAATCGCACCTTTACAAATCATATCCTTGCCATCATAACTTTTGAATTTGATCTGTTAAGAGTGTGTGATTTCTGAAGTGCAACAGTTTGCACACTTTAAACCAAACTACGCATTGGAGTATTCAATCTACAAGATGGCTGACAATCATACACGATCACGAGGAATAGCCTATCTACATACATACCAACACGCCGTCTCCCGATCGGGGATGGCAGAAAGGAGACAACGACAAACTTTCCTTTCGCAACACTCACCTTTCGCTTCTTCTACATCTATACACCTTCTGATACAGCTCTTACGATTCCTCTGACTTGAAACATTTCCTTCTTTCAAAACATCGTACACTTGATCCAACCTTATTTCCCTTGCTCTTCCTCTACCGCACCTTCTACTCACACTTGCACTGTATATTTGTTTGTTAATCTTTCTACATTAATTCGTTTCACAAGTCCAAACCATTTCAGAGTGCTCTTCTTCATCTTGTTCAACACATTACCCTTCTACATGTGTGTACATATCTAAATGTTGATTTATAGATTTACTACCTTGATCAAAATGTTTTAGGACCGGCCATCGTGCGGCGCTGTCAGTAACCCGATTGGAATTCTTTTTTTTGTTAGGTTACCACATCTATCATTGACACTTCCCTCCAAATTTCAGCGTCATAGTATGACATTTGTATAAGTTACGCTGTACTGAGTACATCTACCTTTGTGCGTGTTTTCGATTTTTTACAAGTTTGAAAATGGCATCAACTGTGCATAAACGAGTTTGCATTAAATTTTGTGTGAAAAAACGGATTTAACGGTCCGCAGACCTTGGAAATGTTGGAGAAGTGTTTTTCGGTGGCACAAACGCTTCAGAAGTGGTCGTGAGTCGGTCGAGGATGACGAACGCAGTGACAGTCGAAAACCGATGAAAACATCGATAAAATCAAAGTAATGTTGGCCGAAAACCGCAAATTGACCATTAGAGAGCTAGCAGAGGACTTGAACATCGCTTATGGATCCGCTCCCTGCGACTTTTTCCTGTTCAACCAACTTTAAAAACCACTTCGCGGAACGCGTTACAGCACCCGAAAGGATGTCATGAAAAAATCGAAGTCGGCTCTGATGGACATACCGAAAATTGAGTACCAGCGGTGTTTCGAGGATCGGATCAAGCGCTGGCGTAAGTGCGTTGCAGTCGATGGGGAGTATTTTGAAGGGGACCATATCGATTTTGATGAATAAACTTGTATTTTCGATTTTATGAACCAAGTCCTGAAACTTTTTGATCAAGGTAGTATACTGCAAGTTACGAATATTAGTCATTCTTAAAATAACTTGAGTATCATTTCTCTAATAATTGCTGTGTTTAACTTCGTGTTTTATATCTTATTTTGGTCGCATTTGGGGTTTACAATAACAATGATTAGATACGATAAATACGGCCATTAAGCGTGATTGCACGCAGTGTCATAGCGGCTTCGTAACATGCAAGACAGTAATCTGTCTCAATGGACAGTTAATATTTTATTTGGAAACAGATCCTATACATACAATCACACCATTTTACCTTTCTCGACGCGCATTTCGCATCTTCCACATCCATATTACCCTCTCATACAATCCCTACGAGAGACTCCGTATTTCTACGTTTCCTTGTTTACATTTATTTTGGTATTTGTGCGCACTGTCTTTGAATGGCTGCTTTCGATTTGAACTGTTGCCGGTTTTGTGCCATAGACGTTGATGAGGTCCCATAAAAAAAGTCCACAGGTGTGAGATCTGGTGAGCGTAGAGGTGTTCAATGCTACTTTTATGTCTAATCCACCTGTAGCGGGGAGGTGCACCATCTTGCTGGAAATAAAAGTCTTCACGAATGCGTGGCATGACCAATTCCTACATTAAGTTTTAGTAAAACAAATATGTGTACATTTTTTGACACCCTATAGTGTCGATCATCATTGTCAACCAGGGTCGATCCACTGCTGGATGAAGGTCTCCCAAGTTGACTCCAAATAGTTTGGTTTTTTGCTCGTTGATGCCATGTGATGCTGCCATGCTTCCTGATTTCATCTATCCAGCGTACCTTCGGTCTTCTTCTGGGCCTCTTTATGCCTCTTGAGTACCATTGGATTATTTCGGATGTCCATCGGGAATCTAACATTCTGGTTATGTGTCCTGCCCATTGCCACATCATTTCCACTTCCCTATAGTTTAATAAACTTTATATAAGTGTGGTATCTCTTTTCATGGTAATAAAAGCATAATTTATAAATCGCCGTTTAGAGAGCGAACTTTTCTCAAGGGCGCTCTAACTGGGGACTCGAACCCACTGTTATTGACAAATCAAAAATATTACAAAATAAATACATGTAAGTTGAGTGTAAGGATAGGAAGGTAGTGGCCGGGGTCATTAGATTAGGTACTTCCCCGCATCTACACATGTTCAAAAAAACTTATCGTATTGTACTCACATGTCTTCTCGTAAGTGATTTGAGGTGCATGGCCGTGGGGTAACGCACTCGACTTCTATACGAAGGTCGCTAGTTCGCTCAGGCTCAGATCGAATGACAGACATTTTTTTCGCCTAGTATTCGGGGCATAATGATGACTTCGATCATATCTATATTTCCTTCGATCATAACCTATGACTTCGATCATAACCTATGACTTCGATCATAACCTTTGACTTCGATCATATCTATTCTTTCCAAAGAGATAAAAATATATACCGCTGTGCTCCGATCGTCTCACTTCGGTGTGCCATCAGATCCAGTACAGCGGTGTGGTGGAGTTTACTGGTGTGCAACGGTTTACTCATTAAAAAAAAGCTTCACGGCACAGCATCGCTTTGCAAGTGAAATGACGTTGGAATTGCGATGAGATCCTCGACTACGAGGTCCAGCAACGACGACCGTAGATGGTGTGGGGGTAACGACGGAGCACTGAACTTCTATGGACCTAACGATACGGTGGATTTTTCCACTTATTTTTTTTCGAACCGCGGCTTACCAAAACCGCAAATACAACTGTATCAATTGGGGTAGATTGGGCGTGTAAAAAGAATGATTGATGGTAAGTTGACAAAACGAATCTATAGCGAGTGATGGAAGTGAGTGGGAGTTGTAGAAGACAATTTGGATCGTTTAAATAATTTTTGTAAAGGTTATTAAGATTCAAAGAAACCGGATGAGTGGTTTTAGAAGATCTATGTTGTTAAGTTTCTTTAATGCGTACAATTTCAGATACATGACTTGCTTTAATACATTATTTTTGGACTTTACAATACGTGTGTAACAATACACTACACAAGATATTCTGTTCATTGTCACACAGCGCAGAACAAAATATTGTCAACATGGTAAATACAAATGTACCCACAAACCAACACTAGGGACGTTAAGAAGGTATTAAAGTTATATTAAATATAAAATGCGGAATAATTTTATTTATTGTCGCATAATTATTTTTCTTTCTTTTGAGCTTTTTTCATAGAAATTAAGTCCTAAGGAGAAAGATGTGTTGCACTTTTGTTGTGTATATTATATCTACTATATAAACCTGGTGAATATATTGCAAAATGACAATCTCTATCAACCAATCATAAAGGTATTAAGGAGTTCTTAAGTGAAAACCAGACTGGAGACTGGACCCATTTATAAATAAATTGTATTCCAACATGAACCCTTAACCTTCTAGTTGAAGATAGACGTCTTACCAACTTAACCATGGAGGTCGTTTTATTATAAAAACTTAATTTCTAGTCAGTAAAATAACGTGTTTCATTCCTGATCCAATTTATCGGGTTGCGAATTAACCAGGCAGTAATAAATCTGATTTATTTAATAGAATTTCGAATATATTTAAAAAAAAATACAAATAATTTTTCATTTAACTGCATAATATATCATTTACTGTCCATGCAGTGAGACTCGCTCTGTCCTTGGCCTGCTTTGAGAAGCGACTGAAAAAACTCTTAATTTCTAGTCAGTAAAATAATTACGTGTTTCATTCCTGATTTTTCTTTTCCTTTCCTCTCCACCATCCCTTCCTTTTTTTTTTGATTGATGATATCTCACTTTATATGAAAAATAATGTTCGGGTGATTGTCCGTCTTTGTGGGGTTCGTGGATATATGCTCACGTATGTGTTTATTGATTTCGTGGGGATGGATAGCCATTTGAATGATTTATGCGTCCACGTAACTTTCTTTATTTACTTTTGTCTGGTTGGTTGGAAGAGATTGCCGCTCGGCAATAAGCCCGCCAGATTGTATTTGCAATAAAAGTGTTAAATAAATAAATAATTATGTATGTATTGTATTACTTTTTCATTGTACACACAATATCTTGGCGGACTTATTGCCATGTGGCAATGTCTTTTAACTAACCAGAAAGATGTTAAAGTGACCTTATGTGAAAACCATCCTTTTCAAAAAAATCTGGGTTTCAGCGGGATTTGAACGCGTAACCAGGCTGGGAAACAGGCGTCTTATCAACTAGGTCACGGAGGTCATCTCGTTAGAAAAGTTTGACGATCTGAAACGGCGTGATATGTGTGTGCGAGTTTGTATTTATTTTATTTGAAATGTCTGATTCGTAGATATACGGAGGTACTTAATGTTCATACATTTTTCATTAAATCAATACGTAACTTGCCTCATTGTGAGGAATTCAAACCTTGGAGAGATCTAGAAGATAAATATTGACATTCGGCACTATAACCGGTGTTTCCGCTACGGTCGCGTGTTCGGCATAGTACCTTCATGAGTGTTTACTCAATTTTCACCTCGTCCGCGTTTGTCGCTAGTACCTACAAACGTATACTCGTATTACTTGTGTCAAGCTATGAATTGCAGATCATTCTGAAAAGAAAAATAGGAAATTAATATACACATATATAATCATACCATCACGACGTTTCCCTATCAGGGTAGGAGGACTGATCGCCATACTATCATATCTCGACACACATCCTTAGCCTCCTCCACATCTATACACTTTCTCATACAACGACTGATTTCTCTGAAGTTCTACGTTGTCTTCTTTCAAAATATATGTTACTTGATCCAATTTATTATATTTTCTTTAGACTTCCTCTACCACGCCTTTCACTCCTATTTGCACTAAGTATATTTTTTTAATCTTCATACATTCGTTCCACGTGACCAAACCATCTCGGAGGGCTCTTCTTCATCTTACTCATTACATCAGTCTTAAGTTCATATTCATCCCTTATCACTTCATTTTGTATGATGTCATACATTGTCACTCCGTCTATTTTTAGTGCAAAGATTTCTACAGATATATTCGGCTCTTCAATCTTGTGTTGTCGCGTCGACACTTCTCAACGTACTGACCTCGAACCGGTCTCGTTGTGGAGGGGAACGGTCAGGCTACACGGAAGTGTAGCCAACATGTCGAAAATAAAATCCATCCGGTCGTTAGAGCCTCAGTACACTTACTTTCTGGATACGCCTCGTATATCATTAATTTGTTACACGCCCGAGTTTCATTTCTTCTTCCTAGTGTCATGTCAGGTCCCCCTAACGTTGAGTATCACCTGAGAGTAGGCACCTTTGTCCCCGGCAGCCCGAAATAGATCCACAACGCTCCTTATACCAGTCCAATCACGTATATTGCGGAGCCAGGAAATTTGCCTCCTGTCAACTCCTCTTTGACCCTCTATTTTGCCTTGAATGATCAGGTGCAGTAATTTGTACTTTGTTCCTCTAAGTATATGACCCAAATAGGACACCTTTCGGATTTTAATATTAGTCAGCAACTCTCTATCAACTTTGGCTCTTTGAAGAACCCTTGTGTTGCTGACCATATCCGTCCAGGGTGTCCGTAGCATTCTCCGGTGCATCCACATTTCGAATGCTTCCAGTCGGTTCATACTACCAACTTTGAGGGTCCATGATTCCATTCCATGTAATAACACTGACCAAACGTAGCATTTGACTAATCGTTGTCGAAATTTCAATTTTAGATTATCATCGCGAGTTTCACTACCATACATCAAAGTTTGTACTAAATACTATTGTGGCCTATCATCTGGGCTAGTCACATTAACTTTACGTTGTCAAACTCGTTCGAGGAGTTGTGAGCTGTCCAGCATTACTATAAAGATAAGCGTTACATGTTCCTAACAATTACACTAGACTGCGCCGGCAAGAACTGTTCTCAATAACATACGCAAGAACGGGTCTTCCAGCCGCTATGCCTGTTGGAAGGGCCTTAACTCTTCTGAACGGGACTGCTTCGGATATTGACATATTTCATATCGCATTACCAAAAACAAAAGTAAATTGACATTACCAAAAGCAAAAGTTTCTTCTTAGATTGAGCACGTTAGAAAGAACTCATCAACATACTTAAGTGACTGTGAATATATGTGTACTATATGTTTTTTTTTTTTTTTTTTATTTATTTATTTATTTTTTTTTTCAAAACAGGCTTAGCCCAATTACATTGAAAAATACAAGACATTAAAAAAGAAGAAAAATTACTGGGAAAAAATTTTTTTTTTTTAAATTATATAAAATAAAAAATAATGCATATGTATATACAAACGAGTATTTACACACAAACGTATGTTACATATATATTCAGTCACTTAAGTATGTTGATGAGTGCTTTCTAACGCGCTTAATCTAAGAAGAAAATTTACTTTTGCTTTTGGTAGTGTGATATAAAATATGTCAATATCCGAAGCAGTCCCGTTAAGAAGAGTTAAGGCCCTTCCAACAGGCATAGCGGCTGGAAGACCCGTTCTTGCGTATGTTATTGAGAACAGTTCCTGCCGGCGCAGTCTAGTGTAATTGTTAGGAACATTTAACGCTAATCTTTGTAGTAATGCTGGACAGCTCACAACTCCTCGAGTGTGTATATACTCGTATGTATGCATATACATTATTTGATATAATTTTTTTCTATGTCATTTTTCTTATTTTTCTTATATTTGTCTTATATTTTTCAAAGTAATTGGACTAAGCCTGTTTTGAAAAAATTAATAAATAAATAAAAATATCGCAACATAAAAAAAAATCGACTTTTTTTTATCTCTTGTGTACAATTTTCTTATCAGACTGTCATTCATCCTCGTTCTCTGCTAACACTACCGTATCATCAACAAAGAACAATCAGCACACATTCCCAGTCGATATCTCAATGGCCTCTGTAGTTAGTTCCTTCAGATATTTGTAAGATCTGTTTATTAATAAAATTTTCACATTAAGTTGTGCAAAACGTCTGTCTACTGTCAAGTATAACTATTGCCATCTTTTTATATTCGCTCATAAAGCAGCGGTATTTATATCGAGATGAATTCAAATAAATGTTAAGTTATGAACGGAACATTCTCTGCACATGCCCAGCCCATCTCAGCCTGCTCGGTCTGGCATGTACAGAGAGCCTGGGAGCTTTATAGATGTTATACAGCTCATCATTGTGTCTTATTCAACAGGTTTCGCTATCGTTCACGGACCCCAGAATTTTACGTAACACTGTCCTCTCAAATGTGCCCAGCATGTCTTCGGATCTTGCTGTCATCGTCCACCCTTCGCACCCATATGTCACTACTATCCTAATTATGGTCTTGTATAGGGTTATTTTTGTTTTTTTGTTGACACTTCTTGAATTAAGCACTGGGAGAAGAGAGAAGAGAGAAGAATGTTCTGTTCCCTGTCGCAATCCTCCGTTTGATCTCTATGTGTTCTTCATTTCCCTTAGTTATGGTGGATCCCAGGTAGGTAAAGTCATCAACTACCTCAAAGTTATATATATCTTTACACTGAGTGCTGTGTTGAGGGTTATTTCCCAGGCTTCTTGATTATTTAATTATTTTAGTTTTGCCTTGTATTACTGTATTAATTGTATCATAGTATAAATAGGCCAAAACCCATACGACGGTTGTCGTCAAAGAAAGAATACGAGAATCGAATTTTGAATACAAGAGAACGAGATACGAATACTTGGATTCTCTGCGAAAGTAATTCGAAATTTGAAACTCGGTGGGTCCGTGATAAGTGAACGAATTTCAAATACCTAGCTAACAATTTTTGAACCGGTGTAAAAAACATGCAATCCCAATAACTGAATTTGCATATGGCAACATTAAAAATGAAAATAAAATTGCTTTATATCGGTGGCCGTTGCCTGACATTGTCGGTGGCCGTTGTCTAACGGTCATCATTCCTTCTAAGCATGTGGGCGTATCGGGTTCAATTTATGGCGATTTCACTTCCGGACTTACTAATGTAAGATCATATTTCATATGAATTTATTTTTTTCTATAGTTCATACGCTTTATAAAGCTTACTACTTACACCTAGTATCTTCGCTCTGTTCAATTTAGTGACCATTAAGATAAATCCACAGACTACATTTTGTGGAACTCAGAAAAGGACAATCTCTAATAATATAAAGGAACTCCATGCAGCTAGACGTCGAACTATTTTCCGCCCGATTTGCTACTGCGATCTTTGTATTGTATTGTATTATTACTTTCGTTGTATACAGTACAACCTGGCGGGCGTATTGCCATGTGGAAATCTCTTCCGACCAACCAGAAATATGTTAAGTGAAAACCAGACTGGAATCCTTTTTAAACAAAATATGGGTTTCCGCGGGATTTGAACCGGCAACATCTGGGTTGGAAGACAGGCGTCTTACCAACTAGGCCACTGAAGTCGTCTTTTGTCGATTTTGTGGCGATAAAGGATAGTTTTAAAGTTTTCTTCAATTTTAAGTTCTTTTATTCTTTAAAGGTCTTCTGCAGTATAAGTTTCAGCTCTTTTCGGTTTTGTTCTACGTCCAATCTTTCGTCCACGTTCCAAGTCCAAAGTTACAAACCAATATAAAACTCGCTCCGTCCTTGGCATATGCTTTAAGAAGCGACTGAAAAAAACTCTTAATTTCTAGTCAGTAAAATAACGTGTTTCATTCCTGATTTTTCTTTTCCTTTCCTCTCCACCATCCTTTCCTTTCCTTTTGATTGATGATATCTCACTTTATATGAAAAATAATGTTCGGTTGATTGTCCGTCTTTGTGGGGTTCGTGGGCATGTTCTCACGTATATGTTTATGGATTTCGTGAGGATGGATAGTCATTTGAATGATTTATGCGACCACGTAACTTGCTTCATTTACTTTTGTCTGGTTGGCTGGAAGAGATTGCCGCCTGGCAATAAACCCGCCAGATTGTATTGCAATAAAATTGTTAAAGAAATAAAAATAAGTAAATAAAATCTTCACTCAAATTCACTTTCTTTGGTACTAAAATCACTTGTGGACTATCATCTCAGCAGGTTTTGATACTTTCCGATTTTAGAATAAAAGGTTTAGTGTCCCGTTGACTTTGGTTCCTATCGTCGTTCAATATCCCTTTTAACTTTTCCATTATCTGAGAAAGTACTACCCAACTAGCGGAATTCCTCAACTTGCTCCAATCTTATATTTTTTGCCAATATGTCGCTTTGCCCATGTGTCGCTTTGCCCATATGTCGCTTTGCCCATATGTCGCTTTTTCTTTGAATTTCATACTATTTCATCATCATTAATTTGAATTTCGCAACATTCGTTCTCATATAAATATTTCTCTTCGCATCTCTCACGAAATTAACTTATCAAACTATAATTCATCTTCATTCTCTATTAACCCTTCCTATCCCGTGATGTGTAACTAGTACACATTTGAGGAAGCGACACTACTCACTTCCCACTCTCACTCTACTTCGGTATATGGGATCGCAAGAAATAGAATCTCAGTTCGCTCGCTTCTCTCGCTTAGTAGCCAGCGGGCTTTCGTTCGAGGTGGTCGCTTCGCCCGTTTTGTGAACATCGTTCGATGTTTTTTTTTTCATGTTTTCAGCAATTAAATTAAAATTATTATCTCTTTTGACTTCAAATTTAATTAATTTAAGCGATTGGCTATGAATATTCTTATTTTTCCGACTTTAAATCGCTCATTTTTACATATGTATTGAATACACATCACCGGAACGGGCGGATTTTTTTAGCACAAGAAGGGAAAGGTTAACACTACAAAGTCATCAGCTTACAGCAATGCGCATACATTCCCATTCGACATTTGTACAAGTATGGTATATACCACCCATTGACCTTTGTAGTTCCTTCACGCATGAATCTATGTTAATATCAAACAGCCGGGGTGTCACAACGCATCCTTGTTTTACCCCATTGTAATATTTAAACAGCCATGTCACTGTTCACTCTAATACGTGCTCTACTTTCGTCGTTTAACAAACGCAATACGACGTATTAATTTACATACTATTAGAATATTTTTGTAGATTAATTACATTTTGTAAAATTAGGTTAATTCACCGAAAGATAACATTTACGTATCATTAATTCATTCGTTGTTCCCAGTAATTATGTTTGGTGATAAAGATGACCTCCGTGGCCTGGTGGTAAGACACTTGTCTGCCGATCCGGAGGTTGCGGGTTCGATCCCTGCTGGAACCCAGATTTTTTTAAAATAAGATTCCAGTTTATTTAAAACTTAGGAGGCCTATTAAAACATCTTTCTGGTTGGTTGGAAGAGATTGCCACATGGCAATAAACTCGCCAGGTAAAAAAAAAAAGCATGACCGGGAGATAATATTGTTGTTCGCTCCTTTAATCGCGCCTTTGGGCTTAGAACTAAAGTAGGAGGATACCTCACCATCGTACATTTTGAAAAACTCGCACACCTCTAGCGAGTATTGTTACCAGGCGAACTCTACCTTACTGAGACCTTTTTTCAATATTTTTTGGGTACGATCAGTAATCGAATCCGAAACATTCGGATAAAAAACACCGTTTTACCAAATGGGCCACGGAGGTAGGGACATTTTTAAAATTTTAATATTCATATTGAACATATGTAGATCTGATGTATTAACACTTGCCACCCTATGATGGAACGTGAGTGACCAGGACTTACATAATAAAATAATTTTATAGCTAATTACAAAAAATAACCTAGCAGATTTCGCATAATTTTAATTTAAAACATACATTTTTCACTGGATGCTGAGCGTCCAGCACAGTGGCTGGCGGAATTGTTTAGCACAGTAAGGCAAGTGTTAAGTAAGATGAAGAAAAGCAATTGGAGATGGTTTGGGCATGTATTGTATAACGAATGAATGAAAAAAATATTAACAAAACAAATATGCATTCCAAATGTGAGTGAAAGGCGTGGTAGAGGAAGACCAAAGCATGCATGGTTAGATGAAGTGATTAATATTTTGAAAAAAAAAAAAGGAATGTAAGAGTTGTATGAGAAGATTTTTTTTTATTTATTATGACACATGACAAGAAATATACATAATTTGTGAAAAAACAACAGGTGATTTAATTTGGACATACAATTTAAATGAGTCTGGGTTTGTTGTCTTTCATTTGTCGTATCCCCAGTAAACTAGGCTTTTGCCTGTATCTCATTGAGGATATTAAGCATGAAAAAATAAATCGATACCGATTTTTTATTACACAGAAACAAAACTCCGTTGCGCGTTCTCATCAGCCTAACAAACAGTGACACTCAATTACAACTGGAAACATCATGCGAAATTAAACTCCTCACACATCATCACTCCAGAAAGACCAAAAATATTCATCCCACGAATGTGGATGGATAAGAAGCGAAAGTTGTGTGTCGCAAAATGTACTCTGTCCTTTCGCATACTCCGATCGGGAATCGGCGTGATGGTATGTATGTATTCAGATTAAGGATGTTCATCACATATTTGAATTCAACTATATAATGCGTTTGGTAGTTTGGGTCACTTTTTGTGTTGTTTATAGTTAAGGCATTAACGTTGTGGAGGTTTAAAGACATTGTAATTTATTTTTAACAAACACTGTTTATTCCACTTTTTTATGACGGTATAACCCTACTGGTTTCAAGGCTTTCACCTCATCTTCAGGGGAGTACAAGCAAGACTAAATGCTGTTCGAATTGGCACCGACATAGACACTTCAACGGTTGGAGGCGGGAGGGGTGAGGGGAAGGCTAGGTATAATTTCGGCCAGGAGCGGGGAGATTTTGGGGAAATAACTATTCAACAGATGCTCCGATCGGTATACTGACTTAGAAATTTCTAGGGCCTCTAATCTGTCCAATTTATTTCCGTTGCCGCTAATATGTAAGAATTTGGCATCATCGATAGAAAAAGTAGTCACTTTTTGCATTAATTCATCCGTTTAACCTCCCGATCATCTTGGAAATCGGGTCATCTTGTCATTGAACCGTTGAATTGAATCAATCGATACTGCGTGCTTGCTGAAATGTCGTCG
The DNA here is from genome assembly GCA_949825065.1 of Odontocerum albicorne. NCBI lineage: Eukaryota > Metazoa > Arthropoda > Insecta > Trichoptera > Odontoceridae > Odontocerum > Odontocerum albicorne. The sequence goes on along the minus strand of OX463838.1, from coordinate 59,780,943 downwards.
TTGCTGGGACCCGTAGTCGAAGATCCCCTTGCCACTCCAACGTCAATCTTAAGCCGCTCTTCCACGTTGATTATGTTATCTTCTGTGAGAAAACAACCCGATCATAGATACCCAATTGGTACAATTTGACGTCTACCTTTAAGGATAGTGGGTCGAGGGGTGGAACGAAGAATTTGTTTCGGACTGGGGTGAGCTAAATTAATGTTCGGTTAAGGGTTTGGCCACGTAGAAAAAGTATGAATGACGATAGATTTACAAAAATAATCAGTACGAGTAGTATAGATTGTTTGAAAAGTTTAGGAGGAGCTAGAAAAATGTGGTATGACGAAATTAATTTTATTTCGAAAGAGAGAATAGTGAAAAGCCTTCATAATATAGTATCACAACAATATTTAGAAATAGCTACTAAATTTGTGCTCTCGTTTATTAATATTAGGTCCTTACATATGAAATTGGCGTTTTGCCGTACTGGCAACTTTGATCTCAAATATCTTCTCTTTGGTTAGGAATTCCAAATTCAAATTTATACAGCTATTTACTCAAGTATTTGTGTTTCGAAAATTATAATTCATTTGTTTTTTCCTCAATTGTTTTTTTTCTTTGCGTCACTCAGTTTACAAAATGGAAAACTTGAAATATCGCGTTATTTACGAGTACGAGTTCCACCGTGGCACCAGTGCTGCAGAAACGGCTCGAAGGATTAATGATGTGTATGGCGACGGTGCCGCAAAAGAAAACACAGTGCGTTTTTGGTTCCAACGTTTTCGTTCTGGAAATTTCGACCTGCAGAACAAGCCCCGTGGACGGCCGGAGACCAAAGTTGATAATGAAGAATTGAAGGCTATTGTGGAAGCGGATCCATCGCAAACCACGTCCGAGTTAGCTGCAGGCTGCGGTGTTAGTGATAAAACTGTTTTAATCCACTTGAAGCAAATTGGGAAGGTGAAAAAGCTTGAAAGGTGGGTACCTCACGAATTGAGTGAAGCAAATCAACAAACGCGCGTTGACTGCTGCGTTGCATTACTCAACCGGCACAATAATGAAGGGATTTTGAATCGAATCATTACCTGTGATGAAAAGTGGATCCTGTATGATAATCGGAAGCGCTCATCGCAATGGTTGAACCCTGCCGAACCAGCCAAACCATGCCCCAAGCGAAAATTGACTCCAAAAAAGTTACTTGTGAGCGTTTGGTGGACTAGTGCTGGTGTCGTTCACTACAGCTTTCTTAAATCTGGCCAGACGATTACGGCAGATGTCTATTGTTAGCAACTGCAAACCATGATGGAAAAGCTAGCTGCTAAACAACCGAGGCTGGTTAATCGCTCTAGGCCACTGCTGCTTCATGATAACGCTAGACCACACACTGCACAACAGACGGCTACCAAATTAGAAGAGCTTCAATTGGAATGTCTAAGACATCCACCGTACTCTCCGGACCTTGCCCCGACAGATTACTATTTTTTTCGAAATTTGGATAACTTCTTGCAAGGGAAAAAATTCAACTCCGATGGGGCAGTCCAAACCGACTTCAAAGATTTTATTGATTCCCGTCCGAATGGTTTTTTTAGTAAAGGGATCGATGAACTACCTATGAGATGGCAAAAGTGCATAGATAGCAATGGTACATACTTTGATTAAATAAACATATTATATTAAAAAAAAATCAACTTTATGTTCCTCCCAAACAAAACGCCAATTTCATATGTAAGGACCTAATATAAATAACCTAGTATAAACGAAACATTAAGGACAACACTTTGCCTCTGGAGTTGAGTAACCCTGCATCAACATGTGGAAGGTCTCGATTCTGCAAAGCAACTTGCATCTCGTTCTACAAGTGAGCCCATGTGTTTTCTATATCTCAAGATCTATCCATAAAATTCTCGAAAAATCCAATTATTTTTCTATGTAAGCGTTGTTCCACTAAAAACAAATCTAAGTTCTTTACCACTATAAAACAAATCTTCGACAATTACGTAAGTCTACTTGGTAAAATTTGGTAATATTTTGTTATGTACATATACTTATATATATTGAACTTAAATATTATACATATATTGAATAATTTTACACAATGACTTTGTAATTTATTATTACTACTGCTTTTTTTATGTTAGTTTAAGACAAAGTTTTATTTTATTTTTTGTCAATAATTTTAAGTACTTATATAACTTGTAATATTTTCATTTGTATATAAAAGACACTGTTGTGTCGTTAATTAAATAAATAAATAATGTTAGAGTATGCATGATGAGGTTTATCCATTGCTGGTCTTGTGGCGCGAAATGGTATGTCTTTAGAGATATGGATGGCATGTGTAGCTAAAGGAAGCACTTGAAAACAACCATTTTTATGAGGTCTTATCAAATTCATAATTATGTAATGAACACTTCACGCAAACACTACACCTAAAGCCGAATGTGTTACTACCACATATCGAAAGATCTACAAAGTTTTTTTAGTTCATTTTCGCTTTGTAAGTTGTCTGCGGTTTTCTTACCAAATATGTTTTACTCAACATATACACGTGCGGGGATGTACCTAATCTAATGACCAAAGCCCACCACCTTCCTATACTATCATACATTTAATTTGTTTTTTTGTGATATTTTTTAATTTGTTAATAATACTAGTTTCGAATTCAGAGTTAGAGCGCTCTTGAAGAGAGTTTGTTCTCTAAACGACGCTATATTAATTGTATTATTCGTCTTCTTCTTCGATCGATCTACAGCTCATATCAGGCCTTGGCCTCCATCAATCCTCGCCTCCATCTCCTGTCTCCCGCCGCGGCCTTCCAATCTGTCACTTATAGTAATAGTTGGGCCGCGTCCTTTTTCACGTCATCCTCCCATCGCAGCTTAGGTCCGCCGACCTTTCTTCTTCCGCTCGGATGTCCCTCAAGGATCCTCTTAGGTACCCGTGATGACGGCATTCTCTGCACATGCCCAGCCCACCTCAACCTGCTCAGTCTGGCATGTACAGAGAGCCTGAGAGCTTTATAGATGTTATACAGCTCATCATTGTGTCTTATTCTACAGGTTTCGCTATCGTTCACGAACCCCAGAATTTTACGTAACACTCTCCTCTCAAATGTGTCCAGCATCTCTGCAGATCTTGCTGTCATCGTCCACGCTTCGCACCCGTATGCTACTACTATCCTAATTATGGTCTTGTATAGGGTTATTTTTGTTTTTCTGTGTACAGTTCTTGATTTAATCACTGGGAGAAGAGAGTTTGTTTCCTGTCGCAATCCTCCGTTTGATCTCTATGTGTTCTTCATTTTCCTTAGTTATGGTGGATCCCAGGTAGGTAAAGTCATCAACTACCTCAAAGTTATATATATTTCTAAACTGAGTGCTGTGTTGAGGGTTATTGCCCGGGTTTCTAAATTGTTTAATTATTTTCGTTTTGCCTTGTATTATTGTATTAATTGTATCATAGTATAAATAGGCCAAAACCCATACGATGGTTGTCGTCAAAGAAAGAATACGAGAATTGAATTTTGAACACAAGAGAGCGAGAGACGAATACTTAGATTCTCTGCGAAAGTAATTCGAAATTTGTATCTCGGTGGCTCCGTGATAACTGAACGAATTTTAAATACCTAGCTAATAATTTTTGAACAGGTGTAAAAACATGCAATCCCAATAAATGAATTTGCATATGGCAACATTAAAAATGAAAATAAAATAGCTTTATATCGGTGGCCGTTGCCTGACATTATCGGTGGCCGTTGTCTAACGGTCATTCTAAGCATGTGGGCGTATCGGGTTCAATTTATGGCGATTTCAGAATACTTAGATTCTCTGCGAAAGTAATTCGAAATTTGAACCTCGGTGGGTCCGTGATAACTGAACGAATTTTAAATACCTAGCTAATAATTTTTGAACCGGTGTAAAAACATGCAATCTCAATAACTGAATTTGCATATGGCAACATTAAAAATGAAAATAAAATTCCTTTATATCGGTGGCCGTTGCCTGACATTATCGGTGGCCGTTGTCTAACGGTCATCATTCCTTCTAAGCATGTGGGCGTATCGGGTTCAATTTATGGCGATTTCAGAATACTTAGATTCTCTGCGAAAGTAATTCGAAATTTGAATTTCGGTGGGTCCGTGATAACTGAACGAATTTTAAATACCTAGCTAATAATTTTTGAACCGGTGTAAAAACATGCAATCTCAATAACTGAATTTGCATATGGCAACATTAAAAATGAAAATAAAATTGCTTTACATCGGTGGCCGTTGCCTGACATTATCGGTGGCCGTTGTCTAACGGTCATCATTCCTTCTAAGCATGTGGGCGTATCGGGTTCAATTTATGGCGATTTCAGAATACTTAGATTCTCTGCGAAAGTAATTCGAAATTTGAACCTCGGTGGGTCCGTGATAACTGAACGAATTTTAAATACCTAGCTAACAATTTTTGAACCGGTGTAAAAGGGAACGACGTATAAATGATATATTATATATAAACAAATTTTATATTTATGAATATATATTTTCATAAATGTAGAATTTGTTTTACTTTCGTGAATATTTCACGGGTTGCAACTAGTTATTATTATTTTTTATTATGGCTGTAGTATAAGCGAAATATTTGTGCAGTGACAAAATAAAGTGCACACCTATTCTCTATACCTACCTAAATTGGGGCATGTCTTTATAGTGATGATGCTAAGTCTTTGACCTTTTTGCTGTCAAGTATTTTTCTAGCCCTATTTGTTGCGATGGCCAACAAGCATCGTAAACGATCAATTACTGGGTATCTTTTTAGCATCTTGCGATGTGCGAATCTCTATTTATGTGCCGTGGAACGATCATTATGTTTCCGTGTCAAGGTTGTCTGCCGTGTATATCCAACAAATGCGTGGCGAAAGTTCAATAACTCTGATTTGCTGAACATAAAATCGTTTTTTTTTTGCACATCTCATTAGTCTTTCATTAGACAGATGAGAATAAATGGTAATTATTGAGTAAGTGGACGCGATGGACTCATGTTTTCAAGTATGATTCGTACATTTATGAAGAATTTGCAAAACAGTTCTCGGCAAACTTGAACATTGAATTGTGAGTTTGTGAAAGATTTGCGAAATTCAACCTCGTTTCTTTTTTTCCGTCTTGCATATTTTTGCACATTATGTTATTTTATCACAGTTATTTTTTTGTATGAAATCATTTTATACAATATTTTTCTTCTAAGTGTCATGTCAGGTCTCTCCAACGTTAAATATCACTTGAGAGTAGACATCTTTGTCACTGGCAGCCCGAAAAAGATCCCCAACGCCCCTTATGCCAGGCTAATCACGTATATTGCGGAGCCAGGAGATTTGCCTCCTGCCAACACCTCTTTGACGCTCTATTTGGCCTTGGATGATCAGGTGCAGTAATTTGTATTTGTATTCAGTGGTTGGTAAGAAAAAAGTTCCACGCAGCAATGCAACGACTTCCGCAACCTAGTTGATAAGATGCCTATCATCCAACTCTTCGTTACAGGTTCTATTTATGTTGATAGGATTACAGTCTGGTTTTCACTTGAGGCTTGCTTAACACCTTTCTGGATGGTTGGATGATATTATTGCATGGCGAAAAAAACTCAAAATTATACTTCTTCTTCCCAGTGTCATGTCAGGTCCCCCCAACGTTGAATATCACCTGAGAGTAGGCATCTTTGTCCCCGGCAGCCCGAAAAAGATCCCCAACGCTCCTTATACAAGTCCAATCACGTATATTGCGGAGCCAGGAGATTTGCCTCCTGCCAACACCTCTTCGACCTTCTATTTTGCCTTGGATGATCAGGTGCAGTAATTTGTACTTTGCTCTTCTGAGTACATGACCCAAGTAGGACAACTTTCGGATTTTAATATTAGTCAGCAATTCTCTATCAACTTTGGTTCTTTGAAGAACCCTTGTGTTGCTGACCATATCCGTCCAGGGTATCCGTAGCATTCTCCGATGCATCCACATTTCGAATGCTTCCAGTCGGTTCATACTACTAACTTTGAGGGTCCATGATTCCACACTATTCAATAATACTGACCAAACGTAGCATTTGACTAACCGTTGTCGAAGTTTTATACAATATGTTTTATTCATTGCAGTGAATTTGAATATTGTAAAATTGGCGCAAAACCAAATGAATATATTTATGTATTCAAATATGTGAGACTTTCGCGGTTCTTCGTATCCGTTGTAAAAGATCTTATGATGTCGATGTTTCGAAAACATTGTGTGCACTGGTGTGCAAACCTATAAAAAATATCAAACTCCATAAATAAACAATGAATTATTTTAAATTAACACATTCAACCTTCAATCTAACGTTTCTGATCGGGACACAACTTAGAAGTCAAGGCCTCTACTCAACCCCGAGGCTGTGAAAGTATTTCTTCAAGATTACCCGTGATACGGCCATCTCTCCATGTGATTTTTTAAATTATTCCAAAATTACATCTCAATTCGATGGGAATTCCGCTTTCGTCTGACATTTAAAGTATGATTCTATGGTTACATAGAAATTACATTACATGTTTTTTCGTCTATTTATAGGACGTAAAAATATAAATCGACAATTGAATCATTCGTTTGTATTTTTTTATTTTTAGAAAGTAGTTATAAAATAAATGTACGATATACGAGGTGTATCCAGAAAGTAAGTGTACTGAGGCTCTCACGACCGGATGGATTTTATTTTCGACATGTTGGCTACACTTCCGTGTAGCCTGACCCTTCCCCTCCGCAACGAGACCGGTTCGAGGTCAGTACGTTGAGAAGTGTCGACGCGACAACACGTTTCGTGAAAAATGTTAATCCAATCTCCCGCCGAGTGCGAAATACGCGGCGTCATCCGTTATCTCGTTTGGAAGGGAAAACCTCCGGTTGAGGTTTATAATGAGTTGAAAACTGCATATGGTGATAAAGCTATGAATCGTACGAGTGTGTACAAGTGGTGTCGCGAGTTTAAAAACGGTCGTACGTCTGTGCATGATGATCAGAAGAGCGGAAGACCTTCAATTGTGACAGACGAAATTGACGAAATTGTTTTGGGACTGTCAAGGCATAATTTTAATTGAATATATGCCTCAAGGGGAGACCATCAACTCTGCAAGATACTGTGAGACCCTAAAAAAATTGTGGAGGGCGATTCAGAACAAGAGGAGAGGCATGCTGACAAAGGGAGTCTGCCTGCTGCACGACAATGCCAGACCATACACGAAGGAACTGCTCGCCTCGTTTAAATGGGATGTCCTGAACCATCCCGCGCATTCCCCTGACCTAGCACCTTCAGATTACTATCTCTTTACCTCCCTGAAGCTGCACATGGGTGGAAAAAGGTTTTCAACCGACGAGGAGTTAAAGGAGGAGGTGGAGAAGTGGACGGAGGGGTTGAAAGGAAACTACTTCGAGGAAGGCATCAAAAAGTTGATACCCCGCTTCACCACCTGCATTGAGAGGAATTGTGACTAAAATAGCTTACATATGTACTACGGTAACCACGTATTTTTTTTGTTTAAATAAAAAAAATTGTAACCTACAAAAATTCAGTACACTTACTTTCTGGACTTACCTAGTATATTTTATTTCTCGGATTTGTAACCATTTTGAAAATAAAATCTAAAATTAAGAGAAAATGCATTTGATAGGCTATATAGCGGGCGTGTTTTTTTATATATTTGCAAGCTGTTGCAGTTCAGCAAGCACACCGTTTTGAAAAATCAATTCCAAAGTTCCAACACGAACGGTAGGTTTAGTCTACTCTAGCTTTTCATTAGAAAGAGTTATAAAGCGCTAGAGCTTGCTTTCATTAGAAAGAGTTATAAAGAGCAACATTAATTCATTCGTATGGCACCCTTTAACTTATCTTAATTTGTAATTCAGGCACAATGAATAGCGTGACCGGGAAACAACATTATCTTCGGCTTCATAAATCGAGGCTTCTGGCTTAGAACCACTGGAGTAAGCACGGAATTCGTTTTTCCTAATCGCATACATATATTAACCACACGAAAAGAGACAAAAACATTTATTTACGTCTAGCGCCGCCACACTAGGATCGCTTTTGACTTTTTTTTTTGTACCAGCGCGACTCAATCACCATGTAGGTCTTTTTTTTAATTATACGGTTACATTTTTCAATTCAGGCCTAATTCATATTTCTAGTACGTTGGAATAAATTTCAAATGGGCGCCTTCCGGATTTTAACGGGTTAAATCAGGTGAGGAAGGAAACAAATCCTATAACAATGTGAACATAACTCATTGACAATTTTTCACGCCTCCATGTTTGAAATGAGTTTTTCTCGGAACAACCACTATCCAGTTACAGTAGTCGTGGCATATATCCGTTTATGCAAAAAATATTCCGTTTATGCAAAAACAATTTATCTAAGGTTTCGGCTTTAACTTTGTGGAGCTCCATTTTAAAATATTAAACGATAAATTTATTTTATTTATTATTACACATGACAAGAAATATACACCATTTGTGAAAACACAACAGGTAATTTAATTTGGACATACAATTTTAATGGATCTGGGTTTGTTGCCTTTCATTTGTCGTATCCCCAGTAAACTAGACTTTTGCCTGTATCTCACTGAGGATATTTAGCATGAAAAAATAAATCGATACTTCTTTCCGATTTTTGATTACACAAAAACAAAACCCTGTTGCACGTTCTCATCAACCTGACAAACAGTGACACTCAACTACAACTGGAAACATAATGCGAAATTAAACTCCTCACACATCATCACTCCAGAAAGAGCAAAAATATTCATCCCACAATATACCGCACACAATCATAAGAATAAAAATAAAAAACATACAGAAACACAAAAACAACAAAATTTAAAATAAGAAGAAACCCACACTCACGAGCCCACACAAATCTTTTCCACACGTCATTCATCCTGAAAGCCCAAGTACTCAAAATCCTGTCGTAAAAAAAATATTTTGTTATTTAACTAATGCCTGCCTAAAGAGAACCTCGGGATACGAGGTAGAAACACGTGTAGCGGAGATGAATTTAATTAGTGGAATAACAAAGTATTTTTTTTAGCAAATTGACGATATCCTTGTATGGAATATGTTATACCTGCACGCCATATCCTTTTTGAAACCGGCAGATTGGATAAATCTCAACACATTTCTTTCACTCAGCTTTCGCCGCGTTCACAACCATAAATCTCGCCATACACGCTCTTCTTTTTATATCATACCCTTTTATTTTTCCCTCAGAATTTCTCCAACTATTTTCTTCCATTATTTCTTCTCCCGGTCTAACTCTTCCTCCCTCTTCGTTGATTTCAGAAAAATACATTTATTTCGTATCTCACTATTTGAATGTGACCAATCTATCTCAAGACTTCTTTCTTAGTTCTTTTCAAAACATCCATGTCTAACAAATATCTATTATTTCTCAATCTATTAAACATTGTATATATTATTTATAGTTAAGGCATTAATGTTGTGGATGTTTAAAGACTTTGTAATATGTTTTATCAAACACTGTTTATTTCACTTTTTGTAACGGTATAATCCCACCGATTTTAAGGCTTTCACCTCATCTTCAGGGGAGCACAAACAAGATTTGTTTGTGCTGTCTTGAAGATGAGGTGAAAGCCTTGAAACCGGTAGGGTTATACCGTTACAAAAAGTGGAATAAACAGGGTTTGATAAAACAAATTACAGTATTAAACATTGTCATATCAGATATTCTACGCAAGTCACACATTTCTATCGTATTTTTCTGCACTTATCACTCCCTTTCAATACCCAGGCGTCGCTTCATACGTCAAGGTTGGCACTAGCACACCACCGTGCGCGATCATTTTAGAATATTTTGACATTAATTTATTTGCAAAACAGTACTAAAAGCGCCATTGAGGTTTTCTGTCTTTCTCTGGTTTGTCTAGAATGGAATTATTTAAAATATTTTTTCTTTCTGTGGTTTGTCTAGAATGGAATTGTTAAAAATATTTTTTTCTTTCTCTGGTTTGTCTGGAATGGAATTATAAAAAATATTTTTTTCTTTCTCTGGTTTGTCTGGATGGAATTATTTAAAATAAATGTTTCTTTCTCTAGTTTGTCTGGATGGAATTATTTAAAATAAATGTTTCTTTCTCTAGTTTGTCTGGGTGGAATTATTTAAAATAAACGTTTCTTTATCTTCTTTGTCTGGAATGGAATTATTTAAAATAAATTTTAACCAAGACGTACTCTTTTCGTTAGACATTTTTTCCATATCCCAAACACATTTCGAGCAAAAGACCGTCAACTTCAAATAACAAATTTGTCAGAAGTAAAAAACGGCTTGAATACAGAAGTAAAACATGTAAGTGAAAGGTGTGGTAGAGGAAGACCAAGGACAATATGGTTGGATCATGTGATCGATATTTCCAAAGATCGATATTTTCAAAGGAAACGTAGAAAGTCAGAGAAACCGCAGGAGTTGTACGAGAAGGTGTATGAATATAGAATAAGCGAAAGATTTGTATCTAAATACGAACGTTTGGTGCTCTGTCTTTTCTGCATACCCCGACAGGGAATTGGCGTGTGTATGGTATGTTATGTATGTAAAAAACTGCATTATCAACAACGAAAATTAAATCCTCTGTGTTGTCTACATTTTTTATTACAAGTACACTCCCGTTGTAGGAAGTAAAATCTGACGGATTTTTAGTATGTGGCAATATCTTTTAACTAACTAATCAGTAATATGTTTAAAACGGCTGTAAGTGAAAGCAAGACTGGAATCCTTTTTGAAAAGTTGGCTACGATCGGGAATTGAATCCAGGAGTCAGAACACAATCAATCGTCTTAAACACTACATCACAGAGTTCGTCGTCAACATCTAAACTTAAGGAAGAAACTCGATAAACGAACGATGTTCAATTGTTAACATTTCAGAATATAACGAAACAATACGTCTTTTATCGGCTCTAGTTGACAAACTATTAAGGGTAGAGGTACAAAATTTTAATTGTAGCATCGCTTGACTATGCTTGGTATCTGTCCACACACCCTCTAACTGGTTCAGGTTGGAAATGTTTGAAATTTAGTGGTAAGTTTTGCCTTCTTTAGATAATCAATATTCTTCTTAGTGTCGTGTCAGAACCCCTAACGTTGAATATCACCTGAGAGTAGGCATCTTTGTCTCCGGCAGCCCGAAAAAGATCCCCAACGCTCCTTATACCAGTTCAATCACGTACGAGTATATTGCGGTGCCAGGAGATTTGCCTCCTGCCAACACCTCTTCGACCTTATATTCTGCCTTGGATGATCAGGTGCAGTAATTTGTACTTTGCTCCTCTAAGTACGAGTACATGACCCAAATAGGACACCTTTCGGAATTTAATATTAGTCAGCAACTCTCTATCAACTTTGGCTCTTTGAAGAATCCTTGTGTTGCTGACCATATCCGTCCAGGGTATCCGTAGCATTCTCCGGTGTATCCACATTTCAAATGCTTCCTGTCGGTTCATACTACCAACTTTGAGGGTACATTATTCCACTCCATGTAATAGCACTGACCAAACGTAGCATTTGACTAATGATCAATCTAACCATTTATTTAAATCAATATTTAAAGTCTTGAAATATATTAAATCGATATTTAAAGTCTTGAAATATATAAGCAGACCTCCAGGACGATCTCCCAAAAGATGGAAAGACAGCTGGCAGTCGACGTCACAAGAGGGAAACGATGATGCAGGACCATAATAGGCCAACATGCCTTAAAGAAGAAGAAGAAATATATAAAATATCATAGATAATACTAAAAAAATTAACAGTATTTATTCTATCTTGTCGAAATAGCAATTTGAATGTTCCTCCCTTTTGCCCGGATTGCACCGTTGTATACGATTGAATGAGTCTCATTTGATATTTTCCATTAAATGAAGTAACATAATTTGTAGTAATTTTAATTGAATACATTCGTCTTTTAATATCGTTTCTTCGTGCTTCCTCCTTCCTTGGGTTGTTGCGTCAGGTTGCGTCAGGTTGCGTCAGGTTGCGCTGAGCCGCGTGGTCAGTTAACGCTTCGATTTCACGGTATCACAGAAACTCAACACTTCTTGCGAAACTGCCGCTGTTTATTGTCTTGTGTCGATGTTTTGAAGCGGCCTGTGACATTGCGAAACAATATCGGATATAAATGCTCCGATAGTACTTCTGGTTTCTTGCGAAATCGGAAGGTCGGTCGAGCGTTAATTATCGTGTGGTCAGTGTCAAGCTGGGTTCATTTTCAAATTGACCAATTAAGAGTTGAAAAGCTTTTAAAATTTTGCTTTACACCTACTTACTATGTATTATTCATAGTTAAGGCATTAACACTGTGGACGTTTAAATACATTGTGATTTGTTTACTCAAACACTGTTTATTCCTTGAATCTTAGAAAATATGTTTGTTTGGCTTTGTGGTGTCATGTTTATACATTTTTAATAAAATAAATAAAACACCTATTTTTTATTTTTTATTCACGATTGTTTTATTTGAGTTCACTACCGGTTTCAAATTCACCTGATGAGGAAGGCGGAGGTCTTTGAAGTCAGTAATGAACTCAAACAAAACAGTGGTGAATAAAAAAAATTGATGATTTATTTTATTAAAAAATTACTGCTTATTCCACTCAATATACCGGTATAATCCTTCAAGGTGTTCACCTCATCATTAAGTGAGCACAAACAAGACTGAATTATGTTCGAACTGGTACCGACATGCATTCGCATCTAACGGCAAAAAATCGGGTTGGGTATTTATTGTTGATGGTGGGATGCAAGAGACAACTTCACAAAGCAGCGGTGAGATCTTGGGAATTTATATATTTACCAGATGTTCATCCCAATGCGCTGACTTAGATATTTTTAGGGCCTCTAATCTTTCCAATTTATTTTTGTTACTATTTATAAGCAAGAATTTGGCATTATCGATAGAAATATGTGGTTTTCTCGGTGACAACGATTAGCCGTTTCAGAATAATTAGAGGATTCGTTAAGGTGGATTTGTGTTCACGAAGTCACAGATGTTGGTGATGTTCCGTATTCCATAGATCACAAAGCGTACCAACTTCTCTATCATCTAAGAATTGGATAACAAAAGAACTTTTTACAACATGCAAAAAAGTCTGAAGAAGTTGGTGATCACGGGGACAGTTGAACGAAAGCGTACAAGATGAAGATGCTCTATGAGATGGAAGTGTTTTATAGAGAAGTGAACAGGATTCTCTTTAAGCGCCGCATTCAACATGACCCAGAACCGGGAGGGATAGAAACGGGTGGTGCGCCGAATTCGAGACATGACATAGCAGAGGACCACGATGGTCAACATTGAGCGCGCGATAAAGATGAACGAGAGACATTTTTTCAGATTTGTTTTACAATTTTGGAGAGCTAGCCGTTGCGAATGTAAATATTTCAAATGCATCGATTTTATTCCTTCAAGTTTATTTGATAGATCTGTTAAATTCAAGTCTTATGTTTTCACAACATATCGTCGCCGATATTGCAGGAACACGTAACTCGAGTTTTTGGTATAAGTAATATATAACTTTCTTTATTTTTTTTTCATTGCTTGTATCATTGACACATTTTTGCATTAACACATATATTTATTTTCAACGCAGAACGGATTTATTCGTAACTGCAATACCGAGTGACGTTTTTATTTTATTATATTTTTGCAGAAAAATTAATTTTTTGTCCCCTGTAAAAAAAATGGCAATCCTAGATACGTGTTCCTGCAGTATCGGCGACGATAATCAGTATCGGCGACGATAATCAGTATCGGCGACAATAATCAGTATCGGCGACATTAATCTATTCTAATTTTGCTTATTCTTCGCCAGTCATCCATCACACTGTGAATCTTGTGATGGCGATTGAAAGAAAACAGAGCTGAGAATAAAAGTGTGGAACATTTGTGGAGGAATGGAAAGAAAGAAGAATTGACTGTATGATCCCAGGGGAAACGTGGCTGGATCACGTGGGATAGATTTTGAAAGAAGGTTAAGGGATTAGTATGAATAATTGAAAATTGCGCACGATGAAATGTATGAGTATGGAGCAGGCGAATGATGTATGCTTGAATAGATACCTGTTTTCTTTTCCTACCCTCCAAGGGTCACGGCGTGATATATACATATGTGTGTATATCTAATATCTTGGTAAAATCAAAATAACTTCTGTTGCAAAATGTCACTAGCCCTGACATATTTGTTCAACTTCCTGATAATAATTGCTCTTGCGCTAACGTATTTGCGGAGTCATTAACCCTTCCCTTACGGTGATAAAAATAATACGCGTGCTCCGGTGTTGGGTAGTGAGTACGCAATAAAAAATTAGCGATTTTAAATCGGAAAAATAAGAACATTCATAGATAATCCCCTTAATTAATTATAGTTGAAGTTAAAAATTATAATAATTGAGATTTATTTGCTGAAAACATTAAAAAACCATCTGGCAACGCTCACGGAACGGGCGTACGTCTAACCTATTTGCAAGCCTAGAAGCTACTAGTGGCGCGGAACGTCAGTCGCATACCCCGGCGCTTACGCTTATGCTTGCGACGTTGAGACAATTCAGCTCCTCGCAATTCAGTTGAGTATGCAAGAGATGCGAATATAGTGTCGCGCTTCCCGCATACTATTCACCTATCGTCAAGACGAGGCACTCGCAGCGTTTAAATGCGAATTTGTTTTCGATCTTTACAAAACACCTCGATGTAGTCGATAAATTCTGATTATTATTAATATTATTTTTTAAATCAATGCATAAATATATTATGGAGGAATACGTAAAATCTTAACCTTGTATTTATAATATTTATAGAGATATTGATGGGTATTAGAAGCAACGTGTAGAAGATACCCAACACAGGGAAGGAAAGGTTAAAAGCCCTGCCCTTACTAGTACACTGGACATTAAAAATCAAAACCTTAGATATATGTCTTCTCTTCCTACTCTGCAAGGGTCACGGCGTCATATATACAGTAGCGGTTACAGGAATTGCATCACCTAATTTTTGGAGGTTTTCTGAAATTGCAAGTGTAAATTTTATTCCACTGTTTTCATTTTTTTTAATAAAATGTAGACCAATTCTGACATTTTTAAATAAGATTACATGAAATCGAATTGCCTTTTCCCGTTTTAGGAATGTTTATTTAAAAATTGAATAATCGATTTTAAAATTAAAAAAAAAAGACAAACTGATTTCAACACATTTATTTTTTGTAGAAATTCAATAAACGTTATACTTAAATGCCAACTTATATATATTTTTTTATATTTTGTGGCCCCTCCTTTTGCCTTGATGACGGCAGCAATTCGAGACGGCATTGATAAAATTAAATTTCGAATAATTGTATTTAAAATCTCTCCACCCCACATATTTTCTAGAGCTTCTTTCAGCTCTTTTGCTGTCTGGGGGTTCAGTCTTTGTATTTTAGCTCCAAGTGTTGCCCACAAGTTTTCGATTGGGTTCAAATCAAATTTATCCCCAGGCTACCGCAACGACAAAATTCTCATATTTTCTTTATCTCTAATTGTTTATCTCTAAAATGGTAAAAACGGTAATAATTTTTTTGATTTAAAAAATCGACTGCAGACATATCAATGAATATTTAAAATGAAAAAATTACCCTTCTTGCACGATGGCAGGGAGTAAAGTCGCCTTGGAAAATATACCTGTCTGTTCCGAAAGGGGTTGTTCTATGAATGGGAGCAAATAATAATTTAAAATGAGTTCATAGTCCTCGGCTTTCATTGTTCACTCCACAAAATGCAGCTTGCCCAATTCAATAAAGCCGAGGACTATGGTGATGCAATTTTTGTGACAGCTACTGTACATATGTCTATATCTAATATCTTGGTAAAATCAAAATAACTTCTGTTGCAAAATGTCACTAGTCCTGACATAACACATCGATCAATAAGTCCCGGAACTACCTACTAAAACAACATTTGTTTGTCAAAATTCTTCTTTATTCATCAACATAGTCTCCTTCAAGAGCGATACATTCATTCCTACGCTTTCCTAACTTTTATATGCTAGCCGTGTAAAACGATTTATCTTTGGTTTAAAAATAGGCGTTAGTTTCGGCAATCACTTCTTTATTGGAGCCAAATCTCTTTCCCTGAATAATAGTCGCTGGGGGCCAAATCTGGAGAATACGGTGGGTGCGGAAGCAATTCGAAGTTCAACTCATGCAATTTGGCCATCGTTACCATCGACTTGTGACACGGTGCATTGTCCTGATGAAAGAGAACTTTTTTCTTCTTCATATGAGGCCGTTTTTTTTGCAATTTCTGCCTTCAAACGCTCAAATAACACTATGTAATATTCGCTATTGATGATTTTTCTCTTTTCAAGGTGATCGATGAATATTATACTTTGCGCATCCCAAAATACGGAGGCCATAACCTTCCCGGCCGACTGTTGAGTTTTTGGTTGCTTCGGACGACTTTCACCGGCTGGCAAAAGTAGCGTCACTAAAACCACTGTAACTCAATGACACAATATTGGAATGTCATGAAAGTTTGACACGTAACTTCTTAAGGTTGGTACTAACTGAGAATGGTATGTATTTGTTATAAGAGGCGCCATCTGTTGGTTAGTCCCGGGACATATTGATCGATGTGTTATTTATTCAACTTCCTGACAATAATTGCTCTCGCGCTTACGTATTTGCGAAGTCATTAAAACCTCTGCCCTTCCTAGTATACTGGACATTAAAAATCAAAACCTTGTTGATAAGGTCTTGGCCAAACCAGACTATGCTTCCCGTCCTTATTATGTTACGGTCAATGATGGATGCGTGTAACCTTTCTTTTATGTAATCTTAAGTTTTCTCTCGTATTCCCTTCATTACCGTTCATTATTTATAATATTTCCTGCATTAAAAGAAATCTATTAACCTACTGGATCCAAATTTTTCAATAATATACATTATCCAAATGTACAATTCTATGGCGTTTTGGTAAAGAGGTACAATTCATCAATTACTTATTTGTCAGTTTGATGTTTTGCAACACTTGTATTCCTGAAATACAGACCTCAGGTAAATTTTAAAGTTAAACTTTGAATACATTAATAATTTATGTATTCAAAGTTTAACTTTATAATTTACCTGAGGTCTGTATTTCAGGAATACAAGTTTTGCAAAACATCAAACTGACAAATAAGTAATTGATGACTTGTACCTCTTTACCAAAACGCCATAGAATTACTCTTTTATATTTTTTAACTAACATGACTTCCCTACATATCTAGATTAATTTCGATTGGGTAGAAACACTGCCCTACATATTAAGATTTATTTCGATTGGGTAGAAACATTACCCTACATATTAAGATTAATTTCGATTGTGTAGAAACACTACCCTACATATTAAGATTAATTTCGATTGGGTAGAAACACTTCCCTAGATATTAAGATTAATTTCGATTGGGTAGAAACACTGCCCTACATATTCAGATTAATTTCGATTGGGTAGAAACACTTCCCTACATATTAAGATTAATTTCGATTGGGTAGAAACACTACCCTACATATTAAGATTAATTTCGATTGGGTAGAAACACTACCCTAGATATTAAGATTAATTTCGATTGGGTAGAAACACTACCCTACATTTTAAGATTAATTTCGATTGGGTAGAAACACTACCCTAGATATTAAGATTAATTTCGATTGGGTAGAAACACTACCCTACATTTTAAGATTAATTTCGATTGGGTAGAAACACTACCCTAGATATTAAGATTAATTTCGATTGTGTAGAAACACTACCATACATATTAAGATTAATTTCGATTGGGTAGAAAGTATCTTTATTGATATGTTATCATTAATTTATTCCAGATCGCAGTCAAGTGCAGACCCAAGTAAACCAATTCGAAAATACAAGTAAGAATTTTGAATATTTCGCTAGTTTTAGAATTTGCAGCTTTATGAAAGATCTCAAACGTTTATAACTGTCGTATTACGTATTTTAGCATAAAAACGTTACAATTATGCAAGACAATGAAATTATAAAATAAGAAAAATAGCATAAACAGAATAATACTAAATGTGTGTTCATATTCATGCTACGAGTATCTACTTAATATATCAGTACTTTAGTTAAGGGGGTACGATGACTAAGTACCATATTATGATTGGATCAACTAAATGATTTTCTGACAGAAGGAAACGTAGAAAGTCAGAGAAATTGTAAGAGAAGGTGTATGGATTTTAAAGAGGCTAAGTATGTGCGTCGAGTTAGGAAAGTATGGGGATCTCTCTTCTCTGACTACCCCGACAGTTAATAGACGTTCAGTAAGATAATAATAAAATGATAAAATAATAAAGTATTAGGTGTTAACATAAGGTGTGTCCGTTATTTTCAATTTAAAAATGAGCACCAAAAGTAAAACAAAATGGTAAAGGTTATACGTCAATCGAAAGAAAATTATCTGCTCTACAAGATATTGTGTTTGTTTTTACGTTATATATATTATTTTATTTGATTACAAGCCTTCAAAATGGAATGTCAAGTAGACGAAAGTGAGCATTTTCGACACCTCATTTTGTTCGCGTTCAATCGAGGGAATAAAGCTGCCAAAGCTGCTCGCGATATTTGCGAAGTGTACAGGGAAGATGCTACGAATGAAAGGACAGCTCGTCGATGGTTTTTGCATTTCAAAGACGGTAATTTCGACCTGAAAGACAAGACAAAGACAAAGACGGACGACCAGTAGACTTCGATGAGGACCGCTTAAACTATATTATTCATGAAGGTCCCCTTCAAACCACCGTAGATTTTCTAGAATTGAATCAGTTTCCCCGATTCTTGTGATAACGAATTATTGCTGTCCCTGGGGTTTCAGTAACACTTTCTCTCACTGCGGCAATTTTTTCGAGTGAACGCCCGCTATGAGGACGCATGGGTGACATATTGTCTAGAATTGAACCAGTTTCCCCAATTTTTTTAATTTTCGAATTGATGACTTATTTGGACCATTATTTCGAACGAAAATTCCACAAAGTTTACTAACTGTTTCAGCAAAACTTTCCTTAATTTCTATGTGTTTTAACAATAATAACGCGTTGTTCTTTCATGTAGTTCACGTTCCATATTTACTAATCGCAAGATTGATAGATGGCACAAATGAAATTATTCGAGTTGCCAACTTAATAATAAAAAAATGGCTCGAAATTTAAATCCGGCGCTCTTATTGGGACATCCGATATATATGTCTAAACCACCTTAGAATGTTCTTTTTGATCTCACTTATTACACCAAAGTTCACATTCATCCCAAATCACTTTTATTTCGTTTTCTGTCATACATTTTCACTCCATGCATTATTCTTAGTGCACGGATTTCTACAGCATTTAATTGACACCTTTCAATCTAATTCCATGCCCATGTTTCACTCCCAGCCATCAAAGCTGGTAATTAAATACTGTTGTGAACTATCATCGTACGTAGCATGCCGAATTCAATAAAGGTAAAGGGAGGAAAACCATTTAGGCAGTCGATCGGAGCGTGGTTGTTATTGCGACAGGAGTTTGATTACTTGGGCTTGCAAGAGGAATGATTTGTGGAAGAGGTTTGTGTGAGCTCTTGAGTGTTGTGTGTTTTGTTGTTTTATGTTTTTTTTTGCTTTATGATTGTGCGCGGTATATTGTGGGATGAATCTTTTGGTCTATCTGGATTGATGAAGTGTGAGGAGTTTGATTTCGCGTGATTTATACATATGTAATTGAGTGTCACTGTTTGTCAGGTTGATGAAAATGTGCGACGGGGTTTTATATAATCCAAAAATCGGAAAGAAGTATCGATTTGTTTTTTCATGCTTTATGAGTTGCGAAGTGCCAAACTAGCCTGTACAACGAATATGTTATGTTGAAATGAGATAATGGAGCCCTATCTGAGTTGAAATGAGATAATGGAGTCTATGGCTTATTATAAATCAAATGTTGTGTAATTCGTGTTTTTTATTCATTGAAAAGATACATTCTAAAACTACAACAATAAAAAAAATGAATCTAATATTATGACAAGATTATTTAATGATTAAAGTTTTTTTGTTTGATAGGCAAATTTGGCATAAAAGTATATCACAAAAATCGCTTTGCTAAAAAAATTATAGATGGCAGCAGTAGTACCTAACATTTAGAATTTTGAAGTAAAGACACTTCTGGCTTATAAAGAAACTTTATGGGACTCATATTTTAACACTAACTCATTTTTTGTTTCGTTGGATAGGCTGGTTTGGTTCTATGTCACTCATGTACTCAGTACTGAGATACAGGCAAAATCCTAGTTTACTGGGGACACGACAAATGAAAGGCAACAAACCCAGATCCATTAAAATTGTGTGTCCGAATTAAATTGCTTGTTTTTTTCGAAAATTATGTTTAGATTTTTGTCATGTGTAAAATAAATAACGTTCTTAAACTACAACAGTAAAAATAAAAAAATGAATCTAATATTATGACAAGATTATTTGATGATTAAAGTTTTTTTGTTTGATAGCCAAATTTGGCATAAAAGTATATCACGAAAATCGCTTTGCCAAAAAAAAATATAGATAGCAGCAGTAGTAACATTTAGAGTTTTGTCTATAGGCACTTCTGGCTTATAAAGAAACTATGTTACTCATATTTTAACACTAACTCATTTTTGGTTTTGTTGGATAGGCTGGTTTGGTTCTATAACACTCATGTACGGTATATTGTGGGATGAACGTTTTTGATCTTTCTGGAGTGATGAAGTGTGAGGAGTTTGATTTCGCATTATGTATACATATGTAATTGTATACATAATGCGAAATCAGGTTGATGAGAATGTGTAACGGGGTTTTGTTTTTGTGTAATCGAAAAGCGGAAAGAAGTATCGATTTATTTTTTCACGCTAAATATCCTCAGTGAGATACAGGCAAATACCTAGTTTACTAGGGACACGACAAATGAAAGGCAACAAACCCAGAGCCATTAGAATTGTGTTTCCGAATTAAATTACTTGTTGTTTTTTCGAAAATTATGTTTATATTCTTGTCATGTGTAAAATAAATAAATATGTTGATGCTTTATAGAACTTCATGACAATAATTAAAATTAAGATCCTAGTTACTTTGTTAAATTAAAATTCATTTTAACAAGCTTCAACTAGTCATCATAGTGTAAATAGGCCAAAACCCATACGACGGCTGTCGCCAAAGAAAGAACACGAGAATTGAATTTTGAATACAAGAGAGCGAGAGAGGAATACTTGGATTCTCTCCGAAAGTAATTCGAAATTTGAATCTCGGTGGGTCCGTGATACTGAACGAATTTTAAATACCTAGCTACCAATTTTTGAACCGGTATAAAAGGGGACGATGTATAAATGATATATATACTATATAAACAAATTCTACATTTATGAATATATATTTTCATAAATGTAGAATTTGTTTTACTTCCGTGACTATTTCACGGGTTGCAACTAGTTGAATTGAATCATCTCGTGCGGCTTTTAATAACATGAGAAGCCTATTCTGCGATGATAATCTAAACTTAAAACTTCGACAACGGTTAGTCAAATGCTACGTTTGGTCAGTGTTATTGCATGGAGTGAAATCATGGACCCTCAAAGTTGGCAGTATGAACCGACTTGAAGCATTCGAAATGTGGATGCACCGGAGAATGCTACGGATACCCTGGACGGATATGGTCAGCAACACATGGGTTCTTCAAAGAGCCAAAGTTGATAGAGAGTTGCTGACTAATAATTAAATTAAAATCTGGAAGGTGTCCTATTTGGGTCATGTATTTAGAGGAATAAAGTACAAGTTACTGCACCTGATCATCCAAGGCAAAATAGAAGGCCGAAGAGGTGTTGGCAGGAGGCAAATATCTTAGCTCCGCAATATACGTGATTGGACTTGTATAAGGAGTGTTGGGGATCTTTTTCGGGCTGCCGGGGACAAGGATGCCTACTGTCAAGTGATATTCAACGTTGGGGGGAGCTGACATGACACTGGGAAGAAGAAGAAGAAGCTTCAACTAAATAAATATTTTTCAAATAATGAAATATAACAAGACAATTTGCAATATCAGGCAACATTTATTTTAATGTTTATTTATACTTTTATTTCACAAGTTGCAAAAATAAAACAATAGAAATTTTCATAATCTGACGCATTAACCCGCATTGAATTGGTTTCAATAAGGTTAACTGACAATTCTACTGATTTTCAAGTGATTTTAATACGTACATACCATGTACATACAGAGTGCACTCATCAACCGTGGCGTAGGATATTTTTTAAAATTTATTAAAAGAAATCTTACAGTAGACAAAAAAAAACAAAGATCCGTGGCATGGTTGGTTTTCAAAAAAGGTTTTCAATATGGATTTCACTTAACGGCTTTCTGGTTGTTAAGTAGAGATTTTTAAATTTTTTTATCCACTTTGCACGGATTTCTCCTGTTACACAAAGAGGGTCTGCTTTAGCGTTAGCTTATTCGTTAGGAAAAATATCTGCCAGGATTCTTCTCATACTGGTAGGCGGTACCGAGAATATATCAACAGTGTCATTCAGTTGGTTCAATATCGATATACCACGCGTGACTGAGTGTTGAGCCATGATATTCGTCCTGTAAGTTGGTATGTAGAACAGAGGGTGATTCCTTGCACGGCTATATTTATTAGGTACATATAAACTTAGTGTTTCTAGAATCGCGGGACAGTTATAGCAACCTTGAAAAACCTTAAGTAAGAATATCGCAATGGATTCTTGCCTTCTTGTTTCGAGGTTTCTATAGTTACACACCGTGAGAAGTTCGACATGGTGACCATATTTTGGGTAATCGCCCTTTGTACACAAAAGTAAAAACACAAACATCAAATTTCACTGCAATTTAATACAAAAGTAAAAAACAAACATCAAATTTCACTGCAATTTAATACAAAAGTAAAAAAAGAAACATCAAATTTCACTGCAATTTAATACAAAAGTAAAAAAAGAAACATCAAATTTCACTGCAATTTAATACAAAAGTAAAAAAACAAACATCAAATTTCACTGCAATTTAATACAAAAGAAAAAAACCAAACATCAAATTTTGATTTTTGAATCTTCATTTGAATCCCAATTTAAAAGAATACTATATACTTCTGTCGGTTTTTTCCGTTAAGCGAATTAGACGATTGTTTTTTCAATTCCTTTATGAATTACTTTAGAAGAAGAACCCTACAGCGAGGTATAGGTGTATAGTAAACTTTGTTATCAACCATAAATAACTTCTTCTTCAGCCGTTCTGGATCCATCCCTGAATATAGGCCTCCCCTTCGGTCTTCCACAACTCCCTTTCTCGGGAACGCTGCATCCACTTCACCCCTGCGGCCCGTCTTATATCTTCCGACCATCTAGCCTGTAGTCTCTCCACACCTCTCCTGCGCGTTCTAGGCTGCCATTTCAGGACCTTTTTCGTCCATCGAGAGTCAGAGCATCTGGCAATATGCCCTGCCCAGCTCCATTTTAAGGCAGTTGCTCTCTCAACTACGTCTGTGACTTTGGTTCTCTCTCTTATCCATTTGTTGGTCTTTCTATCTCGCAGTGAAACTCCCACCACCCTCCTCTCAATTGCTCTCTGTGTCACTAATAGTTTTTCGCATATTACCATAAATAACATATTTTTGAAATTTATGTTAATCATCAGAATTCTTATGAATCAATTTTGCACAAATAAGAATTAGTCGAGTAGTATTATGATATAGTTGACGTGGAACTCTGTAATATGCTTTTGCAACCGACCGGCGAAGCATTTTGTGTACCAGCACTGAAGCGCTCCATCACAACAGTCCGAACGGCACTTCAGCAATCCGACACCAGCTTAATACCTCGGTATTATGCAACGCTTCAGGCACGCCTAATTTTTGCCGTCGAAAGGAGGGCATGCTTGTCATAAGCCGAACGAATATTTAGCATTACTTTCGATAATTTATCAACGTTTATAGAGCATTTATTGTATTTTTAACTCGTTTTATTTCTTCAGTATAGCCTCAATGACGATTGATTCTTTCTAGTCATTAAACATAATATTTTTTATAATGATTATGATTGCAATTTTTTTGCACTCCTTATTTGATGGC
The DNA here is from genome assembly GCA_949825065.1 of Odontocerum albicorne. Taxonomy (NCBI): domain Eukaryota; kingdom Metazoa; phylum Arthropoda; class Insecta; order Trichoptera; family Odontoceridae; genus Odontocerum; species Odontocerum albicorne. The sequence goes on along the minus strand of OX463838.1, from coordinate 59,756,810 downwards.
AAACCTCGTGTAGTAATGATAAAAAACGTGTGCCAAGTAGTCTTAAGACGAAACCAATACCTTTCTATGGAAAAAGTCACATTTTAAAAGTATACCAGTTGAAACTTCAATACTATAGAAAGAACCCTTGTTTATTTCCTCTGGAATGCCACAAATCATTATGTAGTTAGTTGATCGACAGTGGATGAAAATCTTGTTTAATTTGATACATTTTTTTATTGCTTACATTAATTGTGAGAGCAAAATACGCTAAATGTGAGAGTAGACGAGTTCCTGTCAAAATCATTCCAGGTGCAAAAAGGAGTACGTCAAGACTGTATGCTGTCACCTAATTTATTCAACATATATGGATAGTACATCATGAGAAAAATACTAAACGGTTGGGAATATAATTTTGTCATAGGAGGTCGTAAAATCTCTAATGTAAATCAACGACGAAGATGAAGTCGAGCTTCTTCATAGAGTTGAAATACAGAGCCACCAATAAGGAGTAGAAATAAACAAAAGTCCTTATTTTGGACCGTTCAAGACTCTGATAAAAGTGACTCGCTAAGGGAATACGAAAAGGTCAACAAGGTTGTTTACCCAGATGCTCTTATTTCGATGAATGGAATGGGTGTGAAGCGGAGATCCGAAGACGGATTGGAATGGCAAAATCAGTTATGATCAGTTATGCAAAATCAGTCGGAACAATATGTGGACTAACCGGTTTATATTGAGAAGAACCAAAATCCATTTGCTTAAGTCTCTAGTATTCTTCGTAGCACTGTATGGTGTAGAAACAAGAACGATTAGAAAGAAAAGCAACATGATAGATAACATACGTTCGTGATGTGATGTTGGAGGCGGATGTTCCGTATCCATGGACCACAAATTGCACCAACGTCTTTATCACCAATAATTAGAAATAACCTAAAGACGTTCTGGAACATGCAGAAAAATAATTCTAACGTATTTTTTTTCTTCTTCCTGGCACTGTTCCAACTCATTGCCTAGGTAGGCTGTTGGGATCGGCTCTTCTCGTTGTCAGGTTGTATGTTCTGGGTGTCGCTTTCATCTAGGCCGTTTCTCTGCAGGATTTTGGAGCATTGAGTTACCCAGGAGTTCTTTGGTCTTCCTCTGGACGGCTGTCGAGGAAGATCCACATACATTGCCTGATTTACCGTATGGTCTGGTGGTCTCCGTCTTATGTGCCCGTACCATCTCAGCTGTCGCTCTTCCAGCTTACTGTTTATGTCAGTGACCCCCAGGCTACCACGAATGCGTGAGTTTTTAGTGATACTCCTGCCGACCACCTAAGCATTCGCATTTCTGCTGTTTCAAGTTGCCTAGAGTAGGAGCTGTACATAGTCCAGCATTCTGAGCCATACATAATTGCGGGTCTAACGATAGTCTGGTACACCTTTCCTTTTAGTTTTATAGGCATTTTTGGGTCGCACAAGACTTAAAAATAATTCTGACGTACTTTGGGTATATTGCTAGAAAATTTTATGAAAGTCTTGTGAACGGGAACAGTTGAGGAAAGGCGAGCTAGGGGATGGTGTCCTATGAGATGGACGGTTCAAATTAAGGAGATAACGGGATCCTCTTTAAAGTCCCGTTCTCACGGATCAAGTTTAATGTAGTGATATCCATTGTTTTAATAGAGTTGATCAACTTTTTAATTGATCAACTCTATTGAAACAAAGGTTCTCACTGCAGATTTCATTCAACTTTGCTGATCAACTATAATCGGTCAATTAAACGTGATCCGTGAGAACGGGTCTCAAGCGAAGCATTCAACTTTGCGAAAACTTTAATAAGGGATGGGAACAGGTGGTGCGCCGAGTCCGAGGACAACGACGCTCAGACTTGAGCACGCGATGAAGAAGACAATTTTTGATCTCCGTGATCAGATAACATCCGTGGCCTACTTGATAAGTAGTCGTCTTTTAACCTGGGGGTTGCGCGTTCGATTACTGCTAGTATCCGATTTAAAAAAAAAAGTTCTAGTCTTGTTTTCACATAAGGCTTCTTATATCAGGTTGTCCTGTATGTAACGAAATAATCGTACAATATATATTTTCAATAAACACTAATAGTTTTAATTGTTAAGTAATGGCAAACTTTATTGCCAGAGTTTAATTGTATGGTAACAAGCCACTCAAATTATCTTTCAACATGAATTCAATTAAAATTAACTCACACATCTGAATACGATGCGTGTGTGTGACCTAATATGGACGAAAAAATATAATTTTCATCCAACCCATAGAGCCTTTTTAAGGTTATTGTAAATAAATTATTACACCTCATTTTATCATGGAGAAAAATCTGCAGTTCCTATTTTTTTTATTTTATAGTTATGTTACACATTCAATTACAAACAAATCCATTCTTTCTAAGCCTATACTCATTGGTCTTTCGTTTTTGGAAATATAGTAGTTTGAAACACGAAGGACGTGGATACTTTCATCTGTGGCCTTCTAAGTAAGATATCGATGGTACAGAACAAAGGGCGATTACCCAAAATATGGTCACCATGTCGAACTTCTCACGCTGTGTAACTATAGAAACTTCGAAACAAGAAGGCAAGAATCCATTGCGATATTCCTAATAAAGGTTTTCCAAGGTTGCTTTAACTGTCCCGCGATTCTAGAAGCACTAAGTTTATATGTACCCAATAAATATAGCCGTGCAAGGAATCACCCTCTGTTCTACATACCAACTTACAGGACGAATATCATGGCTAAACACTCAGTCACGCGTGGTATAGAGATATTGAACCAACTGAATGACACTGTTGATATATTCTCGGTACCGCCTAGCAGTATGAGAAGAATCCTGGCTGATATTCTTCCTAACGAATAAGCTAACTCTAGAAGCAGACCCTCTTTGTGTAACAGGAGAAATCCGTGCAAAGTGGATAAAAAAAAGGAAAAAAAGTTAACGTTCTTTTCTCAGAAAAAAGGGCTGTATATGTTATATACATTTCAACCTTGCGCTTTTTGCAATTTGGAAATATTTTACAACCAACCAAAAAGGTGTTAAAAACCTGAAGTGAAATTAGACAGGAATCCTTTTTAAAAAAAATGGCTTTCAACATGAATCGAATCTGCAACATCCAGGCTGGAACATAGTGGTTTTACCAATTAGGTCACGGAGGTCGTAAGAATTCCAGTTATTTTAACATGTTTTTGTTAAGTTGGGAAAATCCACCAGGTTTTATATTATTACGCTTTCGTTGTATACAGTATAACCTATCAAGTTTATTGCCGTATGATTGGTTGTAAAAATATACTATTATAACCAACCAGAAAGATGTCTAAGATGCCTGAAATGAACCAAACTGATGCCCCTTTTTTTAAAAGTTGTGTTTCAACGGAAATCGAACTCGCAGTCTCCTGGTTGAACGACAAGTGTTTACAACCCAAATCCAATACAATGTGATATGATTTTGATGTTTTTTTGCATGTATAGTATACTTCCATATAATACATAATATGAATGGGCCGACCTCTAATTTAACGAATACAAGAGCAGACGATGACGGGAAGGTCGTAGGAAGAAAGCCCTGAATGGGAAGTGCGTACTGCGTACAGCCGCCACTCCAAGAATGCGGTCAGCGGGTCGCCGCCGGACATCATGCCACTAGCTTCTTTCTCGCTCGTCTCTCTGCGCACACTTTTCTCTAGATCGCGCTTTAAAAAGTTCCAATTCTCATGGTCACTTTCTTCTCGAAAGCCACGCACTTTTTTACTCTCGCACCAATTTTACGCACCAGACGAAAAAAAAAAATCACGTCACCAGCCTGATCTCGAACATTCCAGCTCGACAATCCAGTTTTGAGGCACTTAGTCGAAATTATTGTTACCCTTTTTTGAGTTTGAGGAAATGCATTCCACCTGTTGACGATAAATCTGCGTTTGCATCACACCTGTCAACTACATGATTGTAGTTGATGCTAGCGAGTTCAGTGGGGTTTCCCTCCAATTCAGCTGGCGACCGTCGCCGCGTTCGCGCGTTCTCCGCTCTATCGGCAGAGTTTGTTTATCTCTGGTCTTAAAGCTTTTCGCGGATTTTCGCACATTTTCCTCTTCGCACGGAAAGGTCACGACTAAAAAGGACACGTTTTGAAACGGCCGCGCGGGACTAAAGTTCGATCGCTCGTTGATATTTCTTTTGATTTTTGTTCGTCCGAGCGGAGTTCATTAGGAACGTTTCGTTTTGAAACTTGTCAGTTTATGATTTGACATCGCCGCAGTACCAGCCGATCCCCCGGTCTTATCGGGGAGGCTTTTTCGTGAATCGTTTTTCATAAGAACAATATCATTTGATTTATTATTAGTAAAGTGTTATTCCTTTTAATTTCAACTTTATTCGCGAGTTCAACGAGATTTTTTTTTAATAATTTTCGCTTTCGAACTTTTATTATCAAGTGCCAAATTATCATCATTTGATGTTTTGAGTTTTTTGTGAGTATTTTTTAAAATCTTTTTTTACAAATAGCAGATAATTTTTAATATAAATAATACGAAATATTTAATTGAATTAAAACTGTACTGTTTCAATTTAAATAAATCTTTAATTTTTATTGCTCTATTAAAGTAGTTTTTAAATAATTTTTGCATTACTAGTTTTTATCTTTTTTATTGCATAATAATTTCGAGTGTTTGAGAAAAGTATGTCGATACATAATAATACTTTGTTTGATTCATAAAAGTATGTCGATACATAATAATACTTTGTTTGATTCATAAAAGTATATCGATACATAATAATACGAGTACTTTGTTTGATTCATAAAAGTATGTCGATACATAATAATACTTTGTTTGATTCATAAAAGTATGTCGATACATAATAATACTTTGTTTGATTCATAAAAGTATGTCGATACATAATAATACTTGGTTTATTTTATTTATTTATTTATTATTACACATGACAAGAAATATATATATATATATAATTTGCGAAAAAACAACAGGTAATTTAATTTAGACATACATTATTTTAATGGATCTGGGTTTGTCGCCTTTCATTCGTCGTATCCCCAGTAAACTAGGCTTTTGCCTGTATCTCACTGAAGATATTCATAAAAGTATGACGATACATAATAATACTTTGTTTGATTCATAAACGTATGTCGATTCATAATAATACTTTGTTTGATTCATAAACGTATGTCGATACATAATAATACTTTGTTTGATTCATAAAAGTATGTCGATACATAATGATAATTTGTTTGATTCATATAAGTATGTCGATACATAATAATACTTTGTTTGATTCATAAAAAATCCTTTTTTTTTATATTTAGTATTCCTAGATATATTCATAAACATTTTAAATATCTTCATAAATTGACACTGGAATACAATTATGAACAAATTAATTTTAGTACAAAATATTTGATAAGTTGTTTAAGATTTTTAAATGATTCAGTATTAATTGGTTTATTCACGTTATTCTATCAAATCTCATCTTTCAAAGAAAAACTTATTTGACTTATTTCCTAAGAATCTCTTATTTTCGAAATTCACTCGCATTATTAGTGCTCGTATCCTCGCATCCTCAGTGAGATACAGGCAAAATCCTAGTTTACTGGGGACACGACAAATGAAAGGCAACAAACCCAGATCCATTAAAATTGTCTGTCCGAATTAAATTACCTGTTGTTTTTTCGCAAATTATGTATATTTCTTGTCGTGTGTAAAATAAATAAAAATAAAATTGTATTTAAATTAATTTATCCAGATTTCGGTTTCTCTAAATTATGTGAATTTCTTTTGATAATAAACTTGAAAATACACGCATATTTCGTTTTACGCGTTAGATAGGTTCCAAGAAAATATGAGCAAATTTAGATAACAAACTTATACGAAATTGGAAGATATGTTCGATAATATCCAATTATGCTTAAATTGGAGTAACTAAATCATTTACTCGTACATATGTCAACCTAATCTACCAACTTAATAAAAATCAAATAAAGTTACGATAAAACATTTTTATTTATAGGTAAAAGTATTATTTTTCGATACACATCTACTTATTATTTAATGTGAGAATAAGATGAAAAAAAGTAATAACTAAAAACCTTTCAATGTTTGCCATTTTACCTCTTCAACGACCTGATCTCCAGTGCCAAGCACACCGATTGAGGAAGGGATCAACGTAGTCCAGGAGTATACTATAATTTACTAGACATAATTCAAACAGCGTAAAAATCGATTGTCTCTAAAAAGGCATTTTTCTTACACGCGTTAAGGTGACACTGCGTAAAAAGAATACGCGTAAATCGAGGTGTATGTGTCTTCAAATCAAGATGTATTGAAACGATATAAAAACATACACAGTCATCAAGTAACATTACACGTGTTTTTTGTTTTACCCATTTTTTTTCAAACTTACGACTTTAAATACTGAAAGTTCTATAATATCATATAATAGTTTTTAGAAAAAACTTCTTAAAAATCTAGAAATATAATTTAATTGACCTAACTGTTGGTTACAGTTTATATATTAAATATGTTTTTCCTTCTGTAGCTTATATGCTGCTTATCACTATTTTTTATAGCGCTATTAATCGACGCCAAAATAGCGCTATAGAAAAAAACTCTGCCTAACGAAGGACTGCAGCAGATTAATCCTGCTGGTCGTTTTGGAACTTTTTTACCTCCCCACCGTCTTAACTTTGGGTTTGATCTTTCAAGATTGCGTGCTTGCTGAAGTGGAACAGCTTGCACACAATAAATCAATACACGTACAGGCGTCTCCTATCCATAAGATGGCTTTCTATTATACTTGATGACGAGGGATTACCTATCGTATCGTATTTTTCTTCTGTTGAACTAGTGAAGAAAAATTTTTATATATGCTTCTTTAATTTCAACATTGTAAGCGCCATTTAAAAAATAATTAATTCCTCTATCCTAGATAGTGCTTAATGAAGAGTATTATTTCTAATGTAATATTCATCATGAAAATTGTCATACGATGTATGCTAATATTTCTAGTAATTCGAATACGGACATATATTTAGTGCTGAATAATGTTTATATCACTTGCTCCAAATAAACGGAATGTTATGCATTTTGCAGTTTTTTTTGCCTTTGTTTATACAAATTGCGGCGTTAGACGATAGTCTTCGAATACTGAAAGACGTGCGCGCATGACAGTATTAACCGGAAACTTTTCGCGAGGAAAAATGTAATATTCGATGAGTAAACAGTAAAAATCGATTTAACAAAAATTCGTGGTTTTACTTAAATAAATAAACATAGGTTTATTGATAGCAACATAGTATGTACACAATATATTTAAGTACACTTAAAAAAACACATAAATTGCAGAAAATACATTAAAGACAGAAGCTATCAAAATGTCTGGGCTCATCTAATAACACCCCACCAATATAGGGCGAGATCGTCATATCAGTAAGGTACATTAAACGTTATTTATTTTATTTTAATTTTATTTTGTTAACAACACAACAGTGTCTTTTATATGCAAATTAATACAAGACAAGTTATACAAGTACTTAAAATTATTGACAAAAAATACAAAACTTTATCTTAAACTAACATGTACAGGAGATACAACAAGCAGTAGTAATAATAAATTAAAGTCATTGTTTAAAATTATTTAATATTAACATATATATTTAAGTTTAATATATGTTATGTATGTATACCACAAAATATTACCAAACTTCACCAAGCAGACTTACGTAATTGTCGAAAACTTAATTTATAGTGGTTAAGAACTTAGATTGGTTTTTAGTGGAACAACGCTTACATAGAACAAAAATAGGATATTTATGGATAGATCTTGAGATATGGAAAACACATGGGCTCACTTGTAGAACGAGATGCAAGTTGCTTTGTAGAATCGAAACCTTTCACATGTTGATGCAGGGTTACTCAACTCCAGAAGCAAAGTATTGTCCGTAATGTTTCGTTTATACTAGATTATTTATATTAATAAAGGAGAGTACAGCGTTAGTAGCTATTTCAAAATAGTTTTGTGATATTCTGGCGAACACTTTATATACTTATATTAAAAATATCTAAATTGTTGCAAAACTCATTTCCAAGTCTTTGCATACGAATTATAGAGGAGTAATTTTATAATTAGTGTAGCAATGTATATTATATTATTAGTAAAGTACGAGTACAGTAAACGTCATATTTGTAAGATACATTTTATTTAAATACTAAGAAAATAACCGTTTTCATTTATTTATTTTACATTTGATATAGCTTTAATTTAATTGTGCAGAAAAAAAAGAATAATAAATAGTCTATCATAAATGCAATATAATGACAACAGGAACAATGATGCTCACGCTGCCCTGTAAAATGACTTAGTTATATTAGATGTTAACATAAGTTGTGTCCGTTTTTTTTTCCAAATTTAAAAATGAGCACCAAAAGTAAAACAAAATGGTAAAGTTTATACGTCATTCGAAAGAAAAATTTCTGCTCTGTAATATATTGTGTTTGCTTTTACGTTACATATATTATTTTATTTGATTACAAGCCTTCAAAATGGAATGTCAAGTAGACGAAAGTGAGCATTTTCGACACCTTCAGTTCGCGTTCTATCGAGGGAATAAAGCTGCTCGCGATATTTGCGAAGATACGGTGAAGATGCTATGAAGACTTGTAATCAAATAAAATAATATATGTAACGTAAAAGCAAACACAATATCATGTAGAGCAGAAAATTTTCTTTCGAATGGCGTATAACCTTAACCATTTGTTTTTACTTTTGGTGCTCATTTTTTAATTGAAAAAAAAAACGGACACAACTTATGTTAACACTCAATACTTTCAAAGTTTATTTATCCTCTAAGCGAGTGAGTTTTTGTAAGCAAAATAAAAAAATGATTTTGTAAGTAATATAAAAAAACGTAATTGCGGCAGCCATATACAAAATAATTGAATAGATAAAAACATTTGAGCCTTGTCCGTTTTATGGATAAATTCATGTGTTCTGGAAAAAAACATCGGACGTACCATGTACGTCCATACTCTCTTGAGGTAAAAATTCACTCGCCGTACACCGTACGGCCATACTCCTTTAGAAGTTAAAAGTTCAATCCTCAATTTGTCCACCGACATAAAGAAAATATCGATATTGTAAAATTCATTCAACAAGACCATTTCGTATGTAAGTGGTGATATTCTTTACAACTCAGTTTGTGAATAAACAATTTTAATTCATGATGGCGTAAATAATTGCCCGGTAACTGAAATCAAATTTTTGTCAATCAATAAATGGTTTACCATTTTTTCTGTTACAAATTGGAATTTCTTAATAATTAACGTTTTCAAAACACGGTTACATGATATCTTTCAGCAGTTAACAGCGTTAGATAGATTGTTTTTTTTTCGAACCGTACACAAGTTGTATGGCGTTTTCCAACATTTAGGTTGATTTTTTTTGTATATTATATTTGAGTATTAAGGGGGTTTTCTACTCTAGAGGGGTGAATCTCGGGCGTTTTTCAATATTTTTCCTACACATTATACTCTCTCCGTGGTTGCAGTCCTAAGACTGGTTTGCAGCAATTTCAACTCTTCTCCTCCATTCCCCCCTGTCCTGTGCGGCTCTTTTTAAATCTGTATATGTTGAGCAGCGCACGTCCACCAACAGGTCCTCCAGGTACTCTCGGCGTGGGCGTCCCCTAGAGTTTGTCCCCTCGGTCATACCCTCCATTATGGCATGCAAGAGGCCCTCTTGTCGTATTATATGACCGATCCATCTTGCACGCCTTTCGGACATTATTACAGTGTGTTAATTGATGATTTGAGAATGTACAAAAAAAAATTGAAAAAAAAAATTGAAAGTTCAAATGTTATCAGCTGTTGTTCTATCTTGTCGTAATAAAGGGGGTAAGCTGGTCGACATGACTGGAACGGAACCCCTTTCGTAAATCTGAAACAAAAATCATACACAGTTTCTTGGTAAGAAATAATGTCGTTATAGTTGGTACCAAAGAGGAAAAAAAACATAAAATGGCGGCTTTCTGAAAAAAAAATCTTTTTATCTTTTTTTTCAAATATTTAATTTTTTAAGTAAAAAAATAGTTTTGAATTTTCCAAGGTAGGAACGATACAAAAATATTTATCGAAAGTTTTTGTATCGTTCCTACGAAAAGTGATATATCTCATATTTTTTAGTTATTGTATATATCTCATATTTTTTAGTTATTGTATATATCTCATATTTTTTAGTTATATATCTCATATTTTTTAGTTATATATCTCATATTTTTTAGTTATATATCTCATATTTTTTAGTTATATATCTCATATTTTTTAGTTAAATATCTCATATATTTTTTTAGAATTTGTTCGAGTTTTTTTACCTTTCCTGATAGAAAAATTATCTATTGAAACTTAATCATTACACCATCGACACGTGGCGTCTTTATAGCTTTTATTCGATAAAACAACGTAGTTTTGAATAATAATATCGTCTCATAAAACATTTCTACAAGTTAATTAAAAATCTTTGTCAACTTTTATTGCAATTCTGTTTTTCCGAAATCATTGAAAAACTGTCGTGCGAATTCAAATAAAATTGGATATTTTATCGTTTTTTTCGGCTTATTATTTCGATGTTGTTTTTTTTATATGTTTATACAGGTTTTCCGCAATAATATTTATAATTATTTTCAAAACAGGATACGAATTGAAATCGCTCGTAAATTTGCCAAAACATAATTGTTAAATATTTATAATGTATTCAATATAATCAAGATGACCACATATCACGATAAATTAGTTTTTTAATCTATAACATCTTTAGCAGCCCTTAAAACGTGTTGTAAAATACAACAGCAGTTACTAAAAATCGTGAAATTCTCAGACGATGAATAATTGATAAAAAAATACCGTCATTCAATTATGTATAGCATTGTTTCTCAACGTTTTTAGCATTGCGATCCTCCCTAGAAAAAAAAAAAGACTTCGTGCCCTTTTAAAATAAATGTATTCATTTTTCTTCAATAATTTATATACTCGTTATTTGTTTTCGCAACCCGCTGATATTTCTTCACCTTTTCCTGCATTCTGCACGCCTTCATGTACAGGGTTATCTCCGTAAATAGTTACACCAGTCGCGGGATTTTTATGAACCATCATTCGGTATTCGCGCAACTTTCCTTAATTTGACTCGACAAGTTTTGCTACCATATTTTGAAATGTGTTTTGTTATTTTGGTTTTGACGAGAAGAACGTTTCTTCTTGCCCTCAGCTTCCCAGCTTCATTTTATGATGTCAACTTTTCTAAATGTCGGAAACAATTTTATTCTTTTCGGTGTCATGTTGCCATCTAATTAAAGCTAGATTTTGTTCTTCTAGACTATTATTTCTCAAATCCCATCAAAAGAAAAAAAGCGAGCTCAAACACTTTCTTACAGAGAAAATATTAAAAGAACCTTAAAATCATATAGTTTATTTTCTTTACAATTAATATCTATCTTATTCCTTTTTTCCCAGATAACCAAAAGAGACTATCATAATTATTAAGTTAATCTTAGTATGGGATAACCAAAAGAGACAATCATAATTATTATATCAATCTTAGTATGAGACAACCAAAATAAATAATCAGGTTTATAAATAATAAACAAAATGAAAGAAATGAGCTGACTCGCAGACAGTAACAATAGTTACTGTTTTTAATTGAATTTAAATATTTTCGACAAAGGTATTTTAAATTCAAATGATATTCTGTGTATGTGACGTTTATTTGATCAAATGCAATAGAAGTGGAACTTTGACATTTAGTTTTCATTTGAATTCTAATTCTTTAAAAAAAAATATTGAAAATGCACACAAAACTGGTTGATTTATTTTTACTCTTTAAAGAATGATTTTCTGTAACAGACATTTTATTTTATTCCGTTTCACGTGTCCTGGAGTTCTATTTATATTAAGTTAGTATTTTATTCCGTTTTACATGTCCTGGAGTTCTATTTATATTAAGTTAGTATTTTATTCCGTTTTACATGTCCTGGAGTTCTATTTATTTAAGTTAGTATTTCATTCCGTTTTACATGTCCTTGAGTTCTATTTATGTTTAGTTAGTATTTTATTCCGTTTTACATGTCCTTAAGTTCTATTTATGTTTAGTTAGTATTTTATTCCATTTTACCTTTACTTGAATTCTATTTATGTTTAGTTAGTATTTTATTTCGTTTTACATGTCCTTGAATTCTATTTATGTTTAAACAAAACTTTCTGAGCACGTATACCATTAAAAACGTCAAACTTTACGATGCTGATGTCAGATTTAACGTATCTACACTAGTGTTGCCATATCTCAACACTTAAGTAGCAACCATCGAATTGCTTTTTCAAACGCTTTTTTTCATTTATTTCAAAACACGAATTTTTCATCTTGAAGATATTATTTTTGTGCAGCGACAACATATACGAGTATACATATACATCAGCTTGAAAATGTTCAATTTATATGGGAAATAAATTTACGATTTAATTTTCGATTTGCGTATGCTGATATTAATCACTTGGATTTGTTGAGATAACCAATACCGTCGAACCAATGTGAATACAAACAAGCAAGTGGTTTAAATTAATTTCGAGTTTCCAGTATTTGTTCACCACATACTGGCGAAGTGGAAAGCGTGCTGGATTCAGATTTACCGGGATTAGTGTTTTCGGGGAATTTTAATCAAAACTGTTTTTTTTTACCGTATTGTATTTGTCGTCGGTTGAAACCCTTTTTCCACCCATGTGCAGCTTCAGGAAGGTAAAGAGATAGTAATCTGAAGGTGCTAGGTCAGGGGAATGCGCGGGATGGTTCAGGACATTTAAACGAGGCGAGCAGTTCCTTCGTGGCGTTGGCCGTGTGTAGTCTTGCATTGTCGTGCAGCAGGCAGACTCCCTTTGTCAGCATGCCTCTCCTCTTGTTCTGAATCGCCCATTTTTTTAGGGTCTCACAGTATCTTGCAGAGTTGATGGTCTCCCCTTGAGGCATATATTCAATTAAAATTATGCCTTGACAGTCCCAAAACACGGATGCCATGATTTTCTTGGCTGAAATTGTGGTTTTGAACTGTTTGGCGGAGGGTGAAGAGGTGTGACGCCACTGTTGAGACTGTCTTTTGGTTTCAGGCGTGTAGTGTGCAGCCCAAGTTTCATCTCCAGTAACGATGGAGCGGAGAAATTAATCTCCATGAAGTTTGCAGCGCCTCAAAAACTCTTGCTTTTTTACAAAATTTCGCACTTGGCGGGAGATTGCTTTGACATTTTTCACGAAACGTGTTGTCGCGTCGACACTTCTCAACGTACTGACCTCGAACCGGTCTCGTTGCGGAGGGGAAGGGTCAGGCTACACGGAAGTGTAGCCAACATGTCGAAAATAAAATCCATCCGGTCGTGAGAGCCTCAGTACACTTACTTTCTGGATACGCCTCGTACTTTTGAGTGGAAGATGAAAAATAAATATTATACGTAAGTAAAATAAAAAAAAAACCCCTATAAAAGTTCAAAACAACAAATAAACTCGTAACTTTTATTGTGCTATCAATAACCAAAAGAAATAAAGAGAGATTAGAAAAAAATTATGACGGAAAATCGGTATAAACGTTTTGTAACTAAAGGGAGCTGTACTGTTAAGGAGGTATTCTACTCTAGAGGCGTGAATTTCGGACGTTTTTCCGACTGAATAAAAAAAATATTTTTTTCATATACATTTTTTACAGTTTGTTTATTGATGATTTGAGAACGTACAAAAAAATTGGAAATTCAAGATGTAATCAGCTAATATATTATATATTGTCGTAAAAAAAAAAGGGAGTGAGCTGGTCGACATGATTGGAGCCCTTTCGTAAATTTGAAACAAAAATCATACACAGTTTCTTGATAAGAAATAATGTCTTTATAGTTGGTACCAAAGAGAAAAAAATTGAAAAAAAAAAGGCAAAATGGCTTCTGTCTGAAAAAAAAATAGTTTTGAATTTTCCAAGGTAGGGACGATGAAAAAATATTTATCAAAGTTTCATACCGAATTTGAAGGCAATCGGTTGGATAGAACTCGAGATATTTTGTCGACCAAGTCGAAAAAAGTAGTTTCGAGAAAAACGCGTTTGAAGTTTTGAGATTATTGTCCGAGTCATTCCGGTGCGGCGTAATTGTTGCCTCATTTATAGCTATAACTTCGTAATATTGAGAATATTAAAATTTCCTTTTGAGAACATATTCTTTAAGTATTTTCAAGGAACGAAAAGATTTTTTCAAATTTCTAGAATAGAATACCCCCTTAAGGAGTCTGCTCTCTAAAAAGTGCTATATAAATTGTACATTTATCATTATTGTAAGATCTGAAATTAAATAAAAGGGAACATTTTAAAGTAGTCATTTGTCCAACGTTGTTATTAAACTGTTCGTGTGTAGATAGATGGTGTATACTACCATGACAATAAGAGTGGAAACATTTCAACTATTGTAAAAAGTTATTAAAATAGTCATTATGGCGCGGAACCACAGTATTTAACCTCAATTCTATCATTGACACACATTGGTTGAATATGTTTAATTTAAGTATGCAATTAGCATCTCTTTTGGGAGTAATTATATTTTTCGCGAATTGAAAATTGAAATCGTAAAATGTTTACTTTTTCGCAATACCAAGTTCACCTCGACTTCGTGTTTCATAAAAAGACACAATGTCAAGTCCATCTTGATATTATAAGTCGTTTAATTATTGAGACCTCTTCCAGCTGTCATTACTTTTCATAATGAGCTTGAATCATCTACCAGGACTACAAACTTTAAAACATGATTCAACTTGTCAAAATATTCATAGTCGCTGTTCTCGAATTTACTATAGACACTTTTTTTCTTGATTATTTAAGAAATACACCTCTGTACGTGTTGTAAATTTTTAGTAACTTGTTCAGTTAAAACACTTATCATTTAATATTGAATGGTAAAAACAGTGTTTTACTAAATAAATTATAATGTCTTGAAACCTCCACACTGTTAACGTCTTGACTTTAAATGATAAACTTTTAGTCATATTTTTTTAAACTAAATCATTTCAATTAACCTGTATACCTTATAACACACGTCTCTTCCCGCCATGCCCATTTCAGAATAGGTAGAAAGGATATCTCGATATTTTCTATCCACGCACACAACATAAGCCTCGTTGACATTCAGCCATCTCGTCAAACATCTCTTTATTTTTTCCTCACTTTTCACCTTCGTTTCCTTTAAAATGCCAGTCAAGAAGGATAAAGCCTTCTTTTCTTTTCTCGGTCAACCTCCCCATTATTCTATAATACATTAATTTAAGATATATTGTATTACTCTTGTGTTGTATATAGTAAGAAATATTGTCATAATTGATTCTCGCCGTTTTTACGTTGTACACGTACAAAAAACCATAGAGGCCAAAATAATCTAAAAATAATCAAGAAGTGACAGCTGTCATGTCATAATAGGGAAAATAAATATGCTCGGCAACGTGTTTTTTAATATACGAGTAGATTTTTTGCATTTTTCTTTTATGTATTTTTGAGTTACTGAATTGATCGCACGGTATACTAAATTGTATTAATAATAATTAGTAATGCAAAGAATTCTTTCATTTAATCAAAACCTCTTTATTTTTCAAATATAAGTTGACAGCTGTCACTTTTTGGTATGTAAATATTAAAAAAAAAACATTAAGAAGAGATGACTTCACTGCAGACCGGTAAAATATAAATATCAAAGTTTTTTACATTGAATTAAAAAGTATATTTAAGCTATTGATTTACTTCCGTTGATTTATTTAAGCTATTGATTGATTTATTTAATTTATTTAAGCTATTGATTCCGTTGATTTATTTAAGCTTTTGATTCCTATTGATTTATTTAAGCTATTGATTCTCGTTGGAGCCTAGATTTTTTTAAGAAGGATTCCAATCTAGCTTTCACTTAAGGCCTCTTGAACATCTTTCTGGTTGTACGGGAAATATTGCTACGTGACAAGGAACCCGCCAGGTTGTAATGTATACAACGAAAGTTTAACGTAATGTAATAAATACACAACTGATTTGGGAAGTGTAACAAAGTTACCAGAGTATACGAGTAGTCCCACAATTTGGGAAATGTAACAAAAGTTACCAGAATATAGTCCCACAATTTGGGAAATGTATCAAAGTTACCAGAATACAGTCCCACAATTTGGGAAGTGTAACAAAGTTACCAGAATACAGTCCCACACTTTGAGAAGTGTAACAAAGTTACCAGAATATAGTCCCACAATTTGGGAAATGTATCAAAGTTACCAGAATACAGTCCCACAATTTGGGAAGTGTAACAAAGTTACCAGAATACAGTCCCACACTTTGGGAAGTGTAACAAAGTTACCAGAATATAGTCCCACAATTGAGTGCATAATCTAAAGATGCTCGAAATTTAATAAATGAATTTCATTCAAAATAACTCTGTAGAAATTTAAGGGTGGTTCGAAACTTAACTCGAATCTAGTTCACCATTTTTCGTGGATGATTTTTTATGATTAAACTTCCCGAAAAGAGGTGTCTACAAGTGTTTCTTAAAGCTGCACCTGCCACTCGTATATCCACAGTTTGAGGCCGACAAAGATGGATGAAATTAAAATGTTGAAATGAAATGAAAAGATCAAAAAAATATTCGAGAAAATGGAAGTGTACTTAAAATTGAGGTAATTTATTCATTGTATATTGCGCAACAATAATACAACTTGCAATAACAAAATAAACAAGTTAAAATGACGACAAATACACTGTATCGACTAACATTACGACAAATACACTGTATCGACTAAAATTACGACAAATACACTGTTATCGACTAAAATGACGACAAATACACTGCTATCGACTAAAATATATAAAGAAATAGACTATAAATATAATGGAACATTTAACGCAGTTTTAGGAATGCCCAAATAACCAAAAATCTAATAAATCTTTAATACGTGTAGGCGGGTTTCGTCGGACTTTTGTCGAATTCGTGAGTCGCTTGTATTATACATATTATGTTTCCAAGTTCTTACAGCAATGCCACGCCAAGTTCATACTGGTTTTACTATAGAATTATATAAGATGCACGCATTTCATTAATTTTTTTTGTGTATTATAACATATTCATCGTTTAGCAATGAAAAGTTATTGAAATAACATTTAAAAGTATACAGAGCATGACGTTCTCCTCGTAATATGGAAGGCATAGACAATTATATTATAACATTTTTGTATAGTAACAATTCACTTGTTAATTTATGATAATTTTTGCTTGAAGAAACTTTTTTTGTTTAGGCTTTCATTATTTACATAATGCTGTTTGTTGCAAGATAATACGTCACTATTAATGATTATCGGTTATTAAATTCGATGTTTTTGCATGTCATAATTTAAAATTTAATAAACCCAGCTTAACATACGATTAAGCTGCTAATATATGACAGTAAAAATATGTGAATTTGTAAATTTCATGTTCTTCTGATGTCATACTTTTTGAGTCATTGTTTTAAGTCATTTTAATCAACCATAAAAAAGTGTCTAAAATACTGACACGTGATCGGTTCTAACTTTAAGCGTTAAACCAATCAAAACTTAACAAAAACTATCAACATCAATCAATCAACAATGGCTCTACAACCCAGGTCGGGTCTTGGCCTCCTTTAAAGCACGCCTCCATGACTGGCGGTCCTGTGCTGCTGTTCGCCAGTTCTGGATGCCAATGAGCTGCGCATCCCTATTGACACCATCCAGCCATCGAAGCTTCGGCCTTCCCGGCCTTCTTCGACCCCCCGGTGTGCCATTCAAGAGCCCTCTCGGAATGTCTTCCTCACTCATTCGCTGCACGTGTCCAGCCCACCTGAGTCTCCCAATTAAAATCTCTTGTGTTATGGTAGGGTCTCCATACAGACCGTACAGCTCCTGATTATACCTGATACGCCATTCTCCGTTATTGCAAATGGGGCCATATATTTTGCGCAGAATCTTCCTCTCAAATGTCCCTAGAGCCCTCATGTCCACTCTACTTAGAGTCCAACATTCTGAGCCATAGGTGAGCACAGGTCGGATGAGTGTTTTATAAAGTAGAGTTTTGGTTTTTCTAGAGAGATGTCGTGATTTCATGTACCTCTGCAGTCCAAAATAGCATCGGTTTGCAGCTATTAATCTTCGATTTATTTCAGTGGAAACATCGTTCTTACTTGTCACCATGGTACCGAGATACACAAATTCAGAAACGGTTTGGAAGGTAAAGTTGTCTATTTGTAGACTTATTGGGTTTTGGCGTCCATTTACGGGCATATATTTTGTTTTGGTCTCATTGACTACTAAGCCTAGGTTTTTTGCTGATGCTGCTAGTGCTCGGAAGGCATTTATAAGTTCATGTTCCGACCTCGCTATGATGTCAATGTCATCTGCATAAGCCAGGAGCTGCACAGATTTACTGAATATATGGCCTGTTGTTTGTATGCCGCTATCCCTAATGGCCTTTTCCAAAGCCATATTAAACAGCGTACACGCCAAAGCATCTCCTTGTCTAAGTCCATTAAATGTTTTAAGAGGTTCAGACAGATCCTTTTGCACTCTGACACGGCACTCAACGTTGGACATTGTAAGCCTGACTAGGTTAATGAGTTTGACAGGAATATTAAATTCAGCCATAGCTTCATAGAGTTTTGTCCTATTGACCGTGTCGTAGGCAGCCTTAAAGTCTATGAAGAGGTGGTATGTATCAATGTTGAACTCTACAGTCTTTTCCAATATATGTCTAAGTGAAAATATTTGATCTATTGTTGACCTTCCCCTACGAAATCCAGTTTGGTATTTTCCAATTATGCATTCGGAGTATTTCTGCAATCTATTACAAAGAATGTTTGAGAGTATTTTATATGCTATATTTAAAAGGGTGATACCCCTATAATTGGAGCAACTCATGGGGTCTCCTTTTTTGAGCAGGGGACATATTATACCACAATTCCACTCATTTGGTAGTATTTCGTAGCGCCAGATGTCACAGATGATTTTGTGGATATGATTGTGGAGAGCCTCGCCACCATGCTTGAACACCTCAGCGGGCAGAATATCACATCCAGGTGCTTTGTTATTATGGAGATTCTTTATGGCAATTGAAATCTCAGCCAAGGTTGGGGATGGCTCATTATCATCAACATCAGTGGTGTCGTATTCTACTTGTTGGTTCCCGCTTGTTGCTCCATGTTGGTTACCATTCAAAAGGACGTCGAAGTATTCCACCCATCGATCCAGAACCTTTTGACTGTCGCTTAAAATATTTCCCCGACCATCATAACACATAGTTGTTCTAGGCTTAAACTCTTTCCGTTGGTTGTTGATTTTACGATAGAAAAGTCTGGTGTTATTCTGTGAATGCGACAGTTCTGCTTCCTTTATTTGGTTTTCCAGGTATACACGCTTCTTCTTTCTGTGCAATTTCTTCTCTTTCCTCCTTAACTCTTTATACTCCAGCACAGCTTGTCGTGTATGATGCCGTTGTTGCATCCTGAGATATGCTTCATTTTTTTCATTAGTAGCATGTTGGCATTCAGCATCAAACCATTCTTCTCGTAGTGGTGCCTGCCTATTTCCCAGAACCTCATTAGCTATAACTATCAACATAGGCACTTATATTCAATTATGAACCTTTTCAGGTTTTCCAGATTTCCAGTGATGTTTCAATTAAAAAATGAAATAACTCTTTTTGAATTCGATAAACAGATATTAACCGCATAGTCAAAATGACAAAAGGAAAACTAAAGTTTCATATTGACGCCACTATTTTAAAAGTGTGTTTAAAACTGAGATGTCACACATATATACAAACCATTACACCATCTTCCTGTTGGGGCAGGTAAAGAGGATAGAACGCCAGATTTTTCAATCACGACACGCATCCTCTTCTACATCCTTATGTTACACCTTCTCATACAACTTGTACGTTTTCTCTATGTTTCATTCACTTGATCCAATCATACTTTCTTTGGTCTTCGTCTCTCACGTGTCTGCACTAAATATTTGTTTTGTTAAC
Source organism: Odontocerum albicorne (assembly GCA_949825065.1). NCBI lineage: Eukaryota > Metazoa > Arthropoda > Insecta > Trichoptera > Odontoceridae > Odontocerum > Odontocerum albicorne. Next base: position 59,736,750 of record OX463838.1, on the reverse strand, counting down.
ACACATTTGCACTAAATATTTGTTTTATTAGCCTTTCTTCATTCATTAGTTCCACATGCCCAATCCACTCAGCGTGCTCTTCTCATCTTACTCTTACAACGTCAGGCTTAAATTTACATTCATCTCTTATCACTTCATTCCATATTCTGTCATACATTGTCACTCCATGTTTTTTCAATGCACGCATTTCTGCAGTTATTCGGCTCCTATCATTATCTTTCCACGTCGACTTTTCACTCCCGTACATCAAATATGACACTTTCGTCTTCGCAGATTTTGATATTGTCCGATTCGAGTATATAGGTTTTTCTGCCCCGTCGACACTGCTTCCTATCGCTACACTCCGTTCAATATATCTCCATTATCTGAGAAACTTTTACCCAAATAAAATAATTCCTCAACTTGATCCAGTCTTTATTATTCACCCACGTAACACATTTACTTTTCCTTTCATCTTTTCTGTCACCATGACTTTGAATTTCACATTATTCATTCTTAGATCTTTCTGCATCTCTCACACAATTTCAAACTCTGTGTTTCATCTTCATTTCTCCGCTAATACAACTGTCTTATAGTAAAATTTAAATAAAAAGTTGAAAATGAATTCATAAGATGTGTGTTGCAAGTTCTTCTAATATTTTTTTAATAAGCAATGGCGATACGTGCGATGATACAACACATTATGAAAGCCTCGTATTATTTCATTCTAATCAAAGTACATGCCGTATTGTGCCCAAATATTCATTGTACCAAGGTCTCTTGTGCAAGCAACAGTGCAGATTTAGCCTGGATCTTTCGTCACCTGTCTGCAGTCTTCCGTTTAGGCCCGGACCTTTCGTCACCAGTCTGCTGACTGCACTTCTTGCTTGGTGAGCTCTTGAATAACTCACACCATTTTGAGTTATGACATACTTTTTATCATTTTTAATTGGAAGCACCCCGCACTGTGTTTTGGTGTGAAGTTTCATAAACATGAAAATGTTTTCCAATATATAATATTATGCGCAACAACCGTCTTGATACCTGCAAGAGTCATTGATGAAAATGCAAAGTTAATAATTATTAATGAAATTTTGTTTTAAATTATAACAGATATTTAATTTAACTTTGTGGTACTCCATATTAGAATATTGAACAATAAATTATTTTGTTATTATACTAATTATATTAATTCTCGCTACACGTGTTTCTACCTTTAAGTATCTTGGGTCACTCATCCATAGCGATGGAGGATGTGCAGCAGATGTAACACATAGAATTAGTGTGGGATGGATGAAGTTTAGATCAATGACGGGAGTTCTATGTGATCCGAAAATGCCAGTAAAGTTAAAAGGAAAAGTATACCAAACGATTGTCAGACCCGCACTCTTCTATGGCTCCGAATGCTGGACAATGTATAACTCTTACTCTAGGCAACTAGAAACTGCTGAAATGCACATGCTAAGATGGTCAGCTGATGTGTCCCTAAGAGACAAAATAAAAAGCTCACGCATTCGTGGAAGCCTAGGTGTTACAGACATCAACAGCAAGATGGAGGAGAGGCGATTGAGATGGTACGGGCACGTTGGACGCAGAGCACCCGATCACATTGTGAACCAGGCAATCTCTATGGATCTTCCTCGAATAACAACCAGAGGAAGACTAAAGAATTCATGGGTGGTGCAAAACGATAACCTGATGCAGAGGCACGGCCTGGGGGACGTATTCCGGGACAGAAGAGCGTATAACCTGAGGACGAGGAGAGCTGACCCCAACAGTCTTCGCAGACAGTGAGTTGGGATGGAGCCAGGGAGAAGACACGTGTTTCTACCTTCTATCCAGAGGCTCTCTTCAGGCAGAATGATCCCGGTTTGTTATGAGAGCAGTGCTTATATCATATATCAGACTGGTGTCATGTTATATTAATGCTGACCACCCACAACTAAATTGTGTGTGGTATATTTACATAAAGAAATCTTTCTGATATAGGTGTATATCATATATTTATGATACAGGTGTATATATTTCTGATATATGTGTATATATTTCTGATATAAGTGTATATATTTCTGATATAGGTGTATATATTTCTGATATAGGTGTATATATTTCTGATACAGGTGTATATATTTCTGATATAGGTGTATATATTTCTGATATAGGTGTATATAGCACTGTCACATAAAATATTGTTTTTTTACGTCATACTCCATACAATAGAACCAACATTTATCGGCGATGGGTTTAATTTTTTTTTTTCTTTTTATCCACTTTGCACGGATTTCTCCTGTAACACAAAGAGGGTCTGTTTCTAGCGTTAGCTTATTCGTTAGGAAGAATATCAGCCAGGATTCTTCTCATACTGCTAGGCGGTACCGAGAATATATCAACAGTGTCATTCAGTTGGTTCAATATCTCTATACCACGCGTGACTGAGAGTTTAGCCATGATATTCATCCTGTAAGTTGGCATGTAGAACAGAGGGTGATTTCTTGCACGGCTATATATATTTATTGGGTACATATAAACTTAGTGCTTCTAGAATTGCGGGACAGTTAAAGGAACCTTGGAAAACCTTTATTAGGAATATCGCGATGGATTCTTGCCTTCTTGTTTCGAGGCTTCTATAGTTACAAACCGTGAGAATTTCGGCATGGTGAGCATATTTTGGGTAATCGCCCTTTGTTCTGTACCATAGATATCTGAGGAATTTGTTTTGTATTTGTTCTTTATTGTTTTTATATTTGAGCTGATGAGGAGCCCAAACCGTAGATGCATATTCTAATTTGGTTCTAATTAGATAATTATGTAATTGAACTGAACGAATTACACAAGGCAACAATAGTGATGATTATAAAATGTCAATTTATATAGCGCCGTTTAGAAAGAAAACTATCCTCAAGGGCGCTCTAACTCGGGTCTCGAACCCAGTATTGTCAGATTAAAAATATAAAATAAATACATAAGTTAAGTGTAATTATGGGAGGGAAGTGACTGCGGCCATTAGGTTAAGCACTTCTTCAAATCTGCATTTGTTCAACTTGAGCTTCAAATCTGCAAACATTTGTAGATCTTCTGATATGTAATAGTAACGCATTTGGCTTTAGGTGTTGTGTAGTGTATGTGTGATACTGTTCATATACAATCATAAAATAAAACTACTTTAAAAAGAACTCTGATAAAAATAAACACTGTCTAAAACACGTTATAAGTTGTGGGCTGAAAAACATCTGGTATCTTCGCGGTCAGGCTTACCCTATATTGATAGGGTGTATCTCGGCCGAGGGGGTGTTATGAAATGGACACATACCTTTTGATAGCTTCTCTCTTAAATGTATTTTCTGCAGTTTATCTTGAGATATATGCGCGATTTCGGAATGTATTTATATATGTACGTATGTATTTATATAACACATCGATAACATCATTTCGGAATGTATTTATATAACACATCGATAACATCATTTCGGAATGTATTTATATAACACATCGATAACATCATTTCGGAATGTATTTATATAACACATCGATAACATCATTTCGGAATGTATTTATATAACACATCGATAACATCATTTCGGAATGTATTTATATAACACATCGATAACATCATTTCGGAATGTATTTATATAACACATCGATAACATCATTTCGGAATGTATTTATATAACACATCGATAACATCATTTCGGAATGTATTTATATAACACATCGATAACATCATTTCGGAATGTATTTATATAACACATCGATAACATCATTTCGGAATGTATTTATATAACACATCGATAACATCATTTCGGAATGTATTTATATAACACATCGATAACATCATTTCGGAATGTATTTATATAACACATCGATAACATCATTTCGGAATGTATTTATATAACACATCGATAACATCATTTCGGAATGTATTTATATAAAACATCGATAACATCATTTCGGAATGTATTTATATAACACATCGATAACATCATTTCGGAATGTATTTATATAACACATCGATAACATCATTTCGGAATGTATTTATATAACACATCGATAACATCATTTCGGAATGTATTTATATAACACATCGATAACATCATTTCGGAATGTATTTATATAACACATCGATAACATCATTTCGGAATGTATTTATATAACACATCGATAACATCATTTCGGAATGTATTTATATAACACATCGATAACATCATTTCGGAATGTATTTATATAACACATCGATAACATCATTTCGGAATGTATTTATATAACACATCGATAACGTCATTTCGGAATGTATTTATATAACACATCGATAACATCATTTCGGAATGTATTTATATAACACATCGATAACATCATTTCGGAATGTATTTATATAACACATCGATAACATCATTTCGGAATGTATTTATATAACACATCGATAACATCATTTCGGAATGTATTTATATAACACATCGATAACATCATTTCGGAATGTATTTATATAACACATCGATAACATCATTTCGGAATGTATTTATATAACACATCGATAACATCATTTCGGAATGTATTTATATAACACATCGATAACATCATTTCGGAATGTATTTATATAACACATCGATAACATCATTTCGGAATGTATTTATATAACACATCGATAACATCATTTCGGAATGTATTTATATAACACATCGATAACATCATTTCGGAATGTATTTATATAACACATCGATAACATCATTTCGGAATGTATTTATATAACACATCGATAACATCATTTCGGAATGTATTTATATAACACATCGATAACATCATTTCGGAATGTATTTATATAACACATCGATAACATCATTTCGGAATGTATTTATATAACACATCGATAACATCATTTCGGAATGTATTTATATAACACATCGATAACATCATTTCGGAATGTATTTATATAACACATCGATAACATCATTTCGGAATGTATTTATATAACACATCGATAACATCATTTCGGAATGTATTTATATAAAACATCGATAACATCATTTCGGAATGTATTTATATAACACATCGATAACATCATTTCGGAATGTATTTATATAACACATCGATAACATCATTTCGGAATGTATTTATATAACACATCGATAACATCATTTCGGAATGTATTTATATAACACATCGATAACATCATTTCGGAATGTATTTATATAACACATCGATAACATCATTTCGGAATGTATTTATATAACACATCGATAACATCATTTCGGAATGTATTTATATAACACATCGATAACATCATTTCGGAATGTATTTATATAACACATCGATAACATCATTTCGGAATGTATTTATATAACACATCGATAACATCATTTCGGAATGTATTTATATAACACATCGATAACATCATTTCGGAATGTATTTATATAACACATCGATAACATCATTTCGGAATGTATTTATATAACACATCGATAACATCATTTCGGAATGTATTTATATAACACATCGATAACATCATTTCGGAATGTATTTATATAACACATCGATAACATCATTTCGGAATGTATTTATATAACACATCGATAACATCATTTCGGAATGTATTTATATAACACATCGATAACATCATTTCGGAATGTATTTATATAACACATCGATAACATCATTTCGGAATGTATTTATATAACACATCGATAACATCATTTCGGAATGTATTTATATAACACATCGATAACATCATTTCGGAATGTATTTATATAACACATCGATAACATCATTTCGGAATGTATTTATATAACACATCGATAACATCATTTCGGAATGTATTTATATAACACATCGATAACATCATTTCGGAATGTATTTATATAACACATCGATAACATCATTTCGGAATGTATTTATATAACACATCGATAACATCATTTCGGAATGTATTTATATAACACATCGATAACATCATTTCGGAATGTATTTATATAACACATCGATAACATCATTTCGGAATGTATTTATATAACACATCGATAACATCATTTCGGAATGTATTTATATAACACATCGATAACATCATTTCGGAATGTATTTATATAACACATCGATAACATCATTTCGGAATGTATTTATATAACACATCGATCAATAAGTCCCGGGACACCCATTTCGAAAAAAGCTTTTTCAAGACCAAATGTTCATGCAAAATAGTGTAAACAATACCAAATGATATCTTCAGGATGTCAGCTATCTCACGCAACTTTACTTTGCGATTTTCCATCACGATTTTGAGTTTTTTTTTAATGTTTTCTAGTGTAACAGCCTCATTTGGACGACCAGAGCGTTCATCATCATTTGTTCTCTACGACCGCGTTTGAAATCAGCATACCACCGACAAATGGTGGTTTTCGACGGAGCAGAGCCCGGATAAAACTTTTCAAACCATCGCTGAGTTTGAACGGTATTTTTTCCCATTAAATAGCAATGTTTTATCAACACACGAAATTCGTTTTTTTCCGTTGTTTTGAAAATAGCAAAAGTAGCGTCACTAAAACCACTGTAACTCAATGACACAATGTCAGAATGTCATGAAAGGTTGACGCGTAACTTCTAGAGGTTGGTACTAACTGAGAATGTTACGAATTTGTTATTAGAGGCGCCATCTGTTGGTTAGTCCCGGGACTTATTGATCGATGTATAACTATGTTGCTATCAATTAATTTATATTTATTTATTTATAAGTTTGGAAATCCAATCCTAATTAACAAAAAATACAGATAAATGTTAATTTTCTTTTTTTTCTCTTGTATGCACACTTAATCACGTACTACGGTGAAGAAATGCATTGTTTACTCTCCATACTGAGGCTTGCGCCTACCTCTCTTGGATATTTGGAACAGCTAGTGGATTTTTCACCAGCGATCGAAAATCTTGCGTAATACAAACAATGTCACCAAGCCCAAACCCTGGCGATTTCCAAATTAATTAATGAACCGGTGGACACTGTGACTACAAGTGAAAAATAAAAATGTATTGATGCTTTTGAGATAAATATTGGGTGTTAATATAAGTTGTGTCCGTTTTTTTTTCAATTTTAAAATGAGCACCAAAAATAAAACAAAATGGTAAAGGTTTTACGTCATTCGAAAGAAAATTTTCTGCTCTACAAGATATTGTGTTCGCTTTTACATTACATATATTATTTTATTTGATTACAAGCCTTTAAAATGGAATGTCAAGTAGACGAAAGTGAGCATTTTCGACACCTCCAGCGAACCTCGATGAGGACCGCTTAAACCATATTCATGAAGATCCCCCTCAAACCACTGTAGAGCACCGTTGGCTGAGCAGATGAATTGTAGTCACATGACTGTATACCGCCATCTTAAATCAATGGGAAAAGTCCAGAAGTTCGGCGCTTGGGTTCCACATGTTTTGAGTGACAACAACAAAAATCAACGTTCGACAATTTCTGCTGGTTTGCTCGCGCGTCATCGAGCTACACATGGCCACAAGCAAAGGTTCCTTCACCGGATCATTACTGGTGATGAAAAATGGTTTGAAAATGGTGATGAAAAAAAAATGGCGATGAAAAATGTTTGAAGGGGATCTTCATGAATAATATTGTGTAAGCGGTCCTCATCGAAGTCCACTGGTCGTCCGGAACGCGCCATGTCTTTCAGGTCGAAATTACCGTCTTTGAAACGCAAACAACCATTGACGAGCTGTCCTTTCATTCGTAGCATCTTCACCGTACATTTCGCAAATATCGTGAGCAGCTTTGGCAGCTTTATTCCCTCAATTGAACGCGAACAGAAGGAGATGTCGAAAATACTCACTTTCGTCTACTTGACAATCCATTTTGAAGGCTTGTAATCAAATAAAATAATGATATATGGGCGTCAACATCCTTAGATAGGCAGTCCTGGTAATAATAGGTCATATGTCCATATGCCTAACTTAAAGAGAAAGAAAATTAAGTAAACTGGAAGGTGTTCATTAAATAATTAGTTTATTATACATTTAACACAAGACAATCCAACTAAAGAATGTTTCCACTTTTTGAGAACAGATGTTCTACGTTTTTTTAATCACACCCAACAAGTTTCTTACCCCTGACCTAGGTCCCATGACCTCTCCATCGGACTGATGCGATGGAGAAAATTGTGGCACGGCTCCATTACGTCACAATTAGCAGGCAACTTCACAAGTGATACACGCTGTTGCGGCACGTGTTTAGAATGCCATTTCACACATACGGAAATCAATCGGAAAGTATACTTCAACTACATTCGACGAGGTTTGACCGCTAATTGTTGGCGGAGTAACTATATCACTAAATGACTGAGGCAGCATACCCTGACTTTCCCTTAACATCTAAGATTTTTTTACAATCATTACTGATTTTTAGCATTCGATTCCCTACACAGCGGGATAATTGAATTATTCCTTTATTTTGAGTTACCTTGGGGAAAGTTTGTTCTCTCTCTTAACCCTTCCCTTACGGTGCTAAAATTGAAACGCGCGCTCCGGCGTTGGGTAGTGAGTACGCGATCAAAAATAATCCCCTTAATTAATTATAATTGAAGTTAAAAATTATAATAATTGAGATTTATTTGCTGAAAACATTAAAAAACCATCTGGCAACGCTCACGGAACGGGCGTAGGTCTAATCTATTAGCAAGCCCAGAAGCAACTGCGGTGCGGAGCAGTAGTGGCTTACCCCGGCGTGGCTTACGCTTGCGACGATTGAGACAATTGAGCTCCTCGCAATTCAGTGGAGTATGCAAGAGTGAGATGCGAATATAGTGTCGCGCTTCCCGCATACTCTTCACCTATCGTCAAGACACAAGGTCGAGGAACTCACAGCGTTTAAATGCGAATTTGTTTCCGATCTTCACAAAATACCCACGATATAGTCGATAAATTCTGATTATTATTAATATTATTTTTTAAATCAATGCGTAAATATATTATGGAGGAATACCTAAAATCTTAACCTTGTATTTATTATATTTATAGAGATATTGATGGTTATTAGAAGCAACGTGTAGAAGATACCCAACACAGGGAAGGAAAGGTTAATGTCTATGTATAAATCGGCATTTATTTATTATTTTTACACACCAGGGAAACCAACAAGTTATGCACATTAGGGAATCGAACTATTCCTGCACATCAGGGAATCGACTATTGCTACTCATTAGGGAATCGAAGTATTCCTACACAGCAGGGAATCGAACTATTCCTACATATCAGGGAATCGAACTATTCATACTCATTAGGAAATCGAAGTATTCCTGCACAGCAGGCCAATAAACAATCTCTGTTTGAGCGTAGCGCTAATCCATGATTGGAAAGACGCTGAAAATTCTCGGCGAGATAAGAGGGGTGCGGCGGGACAGTTAAGGATATTATACATGAGACAGTATGTGAATTTGGCGTCTATTTCTAACATTCAACCAGTTCAATCAATGCCTTCTGGTATGAAGTTGGTTGGTTGGTTGGAAGAGATTGTCACATGGCAACAGGCCCGCCAGGTTGTACTTTATACACCGAAAGTTTAATAAGTAATAGAAATTTGCGGCTGACTTATAAAAAGTGTACTTAATTGCGATATCTATAGAAAATTATTTTATCATTTAACAACTTTTGGTCCGTGTCCCATAAAACAGTTTAAAAAAAGTAATAACAAAAGGGGGTATTCAATGTTCATGGCGAACAATTTATTATTAAAAATTATTTATAATATTGTACGTGCTAATTGTTTAAGTTCTTTTAATTTTTTTTTTTGTGTCGCAGACCGATCCGATCCGGTCTTCAATGCTTTATATTAATATTAATATTTTATTCAGTAGTCCATTAGTTGAACAGGTTTAAACTGTTGACAGCGGCCAGCAAAATAGCATTACGTTAATTTTCATAAATTTTATCAATAATATGATTTTATTTGCAATCAGCATAAATGAATATTCGTATATTCTAGTTTTTCCAAATTATAACAAGAATTCCATCGAAATTTATTTATTTATTTTTAATAAAATATCTAACTTTGAATGTTGACGAGTTCTGTCATCTGGGCAATATGTTTGCGTGTGATGTGCGAGTTAAAAAGGGCATTGAAAGAAGGGTAGTGACGGAACAATGTAAACTGAGCATTTAATATAATATAAAACAACCGCGCTTTATCAGATGTCGCAAAAATTCCAATACATAATAGTGTGTTGGTGTCCACCTCGATGTATGGCAGTGAAACTTGAATTTAGCAGAAAAAGGATGAAAATAAAATCAATGATGTGGAGATGCGTACACTAAGAAAACACTGTGGAGTGTAAATGTACGAAAGAAGACTGATGGAAGACATCCGAACTTAATGCATTAATGCAATGTGTGTTTTAAGTAAGACGAAGAAATGAGCTTAATGATGGTTTGGACATGTGGAGAGAATAAATGAATGACGAAAGAATGCCTAAGCGAGTATATAGGTAAGAAAGGCCAAGTATGCGTGTAAGAGGTGCACCGAGGAAACATGGCCGGATCAAATAGACCAGATTTTAGAATAAGGTAAAGTGAGAAGTGTGAATAAAAGAAGATTGGGCATGACGAGATATATGAATGTGGACGAGGTGAATGAAAGTTGTATGCTTGAATAGAAAAGTTTTGAGACCTGTTCTATCTGTCTACCCAACAGGTGACACAGCTTGATGATATGTATGTATGTGCTAATCCTACAAATTTACAGCTACAACCTTTGATTCTCCACAGTTCATTGGTTCAATTTAGGCGTTAGACACTTCAGTTTTGCTTCATAGATATTTTATTGCGTATTATTTTGCAGACTAGATGTTTGAAACGATAAAGAAATAAGATGGATATGAGATGTTTCCGCGAATGGCATACATATAAAAAAGCGAAAACGCGCCGATTTATGGTGTATCTCGCAACATTCTGAAAAGTCGCGCCAATAAATAATCCGCAAATTATTTTGCGCAAGATTCGACACTTTTATTTCGCAGTAAAAGGTGAAATTAGGTAAGTAGGTACCGGCGCGTTTTATAATTTCTAATTTATTATATCAAAATATACGTAAACGCGTTGTAAACAACAACGCCTTGAGATATTTGAGGATTACTGCCAAAATATAATAAAAAGTTAAAAACATTTCAAAATCACTATTTATTTATTGGGTGTTAACATAAGAAGACGAAAGTGAGCATTTTCGTCACCTCCTTCTGTTCGCGTTCAATCGAGGGAATAAAGCTGCCAAGACCGTAGAATTGGCTGAGCAGATGAATTGTAGTAATATGACTGTATACCACCATCTTAAATCAATTGGAAACGTCCAGAATCGGCGCTTGGGTTCCACATGTTATGAGTGAAATCAACAAAAATCAACGTTCGACAATTGATTTTTTTATTTTTACTCAAAACATGTGAAACCCAAGCGCCGAACTTCTGGTATTTTCCCATTGATTTAAGATATACAGTCATGTGACTACAATTCATCTGCTCAGCCAATTCTACGGTGGTTTGAAGGGGATCTTCATGAATAATATGGTTTAAGCGGTCCTCATCGAAGTCCACTGGTCGTCCCGAACGCTTCATGTCTTTCAGGTCGAAATTACCGTCTTTGAAACCATCGACGAGCTGTCCTTTCATTAATATCATCTTCACCGTACACTTCGCAAATATCGCGAGCAGCTTTATTCCCTCGATTGAACGCGAACAGAAGGAGGTGTCGAAAATGCTCACTTTCGTCTGCTTGACATTCCATTTTGAAGGCTTGTAATCAAATAAAATAATATATGTAACGTAAAAGCAATGCCAATATCTTGTAGAGCAGAAAATTTTCTTTCGAATGACGTATAATCATAACCATTTTGTTTTATTTTTGGTTCTCATTTTTAAATTTGAAAGAAAAACGGACACAACTTATGTTAACACCTAATATTTTGATTATTTTATGTGAATACGTCTGGCAGATTTAAATCGATTTCTTCTAATCAACAAGCTTTTACTATATATTAAAATTAATAATCGTCTGAAAATTAGTGCCGTTTTTTTCGGATAGATGTCGTTAGAAAAAAATATTTGCTAACTTCATTCGAACATACTAAATGCACGAGTGTATTATTATATTAACGTAAAAGTAACATTTCATCGGATTTTTCGGTCCTTGTTTAGCCATATTGCTTAAGCGTTTTTTGGGCGTTATTTGGAAGATGGAACAAAATAAAAAAAATCGTAATGGTGACACGGCATTCGAAGACTGATTATGGTGATAAGGGGGTGAAACGGTTGCCTTAATGGGGTGTTCTACTCTAGAGGCGTGAATTTCGGACGTTTTTTAATCTAAATAAAAAAAAAATTAATATACATTTTTTACAGTTTGTTTATTGATGATTTGAGAATAGACAAAAATTTTTTTGATTAAAAAGATGTTATCAGCTGTTATTTAAGTCAGTTAGTTATGTCTTACTGTAAAAAAAAAGGGGGGTGAGCTGGTTGACATGATTGGAACTCTTTCGTAAATCCGAAATAAAAATCATGCAAAGTTTCTTGATAAGAAATAATTTCGTTATAGTTGGTACCAAAGAGAAAAATAAAATAAAAGGAATTGTAAAATGGCTGCTGTCTGAAAGAAAAATCAAGTTTTTTAATTTTTTTAAAATAGTACAAATAATAATTTTTGAATTTTTCAAGGTGGGGACGATACAAAATTATTTATCAAAGCTTCATACCGAGGTTGAAGGCAATCGGTTGGATAGAACTTGAGATTTTATGTCGACCAGGTCGAAAAAAGTAGTTTCGAGAAAAACGCGTTTAAAGTTTTGCTATTATTGTCCGAGTCATTCCGGCGCGGCGTAATTGCCGCCTCATTTATAGCTATAACTTCGTAAATATTGAGAATTTAAAAATTTCCTTTTGAAAACATATTTTTAAAGGTCTAAACTTTAAGAATGAAAAAAAATATTTTTTTCAAATTTCTAGAGTAGAAGCCTTCCTTAAAGTCTCTGACATATTTCTGGTTGGTTGGAAGAGATTGACACATGGCAATGAGCCCGCCAGGTTGTACTCTATACAATGAAAGTGTAATATACAATACAAAAAATGTGGCGCTCTGTCTTCTTAGCCTACCCCGACAGGGAAACGGCGTTATAGTACGAGTATATACCATATGTAATAAATGTTATTCTGTCACAAATGAATAACACCTGATTTTAGTATTTTCCAAATGCTGCATCACAAAATCAAGTTTTTTGTTGTCTCTTATATGTGAAGTTTTGATATATGTGAAGTTTTTATATTTTTTAATCACATGACATTATGATATACGTATTGAGATAAACCTAATAATTTGATCTCTGCAAATTGTCTATATACATAAAAATACTCCTTTTTTTAATCTTATTTTCTTTGGTATGTATACCAGTCGTGAGATTATTGACATATGGGAAGCTAAAATTACTATTGCACATAAAAAAATTACAATAATCCAATAACAAGTGTCCGCTGAATAATATTTAGATAACGCTTCGAGATTCGGATTAAAAAAAATAAAAATGATATAACATCGATCGTACAGTGAGATAAAAATGTGGGAGACGTTCTGAATTATGCATATAAACACGTTACAGTTGGAATTCAATTTAATGCGATCCTGAAAGCTTACAAAATTCCGCCCTGAATTTCTTAACAAACTTCAGGAATACTTTTTTTTTTTTATTAAACAAAGTAGTATACTATACAAATATTTGTCAAGGCTATACCTATATACACATTTATTACTTAACTAATCTTATTTATATATTATAATTTATGAACTTACTTAATCTTATTTTACTACATGTCATTTTATTTTTTATAATCTTAATATATGATTTCTTAGAAATAATTAACACATATATACTACTTGTAACTAGATAACAATTCTTACAACTAATTATTTAGCAAGAATAAGTCCACTCGTTCAGGCTACTTGTATTCCATCACATTCACTCAGACCTTGTTCGTCCCAACTAATACTGTAGGTGGACTTACACACTAAAAAACAGAAACTCCGAGTTCTGTGCCTACCCCAGTGGTTCTTGGATCCGAAGGCTCGATCAATTGGTCAGATAATATTATTGCCAAATCGGCTGTTTTGAGAGTTATCATACGAATGGATGAATAAATTAGGATAACTATCATTACTTAATACGAATCGTTATTAAATATTGGCTATGTTAGACTACTTAATATGAAGGATAATACAACACTTAATTAATAAAATTCATTATTTGAGCTTTCTCTAAACTAGTGGTGGGCAAATATTAAGCACCAGTGTTTAATAATTGTTCTTCCTTTCGTATCAAAGACACTACACCACTACCACCTAGAATTCTGCCATCTGGTAGCACTGGGCGTTCTACGAATCAAGTCCTTTTCGGTGCAAAACACCGGGTTCCTCGGGCACTACAGCAAGTGTCGTACGGACTGCTTCTCACCACAAGTACAGAGCGTCGATCCACCACATAACGTTCTCCTTTTTGACATGTTACCCTTTGTTTTCCCATTTTCTGTACGGAAACTGTTAAAAGTTTTTCAGTGCAGTTGAAAGTCAGGTGACAATTTATAGGTAAAATCCACCCTCTGGGACCCAATGTCCCTCTCCGCTTGTTCATCCTAGGAAAAGTAGGTGGTTGTTCCCGAATCTTACTGGCCCTAATGAAGCTGTCCCTGAATTTCAACCTAGGGGCCAATTAACCCTTCAACATTGAACCCAGGCCGTCAGGAAACTTAGACTAAGTTAGCCATTAGATTGTCAATATCAGATAATTTAATTTCAGTCCAGTAATTAAACCACTATAGAGGTTACGCTTCCTAAATTCGCTGAAAGTCAATTGCAGGGTAAATTGAGCTTTTTTATGTTTAAGGGTGGTTGACTGACTCCGTAGATTGCACGGAAAACAATACATCGTAGCGGGTTTGTTGTCATGTGGCAATCTCTTTCAACCAATCAGAACAATGTTTTTAGAATCATCAGTAAGAACTACACTGGAACCCTTAAAAACTGTAGTTTGACGACAGGCGTCTTATCAACTAAGCCACAGATATTGAGAATATCTGACGTGTGGTGAAGAAGTATACTAAAAATTATAATCACACATACATATCATCACATCATTTCCCTGTCAGGGTAGGCAGAGAAGACAGAGCATCAGACTTCCCTATCTCGACACACATCCTTAGTCTATTCTACTTCGATACACTTTCTCGTACAAGTTCTACGATTTCTCTGACTTTCTATGTTTCCTGCTTTCAGAATTTCATTGACTTGATCCAACCATACTTTCCTTGGTCTTCTCACACGATTTCCACTCACATTTGCAATATATATATATATATGTTTTGTTAGTCTTTCTTCATTCATTCATTCCACATGCCTAGACCATTTCTGTATGCTAGTTTATGAAAAGGTTTAAGCAACAAAAATGTTGTATCGTGAATAAGAAATTTACCGCTTAGATTGTTAAGTATTTATGCCGTGAAAAATGAACTTTTCAATAATATTTCACTAGTTCCTGTTTCAAGATTGACAGCTCTAAACAATACGACTCTAAAAAAGGGCATAATAACAATTTGTATTTTTGCACAAACAATTTTTTATAACTTTATTTTGTGTAAAAATATAATATATCATGTTGACATTTAAAATCGCTGAAATTCATTTGTCTATGGTCTTGATGACGTACGTGAACTTGTTTTACTTCGCGAATATATATACACAATTGAGGGCAATGTCCAACCAGAAGATAAAATTTTAAGATGTACAACGTGTGTCCTTCATTTGATTATAGTTTGAGATTTTAAATAAGCGATTTTTACTGTCTAGCGCAACATCTCTTGAATGTCAAACCTCGAATGTAATAGCTTTATAGTATTATTAAGTTTAAGGATACATTTTTGTATTTTTACGCCTTGACTAATTTCGACACATGTTGACTTCCTTTAAGTGTATGTATTTATTTATTTATTTAACACTTTTATTGCAAATACAATGAGGCGGGCTTATTGCCAGGCGGCAATCTCTTCCAACCAACCAGATAAAAGTAAATTAAGCAAGTTACGTGGTTGCAAAAATCATTCAAATGACTATCCATTTTCACGAAATCCATAAACATATACGTGAGCACATGCCCACGAACCCCTCAAAGACGGACAATCACCCGAACATTATTTTTCATATAAAGTGAGATATTATCAATCAAAAGGAAACGAAAGGATGGTGGAGAGGAAAGAAAAAGAAAAATCAGGAATGAAACACGTTATTTTACTGACTAGAAATTAAGAGGTTTTTCAGTCGCTTTTTAAAGCATGCCATGACGGAGCGAGTCTTATATTGGGTTTGTAACTGATTCCAGAGTCTCACTGCATGGACAATAAAGGACGACGTAAAGAAAGAGAAGCGGTGAACCGGAAAGGCCAATAAACAATATCTGTTTGAGCGTAGCGCTAATCCGTGATTGGAAAGACGCTGAAAAATTTCGGCGAGATAAGAGGGGGTGGCGGGACAGTTAATGATATCATATGTATGTATGTAAAATAAATCAATTTCTACGTCATGAATGCCTGAGGTCACTCCAAGCGCGCGAAAGTTTTGTTCTTGCATTTCTACAAAAATATTGGAAATGCTTTCGTGAATAAAATAATAAAAATCATAAAAATAATAATAATAAAAATCGTGTCATATTCTGCGGAAAATCACGTAGACTGAGTTTCATCTTAAGAGTTAGTCTACGTGATTTTAAATTCAGTCTACGTGATTTTAAGTTTTTAACCTTTAGAGTAAACTCAGTCTACGTGATTTTAAGTTTTTAGCCTTCCAATAGTGTATTATTATTTCTGTGCGGGTAATTTTTCAACAAACTTAAAATATATCAAGAGTCTTTTTGTGGAAAATCTAACCAGGAACATTTATTTTTTTGGGTTTCAGCGAGAATCGAACTTGAAATCACTCATCTGGAAGTCATTCCTTTTACCAATTAAATCACGGAATGCGTCGGTATTCCAAAGAAAAACTATGTTTTTTCTACTAATCACATTATTGGATTTGTATGCAAAATATTTATTTTTGTTATAATATATGAAAAAAATATTCATTGATGTTTGAAATATTGCTGAAAAATTTTACGATACTTTTTTTAAAATTTTGTTGCAAACTACATGCTCCAAAATATTGGGTAAATTTTATGAAGTTTTCATTCCTTCTATGTTACAACGTTTAAAAAATACCCTGAAAATAGTTAAATATAATTTTCAGTAACAACGGCGGTATATACTCCTAATTGACACATGTGATAAACTTGTTGACTTAAAACAGGAATTCCTATTTAGTCGACCAGCAGCACGGAATCTCTTTAAACTGATACTCTATACTAGAGAAAATGTAGCATGGCCCCTGTGACTGTTCACAAATTTGCTCCAGTACAACCTTGTAACGACGTTCAGTAATTTTAATTATTTTATCAACTTTAATATAAGCCTCGATTCTAATAAATAGCAAGTTATTTAGGTAAATACATTACATGAAACTAACAATAATGACAAATTAATACATCTTGTTACAAATTAGCAAAAAATATGGCGGTTTGTTAAAATCAAATAATATTTGGTCACGTTTGTCAAAAGTCGCTACGTTAGTCTGCATTGGCTAGGGATGGGTATACGATAATTGGATTTTCGATTTTTTTTATACTTAAAATTAAATGTTCGTAATTAGTATTAATTCATAGTGGATCTTGGCCTATTTAAAGATAGATATAAATCATACAATACATTAGAAAGTCAGTATTATGAAAATTTAAAATTAAAACGTCAGTTTCGAGAAAAAAAAAATTCGATTTATATAAAAAAAACGATTTTACCTCATCCCTTTGAGACATGACATTTCAAACGCCACAGGGACTATCCTACATTTTCTCTAGTATAGTTATTCTTAATTTTTCATAATAGGAATAAAGAAATTTAATTATTTTCCTTTATACACTTTGCACCTTTGAATATACACCTCTATATATATAAACGAAAATGTCATTGACGTAGGGAAATTATCTGGTGAAAAATACAATATTATTCTTAACACACAAAATGAAAATATTAACACAGGAAATAGCAAATTTTCTAACTCCGAGACAGCTTATATTTTTTATTGGAAATTGGAAAAATAAACGTGTGTGAAAATATTTCCGTGAAATTTTAATTTGATAATGGTTATGACATACACATTGATTCTGATTATGACGTAAAAAATAAGTAACCACATATTGACCTTTGCAACTATTTGATTTGATTGGAAATACTTTGCACCAGGGGCGTCTCGTGACTTTGAAAACAGGTGGGGCATGATGAGGCTGAAGTGCCCCCCCCTCATGTAAAAAAAAAAATGAATATATTTTTAGTACAGTGAGGTCGAACTAAGAAAATACTAAGAATTATCAATTTTTTTATTGCGAAATTAAACAAAAATAATTTTTATTTAAATATAAACATTAACAAAACTATCATTATAAAAAAAACATGTATTTTTCACAAAATCAAATGAAAATGTTTTTATTAACAAAACTCTAATTATAAAAATATGAATTTTTCACAAAATCAAATGGAAATCGTTTTTATTAATATAATACATGAACATGAAAAACAAAAAAAATAAACGTCGCTCATTACAGCGCGGGGCAGGCATGGGGCGTGCTCTTGCCCCAAACAGACCTTTACGCAGCAAACGAAAAGTTACCTTCTGTATACGGTAATACGGAACTTTTCTCTTTATCTCCACTGACTGACCAAACACTATCAGATCTCGCGTCATGGCGACAGCTAAACTGAAGCTAGCGACCGCGTGACCACGGCAGATACAAAACTGCCCCGCCGCAACTCGTTTAGTTGTATGCGTGCATCGTATTTCGTACTTCGTGCGCGTATATATTTCACACCTACTTACCAGTAATAAGTTAATATCGTTTTTATTCAAATATTTATAAATCATTACGTGCAAATAATATTCCGGAAAACTAAGAATAATAACAATTATACCAATAATAAAAACACGTTTCAAAAATATTTCAGCTAATTATTATTTTTTTATTAGGAGAAATGTGTTTGGGGCAGTGCCCCGGTTGCCCTTAAAGACGAGCGCCCCCCCTGCTTTGCACTATTATATTTTAAACTCTGTTTTACAAAAAATAGTTAAGTGAATTGATTAATTTTGGCATTTATTTACTCACTTACTTATTGTATTAGTTATAACTGATGTTAATATTTTCTTTCAATTTGAAGATTGTATATATGTGTGTGTTTTAGCGTTTCTTCATTATTTCTAAAACTTTTTGAGTACCAAATTTTTATTTATATAGACAGTGCGATAGAAATAAATCCGTATTTTGAAAGGCAAATAAAAATGACATCATATAACAACACATCGATCAATAATTCCCTGGACTAACTACTAAAACAACATTTGTTTGCCAAAATTCTTCTTTATTCATCAACATAGTCTCCTTCAAGAGCGATACATTCATTCCAACGCTTTCCTACGTTTTCTATGCCAGCCGTGTAGAACGACTTATCTTTGGTTTCAAAATAGGCGTTAGTTTCGGCAATCACTTCTTCATTGGAGCATCTTTTTGAGGTCTGCGAACAGCCAATAGTCGCTGGGGGCCAAATCTGGAGAATACGGTGGGTACGGAAGCAATTCGAAGTTCAACTCATGCAATTTGGCCATCGTTACCCTCGACTTGTGACACGGTGCATTGTCCTGATGAAAGAGAACTTTTTTCTTCTTCATATGGGGCCATTTTTTTTGCAATTTCTGCCTTTAAACGCTCCTATAACGCTATGTAATATTCGCTATTGATGGTTTTCCCTTTTCAAGGTGATCGTTGAATATTATACCATGCGCATTCCTCACATCGTCATTTGGACGACCTGAGCGTTCAGCATCATTTGTGTCTGTACGACCGCGTTTAAAATCAGTATACCACCGACAAATGGTTGTTTTCGACGGAGCAGAGCCCGGGTAACACGTTTCAAGCCATCGCTGAATTTGAACGGTATTTATCCCATTAAAAAGCAATGTTTTATCAACACACGAAATCCGTTTTTTTCATTGTTTTGAAAATAACAAAAGTAGCGTCACTAAAACCACGGTAACTCAATGACACAATCTCGGAATGTCATGAAAGTTTGACACGTAATTTCTAAAGGTTGGTACTAACTGAGAATGGTATCGTTTTGTTCTTAAAGGCGCCATCTGTTGGTTAGTCCCTGGACTTATTGATCGATTTAATAAGTAGGAATATCTCAATGGATTCTTGCCTTCTTGTTTCGAGGCTTCTACTATATAGTTACACACCGTGAGAAGTTCGGCATGGTGAGAATATTTTTAGATAATCGTCCTTTGTTCTGTACCATGGATATCTGAGTTTGTTGTTTTGTTTTTGTTCTTTGAATTTGTTATTAGATGCGCCATCTGTTGGGTAGTCCCGGGACTTATGGATCGATGTGTTATGTCGACAAGGTTTACTAAGAGACCTGAATTTTAGCTTAGAATAGTGTGGACAAAAAAATTCGATATCCTAATGACCGAGTTTGCCCTCTATTGGTGAGAGTGTATCTCGACTGGGTGATGTTATGAGATGAACTCGGACGTTTAATGGCTTCTCTCTTAAATCTATGTTATTTTCCATTCATTGCCTGTGTAATTTCGGAATGTATATATATACTTACTGTATTCCTGTCAGTAAACCTATATTTATCGATTTATTTACCCACCGAGTTATTCAAGATGTCGATATTTGAACATTCGTTTAACAAGGTCATTCCGAGTGCGAGTGTTGATATTATTAAGGTCCAATTCATCTTACAAAATCTTAATTCACGATGGTGTAAATAATCAGTACAATCCTACCACCACCCACTCTGTTATGGGATACAAAATAAGTCCACATCAAGCGCGATCAACCTTAGACGATCGAAATCTTCCTTATTTATAAACGCGACGTCACTTCATGCAGAATAAGGAACATACTACATGGTCTCCTCTCGACGGCGATACACCAGAGTTTGAAAAGAAGAGTAGTGAAAGTCCGACCTCATATTACACTTGAAAGGAAGATAACTCGCAGCGCAATAAATACTTATAAAGCAGCTTAAGAAATTCAAACATACACAGAAAACTTCGGATGCAGCAAAACTACCATTTGATACCCCATTGTAATTTATTTTTTATCAAACACTGTTTATTCCACTTTTTTGTAACGGTATAACCCTACCGGTTTCAAGGCTTTCACCTCATCTTCAGGGGAGCACAAACAAGACTGTGGACGAGGTGAAGATGGATACCTGAAGGTGGACCCCTGAAGAGAAGACCCCTGAAAAGAAGACCCCTGAAGTTGAGGTGAAAGCCTTGAAACCGGTGGGGTTATACCGTTACAAAAAAGTGGAATAAACAGTGTTTGATAAAAATAAATTACAATGTCTTTAAACCTCCACAACGTTAATGCCTTAACTATAAACAACAACATTTGATACCCCTTTATGAGAGTAACCAGTTAATCAACATGGGGTTCGCTATTTTTCCTTTTAATAATTTGTATATGTTTATATGTATGTTACATACAGGTGCGTATATCTCTTCTGACGCTAAAAAAAGTAATATCCAATCATACTCTTCATTCTGGACATGTTTTGAAAATTCTTCTTTTCTTCTTCCTGGCACTGTCTCAACTCATTGCCTAGGTAGGCTGTTGGGGTCGGCTCGTCTCGTTCTCAAGCTGTATGTTCTTCGGTTCTGGGTGTCGCTTTCATCTAGGCCGTATATCGGCAGGATTTTGAAGCATTTAGTTATCCAGGAGTTATTTGGTCTACCTCTAGACGGATCTCGAGGAAGATCCACAGACATTGCCTGATTTACAGTATGGTCTGGTGGTCTCCGTCTTATGTGCCCGTACCATCTCAGCTGTCGCTCTTCTAGCTTACTGTTTATGTCAATGACCCCCAGGCTACCACGAATGCGTGAGCTCTTAATTCTATCTTTTAGTGATACTCCTGCCGACCACCTAAGCATTCGCATTTCTACTGTTTCAAGTTGCCTAGAGTAGGAGCTGTACATAGTCCAGCTTTCTGAGCCATACATAATCACGGGTCTAACGATAGTCTGGTATACCTTTCCTTTCAGTTTTATAGGTATTTTTGGGTCACACAAGACTCCTGTTACCGATCTGAATTTCATGCTTTGAAAATTCTATAAGGAAAAATTGTTCCTGCCATTCATATGGTATACCCCAGCCACTATGGAATTATCTGGATCCTTTTCCATAATTACTTTGCCCTGAATCACTTGATTGTAATTTTTGCAATATCCTGCTAACGTGTCTATGTAATCAGCAATTATAACCATAATCTACATTTTGTACTTAAGTACTAGTTATGTTAATTCCTCGTCAGTTTCATCCACATCGACAGTCTCGCACCCATGATCTATTCATGACTTCTCAGAAGAAAATTATTGTACATACAATCATGTTAGGAAACATTAATAAGATAATTAACGTAGAAAATATACACATATGTCAATGGAGTAATTATGAAATACATAATTCAAATAAATAGTCGATCACATTTTTTCCACCGTTCAAAATATTATTTTGATCCAATCATACTTTCCTAGATCTTCCACTACCATGCCTTTACTCAGATTTGCACTGTATATATTTATTGTTAGTCTTTTTTCATTCATTCGTTCTATAATACAAGACCGAACCATGTTTATTTATTTAATTAACGACACAACAGTGTCTTTATATACAAATGAACATGTGACAGGTTATACAAGTACTTAAAATTATTGACAAATAATACAAAACTTTATCTTAAACCAACATGAAGATACAAAAAGCAGTATTAATAATAAATAACAGTCATTGTTTTAAAATTATTTAATAATTATATGTATATTTAAGTTTAATATATGTTATGTATGTATACCATAAAATATTACCAAACTTTATCAAGCAGACTTATATAATTGTCGAAGACTTATTTTATAGAGGTAAAGAACTCAGATTGGTTTTTAGTGGAATAACGCATACATAGAACAAATATTGCCTTTTTTGAGAATTTTGTGGGAATTTTATGTATAGATATTGAGATATAGAAAACACATGGCCTCATCAGTAGAACGAGATGCAAGTTGATTTGCAGAATTAAAACCTACCTACATGTTGATGCAGGGTTACTCAACTCCAGAGGCAAATTATTGTCCCTAATGTTTTGTTTATATTACGTTATTTATATTAATAAAGGAGAGCAAAAAGTTAGTAGCTATTTCTAAATATTGTTGTAATATTCTGGCGAATACTATATATACTTATATTAAAAATATCTAAATTGTTGCAAAACTCGTTTCCAAGTCTTTGCATACAAATTATAGAGGAGTTGATTTTATAATTAGTATAGCAATTTTCGGTATAAAAGGGATTGAGCTGTCTTGTGGATCTAGTGGGAATACGAAATGAAATGCTTGCGAGTAAGTGAGGTGCATCAATCACTGAGTGAATGATTTTGTATAGCAGTACTATATCGGCTGTTTTTCTTCTGTCACACAGCTTCAGGAGTTTCATTGCATTTTATAAGTTGGGATAATTTCTTTGTTCATGTGGTATAATATCAAGTTTAAAATTTATGAACCTTAGAAATTTGTTTTGTACACGTTCTAAAGTTTGTGCAATATTAGTGTTCCTCTTCATCCCGTGTATTCTTCTCAATGCACGTATTTCTACAGCATTTATTCGGCTCCGATCAGTCATTTTCCACGTCCACACTTCACTTACATACTTCAAAGTTGGTACTAGAAAACTTTTGAGGACTGTCATCTTAACATATTTCGATACTGTTCAATTCGAGTATAAATGATTTAGTGCCCCATAGACTTAGTTTTCTCTTGCCACACGCCATTCAATATATCTCGCAAAACTTCCACCATCCAAGAAAATACCACCTTAATTGCAGAATCCCTCAGCTTGACCTAATCTTTTAGCGCTCTCGCAAATATCGACTTAACTTTTCCTTTTATACTTTTCTATCATCATGACTTTAGTCTGCTTGTGCAGAGAAAAATTACTACACATAATCAAACCCGCCAGGTTGAACTATTTACAACGGAAGTGTAATACAACGCGTAGTGTAATACAACGAGTAGTGTAATACAACGCTTAGTGAATTTGTTTATTTTTTCCTCCTTTTCACGGTTGTGTTGAAACTCTCGATATATTTTTAATTTTACTTTCGTTTCACTCTTTTTCAAGGCCCACGCGTTAAATAAATATTGTTTTCACTTTTAATGGCATTCTTCAATTGAGTCGAGCTGCGTGAACCGCCGCGGGGCAGGCTAGGCGGTCCGAGAGTTATTCCAGCAGAATCATCATCATCATTGCGTCATCTCGACATTGTAATTATCTGATGTTCCAATACCTCTACCTCCGTATCGCTCTGCCGTAATATTACGCTATGTTACACTCTATTACGGTGTTATTATGTATTCCAAGTAGCTTCTCTGGCCTTGTGTTGACCACATCCGAGTAGATGGAAATTTCTCGACAATTATACTTTTAATAAAAGTTTTGGTTCTTTACAGTAGAATCACTTGTTTGTTTTAAGACTTAGGCCTCGGCCACACAGGAAGGAGCCTCGCTTGATGCTTAGAGCTATGTTGCGAGTTAGGCGACATATCCTAGCGAACCAACGTACCGCATACTATCGCAGTGGCCACTTAATTAATTATAATCCCCTTAATTAATTATAATTGAAGTTAAAAATTATAATAATTGAGATTTATTTGCTGAAAACATTAAAAAACCATCTGGCACCGCTCACGGAACGGGCGTAGGTCTAGTCTCGTTGCCAGCTCAACACCTACTGCAGCGCGGCAGGGTTGGGGGCTAACTCGGGCGTGGCTTACACTTGCGAGGTGGAGACAATTGCGCTCCTCGCTATTCAGTGACGTATGCAAAAGTGAGACGCGAATGTAGTGTCGCGCTTCCCGCATACTTTTCACCTATCGTCAAGACCCAAGATCGAGGCACTCACAGCGTTTAAATGCGAATTTGTTTCCGATATTCAGAAAATACTTACGATGTAGTCGATAAATTCTGATTATTATTAATATTATTTTTTAAATCAATGCGTAAATATATTATGGAGGAATACCTAGAATCTTAACCTTGTATTTATTATATTTATAGAGATATTGATGGTTATTTGAAGCAACGTGTATAAGATACCCAACACCGGGAAGGAAAGGTTAATGTCTTTCTAGTTAGTTAGAAGATATTGCCACAACCTTAGCAGAACACCCGCCAGGTACAAAAAGATTTGATGTACAATACAATACAAGGTGCACTTACACAAAAGATGTAGTGACCAGTTAAAGGAGAATGTTAGCACATAGGTTTGAGTGAAGAAAACTGATTCTGAACATAGTCGTGACCATCAGAAACGATTTTGAACGATTAAAAAGAACAGTACAGTTAAAAGTCAGCTGTTTACTATACCTGTACAAAAAAAGTGACGTGCAATATAATACAAGGTGCACTTACCCAAAATATGAAGTGTCCAGTTAAAGGAGAATGTTAGCACATAGTTTTGAGTGAAGAAAACTGATTTTGGACATAGTCGTGACCATCAGGAACGATTTTGAACGATTAAAAAGAACAGTACAGTTAAAAGTCAGCTGTTTACTATACCTGTACAAAAAAAGTGACGTGCAATATAATACAAGGTGCACTTACCCAAAATATGAAGTGTCCAGTTAAAGGAGAATGTAATCACATAGGTTTGAGTGAAGAAAACTGATTCTGAACATAGTCGTGACCATCAGGAACGATTTTGAACGATTAAAAAGAACAGTACAGTTAAAAGTCAGCTGTTTACTATACCTATACAAAATAAAGTGATGTACAATATAATACAAGGTGCACTTACCCAAAATATGAAGTGTCCAGTTAAAGGAGAATGTAATCACATAGGTTTGAGTGAAGAAAACTGATTCTGAACATAGTCGTGACCATCAGGAACGATTTTGAACGATTAAAAAGAACAGTACAGTTAAAAGTCAGCTGTTTACTATACCTATACAAAATAAAGTGATGTACAATATAATACAAGGTGCACTTACCCAAAATATGAAGTGTCCAGTTAAAGGAGAATGTAATCACATAGGTTTGAGTGAAGAAAACTGATTCTGAACATAGTCGTGACCATCAGGAACGATTTTGAACGATTAAAAAGAACAGTACAGTTAAAAGTCAGCTGTTTACTATACCTATACAAAATAAAGTGATGTACAATATAATACAAGGTGCACTTACCCAAAATATGAAGTGTCCAGTTAAAGGAGAATGTAATCACATAGGTTTGAGTGAAGAAAACTGATTCTGAACATAGTCGTGACCATCAGGAACGATTTTGAACGATTAAAAAGAACAGTACAGTTAAAAGTCAGCTGTTTACTATACCTATACAAAATAAAGTGATGTACAATATAATACAAGGTGCACTTACCCAAAATATGAAGTGTCCAGTTAAAGGAGAATGTAATCACATAGGTTTGAGTGAAGAAAACTGATTCTGAACATAGTCGTGACCATCAGGAACGATTTTGAACGATTAAAAAGAACAGTACAGTTAAAAGTCAGCTGTTTACTATACCTATACAAAATAAAGTGATGTACAATATAATACAAGGTGCACTTACCCAAAATATGAAGTGTCCAGTTAAAGGAGAATGTTAGCACATAGGTTTGAGTGAAGAAAACTGATTCTGAACATAGTCGTGACCATCAGGAACGATTTTGAACGATTAAAAAGAACAGTACAGTTAATAAAAGTCAGCTATTTCAGGGCAATTTGGTGAGATTTATAAGAATCATTTGTAAAATTTTAATTTAAAAAATCTTTGTAAGTAAAAATAATCGATTTGGGTTTATAATTAGATGTCAACTGCTAATATCCTTAAATTTTAGTTAAACCATTTAAGCAAAGTTGAACTTACTCGGTATGTATTCGACGACCTCCGTAGTCTAGTTGATAGGACGCCTGTCTTCAAACTCGGGGGTTGCGGGTGCAATTCTTATTGGTACCTAAAAGAAAAATGCAGTCTGGTTTTCACACTTGAGACTTGTTTAACACATTTTTGGTTGGTCGGAAAAGATTGCCAAATAAACTCGTCCAGTTGCACTGTATCTAATGAAAGTGTAAAATAGTTCGCTTAGTCACTTTGTTCACGGCTCGTCTGATACGCCCAAACCATTTAATAAATAGCTGATACGTGTTTTGTTGTAATCTTCTAAAATACTTAATCGATTATTAATTTTTATTAATATTTCGTTTGGGAACATATTTTTCTCCTATTGAAATGTGTTAATTTTAGCATATATACTCTATATATATATGTATCTTGTTATCATAAATGAAGATATATATTTGCATTAAAACATGAATGTTTTTTCGGAAATTGGTAACTTAATAAACAAAATCCAACATGTGTTAATACTTAAGATAAACCAATGTTTAATTTTGCAAATCAATGTTCGTGTTCATGCTTTTTCACTGTCATAATCTCTCTCCGTGGTTGCAGTCTTAAGACTGGTTTGCAGCAATTTCAACTCTTCTCCTCCATTCCTCCCTGTCCTGTGCGGCTCTTTTTAAATCTGTATATGTTGAGCAGCGCACGTCCACCAACAGGTCCTCTAGGTACTCTCGGCGTGGGCGTCCCCTAGAGTTAGTCCCCTCGGTCATACCCTCCATTATGGCATGCAAGAGGTTCTCTTGTCGTATTATATGACCGATCCATCTTGCACGCCTTTCGGACAGGATCCTGAGCAGGTGCCTTCCTCCTTCGATTCGTTGGAGAACCTCTTCATTTGTGATGCGGTCTCTCCAGGAAATTCCTAATAGTCTTCTATAGGACCACATCTCAAAAGCCTCTAGTCTTCGTCTATCTCTTTCGGATAGGCACCATGTCTTGCAGCCGTACATCAAGATACTCCATACATAGGTCTTGATGAGGAGTATTCTCAGTTTTAGGTCTATATTATTTGATTCTATTATTTTCGACCTTTTATTAAATGCAAGTCTAGCCTGATGTATACTGCTGTCGACCTCGCTCTTGGACCGACCGTCCCATGTTATTTTGCTCCCGAGGTAGACAAACTCCTCGGTGTTCTTTAGTGGTTTACCCGACATCACTATTCTCATCTGGTGTTGCGCTCGGCCTACAGTCAGCAGCTTTGTTTTGTCTTTATTTATCTTCATACTGTAGTTATTTTGAAGAATGCTTTCCATAGTTGTTAAGGCCTCTTGTAGTTCCCCTTCACTTTCAGCAACCAACTGTCATAATATTTCCGTTGAATCTTGTTTTTTTCACAATAATTATATTGTAACCTTTGTAAACATTAGAATATCGTGCATAAAGCTGGTCTTATCATAAACGTTACATATTATAAACTCGCTATAATAATTACTGCACTGTATATTTTTAATATAATTTATTCATATACAAACCATCACGCGATTTCCCTTTCGGGGTACGCCGAGAGGACAGGATGCCTAACTTTCCTATCTCGTCACACACCCTTAGCCTCCTGTCCATCCGAATTCTACATTTTATCTATCTTTCTACGTTTCCTTTCAAAATATCATTCACTTGATCCAATCATTTCTTCCTTGGTCTTCCTCTCACACGCGTTTCACTCACATTTGCACTATATATTTGTTTTGTTAGAAAATGTTCATACAACTATTTTCATCCTCTTTTCAAAAATGTTGTGTCGTGGTTAAAAAATCTTACGCTTAGATAGTTAAGTATTTATGTCATAAAAGAAAGGCTTTTTTTCAATAATTTTTCAAAAGTTCCTGTTTCAAGATTGACAGCTCTAAACAATGCGAGTCTAAAAAAGGGCATGACATTTTGTATTTTTACTTAAACAATTTTTTTATAACTTTATTTTGTGTATAAATATAATATATCATGTTGGCATTTTTAAAGCGCTCAATACATTTGTCTATGGTCTTGATGACGTACGTGAATTTGTTTTACTTCGCGAATATATGTATACACAATTGAGAGCAATGTCCAACCAGAAGGTTATGTTTTACGGTGAACAACGTGTGTCCTTCGTTTGATTATAATTTGAGATTTTTTAATTGGCGATTTTTACTGTCTGTCGTAGCATGTGTTGAATGTTTAACCTCGAGTTGAATAGCTTTCAAATATTAAGTTCAAGGATACATTTTTATAATTTTCCGCCTTGACTAATTTCGACACAAGTTGGCTTATTTTAATCTAGTAACACGCCGCAAGGGGATATTCTACTCTAGAAGTTTGAAAAAAATAATTATTTTTGCATATTTTCAAGGTTTAGATCTTTAAGAATATGTTCTCAAAAGGAAATTTTAAAGTTCTCGATATTTACGAAGTTATAGCTATAAATGAGGCAGCAATTACGCCGCACCGGAATGACTCAAACAATAATCTCAAAACTTCAAAGGCGTTTTTCTCTTAACTACTTTTTTCGACCTGGTCGACATAAAATCCCAAGTTCTATCAAACCGATTGCCTTCAAATTTGATTTATTTTAGTATTTACAAAACGATTTATTTTAGTATTTTTAAAAAATTAAAATATTTGAAAAAAAAGGGTAAAAAATTGGAATTTTTTTTCAGACAGAAGCCATTTTACTTTGTTTTTCAATTTTTCTTCCTCGTTGGTAGAAATTATAACTACATTATTTCTTATTAAGAAACTGTGTATGATTTTGGTTTCAGATTTACGAAAGGGCTTTAATCATGTCGACCAGCTCACCCCCCTTTTTTACGACAAGATAACGTCTTGATTTTAAATATTTTTTTTCAATTTTTTTTGTATATTCTCAAATCATCAATAAAAAAACTGTAAAAAAATGCATACGAAAAATGTTTTAAGTTTTTTTTAATTAAGTCTGAAAAAACGCCCAAAATTCACGACTCGAGATTACAATACCCCCTTAACTTTTTGTCATTGAAGCAGGATTTTTTAAATGAGTGTTTCTGTTTGAGCATGGACTGTCCCTCCGATCTGGTGACGACAGAATCCTTTGTATACCAACGCATCACGCATCATTCTTCACATAATCTTTTACGTTTAATTCGGCTCTACTTGGAACAGTCAGATGCGCCTCGCCCTTATCAATATTTAAGAATAAATCAAAGGAACATTATTTATATTAAAATATTGCCCTTCCCCAATTCCTGCACGTGTTCCATTTTTATCCCTATTTTTCTCAGCAGATTTTGAACGCTCTGCTTTCTCGCTGCGCTATTAGTCAAGGCCCCATTTCACTGGCCCCAACGGATGCTCCGGCGCATTCTATTGCGCTGCATCTGGCACTTCTAGTTTCCGGTTACATCATACCGTCTGACCATTTGACCACCTTACCATCATACCATCCTCATCGTCGGGTTAACCATTGCCTAACGATCTCGAGAGAGGCGCGACTCTGCCAGTTGGTCCGGTTCTTAATGAATAATTTGCTCGTTTATTTACTCGTTTCATCTTCTTTTGGCCGTATTCAGTTCCATAAATCATTGTATTTGTATATTATACATATTATCATTATATTAGCTCCATAAAAGTTGATCATTGTATAGTCATATCTAAAAAATAGTTGTTCAACGATGCTTTATAAAAGGTTTGTGTATGGATCTTGACAACTGTTAGTTCTACATTTGATCTCGTGTACTCTGCTCTCACTGCTGTAATGCTAACATACTCGTACATTTATGTACAGTGCTTTCACTGCGGTCGTGATAATCATGTACATTTATCTACATTCCTCTCACTGATATGATGATAATATACATTTACCTATTGGTACGGTGCTCTCACTCCTTTGATGATGGTACGAGTAGCGTAGATTTATATACAGTACTCTCACTGCTGTCATGATAATGATGCACATTTATCTACATTACTCTCACTGCTATGTTGGTAATATACATTTATCTATTGGTACAGTGCTCTCACTCCTTTGATGATGGTACGAGTAGCGTAGATTTATATACAGTACTTTCACTGCTATGATGATAATAATGCACATTTATCTACATTGCTCCCACTGCTATGATGATAATATACATTTATCTATTGGTACAGTGATCTCACTCCTTTGATGATGGTACGAGTAGCGTAGATTTATATACAGTACTTTCACTGCTATGATGATAATAATGCACATTTATCTACATTGCTCTCACTGCTATGATGATAATATACATTTATCTATTGGTACAGTGCTCTCACTCCTTTGATGATGGTACGAGAAGCGTAGATTTATATACAGTATTCTCACTGCTGTCATGATAATAATGTACATTTATCTACATTATTCTCACTGCTGCCATGATAATAACACGCATGTATATACAGTGTTCTCACTGCTGCCATGATAATAACACGCATGTATATACAGTTTTCTCACTGCTGTCATGATAATAATACATGTATATACAGTGCTCTCACTGGTGTGATGATGATAACACACTTTTATTAATAGTGCTCTCACTGCTTATGATGATGATGATATGTATCTATGGTGCTCTCATTGGTGTTATGACCATAACATGCATTTTTATACAGCACACTCACTACTCCAGAGAAAGTGAATTGCATGCGATAGGACAAGACATGGACAAGGCAGCAGACACAAGTCTCAAATGTCGCTGAGAAGTTAACCACCCAAAGGTGGAACTGGGTGTGGCGCATTTCCATATGTACCGATGATAGGTGGACTCAGAAAGTGCTGAAGTGGCGACCTAGGACAGGGAAAAGAGGTGTGAGAAGGACTCTATAAAGATGGTTGAATGTCATCAAAAAGTCGCTTGATATGTACAAAATATGAACAAGTCGGAGAGAAAAGGAGAGCTATTTAACCTAAACAAACAAAAAAACTTAAATGAGTTCGAATTTAGTCGCCCTCTAGTTTATCTTTTGAATTCGCATATTATATATCCTTACCGGACAATACTTTTATCACCGCAGACCATGCAACTATAGTGCCCGGCGGTAAGTATTACACATCGGGCTTAAGGAAGAGACTGTCGCTTTGAAGAGCGTCGTCTCTGTCGCACGGACTGTTAGAGCATCGTGCGACAGAGACAACGCTCTACATTATCTTTCTTAAGCCCGATGTGTAATACTTACCGCCGGATACTATAAATACCATCACATCGCTTTCCTGTCGAGTTAGGTAGATAGAACATACCGCTAGATTTTCTTATCGCAACATGCATCTTTCACCTCGTCTACATCCACACACTTTCTCATACAGCTTCCACGATTTATTTAACTTTTTATATTTCCTGATTTCTAAATATCATTAACTCGATTCAACCACACTTTTTATGGGCATCATTTACCACACCTTCCACTCATATCTGCACTGTTTAATTGTTTTTTTTAGTCCTTCTTCATTACTTCATTCTACATGTCCAAACCATCTCAGAGTGCCCTTCTTCATCTTACATAATACATTCTTCTTAAGTTCACATTCATCCTTAATAACTTCATTCCCTATTCTGTCATACATTGTCTCCCTTAGTAATTCTCTTAGTTCACGCATTTCTACTGCATTTAATCAGCTCCTTTCAATATTTTTCACGCACTTGTTTCATTCCTCGTATATAAGTTGGTAATACACAGTATTCGGCGGTAAATAATACACATCGTTTGTAGAGTCAATT
This sequence comes from Odontocerum albicorne, assembly GCA_949825065.1. NCBI lineage: Eukaryota > Metazoa > Arthropoda > Insecta > Trichoptera > Odontoceridae > Odontocerum > Odontocerum albicorne. The sequence continues at coordinate 59,703,981 of OX463838.1, read as the reverse complement.
TACCTCACGACTGTGCACAGTTACAACAGGACCTAGACTCCCTTCCGTAGTCTCCTGGACTGAGCTAAATCATCTTCTGTTCAACATTAATAAATGTGTCTGTGTATCTTATAGTCGATGGTTTTCACCAATCCACCATCAGTATACTAAACAGGGAGTGGCACTAAACACAGTTTCTGAATTCAAGGATTTGGGCGTAACCTTCGATGCCGGACTCACGTTCGTTAACCATGTCTCACGTTTGATATCGGACTGTTACAAACTACTCGGTTTTGTAATGAGAATATCAAGAGAATTTAACAGCACCGATATCCTCCGAAACTTATATAATTATCTAATTAGAACCAAATTAGAATATGCATCTACGGTTTGGACTCCTCACCAGCTCAAATATAAAAACAATATAGAAAAAATACAAAAAAAATTCCTCAGATATCTATGGTACAGAACAAAGGGCGATTACCCAAAATATGCTCACCATGCCGAACTTCTCACGGTGTGTATTCCTAATAAAGGTTTTCCAAGGTTCCTTTAACTGTCCCGCGATTCTAGAAGCACTAAGTTTATATGTACCCAATAAATATATCCGTACAAGGAATCACCCTCTGTTCTACATACCAACTTACAGGACGAATATCATGGCTAAACACTCAGTCACGCGTGGTATAGAGATATTGAACCAACTGAATGACACGGTTGATATATCCTCGGCACCGCCTAGCAGTATGAGAAGAATCCTGGCTGAAATTATTCCTAACGAATAAGCTAACGCTAGAAGCAAACCCTCTTTGTGTAACAGGAGAAATCCGTGCAAAGTGGAAAAAAAAAAAAAAAAAATAGAGCTTTGTTTCTGTCGCACGATGCGCTATCAGTCCGGTCCGGTAACGACTGACAAATCATGACAGATACGACGCTCTACAAACGATGTGTATTATTTAACGCCGTGTACTGTACAAGTGTTGAAAGCAACTAGATTAATCACTCTATAATAGCCGATTATAGCGATGATTAAAGTAAGTTTCTAGAAGTTAAGCATTCAATCATTACAGTGAACGCTTGCAAAAATAGGGAAGTTATTAGTCTTGGTAAATAATTGAGCTAACCGACTCATTTTCCATATCGGTAGCCGCTTGCTCCGGCTTCACCTTGTCGCAGTGATTTTCCTCAACTAGTCGCCATAGCTTATATAGAACTATTATGTTTCACTCTTGCGCATTTCGCCATTTGACCTACAACCAACGAGATTCCGCATAGTTAAGCCTGCCCACAGATACATTTTCTGCTAATTTCGCCATTATCTTCCTCGCTTCTGTGAGGTATTTTTATCGATGTTTTATTGCAGAAACTCGACTATATCCGATAATGAGTTATCATTAATACATGGATGCCGATTTCGACATCCAATTTGAATAATAGCTCAGTCGATGTGTTAAACGCGATGAGAATAAAATGATTTTATTTGAATATAATTTATTCACAATAATTACAATACATACCTATAAATGGAGCAAAGTCCTATTTATAAAAAAAAAACATAAACGAAATATTTATACGGCGTTTAACCTTTACACCGCGTTAAAAATCAAATTCCACGAATCCTGTGCGCGGCACAATTTCAGCGTTTTTTAATTTCTAAGTTTAAACACATATTTTGTTTAGAACCACTGATATTTGATTACAACACCAAGTAAACATGACATTCAAGTAATTTTCTGATAATTAATAATAGTCATTACTCTTAAGTAGACTCATTAAATAAAGGAGATAAACTTAACATTACGTAAAATAAACAAAGGAATGCTACGATCAAATCAATGCTTCATGACACTCACCCAATCAAATGCATATAGCACTAGTAATGTTTATTTACGTAAGAGAGACTTAGTAATGTTTATTTACGTAAGAGAGACTCATCGCAGGACTCGATCCGCGAGACAGGTCGTTAATGCTGGAAATATTGAGAAACCAAAAAAAATCGGCGCTCTGTTTATTCAACAATATCTCATAAACTAATATATTATTTGACAAGGGTTTCAGAGATGTCGCTAGAATAAAGATTATTTTAAATTTTAGTTAAATTTTTATTCCGGTTTTGTGTCATTTTTTTTAAGTATTTGTGATTTGAAACTTGGATTGTCGTCAGATCACAGGCGTTTGTGCTCCCCGCGGGGAACAGGTTAAATAAAGGAGATAAACTAAACATTACGTAAAATACACAAAGGAATGCTACAGATCAGATCACAGGCGTTTGTGCTTCCCGCGAGGAACACGTTAATCAGCTCCTTTCAGTATATTTCCACGTCCGCATTTCACTCCCATACGTCAAAGTATGGTTATGAAATGTGGATAATCTATTTCATTGTGCGCTATCGATTAAAACAATCAAGCTGTCTTTATAGTCTTCTCCATGTGAACAATGTTTGTAAAACTCCAAATCAGAGGCACGACAAAGAGAGACGGACACCTCTGCAAGATGTGTGCCGCCAGCCTGCAGAATACAAATGTTGATTACCTTCCAATAAAATGCCGTAAACAGTGCCAATAGATAAAAGAAAGTGTATCATTAAATTCCTCCTACATTCCGCATTCAACTTGGATCCGGTACCGCAACATATCTCACATTTTTTAAATGTATAAAAAAATATCGTTTTCATGTGATTAAATTTCTTTTCATCCCGTATTTTTTTATATGATGTGTTCCAATTGCATTCCAATCGTTTCGACGATGCCAGATTCATGTACTATTTAAGAAGGAAATAATCTATTTCCGTGTCCGGACTATCAGTTATGCCACGCGTTACCAATAGGAGGCAACATAAATCGCCGTATCATTCGCATCAATCAGGACTTGCCCAGAACATTTTCCAGCACGTGCTGTGACTTCTGTGTCTTCACACAATCATATTCAGTGCTATTTTGGTTTAAAAAAAAACATTTTTTTATATAACATATGAAAGATACGATTACATAAATATAACATATGAAATATACGATTACATAAATATAACATATGAAAGATACGATTCCATAAATATAACAACGTATGAAAGATACGATTACATAAATATAACATATGAAAGATACGATTGCATAAATATAACACATGAAAGATACGATTACATAAATATAACTTTGAATCCTGGACTTGTTTTGGATTTTTTTCTTCTGTGTCAGCTTTAACACTTCTACGGTAACTACGAAAGCATTGAAGCTTTCGTTTTGCAGTTTTTTTTTCTTTGCAACCCACGGAGCATAATGAGCAAACCATATCGGGCGTGCAAACAAAGTGTTGGGTTCTCTGTATTTATCTTTCATCTGAGAAGGTTGTCTTTTGATCTGCTCATAAAAAAAAATGTAATTATATATATATTTAAGACAATCCGGAAGTGATTTTATTTGCTAACGACTCGGACTTTTCCTCAAATCGAGTTTTTGTTAAATGTCATTAGAATGTAACTCGCTTATTCTATTGAGCAACTGTATTGCCTGGTATTAATAAAAGTGGTCAACCTCACTGCTTTTTATTTAATGCAAGCTAAGCTACCCGACGTTTGCCGGGATTTTAAGAATGAAAATACATTCATTATGCATCATTAACTGATGTGCTTCGGTCTACCTAATGTAACTCTGGACGTGCTCCGGTGTACCTAATGTAACTTGAGACATACTCCGGTCTACCTAATGTATCTTTGAACGTGCTCTGGTCTACTTAATGTAACTGTGGACTTTTCGAAATAACTTAGATTTCATAAGTCGTTGTGGCATCTATTGTTGTATTTTGAGAATAGAAGATTGTTTCCAATATTTGGTTTAAAATTATTTTCAGTTTTTTTTGCTCCTGGGTCCACCAATGCGTCTTACACCCGATTTGATGTGCTACTCGTATATTCCCCGAAGTTTTGAACAACTTTGGATTGTATAAAATTTTTTGTATCTGCCACAGTTTATTACTCGGTTCTCAGGGTGCCTTAAACACATTTTGAATTTGCGGTGGATATTTGTCAAGTATCGAAATTCATAAAGGACTTTGAAAAAGAAATATTCAAGATTTTGTTATTATGTATAGAATATAAGTTAAATCTAGTAATTTAAATGACCAATTTTAATGTAATAATATTTAACAATAAATAATTTTATTTCATTAGTTACATTAATCTCCGCTACACGTGTCTCTACTTCCTATCGCGATGCTTAATATGCAAGGGTTTGTTAATATGTATAGACTATAAGTTAAATGTAGTAATTAAAATTACCAATTTCAATGTAATAATATTTAACAATAAATAATTTTATTTCATTAATTACATTAATCTTCGGCTACACGTGTCTCTACTTCCTATTGCGATGCTTAATATTCAAGCTTTGTTATTATGTATAGAGTATAAGTTAAATCTAGTTATTTAAATGGTCAATTTCAATGTAATAATATTTAACAATAAATAATTTTATTTCATTAATTACATTAATCTTCGGCTACACGTGTCTCTACTTCCTATTGCGATGCTTAATATTCAAGCTTTGTTATTATGTATAGGGTATAAGTTAAATCTAGTTATTTAAATGGTCAATTTCAATGTAATAATATTTAACAATAAATAATTTTATTTAATTAATTACATTAATCTCCGCTACACGTGTCTCTACTTCCTATCGCGATGCTTAATATTCAAGCTTTGTTATTATGTATAGAGTATAAGTTAAATCTAGTCATTTAAATGGCCAATTTTAATGTAATAATATTTGACAATAAATAATTTTATTTCTTTAATTACATTAATCTCCGCTACGCGTGTCTCTACTTCCTATCGCGATGGTTTCTTCAGGAGGAGTGATCTCGGTTTGATATGAATTTTGTCTTAAACGCTACATTACCGATCAATAATTTATCAAAGGTTGCGAATTTAACTTTGTAGAAGTATAGCCGAATTATTATGTTGAAATATTTTATCACTAAATTATTTTGTTATTACATTAATCTCCACTACATTTATTTCTACTCTTTTTTCTGTTCAGGCAAAATGATTTCAGGATAAGAAGTAGAAACACGTGTAGCGGGGATTAATATAGTTAGTGTAATATCAAAGTAATTGTAAAATATAATATGGAGGTCCACAAAACTAAACCCTAAACCTTCGATAAATCAATTTTGGATTCACTCCACTCACATTATTTTTATTATAACTTTTTTTAATAGCTCACTGTATTGCGATAGTTTTCCTCTATTTTGACACCGATCGATTAGCAGTGTTATTTTATCATTTTATTGATGGTTGTCGCAAATTTCTTATGAATAAAACATTTCCCATATTGATTGCGAGGCTTTTTTAATAATGTGCTTTCAGAATTCTTTAATATTGAATTCGCAGATAAATAGTAATTTATTATAGTAATTTATTAAATATTCTTTTTATTTAGTAACAATTGATTATGTAGTAATCTTATTGCTTTATTGTCGGGTAGTAATATTTCAACCGACCACACATAAAAGTGTAATAAACCGACCAGAAACAAATAAATTATAACAAACAAGATTGTTATATGCCCACAAAAATTATTCCAAGTATTTTTATTCCAAGTCATTTGTACGATATTCATAAAAAAATAAGATACTGAAATGTCATCCGTAATACTATTAATAATAAAAGGACAGTTTATATTATTTTAAAGCTTAAAATTATTATTTTTAATGTCAATTATGAAAATATGAAGATATAGCGTGTGTCCATTTTTTTAATTTCCCCGAAATTATTGAAACTAGAGAAAAAAAGCACGTCGCATTGGTTTGGACGTGTTGAAAAGATGGGTGACAAAATAGTGGCTCAACAAGTTTACAATGTAAGCATAATGAAATTAGTATGGTTGGACGAATTGATTGAAATTTTGAAAGAAGAAAAGGTAAGGAGTAATAGAAACAGGTGGAACTGGACGCGTAGATGGATAGATGTGGAACAGACGAAGGACGTGTGGCATCATGTTAGGTATAATGTAATAAGAAACGTTAAATAATTTAAAAGTCGATGTTGATGATACCATTATTATATAACTTGACACGAGTTGTTTATTTATACACCTTATACTATAGTAGATAGTTGCAAAAAACGGAGCGTTTTTCTACGCGTTTTCGCGCGATGTTGAACAAGCTTACAAAACAGACATTTACCGCTAATTAACAAACCTAATTAACGAGCATTGAATATACAAGCAATGTAATGTTTCAGTAATCAGTATTGAAAGAAACTAATTAACGAGCATTGAATATACAAGCAATGTAATGTTTCAGTAATCAATATTGAAGGAAACTATTTTTTCTATGGTTTCCTTTGTTTGAGCAGTTCAGGATGAGCCGCTTTCATTAGTTCACAATGATCATCACCAGCTTGCCTCTTCCTTATCTGGGTAGGTAGAGAGAACAGATGTCCAACTACATTCTATCTTAGCATACATATTTCACTTAAATAAATAAATACAGGTTTATTGATAGCAACATAGTATGTACATAATACATTTAGACACATTTCAAGAACACATTATAAAGAGACTACATTAAAAAAACAGAAGCTTTCAAAAGGTCTGGACTCATCTAATAACATCCCTCGGCCAAGATACACCCCACCAATATAGGGCGAGCCCAGCCACGGGGACACCAGATGTTTTTCAGCCCACACCCTTGAACACGTAGAACAAGAAGATAAAAAGACACAGAAAATAAATAGATGACAAAAAAAATACATTCAAGAGAGAAGACATTAAAAGGTCCGGGCTTATCCTACAAACATTCCCCCGGCCGAGATACACCCCACCAATGTAGGGCGAGTCCGACCGCAAAGTTATCGGGGGGCTTTCATCCCACACCCCCGCATATCTAGATTAAAGAATAAATAAAAAAACAAAAACGTATGGCAGAAAACAAAATAAAAAGTAAACCCACATATACCACCACGTTAGAAAAAAAGAAAAGCCTCAAAGGAGTCCAAATTTTACAAAATGACAAATGGATGGATGAAATGAAATAGTTGAAACAACATTGAAATAGTTAGGCAGTAATATATTGAAATAGTTAAGCAGTTTCTTGTTCATGTTAGTTTTAACTTCTTTTTATTAAACAAAGTAAATTATTGTGCAAACATTTGTCAAGGGTATACCTATATACAAATGTATTACTTAACTAATCTTAATTGTATGTTATAATTTATGCACTTACTTAATCTTATTTTCCTACATGCCATTTTATTTTATTTATTCAATCTTAATATATGAGATCTTAGAAATAATTAGCACCTACATACTACTTATAACTAGATAACAATTCTTACACTAATTATTGAGCAAAAACAAGTCCACTCGTTCAGGCTACTTGTATTCCATCACATTCACTCAGACCTTGGTCGTCCCAGCTAATACTGTAGGTGGACTAGTCAGGCAACAGATAATGCTTCGGGAGCTTGTGCTTATAACGGAAGGGTAGGTCGGATTTTCTCTCGTAAGCCCCCAGGGCAGCGACTAAGGGATTGCTGTGATGACGGCAGTTTATACTGTATAAAACGGAAGCGTAATGCAATACAGTACAAACATCGTTGGGGCTTACGAACTCGTCCAACTGTATCGAAAATGGACGAATGCTGTACATCAAGTTGAAAGCACCACGTAACAGTTAAGAGCAAGTAACACACGATCGAGTAAAAGTCATAATGAAGTATTTGTTTCACGTTGGGCTAAAAAAAGAGGTAAATATCGCTATCCAGGTACTTAACCCCAGAACAAACAATAAAATCGTTTGAAACAAGACCTCAATGAGGGACCCGCTAGGGGTGGCTTGGTTGCTTAGCAAGTTTGGTTATCTCATGTTTATAAGTTTCAGTTTAAGATATTATAGAAGATATTGGTCGAAAACTACATATGTTATATGTTGTACATTTAAAGCTTTGTTGTATGTTCATGTTGGTTTTATTTTTTTTTTGTGGTTTGTCAATAATTTTAAGTATGTAAATGAACTTGTCTTGTATGCTATTAATTGTCGTATAATGTAAAAGACACTGTTTTGTGTCGCGAATCATATAAATAAAATATACGAAAAGATATATAATAACAATCAAATTTGTTACTGATAAAAACACTCATTTTTTAAAGTGGTATCGCGCTTAAAAATGTCAACGCAGAGGTACACACAAAACCTGAATATTGAACAACAAATAATTTCAGTTAGCATTAATACAACATATTCTATAACGTTTTTTTGACGTCGCCCTAAGTATAAATGCTGTAATGCATTCGAAACGTTAGCCATCATTTAGGGCAACTAAACACGACATTTACTCCGGAAAACATTTTGAACTACAATATATAATGGAAAACAGCTCTGAAAATCTTCAAACATATAAAAAAATTTACTTTTCATATAAAATTAATATAAAATTTCATATACAATAAAATTTAGAACTTTTATGTGCTGACTGATAATTTATATTAGGTCCTTACATATGAAATTGGCGTTTTGCCGTACTGGCAACTTTGATCTCAAATATCTTCTCTTTGGTTAGGAATTCCAAATTCAAATTTATACAGCTATTTACTCAAGTATTTGTGTTTCGAAAATTATAATTCATTTGTTTTTTCCTCAATTGTTTTTTTTCTTTGCGTCACTCAGTTTACAAAATGGAAAACTTGAAATATCGCGTTATTTACGAGTACGAGTTCCACCGTGGTACCAGTGCTGCAGAAACGGCTCGAAGGATTAATGATGTGTATGGCGACGGTGCCGCAAAAGAAAACAGTGCGTTTTTGGTTCCAACGTTTTCGTTCTGGAAATTTCGACCTGCAGAACAAGCCCCGTGGAGAAAGTTGATAATGAAGAATTGAAGGCTATTGTGGAAGCGGATCCATCGCAAACCACGTCCGAGTTAGCTGCAGGCTGCGGTGTTAGTGATAAAACTGTTTTAATCCACTTGAAGCAAATTGGGAAGGTGAAAAAGCTTGAAAGGTGGGTACCTCACGAATTGAGTGAAGCAAATCAACAAACGCGCGTTGACTGCTGCGTTGCATTACTCAACCGGCACAATAATGAAGGGATTTTGAATCGAATCATTACCTGTGATGAAAAGTGGATCCTGTATGATAATCGGAAGCGCTCATCGCAATGGCTGAACCCTGCCGAACCAGCCAAACCATGCCCCAAGCGAAAATTGACTCCAAAAAAGTTACTTGTGAGCGTTTGGTGGACTAGTGCTGGTGTCGTTCACTACAGCTTTCTTAAATCTGGCCAGACGATTACGGCAGATGTCTATTGTCAGCAACTGCAAACCATGATGGAAAAGCTAGCTGCTAAACAACCGAGGCTGGTGAATCGCTCTAGGCCACTGCTGCTTCATGATAACGCTAGACCACACACTGCACAACAGACGGCTACCAAATTAGAAGAGCTTCAATTGGAATGTCTAAGACATCCACCGTACTCTCCGGACCTTGCCCCAACAGATTACTATTTTTTTCGAAATTTGGATAACTTCTTGCAAGGGAAAAAATTCAACTCCGATGGGGCAGTCCAAACCGACTTCAAAGATTTTATTGATTCCCGTCCGAATGGTTTTTTTAGTAAAGGGATCGATGAACTACCTATGAGATGACAAAAGTGCATAGATAGCAATGGTACATACTTTGATTAAATAAATATATTATATTAAAAAAAAATCAACTTTATGTTCCTCCCAAACAAAACGCCAATTTCATATGTAAGGACCTAATATATAGGAAAGACAGGAAGATCCTTTGAAAAGAGATTTCGTGAACACAAATCCGCCTTAACAAATCCTCTAATTTATTCTGAAATGGCTAATCATTGTCACCTTGAAAACCATACTTTTTCTATCGATGATGCCAAAATTCTTACATATCAGAAGTAACGGAAATAAATTAGAGGCCTTAGAAATTTCTAAGTTAGTACATCGAGGCGAACATCTGGTAAACATATATATCCCAAAAATCTCTCCGCTGCTGGCCGAGATCGTCCCATGTCTCCCTCAGCCCTCAGTCCCCAACCCGAATATCCCCAACCGTTAGAAGCGGGTATATCGGTACCAGTTCGAACATTATTCAGTCTTGTTTGTGCTCCCCTGAAGATGAGGTGAAAGCCTTGAAACCGGTAGGGTTATACCGTTACAAAAAACTGGAATAAACAGTGTTTGATAAAAGTAAATTAAAATGCCAAATTCTTACATATCAGTAGTAACGGAAATAAATTAGAGGCCTTAGAAATTTCTAAGTTAGTACATCGAGGCGAACATCTGGTAAACATATATATATATATATATCCCAAAAATCTCTCCGCTGCTGGCCGAGATCGATTCATGCCCCCCTTAGCCCTCAGTCCTCATCCCGAATGTCCCCAACCGTTGAAGCATGTATATCGGTACCAGTTCGAACAGAATTTAGTCTTGTTTGTGCTCCCCTGAAGATGAGGCTAAAGCCTTGAAACCGGTAGGGTTATACCGTTACAAAAAGTGGAATAAACAGTGTTTGATAAAATAAATTACAACATATAAAATTTATTATTATCAAATTCATTCCGTTAATTTTCCGCGTGGTTTGTTTTTATGTGCTATCGCGTCTAACGAAATATAAACATAATTTGAAGTTTTCAGTAGAGGGAGGGGGGGGGCTTCTTTTGATATTAAATGAGGGAAAGTAAACATTGTAATTTATTTTTATCAAACACTGTTTATTCCACTTTTTTGTAACGGTATAACCCTACAACTTTTTCAGTTTCAAGGCTTTCACCTCATCTTCAGGGGAGCACAAACAAGACTAAATTCTGTTCGAACTGGTACCGATATACACGCTTCAACGGTTGGGGCTGAGGGAAGAGGGAGGGATTGGACGATTTCGGCCAAGAGCGGAGAGATTTTTGGGATATAACTGTTCACAAGATGTTCGGAAAGTAAACACTTTTTAGTGTAGACATTTAACATACGAATGTATTTTTGAAAATATTCTGCCGTAGAGTTTATTTCGGTAATTTTTTCAACTACAAAGTTTTTAGCGCCTTAATGTTGAAAGCACGCAATTCACTTAAATGTTTTTTTTAAATTAATATTTGGGCATCACAAGAATTCTCGTTTTCCCATAAAATTGAATCTGCATCTAAATTCTTCTGTTTTTTTCCACATTCGCATTTGTTGAGCCTGCTTTAATAAGTGTTATGTTAATTTTTTCCTCGGTATTTGTTACCTGAATTTCGGTCTGAATATTTCATTTGAATATGTTAACTGCGGCCACTCTGGTACAACAGGTTTTTATTGTAAAAAAATATAGTGGAAATATATCTAATTTGATGTTCACGGGAATTTTAAAAGATTACTAAATTATTTTATTATTTTTCACAAACATGTTAATAAATCAACACCGATTAAAAATACGCTGTATTATAAAAAAAAATATTGGTTTTAACTTAACGAAATTTAACTAAACTATGTTTTTACCTATATTTATAAAATAATAAATCCATGTGAATGTATCAGCTTTGAACAGTGTTATTTTTTTCTTTAATATTTGTCTTTTCTCTTACAGTAACAAAGTTTTAATTTCATGAACAGGAAATACAGTTTTTTTTTAATATCAATGAAAATCACCGAGCATTTTTTTATCATCGTACTTAACTTTACATCAGGAATAAAGGCATCTTATTAAACGTTCCCATCCAGATCGATCCATAGCCTGGCACACCAAGACCTCGCATGTTGGCCGAAACTGCGATTATCTCTGCTATAAAACCGACGTATGGTATAGGATAAGCGTCCAATCCGTCTTGTCTCTTAAACGCGATAAAACACGTCCAAATCAACAGAGAATAAAAAAGACAATTTATATAGCGCCATTTAGATGACATAGTCTCTTCAACTTGGGGACAAATAAAAAATGGTATAATTCTTTATGTGCAATGCATTACGAACCTACCATCATGTCACGGCAGACAGTGTAGTATTAATTAAACACATGCATACCATATCAACCCATTTCACTGTGGGGGTAGGTAAAGAGGACAGTGCGCCAGACTCTCCTATCTCGACACACATTCTTCGCTTATTCCACATATATACATCTCATACAGCTCCTACAATTTTTGTGACTTTCTACGTTTGCTTTTTTTTTTTAATATTCACTCGATCCAATCATATTTTTCTTGGTATTCTCTACTCACTTTATTACTATATATTTGTTTTGTAAGTACGAGGCATATCCAGAAATAAAGTGTACTGAATTTTTGTACCTCCTCGTCGGTTGAAAACCTTTTTCCACCCATGTGCAGCTTCAGGGAGGTAAAGAGAAAGTAATCTGAAGGTGCTAGGTCAGGGGAATGCGCGGTATGGTTCTGGACATCCCATTTAAACGAGGCGAGCAGTTCCTTCGTGGCGTTGGCCGTGTGTGGTCTGGCATTGTCGTGCAGCAGGCAGACTCCCTTTGTCAGCATGCCTCTCCTTTTGTTCTGAATCGCCCTCCGCAATTTTTTTAGGGTCTCACAGTATCTTGCAGAGTTGATGGTCTCCCCTTGAGGCATATATTTAATTAAAATTATGCCTTGACAGTCCCAAAACACGGATGCCATGATTTTCTTGGCTGAAATTGTGGTTTTGAACTTTTTGGCGGAGGGTGAAGAGGTGTGACGCCACTGTTGAGACTGCCTTTTAGTTTCAGGCGTGTAGTGTGCAACCCAAGTTTCATCTCCATTAACGATGGAGCGGAGAAATTCATCTCCATGGAGTTTGCAGCCTCAAAAACTCTTGCCTATTTACAAAATTTCGCACTTGGCGGGAGATTGGGTTGACATTTTTCACAAAACGTGTTGTCGCGTCGACACTTCTCAACGTACTGACCTCGAACCGGTCTCATTGCGGAGGGGAAGGGTCAGGCTACACGGAAGTGTAGCCAACATGTCGAAAATAAAATCCATCCGGTCGTGAGAGCCTCAGTACACTTACTTTCTGGATACGCCTCGTATATATATGGACTATCATCTTAGTAGATTTTGATACTGTGATCGAGTGTATGTGTTTAAGTGCCTCATAAACATTTCCTATCGCTACACGTCGTTCGATATTTCGCGGGACTCTTCCATCATCTGAGAACATACCACCCGAATAGCAAAATTCCTCATCTGGCTCCAAACTTTTATTGTTCACACACGTGTATCGCATCCACTTTTCTTATACCATGACTTTGAATTTATTAAAATTGTTCTAAATTTAAATAAAAAACGTGAATTTTAAATCAACACGCTGTTTAACGGCTGAAATCGATAAATTTTAAATCAACACGCGGTCCAACGGCTGAAATCGATATGAAAAAATAAAATTGTTTTAAATTTAAATAAAAAATGTTAATTTTAAATCAGCACGCTGTTCAACGGCTGAAATCGATATGAAACAAATAAATTGTTCTAAATTTAAATAAAAAAATGTGAATTTTAAATAAACACGCTGTTCAGCGGTTGAAATCGATATGAAAAAATTAATTGTTCTAAATTTAAATAAAAAATGGGAATTTTAAATCAACATGCTGTTCAACGGCTGAAATCGATATGAAAAAAAATTGACTGTTCTAAATTTAAATAAAAAAAAATGTGTATTTTAAATCAACATGCTGGCCAACGGCTGAAATCGTTATGAAAAAAAAATTGTTCTAAATTTAAATTCAAAAATGTGAATTTTAAAACAACACGCTGTCCAACGGCTGAAATCGATATGAAAAAAATAAATTGTTCTAAATTGAAATAAAAAATGTGAATTTTAAATCAACATGCTGTTCAGCGGCTGAAATCGATATGAAAAAATAAACAAAAGCAAAATTGTTAAAAATATATATATTTTATTGAAATACTTGCATTTAGTCCAGTGAACTCTACAAAAACAAAAAGAAACAAAAAAAACACACCGCACCACAATAATATGGAAATGCGATGCAAATGTTTTAACCAGTGATTTGCAAATTTTTTTATTGCATCGTACAATATTGGGCGGATGAAGAAGCCTCACGTGGTAATGTTCATGTTTTGTTAGGATTTTGTTCTTGACTCGTGATTTTGGCAACTTGAATAATTTTAATATCTTTAAATATTTTTTTTGTGTGCGTCATACGTTTGTAGTATTATTTTGTATTGAAAGGAAGAACATGGGGAGGTCAATAAATTCGCGGAATGAAGGGGTAAGGGAGGGGGGGGGGTTCATGAATAATATGGTTTAAGCGGTCTTCATTGAAGTCCACTGGTCATCCGGAACGCTCCATGTCTTTCAGGTCGAAATTACCGTCTTTGAAACGCAAAAACCATCGACGAGCTGTCCTTCAATTCATAGCATCTTCACCATACACTTCGCAAATATCCCGATCATCTTTGGCAGATTTATTCTCTCGATTGAACGCGAACAGAAGGAGGTGTCGAAAATGCTCACTTTCGTCTACTCGCCATTCCATTTTGAAGGCTTGTAATCAAATAAAATAATATATGTAACGTAAAAGCAATCACAATATCTTGTAGAGCAGAAAGTTTTCTTTCGAATGACGTATAACCTTTACCATTTTGTTTTACTTTTGGTGCTCATTTTTAAATTGAAAAAAAAAACGGACACAACTTATGTTAACACCTAATATATTAATTACGTGTATTTTTTTAATGTTTAATTAATTTTTGTTTCAGAATTAAATTCATTCCAGTACAAGATGGCTCAACTTCTAACCAATGTTTACCTCGGGTATAGGGACCTTATGGACAATAAAAGTGGTAAGTTCAATAATTCTTGTTAATATGGTTATATACTCGTATAGTTTATTCTCTTTATGGTGTTATGGAATGTTTCTGAAGACCAGAATGCTTAAGGAAATGTGGATTCATCGAAGAATGTTGAGAATTTCTAAATATCGTCAAATAATAATAATAATAAAATAATTTAAATAGCGCCGTTTATAGAGCGAACTCCTCAAGGATGCTCAAATTCTATCATTGACTTATTACAAAATGAATATATATAAGTTGTGCGTAAGGATAGGAAGGTAGTGACTGCGGTCATTAGCTTCACCACATCTATGTACTACCATGATCAAAAATTTTTAGGACATTATTCATAAAATCGAAAATTCAAGTTAATTCATCAAAATCGATATGGTCCCCTTCAAAGTACTCCCCATCGACTGCAACGCAGTTATTTTATCGATGTTTTCATCAGTTTTCGACTACCATTGCGTTCGTCATCCTCGACCACTTCTGAAGCGTTCGTGCCGCCGAAAAACACTTCTCCAACATTTCCAAGGTCTGCGGACCGTTAAATCCGTTTTTCACACAAAATTTAATACAAACTCGTTGATGCACAGTTGATGCCATTTTTAAACTTGTAACAAATCGAAAACATGCACAAAGATATATGTACTCAGTACAGCGTAACTTTTAGAAATGTCAAGCTATGACGCAGAAATTTGGAGGGAAGTGTCAATGATAGATGTGGTAACCTAACAAAAAAAAGAATTCCAATCGGGTGACTGACAGCGCCACACGGTGGCCGGTCCTAAAACTTTTTGATCAAGGTAGTACATATGTTCAGAAAAACAGATTTGTTGGGAAACCCGTAGAAAACTTACTTATAGAAGACGATATTTAATTTTTAACATTTCAGAATATGAATAATCAACGCTTCTATTGGCTGGCTCTAGTTGACATATTTATTTTTATTTATTTATTTAACACTTTCATTGCAAATACAATCTGGCGGGCTTATTGCCAGGCGACAATCTCTTCTAACCAACCATACAAAAGTAAATGAAGCAAGTTACGTGGTCACATAAATCATTCAACTGACTATCCATCCCCACGAAAACCATAAACATATACGTGAGCATGCCCACAAACCCCACAAAGACGGACAATCACACGAACATTATTTTTCATATAAAGTGAGATATCATCAATCAAAAGGAAACGAAGGGATGGTGGAGAGGAAAGGAAAAGAAAAATTAGGAATGAAACACGTTATATTACTGACCGAGAAATTTTATACAGAAGTAATACGAGTATATCTCTTAACTCTTCCATCATCTAAGAAAATACTACTTAAATAATCATCACCCTGTCGTGTAGCTCATAATAGCATTGTGACTTCTCTCCATATATTCCTGCACTCCGCGGTTCAAAAAGCATTTGTCAAAGGAAGTCCTGTTGTACAAGGGTTGCAACTTAAGTGGTTTGAGACAGACAAGTAAAAACAAATATTTATCATCGAAAATGGCTTTATTGTTTTTCAAAATACTCTCCATGAACGTCAATACACTTTTGCATGCGTTTGAACCAATTTTCGAAGCACTTTTTCCACTCCGAATGAGGTAACTTCACGCATCAACCGCTTCTTCAGGCGTCGAAAAACATTGACCTCGCAATTTATTTTTGATGTTCGGGAATAAAAAGAAGTCATTGGGTGCCAAAGCATGGATGTACGGCGGATGACCCATCAATTCGATGTTTTGAATGCTCAAAAAGTCACTTGTGTGAGCCGATGTGTGAGAGCTCGCATTGTCGTCGTGGAGAATGATCCGTCTTCGACGGTTGGTTTTCCTCATTTCTCCGAACACTTCTGGCAAACAAATGGTGGTGTACCATTCAGAATTTACCGTACGACGTTCCACTAAAGGCACTGTTGTGACTTGACCATTTATATCGATGTAACAAACCACCATTTGCTTCGAAGGGCTTCGTGCGCGAACAAATTTTGTTGGATTTGGCTCGTCTTGAAAAACCCATACAGTCGACTGCTGTTTAGTTTCTGGCTCATATGCATAGATCCATGATTCGTCGCCTGTCACGATCTTATAGACGTCTTTTGAAGCACCGCGATCGAATTTTTTCAACATTTATTTGGACCAATCGACACGAGCCTTTTTTTGAGCGATTGTCAAATTATGCGGTATCCAACGCGAACAAATCTTTTTGGCGGCCAAATGCTCATGCAATAATGAATGCTGACATTGAACTTTACGATGTTGATGTCAGATGTGACGTATCTACACTGGTGTTGCCATATCTCAAAACTTGAGTAGCAACGCTCGTATCTCTCACTTTGTCAGTTCAAAATATTGGGACTCTTCCTCTCGTGGGTCGTCTTTCCACGTTTCCAGTAACCACAAGCGTCTCCAAATTGTCTCGTTACCCACAAGCAATGTATCCAAATAATCAGAGGATTCGTTTAAGACATATTTTTGACAATCTGTCGGTGATTCGGTTATTCGAGAATTGGCGCATTAGTCCACCGTCCATGGATTTTTTTTAATATAGTTTAATGACATGCGTATTTTTTTATTATTTACCATTGATACATTCCGATTCCTAGAACAATGTCGCGAACTGGCATAAATCCATAATCAATGTGAACTCTCCTGACTACCATGAAACATTTAAAATATCGTTGAACACATTTGCCAAAAGTACAATTCGCCAAAGTGGACGGGGTCGGTCAATGCAAATAATGTTGCCAAAATGAAAGTGATCAATCCATATTAATAATTCTTTTGTCATTGTGTAGGAAAAAAAACTTAATTTACATTTGAACGCTAACAAAAGCCAATATATTTTATTGAATCACACGGTTTTGAATATTTATGACTGTAATTCTTGCATAAGAATATATTTATGACTGTAACTACTGTGCGTATTAAAATTCATTGTCCTGATTTTGCGCTGAACTCTTTTTTGAAAATACTAGGCATATCCAGAAAATAAGTGTACTGATTTTTTGTAGGTTACAATTTTTTTTATTTAAACAAAAAAATTACGTGGTTACCGTAGTACATATGTAAGCTATTTTTCGACATAGTCGCCATTCCTCTCAATGCAGGTGGTGAAGCGGGGTATCAACTTTTTGATGCCTTCCTCGAAGTAGTTTCCCGTCAACCCCTCCGTCCACTTCTCCACCTCCTCCTTTACTCCTCGTCGGTTGAAAACCTTTTTCCACCCATGTACAGCTTCAGGGAGGTAAAGAGATAGTAATCTGAAGGTGCTAGGTCAGGGGAATGCGCGGGATGGTTCAGGACATCCCATTTAAACGAGGCGAGCAGTTCCTTCGTGGCGTTGGTCATGTGTGGTCTGGCATTGTCATACAGCAGGCAGACTCCCTTTGTCAGCATGCCTCTCCTCTTGTTCTGAATCGCCCTCCGCAATTTTTTTAGGGTCTCACAGTATCTTGCAGAGTTGATGGTCTCCCCTTGAGGCATATATTCAATTAAAATTATGCCTTGACAGTCCCAAAACACGGATGCCATGATTTTCTTGGCTGAAATTGTGGTTTTGAACTTTTTGGCGGAGGGTGAAGAGGTGTGACGCCACTGTTGAGACTGCCTTTTAGTTTCAGGCGTGTAGTGTGCAACCCAAGTTTCATCTCCAGTAACGATGGAGCGGAGAAATTCATCTCCATGGAGTTTACAGCGCCTCAAAAACTCTTGCCTTTTTACAAAATTTCGCACTTGGCGGGAGATTGGGTTGACATTTTTCACGAAACGTGTTGTCGCGTCGACACTTCTCAACGTACTGACCTCGAACCGGTCTCGTTGTGGAGGGGAAGGTTCAGGCTATACGGAAGTGTAGCCAACATGTCGAAAATAAAATCCATCCGGTCGTGAGAGCCTCAGTACACTTACTTTCTGGATACGCCTCGTATATTCATAGAAATCCTCCACTCTGTAGTTTATCTTGACACACAAAATACATTTCATTTGAAAGAACATCTAAAAATCGGTTATCTTCGTCAACAAATCAAACTGTTTAACCAATTAAAATTCTTACGTCCATATTTTCGAAGCGAAATATTTATAGTTGATTTCAATTATGTATATGAACATCCAAAGCAAGGTGAGGATATACAATACCTGTGTCCGCCCCATAATGACATACAGCATAGAGTCCAGAGCCGACACTGTCAGAACCAAAAATCTCCTTCGAACCAGCGAAATGAAGGTACTGAGGAGTATCGCTGGCAAAACCCTTCGTGATAGAGTACGTAACACAGAAATCCGAAGGATGTGCGAAGTTGAAGATATTGTCAGATGGGGACGACAGAAAAGAAGGTTCTGGAACGAACATATATCCAGAATGGCGGAACCAAGAGCCGTAAGAATAGCCAGGGACAGTATCCCCCAAGCAAGAAGACGGACGAGGACGACCTCCCAAAATATGGAAAGACAGCTGGCAGTCGACGTCACAAGAGGGAAACGATGATGCAGGACCATAACAGGCCAACAGGCCTAAAAGAAGAGGAAGAAGAAGATTCCAATTAAGCGCTTTGCGCAGAAAAATCAACTTGATTCGTGGTTTAAATTTGAATCCACTGATTAAGATTACAATTTGCCAAACAGGAACATAAAATGACACTCAATATTTCTATTCTGTTTCGCAATTTGCAAATTAAAGTCAATATGTAGAATTGACTCAATAGTAAAAGGCTTTTTATTTAATTGTAATGTTGATAGAGGTAATACCCAATTAAATTACACACTACAAAAAGAAAATTACCATAATTTGTTTCTTGAATCTTAGAAAAGTCTATATAGGCAAGAAAAAAAGAGTTAGGGAACATTTGAGGTGTCTAAATAACTACAATATATACCTAATAAATATACCAGTGCAAGGAATCACCCTCTGTTCTACATACCAACTTACAGGACGAGTATCATGGCTAAACACTCAGTCACGCGTGGTATAGAGATATTGAACCAACTGAATGACACTGTCGATATATTCTCGGTACCGCCTTGCAGTATGAGAAGAATCCTGGCTGATATTCTTCCTAACGAATAAGCTGACGCTAGAAGTAGACCCTCTTTGTGTAACAGGAGAAATCCGTGCAAAGTGGAGAAATTTTTTTTTTCGGAGATCGCTAACCATTTAATAGAAAAAAAGCTATGGTATAATCGTTATCATTCACGTTAAGCCAGCGGTTGCTTCAGGTTCAATTCCTGAATGGTTTTACTCTTAGATCGTTTTACATCTGAATTTAAGTTTTTCTATAGCTTAGATGACGTTCTTGTTAGTGAGATTGGTTTCCCTCAACTTCTCTTATTTTTTATGAGCTTAATTTTTAGTGTTTCTTTCGAAAAATTGTTTCCACGAACAATAAACTGTAAATGACAAAATTCAATGTCTGCTTGAGCGTAGCACTAGTCCCATGGTCGTAGAGGGGCTGAACCTTATTGGCGAAATATTTACGGGTTACGGGAAAGTTTAGGATTTTATATAAATGTGACGATACTTGAAACTGTAGGCGATATTATATTCAACTAATTTAACTTAACTGAAATAATGTGATATGATAATATTTTCTACGCCAAATAAATGCTGTCGAAATGCATCCTTTTATAAGTGTACATTGAGTGACAATACTGTATACGGAATGAAGATATAAATATATCTTCATTCCGTATACAGTATTGTCACTTATATCTTCATCCCTTATATCTTCATTCCGTATATATATTATACGGAATGAAGATATAAGGGATGAATGTGAACTTAAGGCTGATGTGTTGAGTAAGAATTTTCAGCGTCTTTCCAATCATGGATTAGCGCTACGCTCAAACAGAGATTGTCTATTGGCCTTTCCAGTTCACCGCTCCTCTTTCTTTACGTCGTCCTTTACTATCCATGCAGTGAGACTCTGGAATCAGTTACAAACCAATATAAGACTCGCTCCGTCCTTTGCATGCTTTAAGAAGCGACTGAAAAACCTCTTAATTTCTAGTCAGTAAAATAACGTGTTTCATTCCTGAGTATTCTTTTCCTTTTCTCTCCACCATCCCTTCCTTTCCTTTTGATTGATGATATCTCACTTTATATGAAAAATAATTTTTGGGTGATTGCCCGTCTTTGTGGGGTTTGTGGGCATGCTCACGTTAATGTTTATGGTTTTCGTGGGGATGGATAGTCAGTTGAATCATTTATGCGACCACGTAACTTGCTTCATTTACTTTTGTCTGGTTGGTTGGAAGAGATTGCCGCATGGCAATAATCCCGACAGATTGTATTTGTAATAAAAGTGTTAAATAAATAAATAAGATGAAGCAGAGCACTCTCAGATGGTTTGGACACGTGGAATGAAAGAATGCGAAAATTCTAATATAAAAATAAATATTCACACGAATATGTAAATGCAATTTGATACGTTTCTCGTATGGTAACGCAATGTCAATTATGAAATAAAGGTCTGAATCGATATGGAAATCGTGTGGATTTGTTGGAAATCGTATCAGCAACATCAAAACGCTCATCGTATGGCGCATTATTTTATCTCGATCCTTTATTAACATTATATAGGTCAAACCGTGGTCCAACGCATTGTTTACACCAGCGGTTCCCAAAGTGTCCTCCACGGTATCCCAGGTCGCCACACATTTCAATATTTTCGCTGAAATTAGACTTACGTGGTGTTTTAATCAAACAATCGATGTGCTGATGCGATGGTAAGAAGCGACATCTAACGGACATTGCAAACCACTAACTATTGGTTGATGTGTCAGCTAGATTTCACTTTTTAATGTAGGGGATCGACACGTTATCTCTGTTTCACTATTTCGTGGTCCATTTTTATATGTGAGTGAGAGGGGAATAGTCAGAAAAATCATGAACCATTAAATCATTCATTTATCACACGCCATGCCCCTATTAAGGTATCTTATCTTCTGGTCGATTCCTCTTGACTGAGGCTCATGATTTTTCCAGTCCACCTGTCAAGCTTTGCCCACGGTGGTTCGCCATCTCGCCTTGGTTTGGGCCTCTCAGAGTGCTGCCTTAAGAGGACCCTGTTGCATTCCTGACTCAGTCCACCTGGTTGTCTGAGTGTTCTACACCCGGTTCGTAGTCTTCTTCTTCCCAGTGTCATGGCAGGTCCTCCCAACGTTGAATATCACCTGAGAGTAGATATATTTGTTCCCGGCAGTCCTAAAAAGATCTCCAACGCCCCTTATGCCAGTCCAATCACGTATATTGCGGACATCTCTTGGATGATCAGGTGCAGTAATTTGTACTTTGCTCCTCTATGTTAAGTACATGACCCAAGTAGGACACCTTTCGGATTTTAATATTAGTCAGCAACTCTCTATCATCTTTGGCTCTTTGAAGAACTCTTGTGTTGCTGACCGTATCCGTCCAGGGTATCCGTAGCATTCTCAGGTGCATCCACATTTCGAATGCTAATCACGAGTCACTGGCTATTATATCACGAGTTATTTTTTTCCAAATTTTCCTTTCGTCTGCATGCTATATGCCCAAATAATTGGTATACTCGTCACAGACAAAAGATGGAAGGCAAGCATGCCCTGAATTCCAAGGTTTAAGATACGCAGTGAAATAGAGACATGCGCCTATAAAACTGATCTTTCGTTTCTCTAATATTCGTATATCTCGGTATGCACAAATATGCGTTTCAAAATATTCTAGTGGATAATTCTTCTCTATCTTTATTCGTCCATTTCAATAGTCATGATTATGGAATTAGAAAACCCACGAGACTCGCGTAGCTTTATTCAATAGCATCGCGTTTCAAAAGGTTCTAGTGGTACATCTTTATCTCTATTCGTTAATTTCAAAAGTCATGATTATAGAATTAATCAACCCATGAGATTCACAGCATACTACGAAAGCATCGCGTTTCAAAAGGTTCTAGTGGATAATACGTCTCTATCTTTATTTGTCCGTTTTAAAAGTCACGATTATGGTATTAGTCAACCCATGAGACTCGCAGCATTATTCAGTAGCGTCGCGTTTCAAAATGTTCTAGTGGTACTTCTTTATCTCTATTCGTTCATTTCAAAAGTCATGATTATAGAATTAACCAACCCATGAGGTTCACAACATTCTTCGAAAGCATCACGTTTCAAAAGGTTCTAGTGGATAATACTTGTATCTTTATTTGTCCGTTTCAAAAGTCACGATTATGGAATTAGTCAACCCATGAGACTCGCAGCATTATTCAGTAGCGTCGCGTTATAAAAGGTTCTAGTTGTACTACTTTTTCTCTATTCGTTCATTTCAAAAGTCATGATTATAGAATTAACCAACCCATGAGGTTCACAGCATTTCAAAAAGTTCTAGTGGATAATACTTCTCTATCTTTATTTGTCTGTTTCAAAAGTCACGATTATGGAATTAATCAACCCATGAACCTGGCGTAGCATTATTCGATAGCATTCAAAAGGTTCTAGTTTGTGTTTAGTAGGCTGAGTGATTATTAATGTTTCAGCACTATAGAGAAATAAATACGGAGAATTTGTAGCTGCGCAAAATGCACACACGCAAGTCGAGATTGAAATCCTGAAATATTTAATAGGTTTTAAGTAACGTGTTGACATCGATTGAATGTTTACGCAGCTTGTTGAGATATTCAGTTCATTTCAACTAAACCAGTTCTGTCGATTCTGCCACAAATCCGCGAATTTCTCGGCTGTTGCATAATTGCTGGCGCGCGGACCTGAACCGTGTCATTGCTCCAGTAAGGGGACAGATCTCTGTAAAAAATATCCGACGTGTCTTATACTTTACTTCTCATATTTTCATTCTAATGTTCCGGTAAAATTCTAATTTTCTGTGAAAGTACTGAACTTGTTAGGTTTTTTGAACTCCAGACCTTAAGTCACATTATAAGTATTAGGTGTTAATATAAGTTGTGTCCAAATAAAAAATGAGCACCGAAAGTAAATCAAAACGGTAAAGGTTATACGTCATTCGAAAGAAAATTTTCTGCTCTACAAGATATTGTGTTTGCTTTTACGTTACATACTCGTATATTATTATATTTTATTACAAACCCTCAAAATGGAATGTCAAGTAGACGAAAGTGAGCATTTTCGACAATTCCTTCTGTTAGCGTTCAATTTTCGAACGTTGATTTTTATTGTTTTCACTCAAAACACGTGGAACCCCAGCGCTGAACTTTTGGACTTTTCCCATTGATTTAAGATGGCGGTATAGAGTCATGTGACTACAATTCATCTGCTCAGCCAATTCTACAGTGGTTTGAAGAGGATCTTCATGAATAATATGGTTTAAGCGGTCCTCATCGAAGTCCACTGGTCGTCCGGAACGCTCCAAGTCATTCAGGTCGAAATAACCGTCTTTGAAACGCAAAAACTATCGACGAGCTGTCCTTTCATTCATAGCATCTTCACCGTACACTTCGCAAATATCGCGAGCAGCTTTGGCAGTTTTATTCCCTCGATTGAACGCGAACAGAAGGAGGTGTCGAAAATGCTCATTTTCGTTTACTTGACATTCCATTTTCAAAATGGAATGTCAAGTAGACGAAAAGTCAACGTTCGTCAATTGTACGCTAACAGAAGGAATTGTCGAAAATGCTCACTTTCGTCTACTTGACATTCCATTTTGAGGGCTTGTAATCAAATAAAATAATATATGTGACGTAAAAGCAAACAATATCTTGTAGAACAGAAAATTTTCTTTCGAATGACGTATAACCTTTACCATTTTATTTTACTTTTGGTGCTCATTTTTAATTTGAAAAAAAAAAACGGACATTACTTATGTTAACACCCAATATACTCATATATACTGCGTTGCGAATCATTTTCCTTCCCCCGTCACATCGGACCTTAAGGATATTCTACTCGAAAAATTTGTTTATTTAGTCTGAAAAAACGCCCGAAATTCACGCCTCTAGAGTATAATATTCCCTTAAGTCCGTCTTCGCTACTATTGTTTTGACACTGAAGTGTGCTGCCACCGGAAAAGGAGTCCCTTTGTGCAGTTCTTTCTTCGTCACTAGATGATGTCACATTGGTTGATGGGAGTTGAGATGGAATGGCGGTAATTCTCTTATTTTCCTAATAGCTACTACCGCAAGTGGAAGAGTCTGAACATGCTCCGAATAAAGGTGCGGCCAGACCCGGGACAGCCTAGTCAAAAAGGGATCTCGGGTGACCCTGCCCGCGCCTGTGACGAGCTGCAAAATATCGACCACCTCTTCAAGTGTAGTAGTTACACAATTCAATGTGAGTTTGACATCGTCCGAACGAGCGACAGCGGTGTTGTCTTCGCCAAGCATTAGGGAGACGTCCTTTAGTGTAGTTCAATAATTCCGATACGTTGAAGTAAAAGAAATAACTTTTGAATATTTTTTAAAATATGTTAACTGTCATTTAAAATTCCAATGTTTTTGTAATTGAAAATACAAATGTTTTTGTAATTGAAAATTCCAATGTTTTTGTAATTGAAAATTCCAATGTTTTTGTAATTGAAAATTCCAATGTTTTTGTAATTGAACATTCCAATGTAAATTCCGGGTGTAAGCCTGTACTCGTATTGTAATGACAAATAAAAAACACTTCGAGGCAGACTATTCCATGTCACAGGACCATGAAAGTGTTCAATAAATAAGTCACGATACACCTTTTCGTCCCCATCAATCGAGATTTTTTCCCAATTGCGAAATCCACACCGCAGTCAGCTGCTAACTTCTCCTTTGATCACTACACGCTTCATTGGTATTTCTTTGTCGACACTTTTCCTCTTTGTGGTTATTTTCCTCATTATAACCTTAAATAATTGACTAGTGACATCTCGTCAATGATAAGTTAGTTGTATAATTATTTTTTTATAATTGTCTTCGGAACACTTGAGCTCGTATTTAATGTATTTATTTAAAAAAAACGGTTCAATGTACTTTATAACAAAAAAACGGTACAATGTACTTTATAACAAAAAAAACGGTAAAATGTATTGCGAAAAGTAAAAAAATCTATTTCCAGGTTCATGTTTCACCCATACACAAGAAAGTTGGCCCCAAAATAATATTGTGGACTATCATTTTTATTTTGGTTCATACTTCATAAAAAAAAAACGGTACAATGTACTTTATACAAAAAAAAAACGGCACAATGTACTTTATAACAAAAAAACAGTACAATGTACTTTATAACAAAATAACGGTACATTGTACTTTATAACAAAAAAAAAACGATAAAATGTACTTTATAACAAAAAAACGGTACAATGTATTGCGAAAAGTAAAAAAATCTATTTCCAGGTTCATGTTTCACCCATACACAAGAAAGTTGGCCCCAAAATAATATTGTGGATTATCATTTTTATTTTGGTTCATACTTAATAAAAAAAAACGGTACAATGTACTTTATACAAAAAAAAAACGGTACAATGTACTTTATAACAAAAAAAAACGGTACAATGTACTTTATAACAAAAAAACGGTACAATGTACTTTATAACAAAAAAACGGTACAATGTACTTTATAACAAAAAAAACGGTAAAATGTATTGCGAAAAGTAAAAAAATCTATTTCCAGGTTCATGTTTCACCCATACACAAGAAAGTTGGCCCCAAAATAATATTGTGGACTATCATTTTTATTTTGGTTCATACTTCATAAAAAAAAACGGTACAATGTACTTTATACAAAAAAAAACGGCACAATGTACTTTATAACAAAAAAACAGTACAATGTACTTTATAACAAAATAACGGTACATTGTACTTTATAACAAAAAAAAAACGATAAAATGTACTTTATAACAAAAAAACGGTACAATGTATTGCGAAAAGTAAAAAAATCTATTTCCAGGTTCATGTTTCACCCATACACAAGAAAGTTGGCCCCAAAATAATATTGTGGATTATCATTTTTATTTTGGTTCATACTTAATAAAAAAAAACGGTACAATGTACTTTATACAAAAAAAAAACGGTACAATGTACTTTATAACAAAAAAAAACGGTACAATGTACTTTATAACAAAAAAACGGTACAATGTACTTTATAACAAAAAAACGGTACAATGTACTTTATAACAAAAAAAACGGTAAAATGTATTGCGAAAAGTAAAAAAATCTATTTCCAGGTTCATGTTTCACCCATACACAAGAAAGTTGGCCCCAAAATAATATTGTGGACTATCATTTTTATTTTGGTTCATACTTCATAAAAAAAAACGGTACAATGTACTTTATACAAAAAAAAACGGCACAATGTACTTTATAACAAAAAAACAGTACAATGTACTTTATAACAAAATAACGGTACATTGTACTTTATAACAAAAAAAAAACGATAAAATGTACTTTATAACAAAAAAACGGTACAATGTATTGCGAAAAGTAAAAAAATCTATTTCCAGGTTCATGTTTCACCCATACACAAGAAAGTTGGCCCCAAAATAATATTGTGGATTATCATTTTTATTTTGGTTCATACTTAATAAAAAAAAACGGTACAATGTACTTTATACAAAAAAAAAACGGTACAATGTACTTTATAACAAAAAAAAACGGTACAATGTACTTTATAACAAAAAAACGGTACAATGTACTTTATAACAAAAAAACGGTACAATGTACTTTATAACAAAAAAAACGGTAAAATGTATTGCGAAAAGTAAAAAAATCTATTTCCAGGTTCATGTTTCACCCATACACAAGAAAGTTGGCCCCAAAATAATATTGTGGACTATCATTTTTATTTTGGTTCATACTTCATAAAAAAAAACGGTACAATGTACTTTATACAAAAAAAAACGGCACAATGTACTTTATAACAAAAAAACAGTACAATGTACTTTATAACAAAATAACGGTACATTGTACTTTATAACAAAAAAAAAACGATAAAATGTACTTTATAACAAAAAAACGGTACAATGTATTGCGAAAAGTAAAAAAATCTATTTCCAGGTTCATGTTTCACCCATACACAAGAAAGTTGGCCCCAAAATAATATTGTGGATTATCATTTTTATTTTGGTTCATACTTAATAAAAAAAAACGGTACAATGTACTTTATACAAAAAAAAAAACGGTACAATGTACTTTATAACAAAAAAAAACGGTACAATGTACTTTATAACAAAAAAAACGGTACAATGTACTTTATACCAAAAAAAAACGGTACCGTTGAGTGCTTCAAACATCAAAAAGAAACAGTACATTTAAAAAAAAAACAGCCACAAACAATGACAAAAAAAATCTGCTAAGATGACAATTCACAATAGTATTTTGGTGCCGACTTTATTGTATAGGATTCAAACGTGAACTTGGAAAAAGAATGCGAGGAGCCGAATAAATACTTTTAGAAATACGTGCTGTGAGACGAATACGAGTGACAATGTATGACAGAATACGGAATGATTTGATTAGGGAAGAATGTGAACTTAAGATTGATGTGTTGAGTAAAATGAAGAAGAATACGCTAAGATGGTTTGGGCATATGGAACGAATGCATGAAAAAAGACTAACAAAATAGATATGTATTGTAAATGTGAGTGGAAGGTGTGTGAGAGAAGGACCAAGGAAATTATGGTTGGATCAAGTGAATGATATTCGGAAATAAGGAAACTTAGAAAGTCAGAGAAATCGTAAAAGTTGTATGAGAAGATCTATAGATGAAGACGAGGCTAAGGATGTGTGTCGAGATAGGCAAGTCGGGCGCTCTGTCCTATTTCTACCACGACAGAGAAATGGCGTGAAGGTGTGTATTGGTATGTTCAATAAAGTTAAACAGGCGTATAGAAACGTACAAACAATATGTCACCAACATAATACGGGGCCGTCCAAAGGCAGACAGTTCGCACTGCACCAAACCAGACGTCACTTTTGACGTCAATATGAAAGAGGAATATAGATGCCTACAAACATAAACATTATATTGCATACCACAAGCACAACCAAAGGTATAAAACTAGCCCACAAAACTTCACATCATTTCTCTGCCGGAGTAGGCAGAGATAACAGAGCGCCAGACTTTCCTCCGTCTCTTACACATCTATAAACCTTCTTACGCAAGTCGTGTGACCCTCTGACTACGTTTCCTTATTTCAAAATATCATTAACTTAATCGAACCATACTTTACTTAAGCGCATCAGCCTTAAGCACGCATTCATACCTGATTATTTAATTCCGAATTCTGATATATATTATTACCCCATATATTCTTCACAGTACGCACTTATTCAGTTTCCGCGTCCCTTTCGTCAAATATGGTATTTATTCAGTTTCCGCGTCCCTTTCGTCAAATATGGTATTTATTCAGTTTCCCCGTCCCTTTCGTCAAATATGGTATATATTCAGTTTCCCCGTCCCTTTCGTCAAAGATGGTATTTATTCAGTTTCCCCGTCCCTTTCGTCAAATATGGTATTTATTCAGTTTCCCCGTCCCTTTCGTCAAATATGGTATTTATTCAGTTTCCCCGTCCCTTTCGTCAAAGATGGTATTTATTCAGTTTCCCCGTCCCTTTCGTCAAATATGGTATTTATTCAGTTTCCCCGTCCCTTTCGTCAAAGATGGTATTTATTCAGTTTCCCCGTCCCTTTCGTCAAATATGGTATTTATTCAGTTTCCCCGTCCCTTTCGTCAAAGATGGTATTTATTCAGTTTCCGCGTCCCTTTCGTCAAATATGGTATTTATTCAGTTTCCCCGTCCCTTTCGTCAAAGATGGTATTTATTCAGTTTCCGCGTCCCTTTCGTCAAATATGGTATTTATTCAGTTTCCCCGTCCCTTTCGTCAAATATGGTATTTATTCAGTTTCCCCGTCCCTTTCGTCAAATATGGTATTTATTCAGTTTCCCCGTCCCTTTCGTCAAAGATGGTATTTATTCAGTTTCCGCGTCCCTTTCGTCAAATATGGTATTTATTCAGTTTCCCCGTCCCTTTCGTCAAAGATGGTATTTATTCAGTTTTCGCGTCCCTTTCGTCAAAGATGGTATTTATTCAGTTTCCGCGTCCATTTCGTCAAAGATGGTATTAAAATACTAATGTGGACTATCATAGCAGAGAATTTGATTTTTGGTACGAGTATGTATGTTTTAAAGCCTCGTCAACTTTGTATTCTATCGCTTTACGGCCTTCGATATATATATCTTTATTCTTACATTATCTGAGAAAATACTACACAAATAGCAGAACTCTTTTAAAATATATAAATATATAGTTTATTGTAAATACGAGTACTAAAGGGATGGTCAAGAATGTTGCTGAAAAGTTTATTTCAGCAAAAATATTTAAACATCGTCATAATCTTAAAAGATTTGGTACTGTCCGATTCGAGTGTATATTTTTAAAGGCTTCGTTAACTCGATGTTTTACAATATACAAAAAAAAACAATGTTTATAGTTCGAAAATCAACATTAATGTTGTCATATCTTGTTTCTATTCTCGTTTTTACTCCTTTTCTCGACAATTTCTTTTTCTCAGATCGATTTTGTATTTTTTGCCATCTTCGAAAGACAGCCATTACCGGAGACAATGTCGTCTGCGATTTATTCTCGTTGAAACAAACCCATTTTGTTGATTGTCAAAGCAATAAAACAGTGTTGTTACTTGTTCCCTCTTAAAAAAAAAACAAAGCCTTCAAAAACAAGTTGTTCAACGTCTTAAGTTTTTTTTATTCATTGATTTGTGTTTTTTTTTTTTATGAAATTAAAACCTGTAATGTTTTAATTATGGGTTTCGGTTAATCCGAGATTACTCTTCACTTTTTAGTAACGCATGAAAGAATACAAATTACAAATGTTTTATGAACAAGTCTTTTTTTTTTCAGAAGGGTGTCCGTTGTTTATCTATTTATGAAATATTCCAAATGATTAAATGATTTGTTCATCATTTTATAAGAAATTAATGTATGGTAAAATAATAAAATCATAGAGATTGAAAGATGCTGCGTTAAAGATGAATTATCACGGACACGCAGAAAAGGGGACAACTAAATCGATCAAACTGTGAAAGATGGAAGAACGAGAAAATTTCAAGATATGTACGGGCGTGGCAAACGCGAAATTTCCAAGCTACAATAGATCCAAAAATTTCCAATAAATATCTTAACAGTCAGAACTTATCCGATGAAGGAGTAAGGTGTCCTACCATCGGACCGAAACTCCGAACAAGCTATCCATCACTAGTAGTAGAAAAAATGTTGATCTAATATTTCTGTCTACCCCAAGAGGGAAAAGGCATGTCTATGATGATTTTTTTTATCAACTTCCAATCTTTTAACGACTGTTTTCTTTTAAGAATTGAGTATTTATGAAAAGATTATTTATTTATTTATTTAACACTTTTATTGCAAATACAATCTGGCGAGATTATTGCCAGGCGGCAATCTCTTCCAACCAACCAGACAAAAGTAAATCAAGCAACTTAAGTGGTCGCATGAATCATTCAAATGACTATCCATCCCCACGAAATCCATAAACATATACGTGAGCACATGCCCACGAACCCCACAAAGACGTACTATCAATCACCCGAACATTATTTTTCATATAAAGTGAGATACTCGTATCATCAATCAGAAAGAAAGGAAGGGATGGTGGAGAGGAAAGGACAAGAGAAAAAAATCAGGAATGAAACACGTTATTTTACTGACTAGAAATTAAGAGTTTTTTCAGTCGCTTCTTAAAGCATGCCAAGGACGGAGCGAGTCTTATATAGTATTGGTTTGTAACATTTATTGTTGTAAATGGCAACAGGTTCGTTACAGTGTAATACAATACAATGAACCTGTTGCCATTTACATTACAAAAATAGTTTAAAATACATGTATGTTAGAAAACAGATTAGAGCGTGTTTATTTGGTAACCATTAGGAATTGAATCCGGTGTATCTGGGATAAATCGAGCGTTTATTGACTTCGTCATAGATTTATTTATATGATAGATACCTTCGAGATGTCGTAATGGAGGCGGATGCTCCGCCTCCCATGGACCGCAAGACGCACCAACGTTTTTATATCATATGTTATGAAATTCTAAAATATGCTGTGGACAAGTTCGACACGTACAGTGTAGAATATTACAAAAAATGTTTGTTTTGTTAATATACGTAAAATGGAAAATACAATACATCATAACATTCCGATTAAAGCATGTTCACATAGGAAGGTCGTGCCAAGTACGATGTTGAAAGAGCACCGTAGTAGCCTAACTACAATATAATGTGAGGTTTGAAATTATTTTTTTAAAAATCAACTCAAAAATTTAGGGGGTCGCTTTATTATTATGTCTCAAACAAATGAATAATAAATTCACCACCGCGTGATGACCGAGACGGGTTTTTTTGTTTAACCCTTTTTGTCCTGTTATGAGTAACTATAGTAGTACACATTGCTTCTAAAAACTTTAATATCTCTTTAAATATAAAAATACTGGGTTCAGATTTTAGGTATTCCTCCGTAATAAATTTACGCATTGAATGAAAAAAATAATATTAATAATAATTAGCACTTATCGGCCACATCAGAGATATTTTGTGAAAATCGGGAATAAATTCACTAATACAATCAAACGTGTGTAACGTAGGTATATTCATTCTAAAAAACCGCTATGGGTGACGAAACGACGCTATTCACGTATCACTTTCACTCTACTTCGGTATATGGGAACGCAAGAAATAGAATCTCAGTTCGCTCGCTTAGTAGCTAGCGGGCTTTCGTTCGAGGTGGTCGCTTCGCCCATTTTATGAACATTGATGTTTTTTTTCATGTTTTCAGCAATCAAATTTCAATTATTATCACTTTTGACTTCAAATTTAATTAATTTAAGCGGTTCGCTATGAATATTTTTATTTTTCCGATTTTAAATCGCTCATTTTTACATGTGTATTGACGTGTATTGAATACACATCACCGGAACGGGCGGATTTTTGTTTAGCACAGGAAGGGAAATGTTAACAAAGTAATACATATATGGTACTAATATTTGCAAAAGGCTATACCTATATATACATTTATATCGTAACTAATCTTATTTATGTATTATAATTATGAACCAACTTAATCTTGATTTTCGACATGTATTTTTATTTTTATATTCTTAATATATTGATAACCTAGACGAATATATTGCTTCAAAGATTTGTATTTATCCCTCTCTATCAATATTTTAAGGTGAGGTTTTAAAAAAATATTTTAAAAACTCAACACAAAAATTTGGGGGGTCGCTTTATCTTTGTGTCTCAAACAAATGAATAATAAATTCACTACCGCGTGATGACCGAGACGGCTTTTTTGTGTAACACAGTAATACGTATATGGTATAAATACTTGCCAAAGGTTATACCTATGTATACATTTATATATTACCAATTTTTTAATATATTATAATTATGAACTAAATTTATCTTAATTTTCGACATGTCTTTTTATCTTTATAATCTTAATATATAGATAGCTGAGGCGACTATATCGCTTCAAATATTTATATGTATCTCTCTCTATCAATATTAAAAGGCGAGGTTTTAAAAAAATACTTTAAAAAATCAACACAAAAATTTGGGGGGTCGTCGCTTTATCTTTGTGTCTCAAACAAATGAATAGTAAATTCACTACCGCGTGTTGACCGAGACGACTTTTTTTTGTTTAACAAAGTAATACATACTATATATGGTACAAATATTTGTCAAAGGTTATACCTATATACAAATTTATATCTTAACTTATCTAATTTATGTTTTATGATTATGAACTAACTTAATCTTAGTTTTCGACATGTCTTTTTATCTTTATAATCTTAATATATGGATAAACTAGACGACTATGTATATCGCTTCAAATATTTCTATTTATCTCTCTCTATCAATATTAAAAGGCGAGGTTTTAAAAAAACATTTTAAAAAATCAATTAAAAAATTTGGGGGGTCGCTTAATCTTTGTGTCTCAAACAAATGAATAATAAATTCACTACCGCGTGATGACCGAGACGACTTTTTTTTGTTTAACATAGTAATACATGGGGTTTGTGGGGTCTTTGTGGGGTTTGTGGGCATGTTCTCACGTATATGTTTATGGATTTCGTGGGGATGGATAGTCATTTGAATGATTTATGCGACCACGTAACTTGCTTCATTTACTTTTGTCTGGTTGGTTGGAAGAGATTGCCGCCTGGCAATAAGCCCGCCAGATTGTATTGCAATAAAAGTGTTAAATAAATAAATAAATAATACATACTCGTATATGGTACAAGTATTTGCCAAAGGTTATTAAAATATACCTATATATAAATTTATATCTTAACTAAGCTTATTTATGTATTATAATTATGAACTAACTTAATCTTAATTTTATACATGTCTTTTTATCTTTATAATCTTAATATATAGATAACCGAGACGACTATATCGCTTCAATCATTTCTATTTATCTGTATCCATCAATATTTTTTAATTAGCTCGTTCAACAGGCTGCTGTACTGTTTACAAACTTCTTCATAAAATTTTTATTTCAATTTCTTTCGACTTTAAACCGTATCAGCGCTCTCGAATGGGCTTTTAGTTCGTCTTTATAATATATGAAAGAGTTTTGGAGTTTTTAATAGTAGAGAAGCAGCTAAGAATTTATTTATTTATTTATTTAACACTTTTATTGCAAATACAATCTGGCGGGATTATTTCCAGGCGGCAATCTCTTCCAACCAACCAGACAAAAGTAAATCAAGCAAGTTACGTGGTCGCATAAATCATTCAAATGACTATCCATCCCCACGAAATCCATAAACATATACGTGAGCACATGCCCACGAACCCCACAAAGACGTACAATCAATCACCCGAACATTATTTTTCATATAAAGTGAGATACTCGTATCATCAATCAGAAAGAAAGGAAGGGATGGTGGAGACGAAAGGACAAGAGAAAAAAATCAGGAATGAAACACGTTATTTTACTGACTAGAAATTAAGAGTTTTTTCAGTCGCTTCTTAAATCATGCCAAGGACGGAGCTTTTTATCTTTATAATCTTAATATATGGATAAACTAGACGACTATGTATATCGCTTCAAATATTTCTATTTATCTCTGTCTATCAATATTAAAAGGCGAGGTTTTAAAAAAACATTTTAAATAATCAATTAAAAAATTTGGGGGGTCGCTTTATATTTGTTTCTCAAACAAATGAATAATAAATTCACTACCGCGTGATGACCGAGACGCCTTTTTTTTGTTTAACATAGTAGTACATATATGGTACTAGTATTTGCCAAAGGTTATTAAAATATACCTATATATAAATTTATATCTTAACTAATCT
The DNA here is from genome assembly GCA_949825065.1 of Odontocerum albicorne. Lineage (NCBI taxonomy): Eukaryota > Metazoa > Arthropoda > Insecta > Trichoptera > Odontoceridae > Odontocerum > Odontocerum albicorne. The sequence goes on along the minus strand of OX463838.1, from coordinate 59,668,928 downwards.
TATTTATGTATTATAATTATGAACTAACTTAATCTTAATTTTATACATGTCTTTTTATCTTTATAATCTTAATATATAGATAACCGAGACGACTATATCGCTTCAATAATTTCTATTTATCTGTCTCCATCAATATTTTTTAATAAGCTCGTTCAACAGGCAGTACTGTTTACAAACTTCTTCATAAAAATTTTATTTCAATTTCTTTCGACTTTAAACCGTATCAGCGCTCTCGAATGGGCTTTTAGTTCGTCTTTATTATATGTTAAATATTTTAATTGTCTTACAAAATATACTTGGTCACCTTAAAACATAGGCTTTGACGTATTTAAGCAAATATCCACGAATCTACGCGTGTTTTTTTTATCGCTCACACATTGGAATCAATGAAATATTATTACGATGGAACGAATGGGCGATGATAAAAAAACAATACGTGAATCTATTTACCTTTTTATTGGGTGTTAACATAAGTTGTGTCCGTTTTTTTTCCAAATTAAAAATGAGCACCAAAAGTAAAACTAAATTGTAAAGGTTATACGTCATTCGAAAGAAAATTGTCTGTTCTACAAGATATTGTATTTGCTTTTACGTAACATATATTATTTTATTTGATTACAAGCCTTCAAAATAGAATGTCAAGTAGACGAAAGTGAGCATTGTCGAACTTTGGTTTTTGTTGTTTTCACTCAAAATATGTGGAACCCAAGCGCCAAACTTTTGGACTTTTTCCATTGATTTAAGATGGCAGTATACAGTCATGTATGTGACTGCAATTCATCTGCTCAGCCAATTCTACGGTGGTTTGAAGGGGATCTTCATGAATAATATGGTTTAAGCGGTCCTCATCGAAGTCCACTGGTCGTCCGGAACGCTCCATGTCTTTCAGGTAGAAATTACCGTCTTTGAAACGCAAAAATCATCGACGAGCTGTCTTTTCATTCAGGGCATCTCCACCGTACACTTCGCAAATATCGCGAGCAGCTTTGGCAGCTTTATTCCTTTGATTGAACGCGAACAGAGGGAGGTGTCGAAAATGCTCACTTTCGTTTACTTGACATTCCATTTTGAAGGCTTGTAATCAAATAAAATAATATATGTAACGTAAAAGCAAACACAATATCTTGTAGAGCAGAAAATTTTCTTACGGATGACGTATAGCCTTTACCATTTTGTTTTACTTTTGGTGCTCATTTTTAATTTAAAAAAAAAACGGACACAACTTATGTTAACACCTAATACGTAGTGGGTAGAATATTAAAAAAAAAACAGGTCCGCCAGACAAGTAGTGTGATTTCATTTACATTTAAATAGGTATTACGTAAGGAAGGTCTCATCTCAAGGTCTGTTTGGAGAAAGTTCAAGTTCTTTTAATCTTTTTTATGTATTTCGTATTAACAAGCTTGGCCTTTTAGAGTAGAGCCTATATAATGGGCGGAATAATTTTGGCGTATTCTCATGTTTGAGAGTTAAATGTTTGATGAAAGGGATCAGACCGGATGCGGATGCTGGCCGAGATAAAAGAGGTTTAAAATTGCATTTTGGATTATGCCGTATTTGCCGACCTCTATAAAACCCTCCGTACAAGTACGAGCATATACTGGGAAGCCTTTTTCAATTGTTTTGTGGGTCACTTTTAGCCCATTTTATTTTTTGGTAAAAAATTTACGTTAGAGATAAAAAGTTTTCAGTTTTGTAGCAATGCAATACTGACTGCTAATGCGTTAACTCGCAAATACGGTGAGCTAACAAACGTCGTTGGGTTTGTCTTCGACAAAAATAAAAATGTATTTCTTTAAGGATTTCGTCGAAGGTTGTTGTTACCATTCCGCGCCACGTGTAACACGTATAACGAAATAAATTGGCGATTCGAGATGATTCGAATTTCCTTTTATTCCCTTCCTTATCGTCGAAATAATTCCTTTCCTATAGTTTTACCACTGGACTTCCGTGCGACTGGTCGCTGTTCGAACCCCATGCTGTGCTACTCGTCTCAAATGCATCGGGTTTTTTTTCCGCCTAGTGTTCGGGAGTGGAAGGATACCTATGACTTCGATCATATCTATTAAAAAAAAAGAGGCAATGGATACTTATGACTTCGATCATATCTATTAAAAAAAAAGAGGCAATGCATGCCAGTCTGCTCCGATCATCTCACTTCAGCATGCCATCGGATCCAGTACAGAGGTGCAACTGTCACTCACTTAACCCTCCCTTCCCTGTGATGTGTAACTAGTACACATTGCTTCTAAAAACTTTAATATCTCTTTAAATATAATAAATACTGGGTTCAGATTTTAGGTATTCCTCCGTAATACATTTACGCATTGAATGAAAAAAATAATATTAATAATAATTAGCGCTTATCGGCCACATCAGAGATATTTTGTGAAAATCGGGAATAAGTTCACCAATGCAATCAAACGTGTGCCAGTGTGTGACGTAGGTATATTCATTCTAAAAAACCGGTATGGGTGAGGAAGCGACGCTATTCACGTCTCACTATACTTCGGTATATGTGAACGGAAGAAATAGAATCTCAGTTCGCTCGCTTCAGTAGCTCGCGGTCTTTCGTTTGAAGTGGTTTCTTCGCCCATTTGGTGAACGTCGGCCGATGATTTTTTCATGTTTTCAGCAATAGAATTTAAATTATTATCACTTTTAACTTCAAATTTAATAAATTTAAGCGATTGGCTATGAATATTCTTATTTTTCCGATTTTAAATCGCTCATTTTTACATGTGTATTGATGTGTGTTGAATACACAGCACCGGAACGCGCGGAATTTTTAGCACAGGAAGGGAAAGGTTAAAGAAGAGAAATCAATACCCCACTTCACAGCTTCGTTTTCCAATTGTATTGACGCTGAAATGACGAGGGGATCTTCGACTACGAGGCCCAGCAACGACGACCAATATTGATTGAGATTAGTATTTTTTTGGAAAATCTTTCATAGATAAAAACACTTTTATGTATCCAAGATGGGCAGGTTGATTGGAAGAAATTGCTGTATAGAAATACGCTCGTCAGATATACCATGTGTCACCATATACCCAAAAGGATGTACATAAAAAAATAATAAAGCAAACTATTTCACTCCGATGCATACTAGGGTATACTATAAGGCCGATGCCACACCAAAGTGCTTCGTTAGGTGTTAAGCTAGATTTTACGTGACTCATATACTAGGTGACTTCATGCCTGGCCACACCAAAGTGCTACGCACAAATTCATTTGACAGATGGGAGCGGTTGAGTCAACACACGATGTCACTCTCAAAACTAACCAATTTCATTACAACTTACCATCTTTATTTACTTTCTGTGCAACTTCATTTCAAAGTAATTTTATTACAGGTACATTTTTGTTCACTATAATTTGCTCGATGTGTTCCACAAAGGCTCCTTTTAATACACAGCTGTCATTAAAACTTTCGCCATCTTGTAAGTTAACAAACACGTCTGTTCGCTAGGAGATTCACTCGATGACTAATCGTCAAGCAACGTGGCGCGAAGCGTGCAGTGTGGCCACTGCGATAGTATGTGGTACGTTGGTTAGCTAGGATATGTCGCCTAACTCGCAACATAGCTCTAAGCATCAAGCGAAGCTCCTACCTGTGTGGCCGAGGCCTAAGTCTTAGAAATGTTTTACATAACACTTTTTTTATGTTCGTGGAGTCATGAAAATGTTGTGATCAGTTCAAAATAACAAGTATTTGCAAACAAGCTATGTAAATACATTATTTCGTCATTGTTTGAAGTTGAGGGCCTCTGACTAAATTTTTTTTTAAATTCATAAAATTTTCCGTGTTTATTTTTCAATCAGCTTTTTTGTATTACAAGTTTTTACATTAAACAAATACGTACCATAAACACAAGGATAAATACATCCATACTTGTGATAATGGTCTACTGTCTGTATTTTTGTGTGAAAATAAAAAATATTTAAAGTTTTCAAGCTAAGTGAAAAGTCTTACTAGGTCAACAGTGTTCGGGAAATATATCAAATACAATAGCAACGTGACATACGAGTATATGATAAAACTGAACCCAGCGAAATCATACATTTTGTGAATTACTTTGCCTCGAAGGTAATGTTTGCAGATGAACATCCCATAATTTTGTCGGGAGGGGATAAACCATAGTATAAGATTCATCAACGTTCTAGACAACTGTATTGATTGATATTGCGCTTATTACCAACGTTCTAGACAACTGTTTTGATTGATATTGCGCTCATTACCAACGTTCTAGACAACTGTATTGATTGATATTGCGCTCATTACCAACGTTCTAGACAACTGTATTGATTGATATTGCGCTCATTACCAACGTGCTAGACAACTGTATTGGATTGATATTTCGCTCATTACCAACGTTCTAGACAGCTGTATTGATTGATTTTGCGCTCATTACCAACGTTCTAGACAACTGTATTGATTGATATTGCGCTCATTACGAACGTTCTAGACAACTGTATTGATTGATATTGTGCTCATTAACGACGTTCTAGACAACTGTATTGATTGATATTGTGCTCATTAACGACGTTCTAGACAACTGTATTGATTGATATTGCGCTCATTACCAACGTTCTAGATAACTGTAATGATTGATATTGCGCTCATTACCAACGTTCTAGACAACTGTATTGGATTGATATTTCGCTCATTACCAACGTTCTAGACAGCTGTATTGATTGATTTTGCGCTCATTACCAACGTTCTAGACAACTGTATTGATCGATATTGCGCCCATTACGAACGTTCTAGACAACTGTATTGATTGATATTGTGCTCATTAACGACGTTCTAGACAACTGTATTGATTGATATTGCGCTCATTACCAACGTTCTAGACAACTGTATTGATTGATATTGCGCTCATTACCAACGTTCTAGACAACTGTATTGATTGATATTGCGCTCATTACCAACGTTCTAGACAACTGTATTGATTGATATTGCGCTCATTACCAACGTTCTAGAAAACTGTATTGATTGATATTGCGCTCATTACCAACGTTCTAGACAACTGTATTGATTGATATTGCGCTCATTACCAACGTTCTAGACAACTGTATTGATTGATATTGCGCTTATTACCAACGTTCTAGACAACTGTTTTGATTGATATTGCGCTTATTACCAACGTTCTAGACAACTGTTTTGATTGATATTGCGCTCATTACCAACGTTCTAGACAACTGTATTGATTGATATTGCGCTCATTACCAACGTTCCAGACAACTGTATTGATTGATATTGCGCTCATTACCAACGTGCTAGACAACTGTATTGATTGATATTGCGCTCATTACCAACGTTCTAGACAACTGTATTGGATTGATATTTCGCTCATTACCAACGTTCTAGACAGCTGTATTGATTGATTTTGCGCTCATTACCAACGTTCTAGACAACTGTATTGATTGATATTGCGCTCATTACGAACGTTCTAGACAACTGTATTGATTGATATTGTGCTCATTAACGACGTTCTAGACAACTGTATTGATTGATATTGCGCTCATTACCAACGTTCTAGATAACTGTAATGATTTATATTGCGCTCATTACCAACGTTCTGACAACTGTATTGATTTATATTGCGCTCATTACCAACGTTCCCTCTAAGGAGTGCGCGTGTGCGGCCGCACATCTGTTAAAAATTGTCCGCACACATGTTTCCATCTTCCGCACACATCCCAAAGAAAGGAACTTGTAACCATATTTTGTTTTGCGCAATTATAAATTTTATGATGGGTTTTCAGGTTCCTTTCTTTGTGATTAGTGCGGAAATGAAAACACCATATTATGTTACGTATTTCGAATAAAGACTTCATGAATTATCCCTTGTTCCAAGGTCTTCGTGTTATTTTATTGGTGTTTTAATTTTTTTACTTCTCTCTTTTTTTCTTGCGCATATAAGTTGATGGGCCGCACACACAATGAAAAAAAAAAGGGGGAAACGTTGCTCATTATATCCCCTTTTCCGTTTGCGTCAACTTAGGTCTATCTTCAGAAATTTTCCAACTGATGCATTGAAAAGTTAGTAGGTAAACAAAAAATCTTGACGCTATTTCGCCTCGACTACTGATATATTGCATACACGTATTTGTGAATTTCAGCCTCATCATGCGAATGAACCGGGTTATCAAACCAAACAGGACTAATAAATCAAAATGTGCTGATAGAGCGGATGCACCACAAGGGCTGTTCATAGATATGGTCAGCAACACAAGGGTTGTTCAAAAAGCTAAAGTTGATAGAAAGTTGCTGACTAATATTAAAATCTGAAAGGTGTCCTATTTGGGTCATGTACTTAGAGGAGCAAATTACAAATTACTGCACCTGATCATCCAAGGCAAAATAGAGGATCGAAGAGGGGTTGGCAGGAGGCAAATCTTCTGGCTCCGCAATATACGTGATTGGACTGGTATAAGGAGTGTCGGGGATCTTTTTCGGGCTGCCGGGGACAAAGATGTCTACTATCAGGTGATATTCAACGTTGGGAGGAGCTGACATGACACTGGGAAGAAAAAGAGCGTTCTGTGTCGCTGGACTTGTTAGTGGAATAAACGGCCTTTACGCAATCTGGGAGAAATCTAAACCAAAATAATGACCAAATAAAATTAACAGTTTGACTAGACTATTCTTTGGTGAAACAGCTGTCACTGAGAAATAAAAAAAATATATTCTTCTATCAAAGCGTTAAATTTATATTTCCCCTATTAAAATATAGTTTTTTAAATTGAAAATTGACAAAATCAATAAATAGAAATAAATTAAATTGTGGATAGTAACATTTAATTAATACATCTATTACACACAATTATCCACTGTCCTGTACTCTAGTAAGTAACTCTCCCGACCCGTGGATTGCAGGTTTACACACAATTATCCACTGTCCTTCTGTACTCTAGTAAGTAACTCTCCCAACCCGTGGATTGCAGGTTTACATACAATTATCCACTGTTCTTCTGTACTCTAGTAAGTAACTTTCCCAACCCGTGGATTGCAGGTTTACACACAATTATCCACTGTCTTTCTGTACTCTAGTAAGTAACTCTCCCAACCCGTGGATTGCAGGTTTGATTCCCGCTGGAAACCAATATATTTAAAACAAAATCCTGCTCTGGTTTTTACTTAAGGCCTCTTTAACATCTTTCTGGTTTGTTGGAAAAGATTGCCACAGGGCAATACACCCGCCAGGCTGTACTGTATACAACGAAAGAGTAATAAAACAGTACAATGCATTTCTATATTTTATTTTCAATACGCGCTATATATAGGGTCTTTCAAATTGAGCGGTTTTTTAAATTCAATATTTTTTTAATTCTTGAATAAAACGCACAATTTGCTTTGATTTAAAAAAATCTTTTTATTGGTCATTGAAGTATAATGTATGACATTTAAACAAAAAAAAACGATATCCGCCAAATGTCCACCTCTTGCAGCTCAGATGTTCACTCTTTTGCTAAAGTTTTTGATGACATTTTGGCATATTCTAACTCGCCAATAACGCGAATAATTTCATCCTTCAGCTCAGGAATTGATCGGGGGTCATTCTTATATACCTGGCTTTTCACGTTACCCCAGAGAAAATAGTCCAACGGTGTCAGATCACATGATCTTGGTGGCCAATTAACATCACCGTTTCCGGAGATTACAATACATAAAATAATTCTCAATTTGAACGCGTTGTATTGTATACGACTCCATTTTTATAAATGCCATATATTACGCTTCTCAAATGTCACAAGACCCGTGCAAGTTCGCGACGCCATCTGTGTTTTATCCAAGGATTAAAATAACCGCTCAATTTGAAAGACCCTATACTACTTAATTTTCTCGAACTTTCAAACTTCACGCATATGATTTAAAGCGTGCTCTAGGACATCACCGTGTAGTTAATTTTGTAGTTGATCGTAGGCAGAAACAGCTGAGCATGTCTGTTATTTAATTAATGTAAATCTTTGGTAAAAATCTTAATTAAATTAAAATGTATTCTCCCTTAACATTTTCATTAATTAGTGATGAAATATCCCGTTATATTCGCGATATCCTGATCCGCCCTCCGACCCCTCTGACGCTCCCAGAATTTCCATATCAAATTCCCCAACCACCCCTAGCGGCCCGCTCTGTTCACGGATTAATATTTCCGTTTGAAGTTCTTTTGTTCCCGCTGCTTTTCTGTTTCCGTGTTCAACTTTAATGTAGCGCCGCGGGGGCGGTTCTAGGGGTGTGGGCGGAAGACGTGTCACAGCTATTCTGTTGTTTCGTGACAGTTTCATGTTATATATAATTAACTATTTCACAAAATGGAAAAAAAAAAACGTTTTATACGACAACGTTTTTTTTCCGAAATACCAATTTTAACAATCATAGTAAAATATATATTTCCGTTTGGAAGATGGAAACATAGAAAGTCAGAGAAATCGAAGAAGATGTGTGTAGCGACAGAACAGTCTGAAGCTTTGTCGTCTCTGCGCACCACGACAGGGAAATGGCATGATGGTATGTACTATGTATGTACTAGTATATAACATTGATCTTATTTTTCATCATCACCTTCACGGAATGACCTTGTTAAACGAATTTTCCGAAATGAATATCTTCCATATCTCGATGCATAAATCTTTTCTAATAAACCGCTCTTCTTTACTATACATGCAGTGAGTCTCTGGAACTAATTAGAGTCGCTCCGTCATTGGCACGTTTTATGAAGTGACTGAAAATACTTAATTTCAAATCAATAATGTAACGTGTTGCATTCAATTCCATTCACAGTGTATATTTGTTTTGTAAGTATTTCTTCATTCATTCGTTGTATATGCCCAAATCACCTTGGAGTGCTTTATTCATTTTACTTAATATTATACATCAGCCTCAAGTTCACATTCTTCCTTAATCGCTTCGTTCCGTGTTCTGTCATACGTTTTCATTCCTTGTATTTTTCGCAGTGCACACATTTGTGCAGTAACATCTTTCTGGTAATTGGAAGAGATTACCACCTGACATGTATCTCGCCAGATTTTTATTGGGTTAAACATATATCGAATTTAAATTAAAATCAAACCGACCACCGTCACGAAATTGGTAGAACGCTTGACTTCCAACCTGAGGATTTCGAGTTCGATTCTCGATATCATCCGAACATCTCAATCTTCTTCTTCCCAGTGTCATGCCAGGTCCCCCCAACGTTGAATATCACTTGACAGTAGACATAATTTCACTCAATGCCTTGACATATTTCTGGATGGGCTGGAATAAATTGCCATACGACAATAAGTGCGTCATGTGTAAAACAATATAATAATTACCCTATGTTCCAACCGCAATATGAGAGAGTATATCTTCACTTTTTTTAACGTTGTATACATCTTACGCTTTAGAATTCTATCGACAAGGTAATGTTCAGGAGAGGTTTTTTTCGTATACATATTTTCAAAAATATATTTAAATTGTCAATGCATATTCTAACTTCTGCATCTTTGTCTAGTCGGTTGGAAAATATTGTAATAGGGCAATAAACGCTCCAATTTTACCTTTGTGCAATTATGTTAAGTACCAAATAAATTAATATTAAAATATTTATTATAAAGGTTTTTTTTTTCATCGTGCTCTATGCTGAGAGCATCCTGGTCATCTGCTATGTCTCGAACTCGGCGCACCACCTGTCTCCTTCCCTCCCGGTTCTGAGGCATTTTAAATGCAGCTCAAATAGGACCTTGTCAACTCCTATATTTGATTCGTTCATCTTATAGAACACCTTCCTCTTGCTCGCCTTCCCTCATCTATCCCCGTGATCCCCGACTTTTCTAGACTTTAAATATTTTAGGATTTTTTTCTGCATATTGTAGAAAGTATTTCTATAATCTGTAATTCTTAGATGATAGAATCGTTGGTACGCTTTGCGCTCCATGGAGTACAGAACATCTACCACCAACACCTCATCTCTAAGTCATCTAGTGTGTTCCCCTCTTTATCGTCGTTCATGTATCCACTCCACACAGTGCTATGGACAATACTAGATACTTAACCAGACGGATTTTGGTATTTCTGAGTATAGACCGGTTAATCCATATATTTTTCTGACTTGCCATAACTAAATTTCACAAATACAGTCTATTCCGCTTAATTGGGAAACATTAGGACATTTGGCCCAATTAACAAGCGGCCCAATTAAGCGGAATCGACTTAACTCAAAACAAAAATACGATATTTAAGATCCATGCAAATTTAAGTAATTTAAACATAACAGAAATTGAGGTAATACTAACCAAAGAATATATTTTATTACATATTTACATAATCAAATTAGATTTTGTTATTTTTTGACTTAATATTCATTCGTTTTCCTTCTTTTTGCTTTTAAAAAACGCCACAAATCTTTTTTCAAGGCGTGGCCCGTAATCGTAAAGCGTTTTTATCTGATTTATAAGACTGTAATGAATTAAACTATGCTATATATTAGGTCCTTACATATGAAATTGGCGTTTTGTTTGGGAGGAACATAAAGTTGATTTTTTTTTAATATAATATATTTATTTAATCAAAGTATGTACCATTGCTATCTATGCACTTTTGCCATCTCATAGGTAGTTCATCGATCCCTTTACTAAAAAAACCATTCGGACGGGAATCAATAAAATCTTTGAAGTCGGTTTGGACTGCCCCATCGGAGTTGAATTTTTTCCCTTGCAAGAAGTTATCCAAATTTAGAAAAAAATAGTAATCTGTTGGGGCAAGGTCCGGAGAGTACGGTGGATGTCTTAGACATTCCAATTGAAGCTCTTCTAATTTGGTAGCCGTCTGTTGTGCAGTGTGTGGTCTAGCGTTATCATGAAGCAGCAGTGGCCTAGAGCGATTAACCAGCCTCGGTTGTTTAGCAGCTAGCTTTTCCATCATGGTTTGCAGTTGCTGACAATAGACATCTGCCGTAATCGCCAGATTTAAGAAAGCTGTAGTGAACGACACCAGCACTAGTCCACCAAACGCTCACAAGTAACTTTTTTGGAGTCAATTTTCGCTTGGGGCTGGTTTGGCTGGTTCGGCAGGGTTCAGCCATTGCGATGAGCGCTTCCGATTATCATACAGGATCTACTTTTCATCACAGGTAATGATTCGATTCAAAATCCCTTCATTATTGTGCCGGTTGAGTAATGCAACGCAGCAGTCAACGCGCGTTTGTTGATTTGCTTCACTCAATTCGTGAGGTACCCACCTTTCAAGCTTTTTCACCTTCCCAATTTGCTTCAAGTGGATTAAAACAGTTTTATCACTAACACCGCAGCCTGCAGCTAACTCGGACGTGGTTTGCGATGGATCCGCTTCCACAATAGCCTTCAATTCTTCATTATCAACTTTGGTCTCCGGACGTCCACGGGGCTTGTTATGCAGGTCGAAATTTCCAGAACGAAAACGTTGGAACCAAAAACGCACTGTGTTTTCTTTTGCGGCACCGTCGCCATACACATCATTAATCCTTCGAGCCGTTTCTGCAGCACTGGTGCCACGGTGGAACTCGTACTCGTAAATAACGCGATATTTCAAGTTTTCCATTTTGTAAACTGAGTGACGCAAAGAAAAAAAACAATTGAGGAAAAAACAAATGAATTATAATTTTCGAAACACAAATACTTGAGTAAATAGCTGTATAAATTTGAATTTGGTATTCCTAACCAAAGAGAAGATATTTGAGATCAAAGTTGCCAGTACGGCAAAACGCCAATTTCATATATAAGGACCTAATATTTCCTATAACCGTAAAGGACATGTACTAATTAGATTTTTTAAAAGTTGTTATGTCGGTCGTAACTCATATAAGTTGGAGTATCCAAAGTGTCACTAGTCGAATTAATATATGCCATCACGTCGTTTCCCTGTCGGGGTAGGCACGCTACCCGATTTTTCTATTTCGCCTCTTCTAAGTCCATACACCTTCTCATATACCTAACTCCAACGCCTTCTCATATACCTAACTCCAACGCCTTCTCATATACCTAACTCCAACGCCTTCTCATATACCTAACTCCAACGCCTTCTCATATACCTAACTCCAACGCCTTCTCATATACCTAACTCCAACGCCTTCTCATATACCTAACTCCAACGATTTCTCTGATTTTTAACTTTTCCTTCGTTCAAAATATCATTCATTTGTTCCAACAATATTTTCCTTGATCGTCCATGACCTTCCACTCACATTTGTACTGTATATTTGTTCTGTTAGTATTTCTTTTTTCATTCGTTCCACATGCCCAAACCACCCCAGCGTGCTCTTCTTCATCTTACTCAACACATCAGCCTTAAGTTCACATTCATCCCTAATCAGTTTATTCCGTATCATGTCATATATTGTCTACCCGTGTATTCTTCTCAATTTACGCATTTTTACAGCATTTATTCGACTCTTATTAGTGATTTCCCACGTCCACGTTTCACTCCCATACATCAACGTTGACATAAAACTACTATTATTATATTACCACTTGCCTCCCTGTGATGGATAGTGAGTGACCAGGATTTATATTTTATTTGATTATTCGACGTTTTAATACACAATAAAAGGATTTTTATAGCTAATTACAAAAAATAACCCAGCAGATTTTGCATAATTTTAATTTAAAATATACATTTTTTACTGGACGCTTAGCGTCCAGCACCGTGGTTGGCGAATTTTTTTAGTACAGAAAGGCAAGTGTTAAAATAACCTATTTCGAGAGTCCGGTTCGAGTATACCATATATGTTTTAATGCCCATTGACTTTGTTTACCTATCGTAACACGCCGTTCGATGTCCCTCATTATGGAATCCAAATAACAGAATTCCTTAACTTACTCCAATCTTTCATTATTCACCCATGTATCACATTTACTACTACTATTATAAACGATTATCTTAACAAATTTTGATACAGTCCAGTTCGAGTATATGTGTCTTTGTGCCTCTTGATTTTATTTATTTTATTCATAAGTCTTTCTTCATTTATTCGATCTACATGCCCAAATCATCTCAAAGTGATTTTATTCATTTTACTTAATACACCAGCCTTAAGTTCACATTATTCCTTAATAACTTCATTCCGTGTTCTATCATACGTTGTCTTTCCTTGTATTCTTCGCAGTTCACGCATTTTTGCATTAACATATTTCTGTCGGTTGGAAGAGATTGTCACACGCCAATAAGCCCGCTGTATACAACGAAGTTGTTAGACAATACAAAAGAAATTTCATATTGTAATTTGTTTTATCAAACACTTTTTATTCCACTTTTTGTAACGGTCTTGTTTGTGCTCCCTGATGATGAGGTGAAAGCCTTGAAACCGGTAGGGTTATACCGTTACCAAAAATGGAATGAACAGTGTTTGATAAAACAAATTACAATGTATTTAAACCTCCATAATGTTAATACCTCAACTATAAATAATATAGAAATTTTATATTTTTTGTAAGCAATCAACCAATCTAATTGAAGTACGAGGCGTATCCAGAAAGTAAGTGTACTGAGGCTCTCACGACCGGATGGATTTTATTTTTCGACATGTTGGCTACACTTCCGTGTAGCCTGACCCTTCCCCTCCGCAACGAGACCGGTTCGAGGTCAGTACGTTGAGAAGTGTCGACGCGACAACACGTTTCGTGAAAAATGTAAATCAATCTCCCGCCAAGTGCGAAATACGGGGCGTCATCCGTTATCTCGTTTGGAAGGGAAAACCTCCGGTTGAGGTTTATAATGAGGGGAAAACTGCATATGGTGAAAAGCTATGAATCGTACGAGTGTGTACAAGTGGTGTCGCGAGTTTAAAAACGGTCGTACGTCTGTGCATGATGATCAGGGGAGCGGAAGACCTTCAATTGTGACTGACGAAATTGACGAAATTGTTTTGGGACTGTCAAGGCATAATTTTAATTGAATATATGCCTCAAGGGAAGACCATCGACTCTGCAAGATACTGTGAGACCCTAAAAAAATTACGATGGGCGATTCAGAACAAGAGGAGAGGCATGCTGACAAAGGGAGTCTGCCTGCTGCACAACAATGCCAGACCACACGGCTAACGCCACGAAGGAACTGCTCGCCTCGTTTAAATGGGATGTCCTGAACCATTCCCCTGACCTAGCACCTTCAGATTACTATCTCTTTACCTCCCTGAAGCTGCACATGGGTGGAAAAAGGTTTTCAACCGACGAGGAGGTAAAGGAGGAGGTGGAGAAGTGGACGGAGGGGTTGGCGGGAAACTACTTCGAGGAAGGCATCAAAAAGTTGATACCCCGCTTCACCACCTGCATTGAGAGGAATGGCGACTATGTCGAAAAATAGCTTACATATGTACTACGGTAACCACGTAATTTTTTTGTTTAAATAAAAAAAATTGTAACCTACAAAAATTCAGTACACTTACTTTCTGGACTTACCTAGTAGTTAAAAAATAGTGTTACTCGATTGTTTCTAACCTCACAAAATGTATTTAAGGTTTGTAGTTTCATTTTTGGTATATAGTCTATCAACTTCATGTTAAGCCTTAAGAAATGGATTACCAAATTAAACCTTAACAGCTAAGGACAGTTTTGTTGTACGTATCATAAATGTACGTACGCAGTGTATGTAAACAAATGGAGTGTATGTATACAAACGTATGTACGTACGCAGTGTATGTAAACAAATTGAACCATCACACAAGTCGTAGTATTGTCTTGACTATATTAAAAAAAAATATCTATATGTCTGTTATTTCGAATACCACTAAATGGGTGATAATCTTACTTTTACCACCACGTGCAGTTTTTACGTTTAGAATAGTCTAGATTTGTACACATTATACCACGTATTCAGGAAGCTGAGCACTGAAGCTAAATGGGTGATAATCTTACTTTTACCACCATGCGCAGTTTTTACCTTTAGGAAAGTCTAGATTTGTACAACATTATACCACATATTCAGGAAGCTGAGCACTGAAGATAAATGGGTGATAATCTTACTTTTACCATCATGCGCAGTTTTTACCTTTCGGAAAGTCTAGATTTGTACACATTATACCACATATTCAGGAAGCTGAGCACTGAAGATAAATGTGTGATAATGTTACTTTTACCACCATGCGCAGTTTTTACCTTTAGGAAAGTCTAGATTTGTACCACATTATACCACATATTCAGGAAGCTGAGCACTGAAGATAAATGGGTGATAATCTTACTTTTACCACCATGCGCAGTTTTTACCTTTAGGAAAGTCTAGATTTGTACACATTATACCACATATTCAGGAAGCTGAGCACTGAAGCTAAATGGGTGATAATGTTACTTTTACCACCATGCGCAGTTTTTACCTTTAGGAAAGTCTAGATTTGTACCACATTATACCACATATTCAGGAAGCTGAGCACTAAAGCTAAATGGGTGATAATGTTACTTTTACCACCATGCGCAGTTTTTATCTTTAAGAAAGTCTAGATTTGTACACATTATACCACATATTCAGGAAGCTGAGCACTGAAGATAAATGGGTGATAATCTTACTTTTACCACCATGCGCAGTTTTTACCTTTAGGAAAGTCTAGATTTGTACACATTATACCACATATTCAGGAAGCTGAGCACTGAAGATAAATGCAATAAAATTGATTCACTGCACACAAAAACTGTTATTCCAAAACTGGAAGAGACTTATTAACAAATTGTATAAATTAATTGTAGCATTTATCAAATAATTTTAAAAATATATCTGTACCTTAGAGGCAGACAGATGCAAATCCAAATAGTGAGTTTTTCAGTAGAGCTAAAAACATAAGTACTTTTTTATTAATGCCTATTAAATCATTCAAATAGATAAACTGAGTGCTTATTTTTTGTTTTGTGTTGGAGTTCACTTCAAGTACTTACAGTTAGTGTAAAAATATATTTTATTTCATTACTTTTTGACCTTAAAAAAAAAAAACAAAATAAAAAGTCTTATGCATCCTTCTGCTTGTATGTGTTATCGTATTATTGGCAGTTGGGGCCAAATGATAAACACCTACTTAGCTTTTAAAATCATTATTTACATGGTGATAAATAGAAATAAATACAAATTAATTGTTTTTACTGTTTATTAAAAACCCTAACTTAAAAATAATACAAAAATCTTAATAAAGAAAGGAAAAAATAAGGTTACACGGGAAAAAATGGTTTACAGAATTTCTTCATTATTCATCTAATTTTTTTTCTGCATCTTCTGGAGGGTATTCAGGAGCATTATATTCTTTGTGTGGCTAATTTTTATAAAATAAATGAAGAGATTTCGGTATCCACCTCAGCATTTTCTCCAAATCCATAAACTTTGGAATACTCGATGGAATCAGATTTTCACGCATTTGCGGAAGTGTTTGTGGAGGGATCAAGTTCCCTCTTTTCTTTCTTCTGAAGTCTATTTTTTTTTAAACCATCGACCATAAAATTATTTTTATACAATAGTATTCCTGGTTTATCCGCCTGAGCACGCAGCCAAACGACCTGTGACATGAGGAAATCATCTCCTTTCATATTTTTTTTCCTGCTCACAAATGATGATTGTGATCCACTGTACAAAGATGATACATTCTTAAAATCCCCTCTATCCATAGAATGTACGGTATACTGATTGTCAGATTTACAATTTCTAATAAACTGTTCCCAGTCATGCGGTATGAAAATCTGAAAACTTTTTAGTTTTTCTTGGCCCGTTCAATAACTGAGTGCACAGAATCTACTTCTAGATGAGTATGACCTCGAAGTAGGAATTTGTGGTTTATAACTTTTAACTTATAAATCTTTTGCAAGACTAACCAGATATAAAACATTGAAACGGCCATATTTATGTTCTGGCCTGCGCAGTTGTCCGACCATATTGTGATAAATTTTAGCAAACATGATGCCACTTCATTAAAACCCCCTGCAGCTGTTTCATTCTTCATACAACAGTAAACTTCATATTTTGAACTGTCGTATATGGTTTCATTAAGAGCCCATAACATTCTGAGGTAAAAGGATTGCGAATTTGTTAAGAATGGACAAGGGAGATTCTTTTGCATGTCAATCAACATGATTACTTCCCATAAACTGTTTTTCCCTCTAACTTTATCAGCCCCTTTCAATTCATAGCGCAGTTTTGATTATATTACGTGAATATCTTTTCATAGCTTAGTTGATTTTTTTCAGCATCGTTTGTAGCATTATTTAGCGACATAGCATAAGTATCACAATTATCGCAAGTGTCATTTGCAGGGGGGGGGGGGGGAAAGAATAGTTAAATTTATCATTATACAATTTTGGGTAGAGCCACTCATTAGCTATTAATATTAGCGTCAGGTACATTGTTTTCTTTGCTGTGTTCCGCATACAATTTATAAAGAGATGACAAATTAAAATCAGCTCCCAAATATTTCCTACCACTCCTCTCACTCGAGTAAAGGCATTCATATGTAGGCAATAATTTAATATGATCAATTATTGACTGCTTGATAATCTGGCTTATCTTGTTAATTGGTGGGTGTCGTCCTCTCGCATCTGGAGGTAGCACTGAAAGTATAGATTGCAGTTTTTCAATAGTGCTAGGATAACAAACTTACCTGTGACACTGAATGTATTTAACTATTGACTATTATTACGAGTGCGTGCACCTACTGCGAGATAATACATTCTAGTTTTATTTCTCACACCAGTTCTCGAGTTATCAGTCGGTCTAGATCGTGCAACATCTATTCTTTGATGTGAAATAGAGAAACAATGAATTGACGTTGCAGGTCCCAACTCTCGGTTCACCAAAACTGCTGGCGAATTTCAATTCTTCGCTGATGCGTAATGTTATTGCAGCCTTTCTTGCATGTTATACTGCAACGTTGTTTTAATGCCTTTACAAGATTAAATTTTGAATTTGAAATGGATTTATATTCCGATCCTTTTAGACGTTCGGTTTGAGCTTCCAATCTTCTCCACTGAGTGTATTCATCACTCGTTTCCTCCCCTAAGTCATTTCCTAACCATTGATAATTTAACCGGAATAGAAATATTATTGTCATGTTCACTGTCACTAAGAGATCCGCGGGAACTCTGTTAAGTCCAGTCAGGATCATCATCAACTTCTTCTACTGATGATGAGTCATATGCTGCATCAACTAATTATAGTTTTGGAGACATTTGATGGTGGTATTTATCAAGCAAAGAAATGGATTGTAAATTATGCTTATTTATATTAGCCGTTGAAGAATCTGTCAACAAAAATATATAGATTAATTATGCTAAATAAATATCACTTATAAACAGTTACATTTTTATCTAATAATAATTCATATAAATAATTGTGTCTACTTACATTGTAAATTTTCTTACAGACGGCTAGACAGGTCGCAAATACTATAAAATAGTAAACATTTTTGACGTTCCTGGCGTGTGACAATATATAAGTACTTCATCGGTCATTGACCCTGTATGTTTACTATTTTAACAATAATTAATTTAATTTAATTATGTTTAACAATTCACTTATTTATTTTGACAATTATTTAGGTAGGTATCCTACAATAGCATTATGACATCAGTACTAGATTTGTTCAGACTGTTTGTACCTGGCAAAATGTTATTATTCACATCTACATAATAACATAACATGATATATTGTCTCATACAGAAAATCAACCATTATATTGTACTATAAAAAGTAGTATTTTAAATTAACATTAGTATGTGAAATAATTGCCAACCCTTTGTACTTACAGTTTTGAGGTGCTGTTTCTAAATCATCTTTAGACTAAATTCATAGCGATTTGTAATATTTTAATTGTTCTAGAAGACATGTTGACAAATTATTCTTGTATAACAATGTGTTACAACGATAACTATTTAAAATCCAACAATAATAGTCGAGTAAACGCGTCATAGCTACTAGGTTAGTCAAAAAGTTTTGAAAGCGACATCTATGGAGCAGTAGAAAAACCAAAATTTCTACGCCATTTTAATATTTCATCTTTCATAAGAACGTACTCAAAATTTCATTTCGATCTGTCAATTCATTCTTTGTTTACAAGCCATTTGAAGTTGACGTGTCAGTGTATTTTTTAACAATGGAAAAATCCGAATATCGTGCAGTGATTAAATTCTTTGTTTTGGAAGGTTTATCGGCTACTGAGATCCATGCAAAGATGGTGAAAGTATTAAAGGAGTCTTCTCCTTCATTTCCAACCGTTCACCGATGGGTTTTGGAGTTTAAGCGTGGCCGTACAAGCGTTGAAGACGATCCACGCTCAGGACATCCAAAAAGTACATCAACACCAGAAATATAGCGAAAAAACAGGATATGGTTTTGAAAGATCATCGATCGACTGTGGATGTGATAGCTAACACCATAGGCATCTCACATGGAACAACATGGCATATTTTGGCTGAAGTTTTGGGTTTCAAAAAACCGTGTGCACAATGGGTGCCGCATTTGCTAACAATGCAACAAAAACACGTTCGAATGCGACTTTCAGAGCAACATTTGGAGCAATTTCGAAAGGATAAAAAGGATTTTCTGCGTCGATTCATCACTATGGATGAGACTTGGGTCTACCACCATGATCCTGAATCAAAACAAGAGGCTAAGGAGTGGTGTGAACCAGGCACTTTGGCTCCGAAGCGAGTACGTGTCCAGAAATCGGCCAAGAAGGTGTTAGTCGTCAGTAGATTATCTCCAAACTGGTAAGACAATCAACTCTGATTATTATTGTGACCTTTTGGACCAGTTGGATGAAAAAAATTGTGAAAAAAGACCCGGTTTGCAGAAGAAAAAAATCATTTTTCATCAAGACAATGCACCTGCTCACACTGCTAGTATATACAAAAAAGATGCAAATCCAAATATTTTAGAGGCAGAAGGGTGCAGATGGATTTGAGTATTTTCTCCAATAATACAAATGGATGCAACTCCATATGCATCCTTCTGCTTCTAAGCTCCTTCTGGTATTTATATCCTTTTAAAATTCTAAATTCTTAACCATAACATGTAGCTCTTCCATCTTTCTACCACTAAAAGAAAAGGTTATTGCCACCATTATTCCATTAAAAAGTCATTTTATGAAAAATGGTCTTTGCATCCGTCTGCCTCTCAGGTACAGAAATTTGAATACATAATTTAGTACTATAGTGAGCTCAAAATAAGCGTTTTTATATAATACGTATTAACAAGTCTTGCCCCTTATCTTGGCAAAGTTCAATTTATCCAAATATTAACATTTTTCTTTGGTGATTACTTGTTATACTCGTATGTTACGTTATGAAGAAAAATTGAGGAAAAAAAATCACAACTTTTCCTTATAGTTTTTTTTATATGTAACACCCACGTTACATTGCCAAAATATCATTTTTTATAAAACACAAAAAGCGCTATAAAATGATTCTATAATCTAAAACAAGAACAATATTTACATAGCTGAATTACAACAAATAAAATGGTTTGAATATTTTTTCTCTATATGTAGTGATTAATAAGATATTTAAAGATTATTTATCTCAATTTTCAAAACGCGCCCACGCATGTTAACCCGATGTCGTTTGAAAGCTTGTAGCGTTGTCAATATTTATCACCAGATGATACCACTGCACACAATAGTGCATGTATAGTATTTGAATGTGTTGCCATATTTGAAATTACGTTACAGTTTCTGGTTTTTTTGTTAATCCCTAAATTACTGTAACACCTGTGTTACAATGCCATGATAAGGGTTAAACACTAACTTCTCGTATGAATAGTGAAAAAATCCTTGAACTTCTCTAAAAAAGGATCAAACAGGTGTCAAGAACATAAAATAATAAAGCGACTATGTACGAGTACTATAAGAAGTCACTGTAATAAAATGTTGAAAGTATATATTTTTCATCATTACCATCTATCCCCAACTTCTGACCTAACACTTAGTCGTAAACTTTCTCCGATCCGGACATACAACCTTTGTGAAACCAGGCTCGACCGCTAGGTTGTAAATTAAATAGTCATTTTATTATTCTCCTGTTCTTGATAATTTATTTCGCGTTGCGTTAACCCTTCCCTTACGGTGATAAAAATAATACGCGTGCTCCGGTGTTGGGTACTGAGTACGCAATAAAAAAATTGCGATTTTAAATCGGAAAAATAAGAACATTCATAGATAATCCCCTTAATTAATTATAATTGAAGTTAAAAATTATAATAATTGAGATTTATTTGCTGAAAACATTAAAAAACCATCTGAAAACATTAAAAAACGCTCACGGAACGGGCGTACGTCTAACCTATTTGCAAGTTTAGAAGCTACTAGTGGCGCGGAACGTCAGTCGCATACCCCGGCGCTTACGCCTTTGCTTGCGACGTTGAGACAATTCAGCTCCTCGCAATTCAGTCTAGTATGCAAGAGTGAAATGCGAATATAGTGTCGCGCTTCCCGCATACTATTATCGTCAAGACGAGGCACTCGCAGCATTTAAATGCGAATTTGTTTTCGATCTTTACAAAACACCTCGATGTAGTCGATAAATTCTGATTATTATTAATATTATTTTTTAAATCAATGCGTAAATATATTATGGAGGAATACCTAAAACCTTAACCTTGTATTTATTATATTTATAGAGATATTGATGGTTATTAGAAGCAACGTGTAGAAGATACCCAACACAGGGAAGGAAAGGTTAATGCGTTGTTTGTCCTTATTACAAATATATTGCGTTCTCAATGAATATAGTAGTTTTTTTAAATAATAACAATAGAAAACTTAAAAATCCTTGGAGTGCAGTGGGTCGAGGAAAAGATGAGGTACTCGTGAAGATAAATTGTTTTTAAATATTTTATGTTTACAATAATAGGTCAATATGATTGTTAATTATTTTCATTTTGCAATATTACATTACGATATCGTTATATCTATTCTTATGGAAAATACCTCATTGTCACATTCTGGTCTTGAAACTGTCGTTACATCAATTTGCACGGAGAGGTCAAATGTCTTGTAGTTAGTTGGACATTAATATAACAAAGAATATGGATACATAAAACGTCGCGAAGGATTTAGTGTTCTTTCATTGTTAACTAAATTTTGTCGTTGATATTAGTATCGGTTTACTGTTAAACTGTAAAATATCGATTTACTGTTATACTATAAAATAAAATAAAAAATGATATTTTCGCACATAAAAAAATCAAGTTATGCTTTTCTGCTACTTGCAATTAAACTCAGTAAATAGTTGTGTAGATTGAATCCATTCGTATACTATATACGTCCATATATGACAACCTCCGTGGCCAAGTCCGTAAGGCGCCTGTCTGCCTCAGACGCCGACCTGGATGTGGCGGGTTCGATTTCCGTTGGAATCCAGTTTTTTTTTTAAAGATCTCAGTCTGGTTTTTACTTAAGGCCTCATAAACATATTTGAGGAGATTGCCACATAGCAATTATTTGATAAGGTTGTACTGTATACAAAGAAAGTGTTACACATGATTAGTTCGGGCGCTGCTGCAGTTGCCAGAGGTGATATATTCAATATTAGTGGGCTTAGGTCCCGAGCTAGTGTGCTATCTGAATGGTTCTATAGAAAGTTGTCCTTTGAATTTAAATAGAAGTTGGCTATTTTAGTTAATCAATAAAAAAAAGCAATTAATAAATAAATATATAATAATTTCATAGATGACAACAAAATAAAGACAAGTATTAATATTTCGACGCAAAGGAAAAAATACATTTAAGACAGAATCATACATAATATACGAGCGTATCCAGAAAGATAGAATAGAGCGTATCTAATAACATCCCCCAATCGAGGTACACCCCCACCAATAGAGAGCGAGCTCGACTCCGAGGATATCATGTTTTTTAGTCCACACCATTGTACATCATCATCATCATCATCAATGGCGCTACAGCCCATTGTGGGCCCCGGCCTCCTCCAGCAGTCGCTGCCATTCCCCCCATTGTACACGTCAATTATAATACAAAAAATAAACGGTTAATATTAGGTGTTAACATAAGTGTGTCCGTTTTTTTTTCAATTTAAAAATGAGCACCAAAAGTAAAACAAAATGGTAAAGTTTATACGTCATTCGAAAAAAAAAATTCTGCTTTACAAGATTTTGTGTTTGCTTTTACCTTACATATACTTGCATTATTTTATTTGATAACAAGCCTTCAAAATGGAATGTCAAGTAGACGAAAGTGAGCATTTTCGACACCTTCTGTTCGCGTTCATTCGAGAGAATAAAGCTGCTAAAGCTGCTCGCGATATTTGCGAAGTGTACAGTTAAGATGCTATGAATGAAAGGACAGATGGTAGATGGCGGTATACAGTCATGTGACTACAATTCATCTGCTCAGCCCAGTCTACGGTGGTTTGAAGGGGATCTTCATGAATAATATGGTTTAAGCGGTCCTCATCGAAGTCCACTGGTTGTCCGGAACGCTACATGTATTTCAGGTGGAAATTACCGTCTTTAAAACGCAAAAACCATCGACGAGCTGTGCTTTCATTCATAGCATCTTCATTGTACACTTCGCAAATATCGCGAGCAGCTTTATTCCCTCGATTAAACGCGAACTGTAGCTGTCGAAAATGCTCACTTTCGTCTACTTGACATTCCATTTTGAAGGCTTGTAGTCAAATAAAATAATATATCTAACGTAAAAGCAAACACAATATGTTGTAGAACAGAAAATTTTCTTTCGAATGACGTATAACATTTACCATTTTCTTTTACTTTTGGTGCTCATTTTTAAATTTGAAAAAAACGGACACAAATTATTTTAACACTTAATATTTGCTAAGAAGTCAGAACAAGTCACAAGTCAGAACAAGTTACAACAAGAAATCTCCATAAAAGTAGAAAAAAATGTCATTTACTACGACAAAGCACACTTTATATATCATATTAATGTACTCGTATATACGAGTAGAATCATAGCAAAAATTACTAAATTTTACTCGTAAAATAGCCCATATGATTCAACTTCCTTGTTAGAAAAACGTAAATCGCGTTATACTCGTACTTTGGCAGCAAAATGTGACGAAATTTCGCTTGAAATGTTACAATTCAGATGATGGGAAGATTTAAGACAGTACAACGGAAGATAATGCATTCAGATATATAACACTGGATGCAGCTATAAATTTAAATGCCAACATATCTTTCCAAATCTCACCAGGAATCGAACCCTGGGTTTCGGAATACTCAGCAAACATGCTTGCAATTAGACTTTCGACGCTGAATTAATTTTGACTTACAAATACTATTTTTTTATTCGAATAGTTTCACAGTATTTGTACGTAATAAATTTTTAATATTATATCTACTCGTATGATACAGTAATTGAAAATCGACGTCGATAAATATAATTTTAAAGTAGGGCCAAATAATAAATAATTCACATATTTTTCCCCGCTCCATTCACCATTGTATTACATATCTCCCCATTTCACTCCCCCTACCTCACATCTTTTATATTAGGTTATTTACACTTGTATATAATATATTTTAGCAACTTAGTTTATATTCACCTGACAAAGAAGACGGTGGTCTTCGAAACTAGTTGTGAACCTAAATTAAACCTGTTGTGAACACACAAATATAAAATAAGTTTTTTATTTTACTTATTTTTTCCTTTTATGTAAAAAAATGACACCACAAAGTGAAACTATAGTCTTTGAGAAGATACAATAAAATAAATACTTGTAAATGTGATATATACATCGTGTTTTTTTATTTGTTGATTCAATATTGGTGGCGTGTGCAGCTTTAGGAAGCACTTTGTGATTGGTTTTCAAAATGTATGATTGTGTATGAAAACTATACACGTACAACTACATCACACTTAAAACCGGATGTGTTATTAACACATTCCGGAAGATCTACAAAGGTGTATTTGCTGTTCGTCTTCCCTTGGTAAGTTTCCTCCGGGTTTCTTGTCTAATTGCACAACCACCACCTAAGGGTCTTATCTGATTGCACAACCACCACCTAAGGGTCTTATCTAATTGCACAATCACTAACTAAGGGTCATATCTAATTGCACAACCACTACCTAAGGCTCTTATCTAATTGCACAACCACCACCTAAGGGTCTTGTCTAATTGCACAACCACCACCTAAGGGTCTTATCTAATTGCACAACCACCACCTAAGGGTCTTATCTAATTGCACAACCACCACCTAAGGGTCTTGTCTAATTGCACAACCACCACCTAAGGGTCTTATCTAATTGCACATCCACTACCTTCCTATCCTATTACTCAATTTTTTTTGTTATATTTTCAATCTGTCAGTAATAGTGGGTTCGAATCCCGAGCTAGAGCGCCCTTGAGGAGAGTCTGCACTCTAAACTGCTATCATGTATCAAATCGATTCATTCTAATTGCAAATTTGTTTCAGTAATCAAGAGCAACATTAAACGTGTTATAAAAGAACTAATTTTTTTTTATTAAAATCAATAAAGCATTTTTAAAGTGCATTTCGAAACAAACTGTTTTTGGGCAATGCCCCAAAAACAGTTATTACCAGACCGGTGTGTCTGCCTTCGGGCCATAATTTAAAGACTGCTTCTCTAAAGGAAATTACACAATATTCAATCGTGATTTTTTTTTCGATGTTTATAATATTTTCTCTAGTCGCTCCATATGTGAATGGAGTTTATCACTCATGATTTACACCGATTAAAATACTCTGCTTTTTTATGAACGAACCTTTGTAGGTCATTTCAAGTACATTTAGGTATGTTTTCTATACGAGGTCAGCTCTCACAGCTCCCATTTCAATGATCAGATTTGACAATTCAGTGTCATTCGAGGCTGGAATTTATTGTATATGTCCGGGGCATTTTCGAGGTCAACTATCAAAATTGTCAAATTCCGCTGTCTATGCCCCTACGTTTGCGGATTCACACAGCCAACTAATTAGTGACGCGTTCGTCAACAGGTTGTTAATTTTAATTTAAAAGTGAGGAGTCATTTAAAAACGATTAAATATATCTTGCCGAACGACCTGTTTAATGTTTTACGTTGTTGTATTATTGTATTTTAATTTAATATTAAACGACACTGATAAAAGTTTAACATGTGTAAATGTACCCATCAACTTGATATCATTTGTAGCGATTACTGTATATACCTACCATTCGAGAACACAAATGCTGTCACTCACGTAATGCAAATGGATGGAGAAACATTACCAAATTGTGACTCCTTTAAGTATCTCGGGTCACTCATCCATAGCGATGGAGGATGTGCAGCAGATGTAACACATAGAATTAGTGTGGGATGGATGAAGTTTAGATCAATGACGGGAGTTCTATGTAATCCGAAAATGCCAGTAAAGTTAAAAGAAAAAGTATGCCAAACGATTGTCAGATCCGCACTCCTCTATGGCTCCTAATGCTGGACGATGTATAACTCTTACTCTAGGCAACTGGAAACTGCTGAAATGCGCATGCTAAGACGGTCAGCTGGTGTGTCCCTAAGAGACAAAATAAAAAGCTCACGCATTCGTGGAAGCCTAGGTGTTACAGACATCAACAGCAAGATGGAGGAGAGGCGATTGAGATGGTATGGGCACGTTGGACGCAGAGCACCCGATCACATTGTGAACCAGGCAATCTCCATGGATCTTCCTCGAATAACAACCAGAGGAAGACCAAAGAATTCATGGGTGGTGCAAAAAGATAACCTGATGCAGAGGCACGGCCTGGGGGACGTAGTCCGGAACAGAAGAGCATACAACCTGAGGACGAGGAGAGCTGACCCCAACAGTCTTCGCAGACAATGAGTTGGGATGGAGCCAGGGGGAAAACTGTATCTATCTATTAACAATTTGTTTGCGAATTAATATGAATTAAACTTTAAAACTTTCGAGTTATATGTTTTTTCTCCAATGCCTTGCTTACTGGAAACGTAATTAAAACACTTACTAACGGGAATCGAACTTGTTGCCCCCGGCATGGAAGACAGGCGTTTTACCAACTAAGCCATGGAAGTAAGTCATCCAGTTGGTCGAATTTTTGGGCACTGCAGGACTTGTGTTTTCTTCCACTACATGTTATAGCATATCATAATGCGCATTTCAATACACACTAACGCACGCACGCATGCATTATATTTCAGACTTAACCCTGTTCGAATTAATTTAAGGCGCTTATAAGGGGACTTTTTATTCAAATAATAAACCGCACTTGGTGGGATATTTTATTGAGAAACAGCATAATACTTATTCTAATCCAAAGTCATGGAGGTGGAATGGGTGAAAGGATAAGTAAATGCGATGTATGGGTGAGTTATGGAATATTGGAGGAAGTTAGAGAAATCTAATATTTAGGTAGTATTATCGACTAAAACAAATCAAGAAATGAACTATAAATATTATTTATTTATTTTATATAGATAAATAAAAAAAATTGTTAAACTGAAACATTTTTTTATTACTAAGATATCTAAAAATACTTGATGAATTGAAAAGCATTTTCTGAAATGTTGAAGATGTTAATATGGGAGGCCCTATTCAAAAGGAGCAGCATGTGAAACGATAGAAGAGCACTGGGTAAGTTAGTTCTACTTATTTCCAAGTGCTCTTAGCTATAAATATAACTGTGCACGAGGCCCTATTCAAAAGGAGCAGCACGTGAAACAAAAGAAGAGCACTGGGTAACTTAGATCTACTTATTCCCAAGTGCTCTTCTTGTGTATAGCTATAAATAAATATAACTGCACGAGGCCCTATTCAAAAGGAGCAGCACGTGAAACAAAAGAAGAGCACTGGGTAACTTAGATCTACTTATTGCCAAGTGCTCTTCTTGTATATAGCTATAAATAAATATAGCTGTGCACGAGGCCCTATTCAAAAGGAGCAGCCTGTGAAACAAAAGAAGAGCACTGGGTAACTTAGTTCTACTTATGGCCAAGTGCTCTTCTTGTGTACGGCTATAAATAAATATAGCGGTGCACGAGGCCCTATTCAAAAGGAGCAGCTTGTGAAACAACAGAAGAGCACTGGGTAACTTAGTTCTACTTATTGCCAAGTGCTCTTCTTGTGTATAGATATAAATAAATATAGCTGTGCACAATATTCACATCGTGGAATGTTGTGTACAATTAAAAGGAATACCCAATGAGGAAAACCACTCTTCACCATTGAGTAGAGATTCTTTTTTTAATCCCTATCTATTTCTAATGGTGGGTGGTAGCAGACTACAAACCCTGCATCATGTAGTTACCAGATCAGTGACTATTGCTGCTACTTTTAATTATAATTGAATCAATGTTTTTTTTGCAGATCCTCGTGTCAACGACTGGATCATGATGTCCTCGCCGCTGCCCACGGCTGCGCTCTGCTTGACCTACGCGTACTGCTCCAAGAGCCTGGGGCCGAGGCTCATGGCCAACAGGAAGGCCTTCGATCTACGCGAGGTCCTCATCGTCTACAACCTACTGCAGACCGTCTTCAGCACTTGGCTCGTTTACGAGGTACATTGCACCATTCTACAAACTTACTGAAATAAACGTTCTGCGAACAAGTTGTTTTGCAAATAGACGCGACAAAATGTGTTGTGAACCTATCGTAATATTATAAGAAAAATGCTAATTATTTTCAATAACCGTAGTAAATAAGAGGCATAACGAACGAATTTGTGAAAAAAACACAAACATACATTAATTTATTTTCGGCCACAAAATGAGTCGTGAAATTATCGTAATATCACTAGAAAAAATGCTAACTATTCTCATTAACCGTAAAACAGATGCATAAAGAACAAATTTATGCAAAAATAAACAATATTAATTAATTTTTGGCCACAAAATGACTTCTGAAATTATCGTAATATCGCTAGAAAAAATGTTTATCATTCTCCTTAACCGTAAAATAGGCGCGGCGCATAATGTACAAATTTGTGCAAAAATCAAATAATTTTTTAGCGGATGTTTGTAATGGGACGCGATGATGATTTTGATTGTTTGGTATTTAAATAAAATACGTCAATTAGCAATGCGGAAGCAGAGAGTGAATGAATCGATGAATAATAAATAGTGATTAATGATCAATGATGCTTTATTTATCGGTAAGTAGGTATTTATACATTTCAGAACGGGGCGCGTGAGTGCGCCCGTAATATATTTTTATCTCACTCCTGTGCGTGCAGAGATGGTCGATTGAAATATTGCAGACGTCGCGAATAATATTGTGGGTAGATAATTTGTTGGCGAAAACGGCGAGACAGTGTGATGCGTTCTCTTTCTACTGTGGAATGTATCGTAAATAGTATTCGTGGGTAAACAATATCGATGTTTTGGTATGCGACCTTTGGACATATCCGAAGGTCGTTTCGTCGGTCGTTGACCGTGCGTGTTGACAATATTCAGGGACGACCGTAGTTCCTACAATTTGAATAAATTTTTGGGGAATACGAGTTATTACTACTTCTGAAATAAGTGTAAAATAGTTAATTACGAAGAAATGAATTGTAATTTGTTTAGTAAAACACAGTTAATTCCACTTAACATAACGGTATAACCACACCGGTTACAATCTAATTAACGCCTTAACTATAAATAAATTAACTGTTGTAATTTGTTTTATCAAACACTGTTTATTGCACTTTATGTAACGGTATACTTGGTTGTGCTCCCCTGTCTTGTTTGTGTTCCCCTGATGATGAGAGGTAAGGTTATACCGTTACATAAAGTGGAATAAACTGTGTTTGATAAAACAAATTACAATGTCTTTAAATCGGAAACTTTTAATAATAAAAGTAAAAAGACAATTTATATAGCGCCGTTTAGAGAGCAATCTCTCCTCAAGGTCGCTTTTACTCGATATTCGAATCTGCTATTATTGACAGTTTAAAAATATTACAAAATAAATATGTTCATAAATTGAGTGTAATGATAGGAAGGTAGTGGGTGCGGCCATTAGTTAAAATACTTTCCCGCATCTGCATATGTGCAGAAAAACATATTTGGTAAGAATACAGCAGTAAACTTACCGAAGGAAGTTGAACTACAACAAAGATACCCTTTTTTGGACTTCCGATATGTGATAGAAACACACCCAGTTTCAGATTTTTTTGACCTTACTGTATATTTTTGTACGCATATGAATTTTTTATGAGATAATGTATGAATACGGAATGAAGAGATTGGGGATGCTTGTGAAAATTAGGGATGCTTGTGAAAATTAGGGTTGCTTGTGAAAATTAGGGATACTTGTAAAAAATAGGAGTGGTTGTGAAAATTAGGACTGCTTGTGAAAATTAGGGGTGCTTGTGAAAATTAGGGATACTTGTGAATTAAGGCAAAAAATTAAGGATACTTGTGAATTAAGTGTTGAGCAAGATGAATAAGAACATGCTGAGATGGTTTCAGCGTTCGGAACGAATGGATGAAGAAAAACTTAGTAAACAAATATGTGGTTCGATCAAATGTATACTATTTTGAAATAATGATATGTAAAAGTTAGAGAATTCGTAGGGGATGTATGAGGTGTATGAATGGATATACTCGTAGATGAGGCAAATGATTGATGTGTGTCGCGATAGGAAAGTCTGGCGCTGACTCCCCTCTGCCTTTCCCGATAGGACTAGAGCGTGATAATGTATAAATTCAAATTTTATTACAGTTTAGTGTTATTTAATCCTTAATGACTTAAAATATATTGTAGTTAAATCCTACAGAAACCACGGTATAAATTATTATTATTACCAAGATAAATAATATTTGAGTTTCTTTTAATTAATTAACGTCACTCAATTTAATTAGTGTGACTTATAAGGCAATAAAAATTAACACTAATTGCGGATTTTTGTAGTCAGACATGTTAATGTACTTTTTATACCGGAATCCTTGTTAAACTTTGTCTCACAATTGTATTAATTAGTGTGTTTTACACATTTTATCTTAAAAAAAAAACTTATAACTACTTCTGAAAAGTCGTCGGGATTGAGTATTATTTTGTTGCTTTTAAATTTCGTTTTTTGAGACTTCCTTATTGATGTTATCTGGAAATCGTGGCACACTTAGATTACTGAGTGTGAATCGCCTTTTATCACATTTTGTCAACATTATTGAATTCGTTCTAGAGATTATTGTATTGTACAATATTACGCTTTCGTACGTGTTCTGTAAAACAAATTTGGGGTAAGAAAACCGCAGAAAACTTACCGAGGAACATGAACTACAAAGAAACCTTTGTAGATCTTTCGATATGTGATACCAACATATTAAGCTTTAGATGTAGTGTAGTGCTAATTTGGGGTAAGAAAACCGCAGAAAACTTACCAAGGAACATGAACTACAAAGAAACCTTTGTAGATCTTTCGATATGTGATACCAACATATTAAGCTTTAGTTGTAGTGTAGTGCTAATTTGGGGTAAGAAAACCGCAGAAAACTTACCAAGGAACATGAACTACAAAGAAACCTTTGTAGATCTTTCGATATGTGATACCAACATATTAAGCTTTAGGTGTAATGTAATGCTGATAAACAGTCATAAATTTTGATAAGACTTTTTAAATTTGTAAATGTATGGTAATCAACTTTCGTGAAGTTCTTCAGTACTCTTCATTTGCTGAAAGATCGTGATTTAATAGAATTAAGGAAGAGGGATGCAGCCTTCGTTGCTCCTTCCGTTTCCGGGAATACCACAGTCTGAACACGTCCGCATACACTTGTTGCTATTTTTGCATCCTTGCTAACGGAGCTCAGGCAAAGCTATCAATTCAATAATTACTTACGAATGTATTTATTCAAATTCCAAATATCACTTTGTGCCAATTTCTTTTAAAAAGTAAGAAAAAAGTTTAAAACATATTTTTTCTCATTTTGTTTTTATTTATTCCTCCTTGTAAAAATGTATAAATACATTTGTGCCACAATTAACAATATATCACAACCGTTAGGCCTCGGCCATATTGGTAGGAGCCTCGCTTGATGCTTAGAGCTACGCTGCGAGCTAGGCGACATATCCTAGCGAACCAACGCACCGCATACTATCGCAATGGCCAACTGCACGCTTCGCGCCACGCTCATGACGATTAGTCACCTAGTGAGTATCCTAGCGAACAGACGTGTTGGTTAATTTTATTGTGTCACCAAGTGATTTTACAAGATGGCGTAAGTTTTAATAACAGCTGTGTGTATAAAAGGGAGCCTTTGTGGAACCCATCGAGCAAATTATACAAAAATATACCTGTAATAAAATCACTTTGGAATTAAGTTGCACAGAAAGTAAATAAAGATGTTAAGTTGTAATGAAATTGGTTAATTTTGAGAGTGGCATTGTTTGTTGACTCAACTGCTCCCAAATGTCAAATGAATTTATGCGAAGCACTTTGGTGTGGCCAAGCATGAAGTCACCTAGTATATGAGTCACGTAAAACCTAGCTTAGCACCTAACGAATAACTTTGGTGTGGCCTCAATCTTTGGGAACTCTTAATCAATCGTATTTTAAAGAATTAAAATTTTTCGACTAGACCTAATTAGGCATGATGCTCGTTTTGAGGCACTGAAATAATCGTCGCCAATGTTGTTTTATTAGAACTACCTTCGTGGTCAAGAGTTGGTAAAGTCAATTCCTTATCGGAGTAGGCAGAGAGGACAGAGTGCCAGTCTCTCCTATCGCGATACACGTATTTCACCCCTTCTACACCATCCATATAGCTCATACAGTTTCTTTAACTTCTTACATTCTGTAAGCGTGATATATCTTCAGTAGCTTTCCCTTTCACGGCACTCGACACAAACAAGCTGTTACTTGTTCACTCAGTGCTTTCTTGTCTGACTCAGTGCGCATAAAATGAGTGGGATTATTTGCACCCGATTAACCTGCAGCAAAAACTACGGAAATCGTTTTC
This sequence comes from Odontocerum albicorne, assembly GCA_949825065.1. Taxonomy (NCBI): domain Eukaryota; kingdom Metazoa; phylum Arthropoda; class Insecta; order Trichoptera; family Odontoceridae; genus Odontocerum; species Odontocerum albicorne. The sequence continues at coordinate 59,636,078 of OX463838.1, read as the reverse complement.
CCCGTCACAAGATGAAATTTAAATTTCTACTGGCCATTACATTCAGAGGAAGTGATGTTTCAAGTGTAGATATCAAAAGAAAGTTTGCTATACAAGATAGTACTGTAAAAAATGTAAGAATGTTTTCTTCTGAAGAATATATGCAAACTTCTTCTTCGACTGCTCTACAGCTCATATCGGGCCTTGGCCTCCATCAATCCTCGCCTCCAACTCCTGTCTCCCGCCGCGGCCCTCCAATCTGTCATTTGTAGTAGTTGGGTCGCGTCCTTTTTCACTTCATCCTCCCATCGCAGCCTAGGTCCACTGACCTTTCTTCTTCCGCCCGGATGTCCCTCAAGGATTGTCTTAGGTACCCGTGATGACGGCATTCTCTGCACATGCCCAGCCCATCTCAGCCTGCTCAGTCTGGCATGTACAGAGAGCCTGGAAGCTTAATAGATGTTATACAGCTCATCATTGTATCTTATTCTCCAGGTTACGCCATCGTTCACGGGCCCCAGAATTTTACGTAACACTCTTCTCTCAAATGTGTCCAGCATCTCTGCGGATATTGCTGTCATCGTCCACGCTTCGCACCCGTATGTCACTGCCGTCCTAATTATGGTCTTGTATAGGGTGATTTTTGTTTTTCTGTGGACACTTCTTGATTTAATCACTGGGAGAAGAGAGTTTGTTTCCTGTCGCAATCCTCCGTTTGATCTCTATGTGTTCTTCATTTCCCTTAGTTATGGTGGATCCCAGGTAGGTAAAGTCATCAATTACCTCAAATTTATATATATATCTTTAAACTGAATACTGTGTTTAGGGTTATTGCCCGAGCTTCTAGATTGTTTCATTATTTTCGTTTTGCCTTCATTTATTTCCAATCCTGTCTCTTTGGCTGCTGTTTCTAATAGCTCGAAGACTTCTCTCACCGCTGTCAGGGATCTTTCCACTATGTTGAGGTCGTCTGCGTATCCAATAATCTGACTGCTTTAGAAGTATACGTTGGGGTTTGTGTTATTGTGGTATGTCTTACGTATTCCAAACTTAGGTTGAAAAGTGTAGGGGCTAATCCATTACCCTACTTGAGACCCTGGGACACCGTCAATTCATCTGTGAGCCCCCCTTCAATCTTCACTCTACAGGAATATACAAACATGGTGTGTGAAATTCGCTATCGCACAGCGTTTGGCTAAGAAGCTACCAACATGGTCACGCAAGTCATTTTTCTTCTTGTTCGTTTAAATTAAGTTACTATACCGGACAGGGTATAAAGAACTGTACGTAGGTGCGATGGTTGCTGCGCAGCGCTCGGAGAATTGAGTCGCGGTTCCAGAAGCATAGATCGATGAGAAGAAGGTAACGGGGTGAAGAAATTCCTCTTAGGCAGGTCAGTAGCGGGTCTCAAGTAAAACACAGTAGAGTCGGTTTGTACTGAGAATGTAATTCAAAAATAAATAGTACCTTTCTTATGAATGGTCGGTCGGTCATCACAAGCGCTCATACCCCGCGAAATATAACAAGTTTCGGGGTTTTGAGCACTGCTTAAACCGACCGGTTCGTGATCTAGTCCCGACGCCCCACCCACAAGTCCTTATTTCCATTGCGGTCGCGATCACGATCGGACCCAAACAAACATATATTTTATACAAAAACATATATCAAACATTTCAAGTACAAGAATTTACATTTCAACTATCAAAATAGTAAGGATTTACGTCAATATTACAAGTATCAAGGATTTACACAATATAACAAGATTTCTAATCAATATAACACATACAAGTCTGTACACACACAAGGATGACCGCACACGTCCATAACCTTCCCTATAATAATTAAACAAGTAAGAAAAAGTGTTTTTGTGTTTATTTAACCGTATGTTTATGAAATTTACAAATTGCTGCGTACTTAATTTGACAGGTGAGTTGCGTCTAATGGCAAAAGATGTTGCGCTATATTGTTACGAAAGATACTGCGCGTGATGGAGGGTTAAATTTTGTTTATGGTAAAATTTTGTTATGACATATTAAAATTATTATCTTTTATAAACCAGTTAAGCGTGTATGTCATCGAACATTTTTGTACGCTAATGAGAATTTTGTTTTTTTTTTTTAAATTCAATTCAAGTATTTAATTCAAAGGACATATTATACGACGCATATACATGTATACAAGTGTATATGCCAAAAAACATTTCCTTTCGGTTGGCGATTGTATTGTATTACACTTTTGTTGTATATAGTACAACCTAACAGGTTTAATGCCATATGGCAATATCTTCCAATCGTTCTCTGTTCTACATACCTGCTTACAGGACGAATATCATGGCTTAAACACTCAGTAACGCGTGGTATAGAGATATTGAACCAACTGAATGACACTTTTGATATATTCTCGGCACCGCCTAGTAGTATGAGAAGAATCCTGGCTGATATTCTTCCTAACGAATAAGCTAACGCTAGAAGTAGACCCTCTTTGTGTAACAGGAGAAATCCGTGCATAATTTTTTTTTTTTCGGAGATCTCTGTTCTACATACCAACTTACAGGACGAATATCATGGCTTAAACACTCAGTAACGCGTGGTATAGAGATATTGAACCAACTGAATGACACTTTTGATATATTCTCGGCACCGCCTAGTAGTATGGGAAGAATCCTGGCTGATATTCTTCCTAACGAATAAGCTAACGCTAGAAGTAGACCCTCTTTGTGTAACAGGAGAAATCCGTGCAAAGTGCATAATTTTTTTTTTTTCGGAGATCTCTGTTCTACATACCAACTTACAGGACGAATATCATGGCTTAAACACTCAGTAACGCGTGGTATAGAGATATTGAACCAACTGAATGACACTTTTGATATATTCTCGGCACCGCCTAGTAGTATGAGAAGAATCCTGGTTGATATTCTTCCTAATGAATAAGCTAACGCTAGAAGTAGACCCTCTTTGTGTAACATGAGAAATCCGTGCAAAGTGGATATTTTTTTTTTTTCGGAGATCTCTGTTCTACATACCAACTTACAGGACGAATATCATGGCTAAACACTCAGTAACGTGTGGTTTAGAGATATTGAACCAACTGAATGACACTGTTGATATATTCTCGGTACCGTCTAGCAGTATGAGAAGAGTCCTGGCTGATATTCTTCCGAATGAATAAGCTAACGCTAGAAGTAGACCCTCTTTGTGTAACTGGAGAAATTCATTCGTGCAAAGTGGATTAAAAAAAACACAAATATGTTCCAGAGGCCTTAATTGAAAAGTGGACTGAAACACTTTAAGGTAGGTTTCGATAGAAATAATACCTAATAAACTCAACAGAAAAATAAGGGAGGTTGAGGGAAAACAATATCACTAACAAGGGTACCATCCAAACTATGCAAAAAACGTAAATTCTGATGCAAAATGGCCTACGATTAAAAGTATTCCTAAGGGGAATTCCCCAAGAATCGTGCCTGGGGCGCCCGCTTGCTTAATATGAATGCTAACTATTAGACTGCAGCCGCCGACATTCACTCGATAGAAGTTAATAACATGAAAATATAATCTTTATTGCCAGGGTCGTACTCTGCTCCAATTACTGAGAGAGTTTGCTTCTTTCTGCGGAATGGCGGCGAGCCCTCTCTACGGGATAAACGAGCTCCACACGACTTCAAAAAACCTTGCCCGTCACGCCAGATAACTTTGTTCTGCCTTAACAATAACACTGTCCATTGAGGAGACGATTTATCTACAAAAGAAAAATCAACCACCTAACATAAAAAAAAAGATCTTCCAGTTTCAATGAAAACATCAACCCATCCCACCGATAGGCACCCCACCACTCCCTTTTGACATCAAACACAAGTCTCGACCAGAAGGCATTGAAGTGGTTGAATGTTAGAAATAGACGTCAACTTCACATACTGTCTATTGTATAATATCCTTAACTGTCCCGCCGCACCCTCTTATCTCAGCGAGAATTTTCAGCGTATTTCCAATCATGGATTAGCGCTACGCTCAAACAGAGATTGTTTATTGGCCTTTCCAGTTCACCGCTCCTCTTTCTTTACGTCGTCCTTTACTGTCCATGCAGTGAGACTCTGGAATCAGTTACAAACCAATATAAGACTCGCTCCGTCCTTGCCATGCTTTAAGAAGCGACTGAAAAAACTTTTAATTTCTAGTCAGTAAAATAACGTGTTACATTCCTGATTTTTCTTTTCCTTTCCTCTCCACCATCCTTTCTTTTCCTTTTGATTGATGATATCTCACTTTATATGAAAAAGAATTTTCGGGTGATTGTCTGTCTTTGTGGGGTTCGTGGGCATGTGCTCACGTGTATGTTTATAGATTGCGTGGGGATGAATAGTCATTTATGCGACCACGTAACTTGCTTCATTTACTTTTGTCTGGTTGGTTGGAAGAGATTGCCGCCTGGCAATAAACCCGCCAGATTGTATTGCAATAAAAGTGTTAAATAAATGAAAATAAATAAGTCTCGATAGAAGGTATTCGGTGTTTACATTTATTTATATAAAGAGATGTACAGTACCCGGCGGTGAGTAATACACATCGTTTGTAGAGCGTCGTATCTGGCATTCATACACGTGTTCCGTCGCGATTTGTCAGTCGTTACCAGACCGGACTGTTAATGCATCGTGCGACAGAGACGACGCTCTACAAACGATGTGTGTTACTTAGAAGTTAAATTAAATTATCGAATTGGATTTTGTTACGCTGTCCATCTAACAAGGCATAAATATATATGTTTTAAGGCAGACAATAAGTAATATTTTATAAAGTGTTCTTAATATTTGCATGTATTGTAATTAATTCTTGTTGATATTATAATTGTATGTATGTTACTATTAATAAATAACTTAAAACTAATAAATAAAAGAAACAAAGTCAATGGGGCACTAAGACATATACTCATATGATCGAACTGGACTGTCAAAATCTGCTAAGATAATAAATAGTCAATGCGATTTATGGATGAATAATGAAAGATTGAAGTTAAGGAATTCTGTTCTTTGGGTTGCATAATACATATTTTCTTAGATGGTGGAAGAGTTCCACAAGAGTTAAGAGGGATGTCGAACGGTGTGTAACGATAGGTAACAAAGTCAATGGGGCACTAAAATACATATACTCGAACCGGACTATAATAGTATAATAGTTTAGTGTCAACGTTGATGTATGAGAATGAAACGTGGACGTGGAGAATTACTAATAAGAGCCGAATAAATGTTGTAGAAATGCGTGAATTGAGTAGAATACATGGGTAGACAATGTATGACATGATACGGAATAAAGTGAACTTAAGGCTGATGTGTTGAGTAAGGTGGAGAAGAGCACGCTGGGGTGATTTGGGCATGTTGAACGAATGAAAGAAGAAAGACCAACAAAACAAATATACAGTGCAAATGCGAGTGGTAGGCATGTGAGAGGAAAATCAAGGAAAGTATGGTTAGATCAAGTCAATGATATTTTGAACGAAGGAAACGTAGAAATCGTAGTTGTACTCGTATGTGAATGTGAATCGATGTGGAGGAGGCTAAAGATTTGTGTCTATATAGGAAAGTCTGGCGCTCTATCCTCTCTGCCTATCCCGTCAGGGAGATTACGTGATGGTATATATGTATGGGAGTATTCATTATTTTTTTTAAATAATAGATATGATCGAAGTCATAGGTATCCTTATACCCTCGAACACTAGGCGAAAAAAGTGCCTGTGTCGTTCGAGGGGAATAGCACAGCGCGGGGTTCGAACCGACGACCTTCCGCAAGGAAGTCCAGTGTGTTACCGCGCGGCCTTATGCACCTCTCATATTACCGGCGTATAATGAACTATTTCCAATATAATGATTTAATTTATTTGAGAATAAATGAATAAATAAATATAGGTATATTGATAGCAACATAGTATGTACATAATACATTTAAATATACTTCAAGAACACATAAATTGCAGAGAATACATTAAAGACAGAAGCTATCAAAAAGTCTGGGCTCATCTAATAACATCTCCTCGACCAAGATATAGTACACCACACCGATATAGGGCGAGCCCAGCCACAGAGACACCAGATGTTTTTCAGCCCACACCCTTCAGAATAATGGTCGAGTACCTACAGAGTACCATTAAACTGGAAATGTCATTTCCTTTTACACACAGGCGAAATTTATTTGATTCTTGCGGCCAGTGAGGATCTTTTTTAAAATAAAATTTGAGTTCCATTTACTCTTAATACTTAATCTTCTCTGACTACCCCAACAGGATAACGGCGTGTTTGTATCTATGTATGTATTATTTCAATAATCATATTTCTGGTTTTTTATTTTACTTCCTGTATATCGAATCTGCGATTTGCGTTTTTTTTTATTGTAAATAATTTTGTCAAACTATAAATAATGTTCTGCCTTGAACGTTTACAATAAGAATTTTAAATATTGACAATTTCCTGCATGAAAACATATTTTATTCACCGTGGAAAAACTCGTAAAACAATCAATCGATTTTTAAAAGCTTCCTCAATCAAAGAATGTCGTATCCTCTTTACGTTAAATTTATTGCAAATCTGTTATTTGCTTATTTTAATGATATTCATCGTTTAGTGTTTTGATTAAATTTCAATACCAATAGCCCAACATTTCTCGGATTTTCGAACATTAAAACTGCTGTACTGGTCTTTGATACGTAGCCGCCTTGACTACAACTCATCGATATGGTCTCCTCATTACGCCGCCCATGCAAAAACTTTAGAACGTGTACAAAACAAATTTCTAAGATTTATAAATTTTAAACTCGGAATACCACATGAACAAAGAAATTATCCCAACTTATTAAATGCAGTGAAACTCTTGAAGCTGTGTGACAGAAGAAAAACAGCCGATATAGTACTGCTATACAAAATCATTCACTCAGTGATTGATGCACCTCACTTACTCGCTAACATTTCATTTCGTATTCCCACTAGATCCACAAGACAGCTCAATCCCTTTTATACCGAAAATTGCTATGCTAATTATAAAATCAACTCCTCTATAATTCGTATGCAAAGACTTGGATACGAGTTTTGCAACAATTTAGATAAATTTTAATATAAGTATATATACTATTCGCCAGAATATCACAACAATATTTAGAAATATCTACTAACTTTGTGCTCTCCTTTATTAATATAAATAACGTAATATAAACAAAACATTAAGGACAATGCTTTGCCTCTGGAGTTGAGTAACCCTGCATCAACATGTAGGAAGGTTTTAATTCTGCGCAGCAACTTGCATCTCGTTCTACTAATGAGGCCATGTGTTTTCTATATCTCAATATCTATCCATAAAATTCCCACAAAATTCTCAAAAAATCCAATATTTGTTCTATGTATGCGTTATTCCACTAAAAACAAATTTGAGTTCTTTACCTCTATAAAATAAGTCTTGGACAATTACGTAACTCTGCTTGGTGAAGTTTGGTAATATTTTGTGGTATACATACATAACATATATTGAACTTAAATATACATATAATTATTAAATAATTTTAAAATAATGACTCTAATCTATTATTACTACTGCTTTTTGTATCTTCATGTTAGTTTAAGATAAAGTTGTATTATTTGTCAATAATTTTAAGTACTTGTACTATATAACCTGTCACATGTTCATCTGTATATAAAGACACTGTTGTGTCGTTAATTAAATAAATAAATAAATAAAATAAATAAATAAGATCAATGTATAAACATGAAACATCTGATGAGGAAAATTGATTTATAAAAGTAAAAAAACATAATTCATATTCAGAAGACAAGATAAATTTCAAATATATATCTTGTCTTCTGAATACGAAACATGTTTTTTTTACTTATGAGGTAATTAATGGGCGAATACTGAAAGGAGCCGAATAAATGCGTACACTAATAAGAAAAGGTGTGGTGACGATGAATGACAGAATAATGTATGAAGTAATTACTTCCACGTCTTGGGGATAAGACGCATGTCTTCCTTCCAACACCATTAATTTGAACGTTAATAGTTTTTGCGGTTAACACGTTCAATGCTAACAACGCGCTTAGTGCGTTCTTCTTCGCAACCGTCGGGTGCTAACAACGCGCCTGACGCGTTTTCGTATGCAAACCAAAGATATTATGAACGCGTGTACGTCAAGTGATTTCAAGTCAAATGATTTTTTTTTTATTTTAATAATTAGTCAGCCACACGTGAATTACCTTAATAATTTGATCGCATTGAATGTGTTAAATAACAAAACGTTATTCGGTAAGTTTTATTTTATAAATTATTATTTTTTTTTAATTAAAAAATACAGTGGTTTTTTTCATTAACAAAAACTCGTTAGATTATTTTTTAACTCTTTTTATTTTAAGTTTCTTAAAAACATGAGATCAATCGTCGTTGCTGGGCCTCGTAGTCGACAATGCCCTCATCTTCTTCTTCAATTTCAATCCTGGGGATTGGTTAGCAGCAAAGCTCTGCATCTCCTCCACTCCGCTCGGTCTTCAGCAATCCTCTTGAGCTCTGTATAGGAGGTGCAGTCCATATCGTGACATATTCGCTCCAGATTCTCTCGGCGAGGATGCCCTCTGCCAATCGATCCCTCAATCATTCCCTCCAGTATATTGTGCAGGAGATTTTCATGTCGCAGCATATGACCCATCCATTCTGCACGCCTTTCCGATATGGTGTTTGACAGGTGCCTGGGTTCTTCAATCCTGCTGAGAACCTCGTTATTTGTAATATGGTATCTCCAGGAAATCTTTAAGATTCGTCTATAGGTCCACATCTCGAAGGCCTCCAATATGTTTTCGCCTATGCACCATGTCTCGCAACCATACATCAAAATACTTCGCACATATGTTTTGACTAATTGCTTGCGGAACTTTAAGTCTATGTTGTTGGATTCGAAAATCTTTGATTTCTTAACTAAGGCGAGTTTTGCTTGGTGGGTGCGACTGTCAACCTCTCATTGCCCTCACCATTCCAACGTAAATCTCGAATCTAAATTCTAGATGCACACTCCTTCCCGCAGACATCACAAACATATGCATCCTGCTGTGACTCCTGGTAATGCTTTCGCATGTTCGCAATACGCTAACTGTTTCTCACAGACCTAGTTGTCGGGGTGCCATCAGCTCAAGAACAGATAATACTCTACCTTCCACGATCCTGAACCACCGACTTCCAGTCTTTAGATGCCCCGCACACAGTCAGCGACTCTCGCAGACTGTCCTTATAGCACTTCCTCTGCCAACCAACCCTTCGCTTGCCCATTGTTTTCTTCGTATAAGACGCGTTTTGGGAGTCTATGATTGCCCATGCGTATCACACCTTTACAACCGTACCCTCTGCAGGTTTATAGCTTGAACGTTGCATGACCGAGACATTTGTAACATGATAACTCCAGTGGATCCAATGTGATGCCACGAAGGAAACTCCGTTGGAACATTTCAAGACTCCCAATGTGCCTTTTATAAGGAACCCAAGTTTTAGACCCATAGAGAAGTGTGGGAAGGACAATGACCTTCTAGACAGATCTATTAGTTGATTGCGAGATGTCCCTGCTGTAGAATACTCTATCGTTTAGTTTAGCAACATCTGTTGAGCGCTCTTGAGGCGACTCTTCAGTTTACCTTTAAAAGAGGAATTTGATGCCAGGATGCTGCCCAGATATGTGAAGTTATGTACGTCGGGTGATTGTAATACTACCTTGATCAAAAAGTTTTAGGACTTTATTCATAAAATCGAAAATACAAGTTTATTCATCAAAATCGATATAGTCCCCTTCAAAGTACTCCTCATAGACTGCAACGCACTTACGCCAGCGCTTGATCCAATCCTCGAAACACCGCTGGTACTCAATTTTCGGTATGTCCATCAGAGCCGTCTTCGATTTTTTCATGATATCCTCTCGGGTGCTGTAACGCGTTCCGCGAAGCGGTTTTTTAAGTCGGTTGAACAGGAAAAAGTCACAGGGAGCCAGATCAGGTGAATTCAAAGGCTGCTGGAGAGTACTAGGTTAGTCAAAAAGTTTTGAAAGCGACATCTATGGAGGAGTAGAAAAACCAAAATTTCTACGCCATTTTAATATTTCATCTTTCATAAGAACGTACTCAAAATTTCATTTCGATCTGTCAATTCATTCTTTGTTTACAAGCCATTTGAAGTTGACGTGTCAGTGTATTTTTAACAATGAAAAAATCCGAATATCGTGCAGTGATTAAATTCTTTGTTTTGGAAGGTTTATCGGCTACTGAGATCCATGCAAATGTAGTGAAAGTATTAAAGGAGTCTTCTCCTTCATTTCCAACTGTTCACCGATGGGTTTTGGAGTTTAAGCGTGGCCGTACAAGCGTTGAAGACGATCCACGCTCAGGACGTCCAAAAAGTGCATCAACACCAGAAATCATAGCGAAAATACAGGATATGGTTTTGGAAGATCATCGATCGACTGTTGATGTGATAGCTGACACCATAGGCATCTCACATGGAACAACATGGCATATTTTGGCTGAAGTTTTGGGTTTCAAAAAACCGTGTGCACAATGGGTGCCGCATTTGCTAACAATGCAACAAAAACACGTTCGAATGCGACTTTCTGAGCAACATTTGGAGCAATTTCGAAAGGATAAAAAGGATTTTCTGCGTCGATTCATCACTATGGATGAGACTTGGGTCTACCACCATGATCCTGAATCAAAACAAGAGGCTAAGGAGTGGTGTGAACCAGGCACTTTGGCTCCGAAGCGAGTTCGTGTCTAGAAATCGGCCAAGAAGGTGTTAGCGTCAGTTTTTTGGGATGCTAAAGGAATTTTATTGATAGATTATCTCCAAACTGGTAAGACAATCAACTCTGATTATTATTGTGACCTTTTGGACCAGTTGGATGAAAAAAATTGTGAAAAAAGACCCGGTTTGCAGAAAAAAATCATTTTTCATAAAGACAATGCACCTGCTCACACAGCTCAAAAAACCATCGCGAAAATCAGTGAATTGGGGTACGAATTGTTGCAGCATCCACCCTATTCGCCAGATTTAGCTGCCTCTGACTTCTGGCTGTTCTCACACCTCAAAAAATTCCTTCGTGGAAAGCATTTTTCATCAAACGAAGAGGTTATAGCCGTCGTAGAGGAGTATTTTGCATGCCTTCCAGAAAGTCACTTCCGTGATGGGACAACAAAGTTGGAAGATCGTTGGACCAAGTGTATTGATCTTATGGGAGACTATACTGAGCAATAAGTTTCATTTCCGCTTTCAAAACTTTTTGACTAACCTAGTAGTCGTGTTGTTTTTGGTCAAAAACTCATGGAAATCATGTCTTTCGCGATTTCAACGCGGTCCTTTTATTGCATGAAATTGAGGTCTTTCGGCACCAGTTTTGCAGCGACACGTCTAAGGCCCAAATCACTAACCAAAATGTCTTGAGCGGATCCATAAGCAATGTTCAAGTCCTCTGCCAGCTCTCTGATGGTCAATTTGCGGTTTTCGGCCAACATTTGCTTGATTTTATCGATGTTTTCATCGGTTTTCGACTGCCACTGCGTTCGTCATCCTCGACCAACTCACGACCACTTCTGAAGCGTTCGTGCCACCGAAAAACACTTCTCCAACATTTCCAAGGTCCGCGGACCGTTAAATCCGTTTTTCACACAAAATTTAATGCAAACTCGTTGATGCCATTTTCAAACTTGTAAAAAATCGAAAACACGCACAAAGGTAGATGTACTCAGTACAGCGTAACTTTACAAATGTCAAGATATGACGCAGAAATTTGGAAGGAAATGTCAATGATAGATGTGGTAACCTAACAAAAAAAAAGAATTCCAATCGGGTGACTGACAGCGCCACACGGTGGCCGGTCCTAAAACTTTTTGATCAAGGTAGTATGTCGTTCTCTGCAGAATAAGCTAGAACTTGGGGTTTCTTCATATGTATTTCTATACCAAACATTTGGTAAGATCAATATCTAGGTAGTGAGAAATTCAATATGTAACCACTGTGTATATATATATTGAACTTCACAGATATCTAGATATTGGTCAACTGATAAAAGGTTCTATTACATAAATAAAAAAAATAATGTGAAGGTTACATCGACAATTTGAAGGTGCCTACACCGATTCGGGTTCCGTGGCGCAAGTAGGATCTCTTTTCGAAAATACACATAGATTTGAGAATGGATTGTTTATATCGTTAACTCGGCCAGAGTCCAAATATTTATCTTTGATATTTTTTTCGGAAAATAAATAAATATACACGCGAAAAGTCAACAAGATTTTGTTAGCTAACTTTTTTGTGTTATTTGTCCTCAATTAGTGTAAAGATTTAGTATAAAGTGTGAATTGTCCAAATCTTCGTAAAAAAATATAATAGAAACTTAACTTAAGGCTGTGTTCTCACTTTACTGGACCTGGCCTGCAAGCTGACTTTGGATATATCGTTAACTGACCATAGATTTGAGAATGCATACGGAACGGCAGGCTTGCATAATTTTTTTTCTGACAATATATCGATTCAGATTGTTTGGTTGCCTGCCTGTATCTTCATATCCATCGATCGTTGTGAAGTTCATAATATGATCTCGGCAAAGTTCCAACTCTGTTATGACTGAGTCGAAACAGATTTTTTAAGCTCTCCTCTTTCGAATTGATTTATTTATCTGGAAACCAAACATTTCCATTGATCACCTGCATGATTCTAAATACTCGTACTTAGGTTTAGATTCTATCTAATTTAGATTCATTTTCATATTTACTTACACCCTTGGAGATTTTTTTATCAAGATATTTGAACGAAGATTCATTTTCGTATTTACTTACACCCTTTGAGATTTTTTTATCAAGAGATTTGAACAAAGATTCATTTTCGTATTTACTTACACCCTTGGAGATTTTTTTGTCAAGATATTTGAACGAAGATTCATTTTCCTTACACCCTTTGAGATTTTTGTATCAAGAGATTTGAACGGAGATTCATTTTCGTATTTACTTACACCCTTGGTGATTTTTTTATCAAGAGATTTGAACGAAAATTCATTTTCGTATATACTTACACCCTCGGAGATTTTTTTATCAAGAGATTTGAACGAAAATTCATTTTCGTATTTACTTACACCGTTGGAGATTTTTTTATCAAGAGATTTGAACGCAGACAATTTTCAGTAGTTCCAGGAAAAAGTTGAAATCAGGAATATTTCAGGTTTCTCAATGTTGATTTTTGTGTCATTCATCATTTTGAATTTAAAACAGTTTTTAATTATTTGTGTTCTTTTTTTCTGTTTTGTACAGAAATGTTTTTACGTTTTTTGTTATATACATGTCATTACGCCGTGTCATTTGCGGGGTAAACAGAGAAAACATATCTCCACACTTATCTATCCAAGCACACAACTTTCGTCTCCTCCATATTCATACATAATGCTCTATTATTCATAATTGTCACTTTATCTTCGTTTAGAGTCTGGTACATTTGATCCGCTATGTTTTCCTCAGTCGACATCTTATGCGCACACTTTGCGCTTCTCATAAATTTTGTTGTTGATTTTCATTTTTATTGTGATATGTTTTAAAGTTTAGCTAATCTCTATTTTGTTGTGATATACGAGTATTTTAAAGTTTATCTAATCTCTGTTGTGTTGTGGCATGTTTTAAAGTTTATCTAATCACTGTTGTGTTGTGACATGTTTTAAAGTTTATCTAATCTCTGTTATGTTGTGACGTGTTTTAAAGTTTATCTAATCTCTGTTGTGTTGTGACATGTTTTAAAGTTTATCTAATATCTATTTTGTCGTGATATATTTTAAAGTTTGTCTAATCTCTGTTATGTTGTGGTATGTTTTAAAGTTTATCTAATCTCTGTTGTGTTGTGATATGTTTTAAAATTTATCTAATCTCTGTTGTGTTGTGATATGATTTAAAGTTTATCTAATTTCTGTTGTGTTATGATATGTTTTAAAGTTTATCTAATCTCTGTTTTGTTGTGATATATTTTAAAGTTTTGTTAAATCTCTGTTTTGTTGTGATATGTTTTAAAGTTTATCTAATCTCTGTTTTGTTGTGATATGTTTTAAAGTTTATCTAATCTCTGTTTTGTTGTGATATGTTTTAAAGTTTATCTAATCTCTGTTTTGTTGTGATATGTTTTAAAGATTAACTAATCTCTGTTTTGATTTGAATTATGTTTTATTTTGTTTAATTTGTATTGATTTTTTTCTCGTAAATACTGCCGCTGTTCAAAATTAATATATTCATTAGAGATGGCGCAAATGAATAACTATTATTTTTAATGCGGATCGCTCAAAATAGTTTATTATCCTTTATTGCAAATTAATTTGTGACACTTTTCCTGTTTTATTACTTCCTGGTAATAAATCAATGCGATATATAAAAATGTATCATTAATTTATTCATCTTTATGGTACTCCGCAATATATCCGCAATTGTGATGTGCACGTATTAAAGAGCGTGGTCGGGAGACAACATTGTGTTCTGCGCCATTAATCAAGTTTTAATGGTTCAGAACCACTGGAGTAGGCTCGAAACTTGATCCTCATCGAACATGTTGCTAATTTGACTGCACACTTCTAGCGCGTGCTAGTATTGTTACTAGACGGAATCTTTCTTCACATTTAGACCTTTTTTTACTATATTTTGGGTATCCTCGGGAATGGAAAACAAGCGTCTTACCAATTAGGCCACAGAGGTCGCCAATAATATTGGTAATACATAAATATCATTGCGCTCTTTAAGGCTACTATTGAGGTAGGCAGAGATGACAGATTGCCAAACTCCTGTATCGCGAAATATTTCCTTCGCCTCCCCTGCATCGCATACATAGATTTTCTCATTCGGTTTCTTTTGTATCTTACCTCTTACCTTTTCTTTCTTTTAAAATTTCATTTCGCATTTCCAAACATTCGTTTCTCAGTCTTTTGTCACCCATTCGTTCAAAATATCTGACTCATCGTGCCCTTTTGTCACCCATTCGTTCAACATACCTGATTCATCGTGCCCTTTTGTCACCCATTCGTTCAACATATCTGACTCATTGTGCCTTTTGTCACCCATTCGTTCAACATACCTGATTTATCGTGCCCTTTTGTCACCCATTCATTCAACATATCTGAGACTCATCGTGCCCTTTTGTCACCCATTCGTTCAACATACCTGATTCATCGTGCCTTTTTGTCACCCATTCGTTCAACATATCTGAGACTCATCGTGCCCTTTTGTCACCCATTCGTTCAACATATCTGACTCATCGTGCCCTTTTGTCACCCATTCGTTCAACATATCTGACTCATCGTGTCCTTTTCAAACAACTTACACGTCAGTCTTAATTGTAATTAATTCTCAACAAACTCTATTTCGTTATCAATGGTTTAGGCTTTGACTTTACGAAACTCTATATTAGAACTTAGTGGAACTTAATATGAGAGATATTTATAAGCCTAAGCAAAAATAACTAAATAATGCAAAAAATCTTAGGTTTGATAGATACATATTTTTCAATGAAACATGACACCAGTTGAACCTAAGCATTGTGTGGTGAGGGAACAGGCAAAGAAGTGGGTCTCCATAGAACCACTTCAGAGAGTCCAAACACAATCCCGGGGTTTTAAACCTGGTACGTCATAAACCAGGTTGCCCATTGGCTCAACTCTTCCAAAAAACCTAAGCATTGTGCTCTTAACAAACCACGATCATTCCGCATGAAGAGCCTCGAAATAGGAAGTAGAAACACGTGTCGTGGTTATTAATCTAATTAGTAGAATAACAAAGTAATTTATTTTAAATATTCTACTATATTGTAATTTGTTTTATCAACCACTTTTTGTAACGGTATAACCCTACCGGTTTCAAGGCTTTCACCTCATCATCAGGGGAGCAAAACAAGACTGAACTCTGTTCGAACTGGTACCGACATCAATATTACTTTTAATCCAAAAAAATATTTACCTATCGATTTTCAAGTGGAATTCTCACAATGTGATGTACGGTTATACGGACCATAATCGGACCATACGGATATCTCTATATGAGAGAGTTCGGTGTCTATCCATGGCTTTATCCTACTCAGTTCCAGCTGGGCATGCTCGGGTATAACTCTTTGAACGTAAGAAGAGATCTGCGTCTCCTGGTATACGTTGTCAGACTCGTTCGAGGAGTTGTGAGCTGTCCAGCATTACTACAAAGATTAGAGTTAAATGTTCCTAACAATTACACTAGACTGCGCCGGCAAGAACTGTTCTCAATAACATACGCAAGAACGGGGCCTTCCAGCCGCTATGCCTGTTGGAAGGGTCTTAACTCTTCTGAACGGGGACTGCTTCGGATATTGACATATTTCATATCACATTACCAAAAGCAAAAGTAAATTTTCTTCTAAGATTGAGCGCGTTAGAAAGCACTCATCAACGTACTTAAGTGACTTTGAGTATATGTGTATTTTGTGTGTATACCATATATGTACGCATTTACATTATTTTTTATTTCATATAATTTTTTCAATGTAGTTTTTCTTCTTTTTTAATGTCTTGTATTTTTCAAAGTAATCTAAGCCTGTTTTGAAAAAATAAATTAATTAATTAATAAATAACTGAAGAAAGATACGGACGGACCATAACTGAAGAGAAAAAAATTTTAGGAATTGATTATCCGCGATAGTAAACATATATTCAGTCATTTATTTCAACTAAACCGTCAAAAGCCATAAAACCCGCAAATTTGCTTATTTTTCCCCAAATGTTGAAAAATCATCTTTGCAGGCTTTCAAATATTTCACGTTGATTTTCATTTAATGATGTTTATACAAAACGGAACGTGATGCGAAACCAATATTTTTTTGATAAAAATACAATGAATTTCGCAACCAAATCATACTTAAGTTGTATTTTGGCGTGAAAAGTAAAGAGACCGATGGTCAATTTGATTAAGCAAGTACACAAGTCAGAAGTGCAAGGTGTACCTGGAAAAGGTATAACCGAGGAAAACGTGGCTGGACCAAATCTACGAGATTTTGAAAGAACGTAAAGTGAGAAGTATGAATAATAGAGGATTGCGCATGACGAGATGTACTAATGTGGAGGAAGTGAAAGTTATGTGTATAGATATAGAAACGTTAGAAGATCTATTCTCTCTGTCTATCTCGTAAGAGGCACGGCGGGTTGATATGTATGTGTGTAGTATAATGTAGTGTATAGGTTCTCAAACTTATTTGACCCAGTACCCTCTTTTCAGCAAAAAAATACACAAGACCCCCTGGAAATTTACCTTTTTTAAATTAAATAAAACAAATATGTAGCGGACGTTTTTTTACACACAAAAATGTCATGGACATATAGTGTTATAAATAAGATACGCTGACACTTAAATTGTTAAAGTATTTATTAAATTATCCTAATGAGAAGGATGAACCTGATGTACTGCCACCAGTTTATTAATGTTTTGCAGTTTGTTATTTGCAATAAAATATCAGCAAAAAATTTATGCAACTATGTGAATATTTTTTTTATTTGAAAAAGGTATTTTGGAAATAAAACAATTCAGAAAAGAAATTAAATAAAAGGTATTTAATAAAATAATTAAAATAAGCAAGTAGCCCCCCTACTTCCCCCAGGGCCAACATGGCCCCCTCAGTTCCCTCCAGTACCCTCCAGAACCTTTGATTTAGTGTATTGTTTAAATTTTTTTTTTACCTAATTGTGTTATTTTGTTTCAGTACCTCCAAAGTGGTTGGTGGGGCGATTATAATTTTAGATGCCAACCGGTCGACTATTCAAACAACCCAAAAGCTCTAAGGGTGAGTAGTGTCTTCAAACAAATTGATATTTAGTTTATTATTTTTAAAAGAAAAACAGTAATTACATATATGAGAACAGTAAAATGTGAAGCTACGAGTAAGTCACTTGAATAATGTGAAGCTACGAGTAAGTCACTTGAATAATGTGAAGCTACGAGTAAGTCACTTATCCTTCACTATTTGACCTACAAACTCATACTCTTTCATACATTCCCTCAACCACTTGGATATTAATGCTCTAACACCCTGTTTGGCTATTTTATTATCCTTCACTATTTGGCCTACAAACTCATACTCTTTCATACATTCCCTCAACCACTTGGATGTTAATGCTCTAACACCCTGTTTGGCTCTTTTATTATCCTTCACTATTTGGCCTACAAACTCATACTCTTTCATACATTCCCTTAACCACTTGGATATTAATGCTCTAATACCCTGTTTGGCTCTTTTATTATCCTTCACTATTTGGCCTACAAACTCATACTCTCATACATTCCCTCAACCACTTGGATATTAATGCTCTAATACCCTGTTTGGCTCTTTTATTATCCTTCACTATTTGGCCTACAAACTCATACTCTTTCATACATTCCCTTAACCACTTGGATATTAATGCTCTAACACCCTGTTTGGCTCTTTTATTATCCTTCACTATTTTTCCTACAAACTCATACTCTTTCATACATTCCCTCAACCACTTGGATAATAATGCTCTAATACCCTGTTTAGTTATTTTATTATCCTTCACTATTTGGCCTACAAACTCATACTCTTTCATACATTCCCTCAACCACTTGGATATGAATGCTCTAATACCCTGTTTGGCTCTTTTATTATCCTTCACTATTTGTCCTACAAACTCATACTCTTTCATACATTCCCTCAACCACTTGGATATTAATGCTCTAACACCCTGTTTGGCTCTTTTATTATCCTTCACTATTTGCCCTATAAGCTCATACTCTTTCATACATTCCCTCAACCACTTGGATATTAATGCTCTAACACCGTGTTTGGCTCTTTTATTATCCTTCACATCAGACCACATATTTAACTTTCCTCGCACCTCTTCAGACCCACATCCTTCCCTCTTTGTCTCACTCAAGCGCGCTATATCTAAACTTTTATATTTCATTATATCATACAGTTCATTCATCTTTACATTCATTCCTCCCCAAATATTTCACACACCTACTCCTAACTCTGTCCTCTGATCGCCATTAACAGAGACACGCCACAGTAGGTAATGAATCTCGCTCGCGCTTAAAATTCTTATAACTTACCAAAAATCTAAACTTAAAATCCTTATAACTTACCAAAAACCTAAACTTAAAATCCTTATAACTTACCAAAAACCTAAACTTAAAATCCTTATAACTTACCAAAAATCTAAACTTAAAATCCTTATAACTTACCAAAAACCTAAACTTAAAATCCTTATAACTTACCAAAAACGTAAACTTTAAATCCTTATAACTTACCAAAAATCTAAACTTAAAATCCTTATAACTTACCAAAAACCTAAACTTAAAATCCTTATAACTTACCAAAAACCTAAACTTAAAATCCTTATAACTTACCAAAGATCTAAACTTTAAATCCTTATAACTTACCAAAAATCTAAACTTAAAATCCTTATAACTTACCAAAAATCTAAACTTAAAATCCTTATAACTTACCAAAAACCTAAACTTAAAATCCTTATAACTTACCAAAGATCTAAACTTTAAATCCTTATAACTTACCAAAAATCTTAACTTAAAATCCTTATAACTTACCAAAAACCTAAACTTAAAATCCTTATAACTTACCAAAGATCTAAACTTAAAATCCTTATAACTTACCAAAAACCTAAACTTAAAATCCTTATAACTTACCAAAAATCTAAACTTAAAATCCATATAACTTACCAAAAACCTAAACTTAAAATCCTTATAACTTACCAAAAATCTAAACTTAAAATCCATATAACTTACCGAAAACCTAAACTTAAAATCCTTATAACTTACCAAAAATCTAAACTTAAAATCCTTATAACTTACCAAAAATCTATACTTAAAATCCTTATAACTCAACAAAAATGATTTATTGAGATTTCGATTCCTTCGTGTCGATGACACATACTCGTATGTTATTAAAGATCTTTTGCATGATTAATTTCATTTTTTTAGGAAAACTTTGTACAAATATGAATCAGTATAATGTCTGAATACAGATTTATGAGTTATTCTGAAGTAAATAATAAATAGCCACATTTAACTTTAATGAATGTAATTTTTCATAATTTTATTTGTATAAATTAAGGCATGATTTTCCTTATTATCTTAATTATAGTAAATTACCGTATTATTGAATGTTTAAAAAAGACTTAACTTAATTTATAGGCATGGAAAAACAGTTTTGTTTTTTTCTCTCTCATTCTGTAGAGTTTAGAATGATTTTTTTGTGTAGAGCAATTCCTTCATATCTTTTTATTCGTCTTTCTTAATCCTTATTTTACCTTATTTCAAATTTTAATTTCCTTGGTCTAACCATATTTTTCTCAGTCATCCTCTACCTCTCTTTCCCTGGCTCCATCCCAACTCATTGTCTGCGAAGACTGTTGGGGTCAGCTCTCCTCGTCCTCGGGTTGTATGCTCTTCTGTCCCGGACTACGTCCCCCAGGCCGTGCCTCTGCATCAGGTTATCTTTTTGCACCACCCATGAATTCTTTGGTCTTCCTCTGGTTGTTATTCGAGGAAGATCCATGGAGATTGCCTGGTTCACAATGTGATCGGGTGCTCTGCGTCCAACGCGCCCGTACCATCTCAATCCATCCGCCTCTCCTCCATCTTGCTGTTGATGTCTGTAACACCCAGGCTTCAGTCATCCTCTACCATGACTTCTTAAATATACAATTAAATTCTCCTCTTCTGATGCGAAAAGTATACTATATAATAATCGTTCTAGTATACTGAAAAAAACTACCTTAGCAATTAGAATAGCCTAGCATTGTTACAATAGTAAAATTCATATTTTTTATTTACAAAATTTGAACATCGATAACCATCATTTTACGCCACTGGTACAAAGAACTGTATAACATAGGTGGAGAGCTGCTGCTCGATACTCGGAGAATTCAGTTCACGTTCAGAGACGTAGATTGGTGAAAAGGTAGCAGGGTGAAAAGATTCCTCTTAGGCAGGTATTAGATGATCGCAAGTAAAACACAGCAGGCAGGGTGAACTGAGAAGTGATTTTATTTATTTGGCTTTGACCATTCTTATGAACGGCCGATCGCTCATCGTAAGCGCCATTTTCCGCCACTGCATGCGCTCACACCTCGCAAAATACCACAATTTTCGGAAGTTTTGCGCAAGCAGAGGCCGGCCGGCCAGCGATTTAGTTTCGCGACGACCATCCATAAGTCTCATTTCCGTTGCGGTCGCGACGCTACGCGGACCCCAACAAACATATATTTTACATACAAATACCAAATAACATCAAGAATTTACATATCAAATATCAAAGAAATACACATACAATATTGTTACAAATAAGATACATGTCCCGGGTGACGCATACGTCCGATACAATAATTTATGGCGTTTCATTATGTTTTAGTTATTTATGGTTATTTTTCTAAAAACAGATCATTTTTATAATTTCAGATGGCTGCAACATGTTGGTGGTATTACTTTTCTAAATTCACGGAGTTCTTCGACACATTTTTCTTCATTGTCAGAAAGAAAAACAACCACGTATCTACCCTCCATGTGATTCACCACGGTGTCATGCCTTTCTCTGTCTGGATGGGACTTAAGTTTGCTCCAGGTATGTAAATATTTTATGTATAATTATGACAAAGACAATTAATGTTACACCATTAACCCTTTAAGTGACGGAAGTTATTAGTAGGCAGGCCGTGATTTTTTCAACAAAAATAAAACCTAAAAAAATTATATTTTTTGTATACAGATATAAAGGGTATTATGAAAACTTACCAAATATAAACACCGTGTGGTGTTTGAGCTGCCGTTCACTTAGAAAAACACAGTTTAAATATTCACAAAATGTCAGGGTTGTCACAACTTGACACAGAAAACATATTTACTTATAAATATAGTGAAATACAATAATGTACTTTGTAAACTAAAATCAACAAATTATCTGTATGATGTATAATAAAGCGCAAAAGGTAAATAAACTATAAAATAAAACCGTAAAAACTATATATAAACATCGTATTATGCCGCAAAACTACCGCCAATAACCAAAGAATACATGAAAACACACTTTGTAAATAAATACTTTGAAAATTTTACAAAAATAACGCACAAAAGTTAAAAATCATCCATTGAACAAAACTGCAAACGAAGTCATTATAAATCATTGCACTTACGACACAAAAAACTGTAGTCGGTAACCCTGTATCAGAGACACGTATTGACTGTCAGTGAAAGCTTTTAGAAAGATGACTGTAGCTTTGATAATATCGGTAAATTGTAATATTTTAGTATTTCTTGACCATCTCAATAGATGTCCCTATGTGTTCTAATTTATAAATTAGTCCAATTGGATTTGATATTGACTTGCAACAAGCTCTAAAAAGGACGCGTTTACGCGCTCTTTTTGTATGGCCGGCCTGGCGAGCACTGAATCGGAGAGCGCCTTAACGCGCTCGTGGCAGCGAACCGGTTAAGAAAGTATACTCCTCGTGGGCGCTCTAACTCGGGATTCAAACCCACTATAATTGACATTACAAAATATTACAAAGAAAAAAACAAGTTGAGTATAATATAAGGATAGGAAGGTGGTGACTGTGACCATTAGATAAGAAATGTCCCAGCATCTGCATGTGTTTACAAAAAAACATACTGTTAAGAAAACCGCAGAAAACTTAACAAAGGAATATGAACTACAAAAAAAACCTTTGTAGATCTTCGTATGTATGATAGTAACCATTTGGCTTTTGGTGGAGTCTATTGTATATGTGTAGTGTTCATATATAATCATAAAATTTGATCAGACTTCCTAAGAAGGGTTGTCTTCGAGTGTTTCCCAAAGCTGCACATGCCATCCGTATTTCTAACACTTTGAGGCAGACAAAAATCAATTCAATATATATTACTCGAAAAAACAAAAGTTGATGTAAAACAAAGATCGTGAATTCATTAAATATTAAGCAATATTAACATGACTATTGCAATAACAAAATAAACACATCAAAATAATGGATAAAAACTCTGTAATATACCAAAACCAATCAAGAAACTGACTTTATCATGGCATTGTAACACAGATGTTACACTAATTTAGGGATTTAAAAAAAAATCCAGAAACTGTAGCGTAATTTCAAATATGGCAACACATTCAAATACTATACATGCACTATTGTGTGCAGTGGTATCATCTGGTGATAAATATTGACAACGCTACAAGCTTTCAAACGACATTGGGTCAACATGTCTGGACAGCGTGGGGGTAAATAATCTAAATATCTTATTAATGTAGAGAAAAATTATTCAATCCATTTTATTTGTTAATAATTCAGCTATGTAAATGCTGTTCTTGTTTTAAATTATAGAATCATTTTATAGCCCTTTTTGTGTTTTATAAAAATTGTTATTTTGGAAATGTAACGTGGGTGTTACATATAAAAAAATAAATAAAGAAAAGTTGTGATTATTTTTTCCTCATTTTTCCTTCATAACTTACCATATAACAAGCAATCACCAAAGAGAAACGTTAATATTTAGATAAATTGTTCTTAGCCAAGATAAGGGTTAATACAATTAAATATTGCACACAGCTTGAGGAATATCCAAATCTATTTACAGTACCAGGCGGTATGTAATACACATCGGTTGTAGAACGTCGTGTCTTTCGCACGATGCGCTAGCGGCATCGTGACTACGATACCGGACTGTTAGCGCATCGTGAGAAGACGCTCTACAAACTATGTGTATTACTTACCGCCAGGTACTGTAATCCCAATTTTCTTGAAAAATTCAAACAGTGGAAAACAAATCACGTCTGGCATCTACAGTAGCACCTGAGCGTTTTATGATATAAATTAACTGAATATTGAACTAAGTTTCTCGTTGTTTTCATCCTAACACAATGGCTTCGTTTATCGAAGACTTAGAAACACCTTTCATACAACGGAATCCCGCTTGGTTATCACTTTGTAAATTATTTACTTGCGTTTTCTGACTGACCACCTCGAGTATAAGTGGGCTTTGAGAGCATAATCTGCTCCATTTCCTGTGATTAGTCTAGCTTCAACCTTCAGTGGCGTTTATAAATTCAAAACTAAATCACACTACTTGTTTTATTCAAGTAACATACTTACTTAAGGATTTGTCTTGTATAAAGAAGTTGTTTCCAAACTTTTTCCACGGCACCCAAAGTCAGAACAAACCATAGCCAATAGTGAGACAGTGATTGCACGTGTCGAGCGCCATGAAGTATTAGTGTTGAAATGCGAAATCTAGCTGGCACTTCAACCAATAGTTTGAATGGTGTCTGTTAGATGTCACTTTCTATCATCACATCAGTATATTGATGATCCGATTCAAAAACCACATCTCATTTCAGTGAAAATATTATAATATTCCGCAGTGCCCCTGTAAACTAGTCGCAGTGCCCTGGGGTGCCACGATGCACACTTCAGAAACCACTGGTGTAAAGTATCTAGAGTCACATTTTGCTTTTCTTCTGTAAATTATTGATTAACACTTATTTAGGTTGCATGTTTTGAAGAATTAAAAATGTTGAAGTTAAAACAGGGTCTCCAATCATGTATTTGCAATGAATTACACTTTCATTGTATATAGTACAATCTAACGAGTTTATTGCCGTGTACCAATCTCTTTCAATCAACCATAAAGATGTTAACCTTTCCCTTTCTGTGCTAAAAAAAATCCGTCCGTTCCGGTCATGTGTATTCAATACACATGTAAAACTGAGCAATTTAAAATCGGAAAAATAAGAATATTCATAGCCAATCGCTTAAATTAATTAAATTTGAAGTCAAAAGGGATAATAATTGAAATTTAATTGCTCAAAACATGAAAAAAACATTGGACGACGTTCACAAAACGGACGAAGCGACCACCTCAAACGAAAGCCCACTGCCTACTAAACGAGAGAACTGAGATTCTATTTCTTGCATTCCCATATACCGAAGTAGAGTGAGAGTGAGACGTGAATAGCGTCGCTTCCTCACCCATAGCGGTTTTTTAGAATGAATATACCTACACCACACACTGGCACACGTTTGATTGTATTGGTGAATTTATTCCCGATTTTCACGAAATATATCTGATGTGGCGGATAAGGGCTAATTATTATTAATATTATTTTTTCATTCAATACGTAAATGTATTACGGAGGAATACCTAAAATCTGAACCCAGTATTTATTATATTTATAGAGATATTAAAGTTTTTAGAAGCAATGTGTACTAGTTATACATCACAGGACAGGATGGGTTAAAAAAAGTCTTAAGTGAAAAACATGCTGGAAATCTTTTTGAAATAAAAGCTAGTTACCAACAGGAATCAATCCAACAACCCCTTGGCTCGGAACACAAGCATTGTACCAACCAGGTCTGATCTTTTCTGCGAAAATACGCTGAAAACAAAATTTGGCAGCTTAGAACTGAGTTTCGGATATGAATACGAGATGCTAAGTGGTAAAGCTCAGCAAATATTAATTCCATTTATGACATCATATTTTTGCGAAGCTGATTTTATGGCGGTCGCTGTAATAAAAAGCAAGCATCGGGTGCATCTTGTTTGATTCCAAGATTTAAAAAAATACACGGTGAACAACAGGCTCACTTGTTCCACTAATCATAATATAAATGGGCCAAAACCCGTACAATGGTTGTCGTCAAAGAAAGAATACGAGAATTGAATTTTGAATACAAGAGAGCGAGAGAGGAATACTTGGATTCTCTCCGAAAGTAATTCGAAATTTGAATCTCGATGGGTCCGTGATACTAAACGAATTTTAAATACCTCGCTAACAATTTTTGAACCGGTGTAAAAGGGGACGGTGTATAAATGATATATATATATAAACAAATTTTACATTTATGAATATATATTTTCATAAATGTAGAATTTATTTTACTTCCGTGAATATTTAAATAAATAAATAAATATAGGTTTATTGACAGCAACATAGTATTTACAAAATATATTTAAGTAACACTTCTAAAACACATAAATTGCAGATAATACATTAAATACAGAAGCTATCAATTTCACGGGTTGCAACTAGTAACCATTTATTTGTTCTACGATATGGTTGTTCAAAATATGTACTTATTATAGAAATAATAAGTACATATTTTGAACAACCATATCGTAGAATAAATAAATGGTTACTAGTTGCAACCCGTGAAATTGATAGCTTCTGTATTTAATGTATTATCTGCAATTTATGTGTTTTAGAAGTGTTATTTAAATATATTTTGTAAATACTATGTTGCTGTCAATAAACCTATATTTATTTATTTATTTAAATATTCACGGAAGTAAAACAAATTCTACATTTATGAAAATATACATTCATAAATGGCAAAAGTTCTCTTTTTTGTGTATTTTAAATATTTAACATTTATTTTTTAACCTAACCGCAACAACATAAGTGCAACTTTTAGTTGTGTTCTAACTTTGGGTACCATGGAAAAATCCTTAACCCTTTGCACTCGAATGCCGCCATAGAGGCGGCATGTATGATATGCCGTATTAGTCAAGTGTCGCCGCTATGGCACCAAGAAGATAAAGTCTTATTTCTCAATATTTTTAATATATTGGGTTTTTCAGTTTTCAATATTATTTAACCAAGGATCATATTAGTGCAATTTAATAATAATTAGTTACGGAATTAATAAAATGATTGGTTGATCAATTAGTGTAGGAGATTATCGAGGAGATACTCCATTTCGACGACGCTCCGCTACTCTCCCTACAGAAGACCGACTTATAAATAAATAGCATATTCTACGTTCTGGAACTAAGAAGGACTCTGCGCAGTATGTTCCAATAGAAACGTTCCGGGTGGAAGAAAAGAAACACGATTATACTGCGAAACCTGCGAAAGTAAACCTGGACTTCACGTCGGGGATTGTTATGTAAAATACCATACAATGAGAAACTTCAAATAATCCATTTTCATGTCCATTCTATTCCTTACGTACCTATTTTACCAAAACAAAATAAAAAAATAAAAAAAAAGAAAGTTTATTTTTATAAATTTAATTATATTTCAACGTAAATGTTTTTTTTTCTTAAAAATGCTTCGAGTTGGCGGTAGGCACGTAACAAAAAGCTCTCTAATGCAAAGGGTTCAACATTAAATGCGCTGGGAAACAAAAAAGTTTGGTAACCACTGAACTAGTTATTATTACTGTCATATCTTTTTTTATTGCTACATAACACATCGATCAATAAGTCCCAGGACTAACCAACATATGGCGCCTCCAATAACAAATCCATACCAATCTCAGTTAGTACCAACCTTTAGAAGTTACGTGTCAAACTTTCATGACATTGCAACATTGTGTCATTGAGTTACAATGGTTTTAGTGATGCTACTGTTGCTATTTTCAAAACAATGGAAAAACCGAATTTCGTGTGTTGATAAAACATTGCATTTTAATGGGAAAAAATACCGTTCAAACTCAGCGATGGCTTGAGAAGTGTTATCCGGGCTCTGCTCCGTCGAAAACAACCATTTGTCGGTGGTATGCTGATTTCAAACGCGGTCGTACAGACACAAATGATGCTGAACGCTCTGGTCGTCCAAATGAGGCTGTTACACTAGAAAACATAAAAAAACCCTCATAAAGATGAAGGAAAATCGCAAAGTAAAGTTGCGTGAGATAGCTGACATCCTGAAGATATCATTTGGTAGTGTTTACATTATTTTGCATGAACATTTGGTCATGAAATAGCTTTTTTCGAAATGGGTGCCGCGTTTGCTCACAACGGAACAGAAACAACAACGCATCGAACGCGGTGACGATGGCCAAATTGCGTGAGTTGAAATTCGAATTGCTTCCGCACCCACCGTATTCTCCAGATTTGGCCCCCAGCGACTATTGACTGTTTGCAGACCTCAAAAAGATGCTCCAGGGAAAGAGATTTGGCTCCAATGAAGAAGTGATTGCCGAAATTAACGCGCATTTTGAAACCAAATATAAATCGTTCTATACGGCTGGCATGGGAAAGTTAGGAAAGCGTTGGAATGAATGTATCGCTCTTGAAGGAGACTAACATATGTTGATGAATAAAGAAGAATTTTGGCAAACAAATGTTGTTTTAGTAGTTAGTCCCGGGACTTATTGATCGATGTGTTATAAAATTTCGATAAACATAATTATTGTCCAACTACTAATCTCTGTGTACATACTAAAATTACTTCATATGGGAACTTAATTGTGTTTAAGTATGACAAAAAAAAAAACAATAGATATGACTCATTTGACTGCTGAGATATCACTTACAATGTCTATAAATAATCCATCAACATTGACCTCATTTTTGGTACAGTTTCGCCCAACGAGCACTTGACACATGCTCCAATTTATGTTACATACCAGGATACGTAACAGAGAGCAGAAACAACACCTGTTGGCTTAATAACAAAACAATAACAAAGCTAACATGTAAGATTGTATTTCCTTATGTAATATTGTTGTTACCATTCTTTAATATTGTATTACATAAGGGCCAATTTTATGGAAATGAATAAACTCACTGACCATGTGAGTGAGTGATGTAGTCACATTTACATAATATTCATAAAAATCTTATGCGCATAAATTATACAATGTCAAAATATATATGTTGAATTATGACAGGCAATCTGGAACTTGGGTTCGTGTTCTTACATTTGCTTGACATCATTTTTAGTCCATTATTCTCGCAAGATATCCATAATATAATAGGTTAGTCAAAAAGTTTTGAAAGCGATATCTATGGAGCAGTAGAAAACCAAAATTTCTACGCCATTTTAATATTTCATCTTTCATAAGAACGTACTCAAAATTTCATTTCGATCTGTCAATTCATTCATTGTTTACAAATCATTTGAAGTTGACGTGTCAGTGTATTTTTTAACAATGGAAAAATCCGAATATCGTGCAGTGATTAAATTCTTTGTTTTGGAAGGTTTATCGGCTACTGAGATCCATGCAAAGATGGTGAAAGTATTAAAGGAGTCTTCTCCTTCATTTCCAACCGTTCACCGATGGCTTTTGGAGTTTAAGCGTGGCCGTACAAGCGTTGAAGACGATCCACACTCAGGACGTCCAAAAAGTGCATCAACACCAGAAATCATAGCGAAAATACAGGATGTGGTTTTGGAAGATCATCGATCGACTGTGGATGTGATAGCTGACACCATAGGCATCTCACATGGAACAACATGGCATATTGTGGCTGAAGTTTTGGGTTTCAAAAAACAGTGTGCACAATGGGTGCCGCATTTGCTAACAATGCAACAAAAACACGTTCGAATGCGACTTTCTGAGCAACATTTGGAGCAATTTCGAAAGGATAAAAAGGATTTTCTGCGTCGATTCATCACTATGGATGAGACTTGGGTCTACCACCATGATCCTGAATCAAAACAAGAGGCTAAGGAGTGGTGCTAATCAGTCACTTTGGCTCCGAAGCGAGTTCGTGTCCAGAAATCGGCCAAAAAGGTGTTAGCGTCAGTTTTTTTGGATGCAAAAGGAATTTTATTGATAGATTATCTCCAAACTGGTAAGACAATCAACTCTGATTATTATTGTGACCTTTTGGACCAGTTGGATGAAAAAAATTGTGAAAAAAGACCCGGTTTGCAGAAGAAAAAAATCATTTTTCATCAAGACAATGCACCTGCTCACACAGCTCAAAAAACCATAACGAAAATCAGTGAATTGGGGTACGAATTGTTGCAGCATCCACCCTATTCGCTAGATTTAGCTCCCTCTGACTTCTGGCTGTTCTCACACCTCAAAAAATTCCTTCGTGGAAAGCATTTTTCATCAAACGAAGAGGTTATAGCCGTCGTAGAGGAGTATTTTGCAGGCCTTCCAGAAAGTCACTTCCGTGATGGGACAACAAAGTTGGAAGATCGTTGGACCAAGTGTATTGATCTTATGGGAGACTATACTGAGCAATAAAAGTGATTTAACCCCAAAAAAAAATGTATTTTCATTTCCGCTTTCAAAACTTTTTGACTAACCTAGTAGTTAATAAATTTATTACTGATGTTTTTTTGACATTTAGTCATAAGTTTTTGACATTAAGAAAGTTGAACTCCGCGGCTTGGTTGATAATAAGTCTGACTTCCGATTCGAGGGTTGTGGGTTCAATTCTCGGTTGAATGCAGATTTTTTGAATTTTTTGAACAAATGAATTTTATTTTGAAATAAGTAGAAAGTCAGAGATATCCTAGTTGTATGAGAAAGTGTGTGGATGTAGAAGAAGCCGAGGATGTGTGTCGATATAGGAAAGTTCAGCGATCTGTCCTCAATGTCTACCTTGACAGGGAGATGGCGTGATTGTATATATCAGGGGTGGGCATACATGAGGTCAACGAGAGCCACATTCTGGATTTTCATATATATAAAGAGCCACACCATAGTCACGTTGTCACGTAGTATTAAATACACTCATTCTAATTTATTACATATTCCGCACAAATCTTAATTGTTATATTAGGTCCTTACATATGAAATTGGCGTTTTGCCGTACTGGCAACTTTGATCTCAAATATCTTCTCTTTGGTTAGGAATTTCAAATTCAAATTTATACAGCTATTTACTCAAGTATTTGTGTTTCGAAAATTATAATTCATTTGTTTTTTCCTCAATTGTTTTTTTTCTTTGCGTCACTCAGTTTACAAAATGGAAAACTTGAAATATCGCGTTATTTACGAGTACGAGTTCCACCGTGGCACCAGTGCTGCAGAAACGGCTCGAAGGATTAATGATGTGTATGGCGACGGTGCCGCAAAAGAAAACACAGTGCGTTTTTGGTTCCAACGTTTTCGTTCTGGAAATTTCGACCTGCAGAACAAGCCCCGTAGACGGCCGGAGACCAAAGTTGATAATGAAGAATTGAAGGCTATTGTGGAAGCGGATCCATCGTAAACCACGTCCGAGTAAGCTGCAGGCTGCGGTGTTAGTGATAAAACTGTTTTAATCCACTTGAAGCAAATTGGGAAGGTGAAAAAGCTTGAAAGGTGGGTACCTCACGAATTGAGTGAAGCAAATCAACAAACGCGCGTTGACTGCTGCGTTGCATTACTCAACCGGCACAATAATGAAGGGATTTTGAATCGAATCATTACCTGTGATGAAAAGTGGATCCTGTATGATAATCGGAAGCGCTCATCGCAATGGCTGAACCCTGCCGAACCAGCCAAACCATGCCCCAAGCGAAAATTGACTCCAAAAAAGTTACTTGTGAGCGTTTGGTGGACTAGTGCTGGTGTCGTTCACTACAGCTTTCTTAAATCTGGCCAGACGATTACGGCAGATGTCTATTGTCAGCAACTGCAAACCATGATGGAAAAGCTAGCTGCTAAACAACCGAGGCTGGTTAATCGCTCTAGGGCACTGCTGCTTCATGATAACGCTAGACCACACACTGCACAACAGACGGCTACCAAATTAGAAGAGCTTCAATTGGAATGTCTAAGACATCCACCGTACTCTCCGGACCTTGCCCCAACAGATTACTATTTTTTTCGAAATTTGGATAACTTCTTGCAAGGGAAAAAATTCAACTCCGATGGGGCAGTCCAAACCGACTTCAAAGATTTTATTGATTCCCGTCCGAATGGTTTTTTTAGTAAAGGGATCGATGAACTACCTATGAGATGGCAAAAGTGCATAGATAGCAATGGTACATACTTTGATTAAATAAATATATTATATTAAAAAAAAATCAACTTTATGTTCCTCCCAAACAAAACGCCAATTTCATATGTAAGGACCTAATATAAAGTATAAAAAATACACATATAAGAAAATATAAAAATAGCGCAGAATACGGTTTGCGTGGTTTGCGCACATAAAGAGGCAGGAGATGCGCGCGCATCCTACACATTGAAATCAAAGCTCACACGTATACACCAATACTTGTGTCTTTGACAGTTGCATTCATACATGCGCATCTTGTCACTTACAACATTTAGAAAGGAAAATCGCAAAAATACAAGTATATGGGGAAAGAAAGTATCTTTATTTTTATAAGAGACATTGGGAGCCGCACTTAACCCAATGATGAGACGCATGCGGCTCTCGGAGCCACATTTGCCCATGTCTTTGTTTTTTTTTTAAATAACAGATACGATCAAAGTCAGCTATCATTATACCTTAGTCTTCACAATTACCGACTCATTTTTGTGGCAAGTAAATCTGTCTGTTATTTTTTTTTCTGACACTATCTTGAAAATGAAGGCTTCAATATCATCTGAATGTCGCTCATCTTTCAATTCGCATCAAGTCCAATATGGTAATTGGAAAAAAAATTCTCTACTTATTGATGTTATGAAAATGTAAGAACATCTCGACTATTGACTGATTTGCTTTTCAGGTGGCCACAGCACATTCTTCGCCCTGCTGAACGCATTTGTACATATCGTCATGTATTTCTATTATATGGTCGCCGCCATGGGCCCGCGCTACCAAAAATTCATTTGGTGGAAGAAGTACCTCACCAGTTTCCAGATGGTAAGTTAATAATTTTTTTTTTGTATTAATATCCTTTGTTTCGCTATTTACATATTGGAACTCTGTGCGCAAGTTTCCTAGTTCAACCTATGCTGATATACGCCCCTCGGAATAGAGCAGTTATTATTCAAATAAGATTAATGCAGCTATATGATGACTTAGATAAGATTAATGCAGCTATATGATGACTTAGATAAGATTAATGCAGCTATATGATGACTTAGATAAGATTAATGCAGCTATATGATGACTTAGATAAGATTAATGCAGCTATATGATGACTTAGATAAGATTAATGCGGCTATATGATGACTTAGATAAGATTAATGCAGCTATATGATGACTTAGATAAGATTATTGCAGCTATATGATGACTTAGATTTTAGCTATAAAGCATTTCTTAGTGTATACTTTGAAAATGTGGGATGGTTCCTGTGACGTTTGAAACGTCATGTCTCAAAGGGGTGGGGTAAAATCGTTTTTTTTTTACAAATCCAATAGTTTTTTATAAATCGAAAAATTGTTTTTCTCTAAACTGACGTTTTAATTCATAATTATCATTATACTGACTTTCTAATGTATTGTATGATTTGTATCTATCTTTAAATAGGCCAAGATCCACTATGAATTAATACTAATTACGAACATTTAATTTTATGTATAAAAAAATCGAAAATCCAATTATCCTTAGCCGATGCAGACTAACGTAGTGACTTTTGGCAAACGTCACCAAATTTTATTTGATTTTAACAAACTGCCACATTTTTGCTAATTTATAACAAGATGTATTAATTTGTCATTATTGTTAATTTTATGTAATGTATTTACCTAAATAACTTGCTATTTATTACAATTGAGGCTTATATTAAAGTTGATAAAATAATTAAAATTACTGAACGTCGTTACAACGTTGTATTGGTGCAAATTTGTGAACGGTCACAGGAACCGTGCTACAATTTCTTAAGTATAGTAACAATCCTGAATTAAAATATCATGAAAGTCAAAAAATTCATTGAATTCTATCAAAAAGAGGCACAAAATAATCTGTGTTAGTCAACTTTTTACTTATTATAATGCTAGAAATATCTTTTTAAATAATAATAAAAATGTCACAAAAAGTACGGACCCTATATTTCATATTACTGCAGTCACATGTTCCATTTGTACTAAATCTATTTAATTTTCTTGTTATAATCTTGATCCAATATTTTTTTTAAAATTTTCTTTATCAGTGTTTCTAAGTTTGTTTTAATTTTCAGTATTAAGTAATGGTTATTATATTTGGAAGTCCAACTCACTAAACACATTTTAAAAAATTTATTTGAAATATCGTAACATCATAGATAAATCGTCTATTCACCATACTATCATACATACATACATATCATGCCGTTTCCCTGATGGGGTGGGCAGAGAAGACAAAGTGTATAAAAGCAAGTCATGTATCTGGAATTGTGCACATTAAAAAAATCTTAACATAAGTCTTTTTTTTTCTGAAAAACAACGTAGGGTTAAGTTAACGGACCCTATATTTCATATTACTGCAGTCACATGTTCCATTTGTACTAAATCTATTTAATTTTCTTGTTATAATCTTGATCCAATATTTTTTTTTTAATTTTCTTT
Organism: Odontocerum albicorne; assembly: GCA_949825065.1. Taxonomy (NCBI): domain Eukaryota; kingdom Metazoa; phylum Arthropoda; class Insecta; order Trichoptera; family Odontoceridae; genus Odontocerum; species Odontocerum albicorne. The sequence goes on along the minus strand of OX463838.1, from coordinate 59,601,932 downwards.
ATCAGTGTTTCTAAGTTTGTTTTAATTTTCAGTATTAAGTAATGGTTATTATATTTGGAAGTCCAACTCACTAAACACATTTTAAAAAATTTATTTGAAATATCGTAACATCATAGATAAATCGTCTATTCACCATACTATCATACATACATACATATCATGCCGTTTCCCTGATGGGGTGGGCAGAGAAGACAAAGTGCCAGACTTTCCTATCTCAAGACACATATTCCACATTCATACACCACATAGTACAGCTCCTATAATTGATCTCACTTCTTACATTTCTTTTCTAGGTCCAGTTTGTGGCAATTTTCTCCCATCAGCTACAGCTGCTGTTTCGCGAGTGCAATTATCCCAAGTCCTTCATGTTGTGGATTGCACTCCACGGCTTCCTCTTTCTCTTCCTCTTCTCCGATTTCTACAAAAGTAAATACAGCAAGTTGCCAAAGAATCAAAATAAAGGAGCCTGCATGGTATGAACATTTTTTCATTTTATTTTTTCGTGATCTATTTATATTAATCTCAATTTATGATAAAAATGAGATAAGTGTACTGATTTATAATTTGCTCGTCAACAAATAGTACCATAGAAATTGACCCGATGAAAGGCCATGACAGTTTAAAACTGGTGATCGACTTGAAATGTGGATTTTCTTGCCTTGGAGACTTATGGAAATTTATCTTCAATATCTTTTGATTTTACTAAATGGATAAATATGGCTATTTCTTAAATTATATTGTTATCATATAGAAACGCTTATACATAGATAGAATTAATGAAGCCAGTGTGAGGCTGGGGCTGATCATGAATGTGAGTAAAACTAAGTTCATGGTGTTTGGCCGGCAGGATCACGCAGGAGCACGTCTTACATTGAACGGTGCTGATATAGAGAGAGTGGAAACATTTAAATACCTCGGAAGTATCCTAGTGGAAGACCTCGACCCAGAAACTGAAGTCAAGTGCAGAATTGAGTAATCTCGTGCGGCTTTTAATAAAATGAGAAGCGTATTCTGCTATGATAATCTTAACTTGAAACTTTGACCGGTTAGTCAAATGTTACGTTTGGTCAGTGTTATTATATGGAGTGGAATAATGGACCCTTAAAGTTGGTAGTATGAACCGACTAAAAGCATTCGAAATGTGGATGTACCGGAGAATGCTACGGATACCCTGGACGGATATGGTCAGCAACACGAGGGTTCTTCAATGAGCCCAAGTTGATAGAGAGTTGCTGACTAATATTAAAATTCGAAAGGTGTCCTACTTGGGTCATGTACTTAGAGGAGCAAAGTACAAATTACTGCACCTGATCATCCAAGGCAAAATAGAAGGCCGGAGGCAAATCTCCTGGTTTCGCAATATACGTGATTGGACTGGCATAAGGGGTGTTAAGGATCTTTTTCGGGCTCCCGGGGGGGGACAAAGATGTCTACTCTCAGGTAATATTCAACGTTGGGGGGACCTGACATGACACTGGGAAGAAGAAGAAGAATCATATAAAGTATATGTGCTATAGATAATCTTTTAACACATATTTGCAAAGCCACATTTGTTAACAGGTAAATCTAAGTATTTGCCTAGAGGCGCCCAAAGCTTCATAAATAGGTAAAAAAAATATTTAAAAAACAAATTGTGAATATGACATCGTAGATGCATTTGCGGAAAAGGAAGCAAGACCATAAACTGTAGTAGTCTGTTGTGTGACGTGAAAATATATCATCATCCAAGGTCATTGAGGGAGACTCCAAGTAGGGGGGGGGGACTAGATGCAAAGATGGGGTTTTTTGGATAAAAGTAGCACTGAATGTGATTATGGGGATATTGCAACGTGTGCTAGTTTGTTCGAACATCAGGACTACATGCTCTGGACAGGACCTGATTGTTGCGAATGATAGGGTGATCTCTGTTGTCTCCTACTGGAAACACATGGCATTTTAGCTGGTGTCCTTGAAGGACGCGCGGATGATTTTGATTGTTTGGTATTTAAATAAAATACGTCGATTAGCAATGCGGAAAGGGAGAGTGAATAATCAATGAACAGTAAATAGTGATTAATGATGCTTTATTTATCGGTAAGTAGGTATTTATATATTTCAGAACGGGCGCGGGAGTGCGCCCGCAATATATTTTTATCTCGCTTCTGTGCATGCAGAGATGGTTGATTAAAATATTGCAGACATCGCAAATAATATTGTGGGTAGACAATTTGTTGGCGAAAACGGCGAGACAGCGCGATGCATTCTCTTTCTACTGTGGAATGTATCGTAAATAGTATTTGCGGGTAAACAATTTCAATGTTTTGGTATGCGACCTTTAGACATATCCAAAGGTCGTTTCGTCGGTCGTTGACCGTGTATGTTGACAATATTTCAGCGACGACAGTAGTTCCTACAGCATAATTCATCGGTCCGGACACGGAAATGAATGCAGGAAGAATGGGGAAGCCCAAATTGTAAATTGCCTCGGGAGGCTATGTAAACAAATGCAGCACAGCTTATCCGTGCTATATATTTCATTTTGTATTTATTGATCTGAAATTCATCATTTCTTAAGATTCATTTATTTTTTTCCAGCCTGTTTTGGAAGAAGAGAAAATGGCGAACGACTCCAACGGTTACAAACACCAGAATGGCGCATCGAATGGTTACAGCCACGCCAGCAATGGTTCTGTAACTGCTAACTACGTCACTGCCAAGAACGAGCCGGGAGACGCGTACTACTCCAACGGGGTCAACAACGGTTTCGTCAAGGATATCCGGTTAAATGGTCTCACTCACCGAGACCGGGGGCAGAAAGACAAGTGATTCTGCTGCCAGTGATTTAATTGTAATTAATTTTCTAATCAGGACTCTAAATTACGATAGGCTGAGTTTTTTTTTTTTTTTGTTTTTAACTTTTTAAGAAATTTCACTGTGTCTGATAAATCATAAAAACTGAAACATTTTGTACAGTGCAAAATCATAAATCAATGACTTGTTATTAGTTGGTTTTAGTTTTTTTTTTTTCGTTTTGTAAAGAGAACTTGTTTTCAGACAGTAACACTTATTGTAATATCCGTTCATTTATGCATATTGTTTAAACTTCATGTCCTGAATAAAAAAAAAAACATTAAAAATAAAATTGCAACTTGACTTATCATTCAAACCATTTTTAATAGTTAAATATCTATATAAAAAAGATTAAATACTGTTTCAAATGATGAACTTTTTTTCTGTGGTCATATAAAACAAAATTGTGATTTTAAAAATCTCTTGTGAAGTAAATAATTTGACATAATTTTCATTTCGAATTCGTCCTAATTTGACAATGTTTTTTTTATATAAAAAATTGCTAAATAAAATTATAGCGACACAAGTTATCAGAATGCAATATTTTTGCTGGAAGTTAATTATACAGTTAAGATTATTTATATACAGTAGAGCGCCGATTATCCGGGGCTCAATTATCTGTAAGTTGGATTGACCGTGGTCCTTCCAACTTTTTTCATTAACGTACACGTTTTGAAAATTACAAAGCAAGGACCTTAACTGTTATAAAATCTCTGTGGTTTACATTATACCAGTGGACTAACTTGGTGTTTCTTCGCGTTCTCAAAAAATAAAAGCAAACAAAAATCACGGACAGTCTATTTAAGTAATTATTATGTTTAGTTTTATAGTTAAATGCTACCAGAATGTTTGTCTTATGTTTTTATACTTATTTTTGTTCGTGTAACTCAGTAAAAAAAAAGTTGAATTAACCGTGTTTTTCAATTATCCGGGTACTAGGGTAACCCAATCATCATGGATAATCTGCCCTCTACCATATTTATATATATATATATATAAATATTCAATTATGAAAATAAAATCAAATTCTTATAGAATTATGCTTAACCAATCAATATTGAAATTCTTACACAATTTTTAAATACGAAGTATGTATATATATGTAAATAAATATATCGTTATACTTTTTATCATAATCAATACCTGTCTGAAAATAATTTTTCTTTCATTTAATTAAGTTAATTTTGTTTAAATAGTGTAGAAGTTAATTGTCAATATTTAAGTTTGTAATTATTAAACAGTCACTTATTTTTATTGTTAACAGTAACAGCAAATCATACTCTCATATCTTATTTATTGTTAACAGTAACAGCAAATCATACTCTCATATCTTACTTATTGTTAACAGTAACAGCAAATCATACTCTCATATCTTATTTATTTATCTTCCTCAACGAACTTAAAAAATGCGTACTTTTTATCTTTCAAAATGCACATTTTATTTATTACTTCAAAGAATTTATTGCATCTTCAAAAGTTTAATCATAGTCGAAAGATTGTCTCTACTAAAAAAAAACAAGTTTTCACTAAGTGGTTACCTTGTACTGTGGGATTTTGGGAGGTGGTGGGTAAATTGTATAATTAGGAATTTATTTTCCCAAAATCGGAGGCAATTTTTATTTTACGATATTTTAGGCGTCGCTTTATGTTGACTAAAGTCATTGATTTATTTCTAATCTAAAACATGATTACACATACTCTCCAGATCAGCATTCATGATTCAATTATTAACAAAGTTAAGAATCTATACTTATTTTAGTGAAAATATAATTTTCCTTGAACAACATAAAATGACCTCAAATTATAATCTCACAAACAGGAATGTAAAGACCACCAAAGGGATTTAATAAAGATCGGAAAAAAATAACACAATATTAATCAAGTTGGAATATCAGCATTTTCTATACAATAATGTATGAATAAAATGAACATTCTTTCTCTTCAAATCCCAATATTAGATGACTTTAGTGATTGAGTTCTCTTTCACCTAAGAGTTTAAAAAATAACACAATATTCATCAAGTGGGAATATCAGCATTCTCTACACAATAATGTATGAATAATATAAACATTCTTTCTCTTCAAATCCCAATATTAGATGACTTTAGTGATTGAGTTCTCTTTCATCTAAGGGTTTCAAAAATAACACAATATTAATCAAGTGGGAATATCAGCATTCTCTACACAATAATGTATGAATAATATGAACATTCTTTCTTTTCGAATCCCAATATAAGATGACTTTAATGATTGAGTTCTCTTTCACCTAAGGGTTTCAAAAATAACACAATATTAATCAAGTGGGAATATCAGCATTCTCTACCCAATAATGTATGAATAATATGAACATTCTTTCTCTTCAAATCCCAATATTAGATGACTTTAGTGATTGAGTTATCTTTCACCTAAGAGTTTAAAAAATAACACAATATTCATCAAGTGGGAATATCAGCATTCTCTACACAATAATGTATGAATAATATAAACATTCTTTCTCTTCAAATCCCAATATTAGATGACTTTAGTGATTGAGTTCTCTTTCACCTAAGAGTTTCAAAAATAACACAATATTAATCAAGTTGGAATATCAGCATTCTCTACACAATAATGTATGAATAATATGAACATTCTTTTCGAATCCCAATATTAGATGACTTTAATGATTGAGTTCTCTTTCACCTAACGGTTTCAAGTTTGAATCCTGAAATTAAACCTGATGCTTAATGGTGAAAGATGAGCGTTTCACAAACAGGATAATATGGGAGTTTTTCAAATATATCTATGACACTACGTTTCTATCGTGAGGAACAATCTATACAACATAGTGCCTGAGCTGCCCAGAGACACTTACATTGAAAAATATCTGATCTACACAAACAACAGTACTGCCAAATGACAACTTAAGTCTAGACTCCTACTTGACCACAGTCATACCGCAAGCTACTTATAAGCTGCCTTAATGTCGACCGTGAGCTGGCCATAGCCATGGTACTATAGAATAGGGCTTACGTACAATTTTTTTAAGCGTTTCACGTCACATTATAAGATGTTACTTTTTTGATCATAGGTTGATCTTTGTGAAGTTCATGCTATCAAGTTCGTAGTATGTCCGCTTTTAAGTGGAGATCTGTCCTTATTAATGAAAAAAGTATTTATTAGGTGTTAACATAAGTTGTGTCCTTTTTTTTTTCAAATTAAAAAATGAGCACCAAAAGTAGAACAAAATGGTAAAGGTTATACGTCATTCGAAAGAAAATTTTCTGCTCTACAAGATATTGTGACTGCTTTTACGTTACATATATTATTTTATTCGATTACAAGCCTTCAAAATGGAATGTCAAGTAGACAAAAGTGAGCATTTTCGACACCTTCTGTTCGCATTCAATCGAGGGAATAAAGCTACCAAAGCTGCTCGCGATATTTGCGAAGTGTACGGTGAAGATGCTACGAATGAAAGGACAGCTCGTCGATGATTTTTGCGTTTCAAAGACGGTAATTTCGACCTGAAACACATGGAGCGTTCCGGACGACCAGTGGACTTTGATGAGGAACGCTTAAACGATATTATTCATGAAGATTCCCGGACAATTTTTGAAAAAAACCGACACAACTTATGTTAACACCCAATAGTACCATAGACACAATAAAGTTAAACCAATTCCTTTTCTCGTTTTTCCTTTTTACTGTGTACAAGAAAAATTTACCATGCGATAAGTATGTTATTTTATTTCACACCTTGCATTTGTTTTATTTAATAAAAGAATTATTTAGAAGATTATATAAAACAAAACATATATTAAATACTGTTTATCAACGTTTCTTTTTGAAAAATTATTATTTAATTTTATAGACTATTGTATAAAAAATCTAAAAAAAAGTATACATTTAGACCAATGATTTTGCTATAACATGTTTTATTTTTGTAATACTTAATTAAGAGTTTATAAAATAACAAAAAAATTTTTGTTTCAACTTTTTATATAATATTTAATATAAAAAGAATTTTTTTAAAACAACACCGCAGATTTTTAAACCAGTCCCTCTTTGTATTTGAATTGAAGACTAAACATTTGCAAATGAGCTAGAATGCAAAAAAAATATATATTAACGTCAATAATGTTAAACATGTGAATAAAAAGTAACATTTTTTCACCCTTAAAAGATTTTTTATTTTGAGTTTTGATTTGTCTGTCTTGTTAGCCATTTTTCTAATTTTTTTCATGTTAGATTACGTCCATTTGGAAAATAAAATTATAGTATTTTGTAAAGAAGAAATTCATATTTTGACTCGGAAAGGTGCAAACTGCTGGTGTCTTAATATTTAACATTCCATATTGTCGAGTTTACTCATCTTGTATTCAGTATAATCCTAATTGAGCTATTTTTTTATATATTTTTTGATAATAACAACATATTCACATTGTATATCTAACTACACTTTGTAAATCAAAGTAAGTCTCAAAGTATAAAAATAAAAATTTACAATCGAAAGTTAATATCTATGGTCTTTAGTCAAAATCTGATGAGTTTTTTTAGTTTAAGGCTTGAAACTTCATATATCTGTGTAAATTAAATAAATCTTTCGATTATATTTGTATTATGTCCTTTTTCCTAAATTTATTGACAGTGTTAATAAAAACTGGACTCTTCTAATTTTCACCAATTTGCACATATTTTAACACGTTCACTGCGTATAAAATACTAAATGTCATACAGAGATGCTGAAAATTCAGGAATTTTTGAAAACCCATAACTTTGTTAAAAATCAAATTCTACTTTCTATTGAAACATCATATACAAATTTATTCCTTTGTGTCTTCAAAACACATGAAACTGGCGACGAATCCTTATCGGGAGACTTCAAAACACATGAAACCGGCGACGAATTCTTATTCAAGGCTCCCGTGTCCATACAAAATATTTGTATGGACACGGGAGCCGTGTTCAACGCAGTGAACGTGTTAATACCACTATGTTTCAACACCTGATACCACAAATATATCACTCAATTTATGTTGAAAATATCTTTAAGGCCCATGTTTTTTTGGTAACGGAAAATAAATTAAATTTTACCCTTTTTTATTCCATTTGTACAAATTGATATTGAAATTAAATTTTCACAAATTTGAAAATTTTATTGATCATTTTTAATTTTGCCATTGTATTTTGCCACTTAATGCCTTAAATGTCACAACTTGTTCATATTTATATAAGATTTTTCCTCATACAAAAGAATCCCAATTACTCTAGTGATGTATATTTTTCTGAATCGATTAAAACAAATACAATTTTTGCAGGAATTTCTCTTCCTAGTACACTTCACATGAATTTCTCCTTTGAATCCTTCAGTATTTTTCTTGTGTAACAAAAATTATTTATCTTATTTGCAATTGTTAACTCTTTGCAAATGAAAACATATAAATATCTCTTAGGACAATATTGAATGTGAAAACATTTGATTATACCACCTGAATGTGAATGCCCACAATATCATCATCATTAACTATGAGTGGACAACCCCGTCTTCAAGTGAAAATAACAAAAAAAGCTATAATGGGATTCATTAAAAGTATTCATATAAAAGCATTTTTTTTATTTCGTGACATCATTGTGAGAAGTGGTTTCTACTTAAAAATCCTGAATTTCTTATGTAAATAGTTTTTTAGAATTCTTATAATCATATAGAACTGAAAATAAGTAATTGGTATTCTTTAGTATGTATATGTATATGCAGTGCTTTTTTTATTAAAAAAAAAAAGGTGTCGGAGCTCACTTCTTGTCAAGCTTTTTGTATACCGTAAAAAATGTGGTAGAGCGCCGCTCCACTGTGCTCCACCGCAAAAAAAAGCACTGTGTATATGTATATGAATGGTTGAAGTAAAATAGGCACTAAGTACCAAACAAATTAATTTGAAACTCGAAGTATGCAGTTTCGTTCAGGGTTTTTCAAATTGAGCGGTTTTTTTAGTAAATTTTTTTTAAATTCTTGAATAAAACACACAATTTGTTTTGTTTTCAAAAAACTTTTTATTGGTCATTGAAGTATAATGTATGACATTTAAACACAATAAACAATATCCGTCAAATGTCCACCTCTTGCAGCTCCACAGATGTCCACTCTTTTGTCAAAAATTTCGATAACATTTTGGCATAATTGCGATTCTAACTCACCAATAACGCAAATAATTTCATCTTTCAGCTCAGGAATTGATCGAGGGTCATTCTTATAGACCTGCCTTTTCACGTAACCCCAGAGAAAATAGTCCAACGGTGTCGGATCACATGATCTTGGTGGGCAATTAACATTACCGTTTCCGGAGATTACAATACATAAAATAATTCTCAATTTGAATGCGTTGTTGTATTGTATACGACTCCATTTTTATAAATGCCATACATTACACTTTTCAAATGTCACAAGGCCCAGGCAAGTTCGCGAAGCCATCTGTGTTTTATCCAAGAATTAAAAAAAGCGCTCAATTCGAAAGATCCTATATATGCCAAGGCTACTAACCGTAATACATCACCAAGTCCCTGCAGAGCCTCATTCTATTAAATCTAATCTAATGACTTCTTTAAAAAATCCAATAAAAGCTTTAATATGATGTTATTATCCACAATTTCTTCTTTTCCTCATATTGGCGGAAAGGGTACTTAATGCTTTATTTGATTCAACCATTCATATGTATATGTATGAGTTCTCTTAAAGTAACATTAATTATTTTTTATATAATTATAAATAATATAAAAATGTATGCATTAAGTGTTTATAATGGCTTATGTGTCGTGTGTGAGGGTGGTCAGCTTGTAGGTGTTTTATATCTCTCTCTTTCCAATGTTGAAAAATGCCCAGAATTTTTGTATTAGTGATATTTTTATAAAATTGTCTATGGTTTAAATTCTTCTTTCTTTTTTTTTTAAACTAGCCTTTTAGATTTGTATTGAATGACTAAAAAAAACAATGAAAAATTACGGAGATGTTGAATCTGTAAAAATTATTATAGGTTACATGTGCAGTTTATTATTTTATTATTTTTATTAAAGATAATATAAAATAAAACACACTTATAAAATAATTTTTATTGCTTTATAAGAATAATTATTGATATTTAGTATTTTACATGAATAAGAAACAGGTATTCATAAACAACTTCAGAAAAAAAATGTCATCTCTCTTCTTTCTCCTCATTGAAGTAGGGGTGCAGCACTGCCACTGAACTCTTCCTCTAGAGCAGCCGTGGCCCACCTCGTATTTTAATGTGACCCTCAAGTTATGACTTGTTTTCATTATTGTCGGCAATTTCATTTATCAAGTTTGTATCATTATTTATGTATTTTTTTAATTTTAACCTGCTCTAATAAAAAGTCATATTTTTTAAGCCCTGAGTTGCATTATAAAAATGAATGTGTATGTACGGTTTGTGACTTGTGTAGGCAGCCGTGTGTGATGCACAGCCGTCTAAATTGTCACGAATTTGTATATACTCGCACATAATACTTATCAATACACAATTACTTACTTCTACGTTCACACTCTTTATTTCGGGTATATTGTTTTTCATTTTTATGATAATGCGTCAACAAAAAATTGCATTTTATTTGGCGGCCCGTTTTTTATATTTAAATTCGCAATGTGGCCCTTCAGCTAAAATATTTCTGCTGTAGAGAATTGCTCTTTAGCTATCTTGGGAACGGTCTCGCAATTTATCTGAAGTCTGTTCTCGCATAGTCCAATCAGCCAAATACACGTCCCTCTTGATCTTCTAACTGGATGTCTTCCAACATTTTATATGCTACATAAAATACTGTAAAGCTCATTTGTATACTTCTTCCTAGTGTCATGTCAGGCCCCCCCAACGTTGACTATCACCTGAGAGTAAGCATCATTGCCTCTGGCAGCCCGGAAAAGATCCCAACGCCCCTTATACCAGTTCCAATCGCGTATATTGCGGAGCCAGGAGATATGCCTCCTGCCAACACCTCTTCGACCCTCTATTTTGCCTTGGATGATCAGGTGCAATAATTTGTACTTTGCTCCTCTACTAAGTACATGACCCAAGTAGGACACCTTTCGGATTTTAATATTAGTCAGCAACTCTCTATCAACTTTGGCTCTTTGAAGAACCCTTGTGTTGCTGACCATATCCGTCCAGGGTATCCGTAGCATTCTCCGGTGTATCCACATTTCGAATGCTTCCAGTTGGTTCATACTACCATCTTTGAGGGTCCATGATTCCACTCCATATAATAATAACACTGACCAACTGTAGCATTTAAATTCATTCAAATTCATGTGTATACAGTAAACCTTTTATTCTACAGGAAAATAATATTTGAATGTGTTCATCGTTTGAAATATGTCAATAATCTATTTAAGAATGCTTTTTTCTTTCCATAGATAAAATATTGTGATGTTTATACTATGCATATTTTTTCCTGTACATGTTCCTTATTCTAATAGCTTACATAAAAATACAATATATTGGGTTTTATAAGGTTTCTTATCAGAGTTATATTATTATTTAGCATGACATAATAAATTCACTCTTTATAGTCCAATGCATCAATAATCACATTTATAAATCATATGTCATTGGGTTTGCCCCTGAAGATTGTATTCTAGTATGGAGATATTGTGTTCGTATTTTTGAAAATGAAAGAAAAAGAAAGGCGAAGTAACAATTTTGTAAATATGATACTTTTGATTGAGTCAAATAAGAAATTTAATACTAATTTGAAATGATATTTATTCATGGCCGTTTTCATCACCTTTCCTTCTATATTTTCTGTAATAGATTTATTTAAATTATCTTACTGAGAATTAAGAAAATATTTTGTTAAAAAAGGGTTTTGTCTTCAGAGTTAGCTGCAATATACATCAGAACTTTAATATAATGCGTTATTCAATTAAAAAATATTGTTTACCTTTTATTAAAAATGGGGAGTTAAGATTTATTTCTCTAGATCCAGATGCATTTTTATGAGGTGAGCCCAGAGCCACTGAAAAATGTTATTATGCCCAAATTTATTTGAATGTTTAACTAATAATTTTTTTCACTTGCTCATCTGGTGAATTGTCACCTTTGTTTCACTGTTGTACCAACTACGTATAATTAAGTTGGACCGGTCACGCTGTTGATCCAACTTGGGCTGCAATTCTGTTGTCGTTATCCTATGATGGCTGTTCTGTGGTACAGAAGAACTGAGATGAAAAGGCCACCCACAGAGCTGCCCTGGAAGAAAACATTTCATTATCCTTTTATGTGGAAAGATTTTGATTTCCACCTATAGATATATCGCTGATACTTGGTCGTCAAGGCCTCGTCAGTTCACTATCAGGTGTACAACGAATAGGTGAGGTTTACTTTTGTTCTACTGAGAAGGTGTTGCCTTATACCTAATAATAAAGATAAATCTCTTTAAAGTTGCCTTAAACATTATATAGGAACTTTGAATATGTTGAAACTGCACATCAGTAAAGTGGGAATTATACTTAATTATAAAATAAGATTTGTAATCATTCATCAGAGAGAAAAAAATGATTGTTGATTTAATGAATTAAAATATCATCATTGTGAGACAATGAATTGATAATCTTAACGCTTCAAAATACCATTACAAGATAATGAATTGGTAATATTTAACATATCGAAATATCACCAATTTAAGACAATGATTGGTAAATTTTAACGTATCACAATATTATAACAAAACAATGAATTGGTAATTTTTAATGCATCAAAATATCATTATAAGACAATGAATTGGGAATTTTTAATGCATCAAAATATCATTATAAGACAATGAATTTGGAATTTTTAATGCATCAAAATATCATTATAAGACAATGAATTGGGAATTTTTAATGCATCAAAATATCATTATAAGACAATGAATTGGGAATTTTTAATGGATCAAAATATTATAAGATAATGAATTAGTAATTTTTAACGGATCAGGATATCATTATAAAACAATGAATTGGCAATTTTTAATGCATCAAAATATCATCATTATAAGACAATGAATTGGGAATTTTTAATGCATCAAAATATCATTATAAGACAATGAATTGGGAATTTTTAATGGATCAAAATATTATAAGACAATGAATTAGTAATTTTTAACGGATCAGGATATCATTATAAAACAATGAATTGGCAATTTTTAATGCATCAAAATATCATCATTATAAGACAATGAATTGATAATTTCGTTCTTCTTAATGTGTTTAAGTTTAAATAAAATGCTCTCCATATAACAGTATTTACTATTAACTTTCCACATTTTTATTTTGAAAGAACTAAAAATATAGAAAGCTGATGAAAAGGCCTTCAAAATTTAAAATACTGTTAAGTTTTATTGGAAAACTTTATTACAACAAATATTATGTAGATACGAATTATGAAATGTTTAAAAAAATAAATGTTTTAAAGGTGACGAAAGTAGATAAATTCCGTTCAAGTTTTTTTTATCAAATCACATTTTTTTATTATATTGAAGATCAATTGGATTATGTAAATATATTTTTACCGGCATTATTTATTTTCCTGTTAGAATTTACTGAGACGGTAGAATCTCTTAAAAGAGATTTAAGATTTTTCAATGATTCCAGATAATTTTATCAATCAATAAAATTCCTTGTTTGCATTTATTTTCTTAACACTTTTGTTACACTTTATTTTTCTACCAAATTCGTTCTTTTAAAAAAATGATTTTTAGTGCCTTAACTTTAAAGAACCTTAAAAACTAATTTTTATTTGAAAATTTAGCACTTAAAGCATTATTTTTAATAATGGTCAATGAGCTAAGAATACGAAATGATCTGCCAATGGAATATTCCAAAAAGTGCTTTTCATAATCCTGATTTTATATTTATTTTGTTTAATACTTAGATTATGAACTTCATTTTTTCTCGGAATATTGTTGCAATTTTTATGTGAGAATTAAAACACAAATATATAAATTATTTTCATATCTTAAAATACACACAAATTGATCTGAATAAATGATTATATCATTAATATATGTGTTTTTATTTATCTATTTTGATTTATTTATTTCCTTCCTCATTAACCTTTCCCTTCCTGTGCTAAAAAAATCCGCCCGTTCCGGTGTTGTGTATTCAATACACATGTAAAAATGAGCAATTTGAAATCGGAAAAATAAGAATATTCATAGCCAATCGCTTAAATGAATTAAATTTGAAGTCAAAAGTGATAATAATTGAAATTTAATTGCTAAAAACATGAAAAAAAAATGGACAAAGCGACCACCTCTACCGAAAGCCGCCGACCTACTAACGAGAGAAGCGAGCGAACTGAGATTCTATTTACCGTACCGAAGTAGAGTGAGAGTGAGATGTGAACAGCGTCACTTCTCACCCATAGCGGTTTTTTTAGAATGAATGTACCTATGTCACACCCTGGCACACGTTTGATTGTATTGGCGAATTTATTCCCGATTTTCACAAAATATCTCTGATGTGACCGATAAGTGCTAATTATTATTAATATTATTTTTTCATTCAATGCATCAATGTATTACGGAGAAATACCTAAAATCTGAACCCAGTATTTATTATATTTATAGAGATATTAAAGTTTTTAGAAGCAATGTGTACTAGTTACACATCACAGGGAAGGAAGGGTTGAAAAGTGAGAAATATATTTCGTTTGACAAAATTGGGTTTACAACAAAAATACAGTACAATAATAAATAGCGCAATGAATACAATAATAAATAGTAACACATGGACTTGGAAAAATCGTAATAGGAGTGCTGTAGAAATGCATGCATAAAGAAGCATACATGGAGGGGAGATGCGATAAGGGATGAAAGCAAACTTAAAGCTGATGTGTTGATGAAGAAGAGTACACTGAGATGGTTTGGACATGTGGAACGAATGAATGAAGAAAGGCTAACAAATCAAACATACAGTGCAAATGTGAGTGGAAGACCTGTAGAGGAAGACCAAGCAAAGTATGGTTGCATCAAGAGAATAGTACGAGTATTTTATTCCTTTTAATCCCACGGGGGCGATTAACGCCCCCAACTGGTGTATGCGAAAAATTCCACGGGAGCGATCATCGGCCTCAAAGTTTTTATACAAGTTTTTATGTTGAATAAAATAAAAATTTTTTTTTTCATGAAATATGAAAATCACGTATTATGTCACACTCTACAGCGAGGTATCCACAAAAAATAGGTTTTAAAACTAAATATTAACTTAGATAAAAAATAAAATATAAACTACTGTTTTTTTGCTAAAAAAATGTTTGGAATTTGTCGCACATTTTATGCAAAATATGCTGGGATTAAAAGGGTTAATAGAAGGAAATGCAGAAATATAGAGAAATCGTAGAAGTTGTGTGAGGTGTATATTCATATAGAAGAGGCTAAGGATGTATGTCGAGATATGAAAGTTTGGCGCTCTACAATCTCTGCCTACCCCGACAAGGAAATGGCGTGATGGTCTGTATTTTATTTTTTTTATTTATTTATTTACACATGACAAGAAATATACATAATTAGCGAAAAAACAACAGGTAATTTAATTTGGACATACAATTTTGACGAATCTGGGTTTGTTGCCTTTCATTTGTCGTGTCCCTGGTATAAACTAGGCTTTTGCCTGTATCTCACTGAGGATGTTTAGCATGTATGTTTAATGAATTAAATAACAAATCATAATATAAATAGGCCAAAACCCGTACGGTTGTCGCCAAAGAAAGAATACGAGAATTGAATCTTGAATACAAGAGAGCGAGAGAGGAATACTTCGAAACAGATTGAAATTATACTGAACGAACCGGTGTAAAAGGGGACGATGCCAATTTATTTTCAATTGTAATTCATTAAATAATCCATATATTAGGTCCTTACATATGAAATTGGCGTTTTGTTTGGGAGGACATAAAGTTGATTTTTTTTTAATATAATATATTTATTTAATCAAAGTATGTACCATTGCTATCTATGCACTTTTGCCATCTCATAGGTAGTTCATCGATCCCTTTACTAAAAAAACCATTCGGACGGGAATCAATAAAATCTTTGAAGTCGGTTTGGACTGCCCCATCGGAGTTGAATTTTTTCCCTTGCAAGAAGTTATCCAAATTTCGAAAAAAATAGTAATCTGTTGGGGCAAGGTCCGGAGAGTACGGTGGATGTCTTAGACATTCCAATTAAAGCTCTTCTAATTTGGTAGCCGTCTGTTGTGCAGTGTGTGGTCTAGCGTTATCATGAAGCAGCAGTGGCCTAGAGCGATTAACCAGCCTCGGTTGTTTAGCAGCTAGCTTTTCCATCATGGTTTGCAGTTGCTGATAATAGACATCTGCCGTAATCGTCTGGCCAGATTTAAGAAAGCTGTAGTGAACGACACCAGCACTAGTCCACCAAACGCTCACAAGTAACTTTTTTGGAGTCAATTTTCGCTTGGGGCATGGTTTGGCTGGTTCGGCAGGGTTCAGCCATTGCGATGAGCGCTTCCGATTATCATACAGGATCCACTTTTCATCACAGGTAATGATTCGATTCAAAATCCCTTCATTATTGTGCTGGTTGAGTTATGCAACGCAGCAGTCAACGCGCATTTGTTGATTTGCTTCACTCAAATCGTGAGGTACCCACCTTTCAAGCTTTTTCACCTTCCCAATTTGCTTCAAGTGGATTAAAACAGTTTTATCACTAACACCGCAGCCTGCAGCTAACTCGGACGTGGTTTGCGATGGATCCGCTTCCACAATAGCCTTCAATTCTTCATTATCAACTTTGGTCTCCGGCCGTCCACGGGGCTTGTTATGCAGGTCGAAATTTCCAGAACGAAAACGTTGGAACCAAAAACGCACTGTGTTTTCTTTTGCGGCACCGTCGCCATACACATCATTAATCCTTCGAGCCGTTTCTGCAGCACTGGTGCCACGGTGGAACTCGTACTCGTAAATAACGCGATATTTCAAGTTTTCCATTTTGTAAACTGATTTTTTTAAACTGATTTGTAAACTGATTTGTAAACTGTTTTGTAAACTTTTCGAAACACAAATACTTGAGTAAATAGCTGTATAAATTTGAATTTGGAATTCCTAACCAAAGAGAAGATATTTGAGATCAAAGTTGCCAGTACGGCAAAACGCCAATTTCATATGTAAGGACCTAATATTTCCTATTATATTGAACCTTATAATTACTTGTGTTTACTACTTCGAAACAGATTAAAATTATACTGAACGAACCGGTGTAAAAGGGGACGATGCCAATTTATTTTGAATTGTAATTCATTAAATAATTCATTTATTTCCTATTATATTGAACCTTATAATTACTTGTATTTATTTATCTTATGCTCTTTTTTTTAATGCAGACGATTATATGTGGCTTTTTCAAGATGTCGGAATCGCGAAAACATTAAAGTCAATATATCTGAAACAAGTCTTCAAGGAAAACTTTATCAACGATTTAAATTGAACAACAGTAATGTTTATACACAAAACATCGTGTATAAAGAGATTTTTGAGAATTAAATAATTCATCAATCAAGATGTACCTTTTTTATTTTAAACTTTAAACATTAATGAACCCAAAAAACTTTAAGCTGATCTTGCTCCATTCGGTATTTCAAAAATGTATAATTTATTTTACTTCCGTGAACATTTCACGGGTTGCAACTAGTTAATATTCAACGTGTGTTATGATGTGAAATAAGTTTAGTTAAATCAAATCTAATATAGACATATCTAATCTTAACCATGAACGATTCCAAAAACAAGTTTATGGTCAGTATAATTTTTGTCAGTCTTAAATCTGATCAAAGATCAAGATTCAGAGGAAAACGCGAAGGTACAGCTGCAATAAGCCTTCAAAATTAAGTTCATTGAAACCAAATATTGCTAAATTATTTTATTGTTATTGGGCCCATTGGTACAAGATACGATAATCGCCAAGGTGAAATGAGTTGCTATTTCTCTGTTCCTGACTGTGTGCCGTCTCATAAGAAATTAGAAGACACGCACGTATACATTTATCGCTTCTGACCAATAGTCAAACAAACGGCTAAGTCTCTTCAAGTCAGATGTCAAACTCCATAGCCCAACAAAGTCAATCGTTTATGGACAAACATAAAAATGTTAATTCGCACGAGCTGATGTTTACCCGGAAATATTTGCAAGGTTCATTAAAAAAAATAAGTGACATTTACGACTAAAAATGTCAACATTTCTATAAATGTTTTTTTTAATAATTTTAGAAATTCTTTGTTCTTATGAAAAAATTGTTTCAACAAACTTTTTGAATTATGAAACATGTGCGAGTTAATTTCAAATAAAATATGTTTCGTCGCCCCCTCATCTAGTCGAAAACACTTAACGTAACATATGTATGTCCGATCAAAAACACGCACATAGCTCCTTTTTGTTTTAGATGGACACCCTCAGTTTTATGTCAACTAGAGTCGACAGAAGACGTGTTGTTTCGTTATATTTTGAGATGTTAAAAATGAATATAACGTTTAGATGCTGACGTTGTTTAATTTCTACCGAGCTTTTTTCTTATTTTGAAAGAAACTCGATGACGGCACGATATTTAGTTTTTAAATTTCATACGACGAAACAACACGTCTTCCATCAGCTTTAGATAACATACTATTAACGGTAAAGGTTTCACATTTTTACTGTTACGTCGTCTGACTATGCAATGGGTGTTGGTGGCGTGGTATCTGCTCATACACGCTCTAATTTTTTCAGGCTTTAAGCTTTTGGACCTTAGTGGTTATAAACTTGTTGTCAAACACAAAAGGGAACAAATACAGCAAGAAGTCGAGGAATTTTTTCGAGGAAAATAGTAAAAAATCCTACAGAGATCACTATATTAAAAAATCGCACATTTAAAAATTACTTCGTCGTTAAATATTTCCATATTATACTCGTATTGATTGTGATATTAACCTTTCCCTTCCTGTGCTAAAAAAATCGGCCGTTCCGGTAATGTGTATTCAATACACATGTAAAAATGAGCGATTTAAAATCGGAAAAATAAGAATATTCAAAAGCCAATCGTTTAAATCAATTAAATTTGAAGTCAAAAGTGATAATAAATTTAATTGCTGAAAACATGAAAAAAACGTCGGTCGACGTTAAAAAAACGGGCGAAGCTACTGCGCGAGAAAAGCGAGCGAACTGAGATTATATTTCTTGCGTTTCCATATACCGAAGTATAGTGAGACGAGAATAGCGTCGCTTCCTCACCCATAGCAGTTTTTTAGAATGAATATATTTACGTCACACACTAGCACACGTTTGATTGTATTGGTGAATTTATTCCCGATTTTCACGAAATATCTCTGATGTGGCCGATAAGTGCTAATTATTATTAATATTATTTTTTCATTCAATGCGTAAATGTATTACGGAGGAATACCTAAAATCTGAACTCAGTATTTATTATATTTATAGAGATATTAAAGGTTTTAGAAGCAATGTTTACTATGTTAATTACACATCACAGGACAGGAAGGGTTATCAAAAATCTAATGTTCATTTTACAACTTCAATATTAATATTTTCATTGTATTGTATATTAAACTCTTTTAATGTACTTATGTTATTATTTGTAGTTTACAAAGACCTTATTTCAAACAAATTGACCTTTAACTTACAAACAAATACAACCAACAAGTAGTATTTACGAAATATGAGAACTGTTTAGACTAAGTTATTGCCTAAAGATTACTCTCGCAACATACATAAATCAGTCACCCTGAAGAGAGCCTAGGATAGAAGGTATATAAAAAGATAGATTATGGAATAGCAAGGTATTAACGTAGTAAGGTCCAAATTTTTCCAGCACAAGGATATAATAAAGAAGGTGACAAAAGGAAACATTTTATTTAAATATACTCGTATATATTTATTTAACACTTTATTGCAATACAATCTGGCTGGCTTATTGCCTGGCGGCAATCTCTTCCAACCAACCAGACAAAAGTAAATGAAACAAGTTACGTGGTCGCATAAATCATTCAAATGACTATCATCCCCACAAAATCCATAAACATATACGTGAGCACATGCCCATGAACCCCACAAAGACGGACAATCACCCGAACATTATTTTTCATATAAAGTGAGATATAATCAATCAAAAGGAAAGGAAGGGATGGTGGAGAGGAAAGGAAAAGAAAAATCAGAAATGCAACACGTAGTTCAATTTTTTTTGGAACGATGATTAATTCAAAATTTTTTTTAGACCTACGAATTTTTTTTTAAACCATTGAAAATATACTGAAGGTCGTTCTGTAAATAGTGTGACATTGCGGAAATCACTTTTTCGTTACTTTTAATTTTTGGGCTGTAGTGAACTGAGCTTGGGCTATATCCCAGAGCGCGCCACTCTATTGAATTCTTTTCGACAGAGTATCATAATAACAAAACCACAGATTCATCCTGCATGACAATTGACTGAATTATTTCTTTTTATTTCCCATCACAGAGCATTAAAAATCATTGCAATATATATAATAGCACTCAAGATTGTTGGCACCCATCTTGTACTCGTCTTATTCATGCCAAGATAATGCCGAATTCGAAGGACTGTGGTTTTGGAAAGCTACAATCACTTTACGAGGGTGTAATGGTCGTTAGTGTACCAATTGAGGATTTTCAGTGCCCCAATAGCGACTATCCTGTTTATTAACAAAGCCTGCCAAGTTGAAATGTGCCTCGTCACTCATGATGATTTTTTTGCCAAAAATGGTGGTCGTCTATGTCGACCTATAAAACCCGAGCACTCCGATCTCGCCACCGTTTATAGTCATTTTCCTGTAGCTCTTGTGTCAATAAAATTTTATACGGATAAAAATTCAAGTCTTTGTTGATATTTTTTAACAAACATGATGGAGACATTCGCAATTCTTGTGCACGGCGTCGATGAGAGGTGCACGGACGTTCACCAACACTGCCTCTCACTGCATCAATCTTTTCTGGCGTACTTTGGCTGCGTTGTCGCCCAGACTTTGCTGTTATTTTGGAAAGCTCTAATCTTGCTGTTATTTTGGAAAGCTCTAATCTTGCTGTTATTTTGGAAAGCTCTAATCTTGCTGTTATTTTGGAAAGCTGTAATCTTGCTGTTATTTTGGAAAGCTCTAATCTTGCTGTTATTTTGTAAAGCTCCCACCTTGCTGTTATTTCTTTTAATTCTAATTTTCTATAATTTAACACTTGATCTTGCTCTTATGCAACTGTTTCTTGAGTATGCACTTCTGCTAGTCAGCATTGAAAAGGGTTTTCTTCAATCGATTATTTGCATATTGTGTCTTCCAATCTTTCAATTGATTCTCTGCTATGAAACTATTTAGCCCAGTCTTTCACCGTGGAATATAACGGAGAAGATTGTCCAAAGATAGCGTCTAAACATGATAATCACACAATATTCTCCAAAGATAGCGTCTAAACAAGATAATCACACAATATTCTCCAAAGATAGCGTCTAAACAAGATAATCACACAATATTCTCCAAATATAGCGTCTAAACAAGATAATCACACAATTTTCTCCAAAGATAGCGTCTAAACAAGATAATCACACAATATTCAACTTAGAACATTTCAGACTATAACGAAACACGTTTTCTATTGGCTCTAATTGATATACTGTTATATTTAGGCCTCGGCCACACAGGTAGGAGTCTCGCTTGGTGCTTAGAGCTACGCTGCGAGCTAGGTGACATATCCTAGCGAACCAACGCACCGCATACTATCGCAATGGCCACACTGCACGCTTCGCGCCACGCTACGTGACGATTAGCCACCTAGTGAGTCTGCTAGCGAACATACGTGTTGGTAAATCTTATTGTGTCACCAAGTGATTTTACAAGATGGAAGAAGTTTTCTTCCGCAATTCTTTGTAGAGACTTAAATTTCTCCACTCCATACTTCTAGATAACATTAACATTATGTTATGCACCCAACAAGTTCCAATTTGAGATGTTCGAAATCTTAAACTTAAATTCTCTGAAAGAAGTAGCTTTCTGGTTAGTTTTGAGAGTGGCATCGTTTGTTGACTCAACCACTCCCATATGTCAAATGAATTTGTGCGAAGCACTTTGGCGTGGCCAAGCCTGAAGTCACCTAGTCTATTAGTCACGTAGCACCTAGCTTAGCACTAAACGAAGCACTTTGATGTGGCATATTAGCCTTAGGGTAGAGGTATCAAATTTTAACTGTAACATCGCCTGACCATGTGATGGGTGTAGTCCATACACGCTCTAACTGTTGTTTATAGAAATTGTCCCATGCCTCCCTCACCCCTCAGCCCCCAGCCGCTGAAGCGTGTATATCGGTACCAGTTCGAACAGCATTTAGTCTTGTTTGTGCTCCCCTGAAGATGAGGTGAAAGCCTTGAAACCGGTAGGGTTACACCGTCACAAAAAAGTGGAATAAACAGTGTTTGATAAAAATAAATTACAACGCTCTAACTTGTTGGGAGCGGAAACTTTTGAACCTTAGGGATATATAATATGATTTCAATGGTTGTCATTAACCATAGGTGATAGTAGCCACACCGAGTTGGACGACCATTTTAATCATGGTCGTTCCACAAATTGCCCAACATCCAACAAGTTGTTCACGGGAAAACGGTTTCATAAAGAACCTAGGACCGTAAATAGTGAAGGAGAACCGTTTCAGCGCTTAAACTTCATCCTTTATACTCGTATATGTCATAAGGGACAGAAAATAATAACAAACAAATTTAAAATCGAATGCCACAAAATTTAATTCGAAACGTTTCGTAAATCGTCACATAACAACAATACAATAGTGTATTTTAGCAATCTAACTTTGCAAGTATTCCGGGTTACCTTGGACCACACAGTATTTTTATTGCCCGTTTCTAGCGAATATATCTATTTCGCAAATTATGGATGGGTTGTCTTGTTTTGCTATTTTATTTTGCCAAATTAATGGACATCTAATTTTGATTAATAACACACGGTAATTAAAATTGTTTCTTTTATTTATCACCTCGGTACACGCCGTAGAATAAATTATTAGAATACGTCATAGAAGAAGCGTTACAAAATTTGCAAATGAGTCAAATTCGATTCAGGTATACTCAAAGGATTTTATTCAAATTATTTTAATATATATATTAAATTAATCATTTTGGAATTCGAAAAAAATATTTTTATAACTTATACGAGTATGTTGTTAGACGTCAGAGATAGATTGACATAAAGTTTTAGGAAGCTCTTTTAAAGACAACCCTTTTGAGAGAGGTCTTATCAAAATTTATGTTATATATAAACACTACACCTAAAGCTGAATGTGGTATTTATTTATTTAAACACCGTAAAACAATCTTATTACTAGGTGGCAATTTATTCTAGTTGTCAGTACGCCTATATTTATTTAATTACTATTTATTTAATTAAAACCGAAGAATAAATACCTTTAATAGGCATAGCAAAATACGACGAGCTTTTATTACTGGGGGGAACTATGAATTTATTATCGAGCTTTTAATTAATATAAATGTTTATCAGTGCAACCTAAAATCAATTTCATTGGGGACACTAAAAAATATAGACTTTATATCTTAGATGCATCTATCCGAGTTTTTGAAATATTGAGTGTCTAAAACTATTGAAATTTAAAATTTATTTTTTTGTCTTTGCAAATACTCGTAGTTGAAATTTTCACCCAGTAGAAAGTTTTACATTGAAAAATGACACCACACGAGCCCAAATCGTTTTGCTCTAAGCCAAAATAATAATATAATACAATAATTGTGAGCATTTCGATTGCAATATATTTACCACATTCCAACTGCTAAAATAATTCGATATTTATTTTAAAGGGTGTGCGGGTTTCCTGTGGATATTTCTAGTGTTTACAGTTTTCCAGAACCTACAATTTTCTTTGTTTACAGACCCGGTCTACGCAGCAGCAAAATGAGCTATAGTACCCGGCGGTAAGTATAATACACATCGGGTTTAAAAAAGAGACAGTCGACCATAATCGGCTAACTTCGGCTTTGTAGTGCGTCGTCTCTGTCCCTAGAACGCCTGACAACGACTGACAAATCGCGACGGAACACGTGTATGAATGACAGAGACGACGCTCTACAATTTCGAAGTTAGCCGATTATGGCCGACAGTCTCTTTCTTAAGCCCGATGCGTATTACTTACCGGCGGATACTGTACCATATTGTAACCGAAATATAACAAGAAAAAAAAAAACAAAATTAATTTAAAAAGTTACAGACACACCAAATGGGATGACTTATTATGACGCACCTTATATAGTTCATCTTCCCTTCGTAGTTGAGGGTTCTGACCTTGATACTCTGTTCGTCACGACTTTCTGCATCCTGTAGAGCTTTATATTTCTTTTTAATCTATTCAAGAAACCTGTTGATATTTTTTGATTGGTTATGTTAATATTACATAATGTGTTTAATAAAAATCAGGAATATCTAGTATTTGAACTCTCAAAGCCTTTCTGGCCGAAATCAAAGTTTTTTTATTACTTTTTTATGAATAAAGTATATAAAATCAGTCATACCAGTTTAGAAAATAAAATTAACGAATTAAATACTTCTTCTTATTTTAGGCCTGTTATGGTCCTGAATCATTGTTTCCCTCTTGTGACGTCGACTGCCAGCTGTCTCTCCAAGCTGCTCGCTTGTCCCTGGTCATTACTGGTCCCTGGTCGCTACTGGTCCCTGGTCATTCTTACGGCTCTTGGTTCCGCCATTCTGGAGACGTGTTCGTTCCAGAACCTTCTTCTCTGTCGTCCCCATCTGACAATATCTTCAACTTCGCACATCCTTCGGATTTCTGTGTTTCGTACTCTATCACGAAGGGTTTTGCCAGCGATACTCCTGAGTACCTTCATTTCACTGGTTCGAAGGAGATTTTTGGTTCTGACATTGTAGGCTCTGGACTCTACCATATGCTGTATGTCATTATGGGGCGGATACAGGTTTTGTATATCCTCACCTTGCTTTGGATGTTCATATACTTGTTTTTCCAGATAGTGTTCTTTAAACATCCGGAAATAGCTGCGGCCTTTTGTGATTGTTCAAGCACTTCGCCATAGAGGTCATTATTGCACATTATGCTAGCACCCAAGTATTTAAATTTTGTAACTTATTCAATTGGTGTGTCGTCGATCGCCACACTGCATCCAACTTGTTCTCTGGCTAGAGTCATGCATTTAGTCTTGCTGATGGAGATAGACGAATCAAATTGAGGAAGTAAAATAAAAAATATATAAAGTTAAAAATAAGGAAATAGAAAGAAGGAAAGTAATTAAAATCAGGAACATAAAACAAAATGGAGTAAATAAAATAAGTAAAGTAAATAAAATAAGATAAATACAATTAATGAAGTACATAACAATAAGTAAAGTAAATAAAACCAGTTTGACACGTAACTTCTAAAGGTTGGTACTAACTGAGAATGGTATGGATTTGTTATTAGAGGCGCCATCTGTTGGTTAGTTCCGGGACTTATTGATCGATGTGTTACATAATTTGCGAAAAAACAACAGATAGTTTAATTCGGACATACAATTTTAATGGATCTGGGTTTGTTGCCTTTCATTTGTCGTGCCCCCAGTAAACTAGGATTTTGCCTGTATCTCACTGAGGATATTAAGCATGAAAAAATAAATCGATACTTCTTTCCGATTTTCGATTATCCAAAAACAAAAACCCCGTTGTACATTCTCATCAATCTGACAAACAGTGACACTCAATTACAACTGGAAACATCATGCGAAATCAAACTCCTCACACTTCATCCCTCCAGAAAGACCAAAAACGTTCATCCCACAATATACCTTCTTCTCCCTGGCTCCATCCCAACTCACTGTCTGCGAAGACTGTAGGGGTCAGCTATCCTTATCCTCAGGTTGTATTCTCTTCTGTCCCGGACTACGTCCCCCAGGCCGTGCCTCTGTATCAGGTTATCTTTTTGCACCACCCATGAATTATTTGGTCTTCCTCTGGTTGTTATTTGAGGAAGATCCATGGAGATTGCCTGGTTCATACCATCTCAATAATAGCCTCTCCTCTCCATCTTTCTGTTGATGTCTGTAACACCTAGGCTTCCACAATATACCGCAATATTAATATAATACTCGTAGATAAAATAAGTTATGTCAATAAAATAAGTAAGGAAAATAAAAAAATTAAATATAATTCAAAGCGAACAACCGATTTTTTGTAAAACATATCCCGACTTTTTAATTATTTAAATTCATCCTTTTTATATCTTAAAAGAATAAATAACACGATCATAAATCAGCGGCAATATTTTTCAAAACTCGCTAATCAGGAAAGTCTCTCAAAAATTTATTTTCAAGGCGATAGATGATAGAATACGCAAATTGTCAGATGGCGTGGATAAGTACCGACTTCAAATTTAAAAAAATGTAAAATATTACGACAGGTTACGGGTATGTAAACTATTTTAATTAATTCAAAACAAACACATTGTTTACGAACAGCAAGGCTGAACATTTTTGTGATAAACTTGTTTTGCAAAACATTATCCTGAGACTGAAGTTGACAAATATGTTCATAAACTACGTATTTTCATTCCGGTCATTTTAAATCAACTTTATTGATGTATTTTTAAAAAGCCGAAACACTAATAAACTTTGTTTTGTATCATCAAATGAATAAAACCTTACACAGAAAACTTATTTTATTTTAATATTGTACAAATATACCATAGATAATATAACCTTTTATTAAAAGTAAAATTAACAATCTTTTGTTTACGAATGAAATTTGAATTAAAGCCAATTTAAGAAACATGAGAAACATAAGAAAATTTAAATTTAGAATCAAGAGGACGACAAAAAAAACATTCGTTTATTTGAAAAAGACAATTGAATATTGTTTTATTTAATAACCATTTATGAAATGGAAATAATCCCTATTGCCAGTTTCGTACTTTTAACGAGTTTACTTCTTTCTGTGGAATGGCGGCGAGCCCTTCGGCGGGAAACATAACCTTCCCACAATAGCCTCAAAAATCATTTCCCATCGCGTCAGATAACTTTTTTCTGCTTTAACTATTGTTAACACTGTCCACATACGGTGCATGTGCAAAAAAACATCAACACTCTAATACAAAAAAAGGATCTTCAATAAAAATATCATCTTATTCCACCGATAGACATCCCGCCACTCTCATTTGAAACAATAATTGAATAGATGCCAACCTGAAGAAACATCCCACGATAACGGAGTTTAATTGAATACTAGTTTCAACCCGTCAAATATTCACGGAAGTAAAACAAATTATATAATACATTTTTGAAATACCGAATGGAGCAAGATCAGCTTAAAGTTTTTTGGGTTCATTCAATGTTTAAAGTTTAAAATAAAAAAGGTACATCTTGATTGATGAATTATTTAATTCTCAAAAATCTCTTTATACACGATGTTTTGTGTAGAAACATTACTGTTGTTCAATTTAAATCGTTGATAAAGTTTTCCTTGAAGACTTGTTTCAGATATATTGACTGTAATGTTTTCGCGTTTCCGACATCTTGAAAAAGCCACATATAATTGTCTGCATTAAAAAAAAGAGCAGAAGATAAATAAACACAAGTAATTATAAGGTTCAATATAATAGGAAGAAAATGAAATATTTAATGAATTACAATTCAAAATAAATAGGCATCGTTCCCTTTTACACCAGTTCGTTCAGTATAATTTCAATATGTTTCGAAGCAGTAAACACTAGTAATTATAAGGTTCAATATAATAGGAAATAAATGAATTATTTATTGAATTACAATTCAAAATAAATTGGCATCGTCCCCTTTTACACCGGTTCGTACAGTCTAATTTCAATCTGTTTCGAAGTATTCCTCTCTCGCTCTCTTGTATTCAAAATGCAATTCTCGTATTCTTTCTTTGGCAACAACCGTACGGGTTTTGGCCTATTTATATTATGATGCATTTTTATTGTACTATACTTTCGACATGATTCATTGTAATTCCAATAAATTTAACAAAAAAATAGTTTTTTGTTAGTTCAAAGTAATAAAATTTGAGAATATTGACGCGAAATAAAGAAATTTCGCAAAATAAGAGGTATGGGTCGAAAAACACGAAAACATGTAGAACAAATAATAATTTTGTCGTGATTTTGTACATATATTCGTAATCTTGGTCTTCAATGGCAAATTTCGGGTGAAAAGTGTGAAGTTTCAGAATATTATTACTAAGAAATGTTCCTACACATTTAGCAGGTTTTGACAATTTATATTACAATTAACTTCAGTGCGTTTTTTTTACTTTACGCGTCATGATTTATTGTAAGTCTAATATTTTTAACAAAAAAGTCGTTTTTTTCGTTAGTCCAAAGTAATAAAACTGGAAAATATTGACGCGAATTAAAGAAGTTTCGCAAAATTTGACATTTGGGACGAAAAGCACGAAAACATATAGAACAAATAATAATTATGTGGTGATTTTGTACATACTCGTATATAGAGAATCACGACACAAATATTCTTTGTTCTATGTGTTTCCGTGTTTTCGTCCTAAACCTCTAATTTTCAAATTTTCAATATTTATAATAATAAATATATGGGGAAATTTCATACATTTTACTCCAAAAACTGCCATTGACGTCTGATTTTAAGAACATTTATAGAGAATCATGACACAAATATTATTTTTTCCACGTATTTTCGCAGTTTTCGTCCCAAACCTCTAATTTTTGGAAATCTCAATATTTTGCATGCATTTCATTGGAAATTTCATTGTTTTTACTCAAAAAACTGCAATTGACGTCTGAGTTTATGAATATATATAGAGAATCACGACACAAATATTATTTGTTCAACATGTTTCCGTGTTTTCCGTCCTAAACCTCTAATTTTCGAATTATCAGTATTGATAATAAATATATGGGGAAATTTCATACTTTTTACTCAAAAAACTGCAATTGACGTCTGATTTTTTTAATACATATAGTGAATCAAGACATTTATATAATTTGTTCAACGTGTTTCCGTTTTTCTTCGTCCTTAAACTTTTATTTTCAAATTTTCATTACACTTCATTACACATACATTTTACTCAAAAAACTGCCATTGACGTCTCAGTGTACGAATTTATATAGAGAATCATAACACAAATATTATTTGTTCTACGTGTTTTCGAATATTTCTTTGCAAACCTCCAATTTTTCGAAATCTCGATATTTTGCTTGCCCTTGACTGGAAATTTCATACTTTTTACTCAAAAAACTGCCTTTGATGTTTGAGTTTATGAATAAATATAGAGAATTACGACACAAATATTATTTGTTCTACGTGTTTCCGTGTTTACCGACCTAAATCTCGATTTTTTTAATTTTTAATATTTATAATAAATGTATGGGGTAATTCAATACATTTTACTTAAAAAACTGGCATTGACGTTTGAGTTTACGAATATATGTAGAGAATTATGACACAAATATTATTTGTGTTATATTATTATTTGTGTAAAATATATGAAAAAATATTTACACAAATATTATTTATTCTACGTGTTTCCGTGTTTTGCGTCCTTAACCTCTAATTTTCAATATTTATAAGAAATATATGGGGAAATTTTATACTTTTTACTTAAAAAATTGCCATTGACGTCTGAGTGCACGAATATATATCGAGAATCAACAAATATTATTTGTATTACGTGTTTTCGTAGTTTTCGGCCCAAACCTCTAATTTTTCGAAATTTCAATATTTTGCTTGGACTTCAATGGAAATTTCATACTTTTTACTCAAAAAACTGCCATTGACGTCTGAGTTTACGAATATATATAGATAATCACGACACTAATATTATTTGCTGTGCGTGTTTCCGTGTTTTCCGTCCTTAACTTCGAATTTTCAAATTTTCAATATATATAATGATTATATGGGGAAATTTCATACATTTTACTCAAAAAACTGCCATTGACGTCTGGTTTTAAGAATATTTATAGAAAATCATGACACAAATGTTATTTGTTTTGCGTGTTTTCGTAGTTTTCGTTCCAACCCTCTTATTTTTCGAAATCTCAATATTTTGCTTCCATTTAGATGGAAATTTCATTGTTTTTACTCATAAAACTGCAATTAACGTCTGAGTTTTTGAATATATATAGAGAATTACGATACAAATATTATTTGTTCTACATGTTCCCGTGTTTTCCGTCCTTTACCTCGAATTTTCAAATTTTCAATGTATATAATGAATATATGGGGATATTTCATACATTTTACTCAAAAAACTGCCATTGACGTTTGAATTTAAGAATATTTATAGAAAATCATGACACAAATGTTATTTGTTTTGCGTGTTTTCGTAGTTTTCGTCCCAAACCTCTAATTTTTCGAAATCTCAATATTTTGCTTCCATTTAGATGGAAATTTCATTGTTTTTACGCATAAAACTGCAATTGACGTCTGAGTTTTTTAATATATATAGAGAATTACGATACAAATATTATTTGTTCTACGTGTTTCCGTGTTTTCCGTCCTTAACCTCTAATTTTCAAATTTTCAATATTTATAATAAATATATGGGGAAATTTCATACATTTTACTCAGAAAACTGCCATTGACGTCTGATTTTAAGAACACATATAGAGAATCATGACACAAATATTATTTGTTTTACGTGTTTTCGTAGTTTTCGTCCTAAGCCTCTAATTTTTCGAAATCTTAATGTTTTGCATGCATTTAGATGGAAATTTCATACTTTTTACTCAAAAAACTGCAATTGACGTCTGAGTTTATGAATATATATAGAGAATCACGACACAAATATTATTTGTTATATGTGTTTGCGTGTTTTTCGTAGTAAACCTCTAATTTTCAAATTTTCAATATTTATAATAATAAATATATGGGGAAATTTCATACATTTTACTCAAAAAACTGCCATTGACGTCTCAGTGTACGAATTTATATAGAGAATCATAGCAAAAATATTATTTGTTCTACGTGTTTTCGAATATTTCTTTGCAAACCTCCAATTTTTCGAAATCTCGATATTTTGCTTGCCCTTGAATGGAAATTTCATACTTTTTACTCAAAAAACTGCCTTTGATGTTTGAGTTTATGAATAAATATAGAAAATCACGACACAAATATTATTTGTTCTACGTGTTTCCGTGAGGTCCGTCTTTAACCTCTAATTTTCATATTTTCAATATTTATAAATAAATATATGGAGAAATTTCACAATTTTTACTCAAAAAACTGCCATTGACGTCTGAGTTTACGAATATATATAGGAAAATCATGACACAAATATTACTTGTTTTACGTGTTTTCGTTGTTTTCGTCCCAAACCTCTAAGTTTTCGAAATCTCAATATTTTGCTTGCATTTGATGGAAATTTCATACTTTTTACTCAAAAAACTGCAATTGACGTTTGAGTTTACGAATATATATAGAGATTCACGACACAAATATTATTTGTTTTACGTGTTTCCGTGTTTTCCGTCATAAACCTCTAATTTTCAATATTTATAATTAATATATGGGGAAATTTTATACTTTTTTACTCAAAAAACTGCAATTGACGTCTGAGTTTTTGAATATATATATAGAGAATCATGACACAAATATTATTTATTCTACGTTTTTCCGTGTTTTCCGTCCTTAACCTCGAATTTTCAAATTTTCAATGTATATAATGAATATATGGGGATATTTCATACATTTTACTCAAAAAACTGCCATTGACGTATGAATTTAAGAATATGTATAGAAAATCATGACACAAATGTTATTTGTTTAGCGTGTTTTCGTAGTTTTCGTCCCAAACCTCTAATTTTTCGAAATCTCAATATTTTGCTTCCATTTAGATGGAAATTTCATTGTTTTTACTCATAAAACTGCAATTAACGTCTGAGTTTTTGAATATATATAGAGAATTACGATACAAATATTATTTGTTCTACGTGTTTCCGTGTTTTCTGTCCTGAACCTCTAATTTTCAAATTTTCAATATTTATAATAAATATATGGGGAAATTTCATATATTTTACTCAAAAAACTGCAATTGACGTTTGAGTTTACGAATATATGTAGATAATTATGACACAAATATTATTTGTTTTATGTGTTTTCGTAGTTTTCGTCCTAAGTCTCTAAGTTTTCGAAATCTCAATATTTTGCTTGCATTTTGATGGAAATTTCATACTTTTTACTTAAAAAACTGCAATTGACGTTTGAGTTTCCGAATATATATAGAGAATCACGACACAAATATTATTTGTTCAACATGTTTCCGTGTTTTCCGTCCTTAACCTCTAATTTTCAAATTTTCAATATTTATAATAAGTATATGGGGAAATTTCATACTTTTTACTCAAAAAACTGCAATTGACGTTTGAGTTTCCGAATATATATAAAGAATAACGACACAAATATTATTTGTTTTACGTGTTTTCGTAGTTTTCGTCCTAAGTCTCTAAGTTTTCGAAATCTCAATATTTTGCTTGCATTTTGATGGAAATGTCATACTTTTTACTCAAAAAACTGCAATTGACGTTTGAGTTTCCGAATATATATAGAGAATCACGACACAAATATTATTTGTTCAACATGTTTCCGTGTTTTCCGTCCTTAACCTCTAATTTTCAAATTTTCAATATTTATAATAAGTATATGGGGAAATTTCATACTTTTTACTCAAAAAACTGCAATTGACGTCTGAGTGTACGAAAATACGAGTATATAGAGTCAAATTTTCAATGTATATAATGAATATATGGGGATATTTCATACATTTTACTCAAAAAACTGCCATTGACGTATGAATTTAAGAATATGTATAGAAAATCATGACACAAATATTATTTGTTCTACGCGTTTTCGAAATTTTGCGATAGTGCTGCTATCGGGCGGTGAGGCTAAATACTTATCGGACCGCCCTCGTATATTCGTAATCTGGGTCTTCAATGGAAGTTTTTCGAGTGAAAATTGTGAAGTTTCAGTATATTTCTAAGAAATGTTCCTACACATTTAGCAGGTTTTGACAATTTATATTACAATTAACTACAATGCGTTTTTTACTATACTTTCGTTATGATTCATTGTAATTCATATATTTTTTTAACAAAAAAATCGTTTTTTGCTAGTCCAAATAAATAAAACTGGAGAATATTGGCGCAAAATATTGAAATTTCGCAAAATTTGAGGTTTTGGACGAAAAACACGAAAACATGTAAAACAAATAATAATTTTGTCATGATTTTGTACATATATTCGTAATCTTAGTCTTCAATGGCAGTTGTTCGAGTGAAAAGTGTTAAGTTTCAGTATATTACTAAGAAAGGTTCCAACAAATTTAGCAGGTTTTGACAATTTATATTACAATTAACTTCAATGCCTTTTTTTAACTTTACTTGCGTCATAATTTATTGTAAGTCTAATATTTTTCCCAAAAAATTAGTTTTTTTTGTTAGTCCAAAGTAATAAAACTGGAGAATATTGTCGCAAAATATTGAAATTTCGAAAATTTTGAGGTATGGGACGAAAAACACGAAACCATGTAGAACAAATAATAATTATGTCGTGATTTTGTACATATATTCGTAATCTTAGTCTTCAATGGCAGTTTTTCGAGTGAAAAGTGTAAAGTTATACTGATATTACTAAGAAATGTTCGTACACATTTATCAGGTTTTGACGATTTATATCACAGTTAACTTCAACTAGTTGCAACCCGTGAAATATTCACGAAAGTAAACAAATTATACATTTTTGAAATACCGAATGGAGCAAGATCAGCTTAAAGTTTTTTGGGTTCATTAATGTTTAAAGTTTAAAATAAAAAAGGTACATCTTGATTGATGAATTATTTAATTCTCAAAAATCTCTTTATACACGATGTTTTGTATATAAACATTACTCTTGTTCAATTTAAATCGTTGATAAAGTTTTCCTTGAAGACTTATTTCAGATATATTGACTTAAATGTTTTCGCGTTTCTGACATCTTGAAAAGGCCACATAAAATAAATAAACACAAGGAATTATAAAGTTCAATATAAAACGAAATAAATGAATTATTTAATGAATTACAATTCAAAATAAATTGGCATCGTCCCCTTTTACACCGGTTCGTTCGGTATGATTTCAATCTGTTTCGAAGTAGTAAACACAAGTAATTATAAGGTTCAATTTAATAGGAAATAAATGAAATATTTAATGAATTACAATTCAAAATAAATTGGCATCGTCCCCTTTTACACCGGTTCGTTCAGTATAATTTCAATCTGTTTCGAAGTAATCTTCTCTCGCTCTCTTGTATTCAAAATTCAATTATTGTATTCTTTCTTTGTCGACAACCGTCATACGGGTTTTTGCCTATTTATATTATGATTGCCTCAAATTGAAAAATATGTTTTTCTTACAAAAACTGCATTAGGAATGAGGCATTAGTGATGTGAAATTTGTAACTCTATAAGAATAAGTTCATAAATTACACTGGTCACATTACAGAATATGTTGGTGTTGGAATGATTGTTTTTAGTTTCTTACCGAAACTCTTGTTAGACGGAACATAACAAATATTCGATCAAATACTTGCCACGAGTAAAGTACGTATTAATTTCAAATGTTACGTTAAAACAATACAGGTTTATTTTTCTTCTAACATACCATAAATTAGTGTACATCACAAGAAAAATATATTAATCATTATATTCCCTATTGATTTATACTATTATTGGTATATTTTCCTGAATTATGTACACAAACTTTGGTGCGTCATTCTGTTATGATACATTTGAATACTTCATCACGTAAAATAACATTTTTTATTAAATATTTTAGTTGATTATTAACCAGAGTCGATAAACCGGATCTCGGAAAAGGTCCAGTGAGTACCCATTTATTTAAGATGATGCTGAAATAAATGACCAGAAACCCACAAATCCTCCTGTGGTTATTATTCATTAGATATGTTCTGGACAAATTGAGGGCCGCGGGCTACATACGGACTCTGATTTCAATGTGGCCTGCAAGCTGTATCTAATATTTAGAAACATTCACTATTTTTTGAGTTGTTTGTATAATAATATATACGAGTATATACTCGTATATATACTTTTTAATTATAACTTGCGTCTACCAGAAAAACGTATTTTTTAGCCCCGATTCGCATTATATGAGTGAATGTTTGAGTATGGATTGTGTTGCCATCTGTAATTATGTATAGTCGTCACTTTTCCCAAGAATACAGAGTATCACAAAAAGGTGTATCCACACGGGTGTCGCAAAAAAATATATCCACACTTTAAAAGCTGGTAGTTTGCTGATTTTTTTAATTTTAGATTTAACCGTTAAGAAATAATGTCCTGAAGCCAGAATAAGTTTTGAAAAAAAAAAAAAACAAAGTTTGTTTTGAAGTGCTACTGGAAGTAGGAAAACGCGGAAGTAGACTTTTTCTTTTGGGGATTTTTCAAGAATGAAGTTTATGCTGAAAAACCTGAAACCATTGAAAAATTACGAGTAGCCATTGAAAGAGAATGTGCCCAAATATCAAATGAAATGATTCTCGATGTTTGTGAATGTTTCGCGTTGCCAGCAATATCTAGACCAGAAGGGTCATCAATTTGAAAACAGGCGCAAAGTGTAAAAAATATATTTATGTAGTTTATGTTATTGTGAACGTTGAAAGGGAATTGTATGCTAATAAATACATACTTTATAATCATTGAAATTGTGGATACATTTTTGCGATTCACTATAACATACAGTGAAATCCCGTTTTTACGTGCCCGGAATTCACGTTTTTCCGCTATTTGCGTTCAATTTTTACAATCCCGTTTTATTTTAGTACATTAAGTACCCGCTTTTACGTTTTTATTTCCCGCAATTTACTTTTGAAATATTTAAAATGCAAATCAATCTATAAAAATATTTAATTAAATGCGCGACGATTAAAAATATTTGAAATGAATATTAGGAAGCAGAAATATGTTGTTTCTACAATATTTATAGACACGTGTGCACCTGCAGCTGCAGCGCTCATGGTCAAGGTTACACGAGTCGTCTAATAATACGATGCAATTGGTGGGAAGTTTAGCGAACCAGAGGCAAGATCCTGCATATTGCGTCTCGATTAAATATCGAAGGATTTACTGCATCAATTGGCTGGATAGATGGTTTCATGAAGAGGCACTCTGTGGTGATCAGTTAGCGGGGAATCTCGAAGTGTTGATTTGGAGATGGCTGAAGATTGGAAGCAGACGGATGTTCCTACTCTAATTGTGATGACATTCGAAGTTATGGATATCGATTATATAGTGGACAGTCACATCCACGAAAACTTATCCGACCAAGAATTACGAGTAACTGATGAAGAAGAGGTAAACTTAATCCATACAATTCCAACAAAAGAAGATGCTATGAGGCATATTGAGGGCCTTAAAAGCTACTTTACTAGTATTGAAAACGTACAAGACGACTTTCTTATCGATTTATAAGATCGAAAGAGCTGTAAACCAGCACAAAAATATGTACCAAACCGATTTGCGTGATTATCTAAATAAAAAATCATTTTCCCTTTTCAATTTTTTTTTTGAACCCCATCTACGTTTTCCCTCTAATTACGTTTTTTTATCAGTCCCTTCAAAAACGTAAAAACGAGGTTTCACTGTATATACATAAGCAAGAATTAACAATACACTATAGTATAATTCTAACCACCGCTTTCAATTTTGTAACTTTAAAATTTTTTTGCGACAAAAAATTAGGTCTATGAAAAAAAACTTTTGCTGCCTTTTTTACATGTAAGTTCTTAGTGTGACCCTTTAGCTAAAATATTTGCCCATATCTGAATAAGATTGATAACTTATTAGGTTGTGCAAAATACTGCGCTTGAAACTTGCTATTTTTATAATTAATAGATGCTGTAAGGCACCCGGTCTAGTGGCCACACCCACAACATTTCAATCCTTTTGTATCACATGTTATTTTATTTATTGTAATATTTAAGAATGATAGTGGGTTCGATTCCTGAATAAGAACGCCTTGGGGATAGTATGTTCTCTAAGTATTACAATATAAATTGGGGATTGTATATTCTCTAAGTATAATAATATAAATAGGCCAAAACCCGTACGGTTGTCGCCAAAGAAAGAATACAAGAATTGAGTTTTGAATACAAGAGAGCGAGAGATGAATACTTCGAAATTTGAATCTCGGTGGGTCCGTGATAAAAAACAGATTGAAATTATACTGAACGAACCGGTGTAAAAGGGGACGATGCCAATTTATTTTGAATTGTAATTCATTAAATAATTTATTTATTTCCTATTATATTGA
The DNA here is from genome assembly GCA_949825065.1 of Odontocerum albicorne. Taxonomy (NCBI): domain Eukaryota; kingdom Metazoa; phylum Arthropoda; class Insecta; order Trichoptera; family Odontoceridae; genus Odontocerum; species Odontocerum albicorne. The sequence continues at coordinate 59,564,761 of OX463838.1, read as the reverse complement.
ACCTTATAATTACTTGTGTTTATTTATATTTTGCTCTTTTTTTGAATGCAGACAATTATATGTGGTTTTTTCAAGATGTCGGAAACGCGAAAACATTACAGTCAATATATCTGAAACAAGTCTTCAAGGAAAACTTTATCAACGATTTAAATTGAACAACAGTAATGTTTATGCACAAAAAATCGTGTATAAAGAGATTTTTGATAATTAAATAATTCATCAATCAAGATGTACCTTTTTTTATTTTAAACTTTAAACATTAATGAACCCAAAAAACTTTAAGCTGATCTTGCTCCATTCGGTATTTCAAAAATGTAGAATTGGTTTCACTTCCGTGAATATTTCACGGGTTGCCACTAGTTACTATATAAATTGGGAATAGTATGTTCTCAAAGTATTACAATATAAATTGGCGATAGTAACATATGTTCTCTAAGTATTACAATATAAATTGGCGATAGTAACATATGTTATCTAAGTATTACAACATAAATTGGCGATAGTAACATATATTATCTAAGTATTACAATATAAATTGGCGATAGTAACATATATTCTCCAAGTATAACAATATAAATTATCATTGTTATTATTATTACCGTTAATAGTTTTTAATATATAGCACATGAGAGATCTGATCTGAAATGTCAAAAAAAATGTATTGATCAAACCATTTTTTAAATTGATGTATGGAATTTAAACGTGAATGTGGAACAATACTGGAAAGAGCCGGATAAACACTGTTGAAATTCGTGTACTCAAAAGATTACATGGGGTGACAATGTATGACAGAATACGAAATTAAGTGATTAGGGTTGAATGTGAACTTAAAGATGGTGTGTTTATAGTAAAATAGAGAAAAACACTTTGAAATGGTTGGGCACATGGAACGAATGAATGAAGAAAGATTATTAAAACTAATAATATACTCGTACAGTGCAAATGTGTGTTAGAAGACGACCAAGAAAAGTGGTTGGATCAAGCGTATAATATTTTGAATTATGGAAATGTAAACTTAGAGAAATCGTAGGGTTTGTATGAGAATGTGTATGAATGTACAAGATGCGCAGGATGCGTTTTACGTTAAGAAAATCTAGCGCGTCTTTCTCTCTGCCTACTCCGACAGAGAGACGGTGTGATGGTATATACGGAATTAAAAAATATTTTAACTCATTTATTTATTTAACACTTTTATTGCAAATACAATCTGGCGGGCTAATTGCCAGGCGGCAATCTCTTCCAAATAACCAGAAAAAATTAAATGAAGCAAGTTACATGGTCGCAAAAATCATTCAAATGACTATCCATCCCCACGACATCCATAAACATATACGTGAGCACATGCCCACGAACCCCACAAAGACGGACAATAAATAGCCCGAACATTCTTTTTCATATAAAATGAGATATCACCAACCAAAGGAAAAGAAAGAAATGGCGGAGAGGAAAGGAAAAAAAATCAGGAATGAAACACTTTATATTACTGACGAGAAATTGAGTTTTTTTCAGTCGCTTCTTAACCTTTCCCTTCCTGTGCAAAAAAAAATCCAACTATTCCGGTGATGTGTATTCAATACACATCAATACATATGTAAAAATGAGCGATTTAACATCGGAAAAATAAGAATATTCATAGCCAATCGCTTAAATTTGAAATCAAAAGTGATAATAATTGAAATTTAATTGCTGAAAACATGAAAAATAACATCGGACGACGTTTGCAAAACGGACGGAGCGACTACCTCGAACGAAAGCCGACTGGCTACTAAAAAGAGAGAAGTGAGCGAACTGAGATTCTAGTTCTTGCGTTCCCATATACCAAAGTAGATTGAGACGTGAATAGCGTCGCTTCTTCACCCATAGTGTTTTTTAGATTGAATATACTACGCCACACACTGGCACACGTTTGATTGTATTGGTGAATTTATTCCCGATTTTCACAAAATATCTCTGATGTGGCCGAAAAGTGCTAATTATTATTAATATTATTTTTTTCATTCAATGCGTAAATGTACTACGGAGGAATACCTAAAATCTGAACCCAGTATTTATTATATTTATAGAGATGTTAAAGTTTTTAGAAGCAATGTGTACTAGTTAAACATCACCGGACAGGAAGGGTTAAAGCATGCCAAGGACGGAGCGAGTCTAACATTGGTTTGTAACTGATTCCAGAGTCTCACTTGATGGACAGTCAAGGACGACGTAAAAAAAGAAGAGCGGTTAGCCGGAAAGGCCAATAAACAATGTCATGACATTGTAATGTCATATTACCTCATACGGCGGCAAACAGTAAAGTGTTTGTTGTTAATACCTTTTGTTTATAATATTTCCAATGGATTTGTTATAAATTTATTATGAAATCAGGGTTATTTTATGACCCCAACAATGAAACAATATCATACACACTTTGACCGTGAAATGAAACAACATATTTGTGCAGAAACTACTGCGTAACGCAAGTATTTCAATTTTGAAACGCACGCTATCAAAGTAAAATAAGCCAGCAATTAGGAAGATCTAGTAATATTAAATTACGTCTAAATATCATCAACAACCAAACCAATTTTAATAATAGCCCTCTGCTTAATATGTTTCCTATTTAAAATCCACCCCCCTTGGATATCCAGACCCTGGCCCGCCCGAAAGATTAATTTTCATTTAAATGTTTTCCCCGCCCCATTTACTATTGAATCACATCTCTCCCCACTTCTCTCCGCCTACCTCATTCCTCTTATATTATTTACACTTGTACAGGAAATGCATTTTTAGCAATTTAGTTTATATTCACCTGACGATGAAGACGGTGGTCTTCGAAACCGGTAGTAAACCCAAAAATAAACCATCGGTGAACACAAAAATATAAAATAAATGTTTTATTTACTTATTTTTCCTTTTACATAAAACATGCCACCACAAAGTGAAACTATAGTATTTTCGAAGATTCAAGAAATTAAATTATGTCGTTTATTTCTTACACTAAACACTTGTTTTATACTTTTTTTACAAAACAAATGAAAATACATTTGTTGTCGAATGATTTTCGAGTAGATAAAAAATAAGGTGATCATAAATTAAGTGAAACATCATACAATTTGATAATGTTTCGAAGTGATAAAATGCGGAAAAACCTTGAAGTTTCTTGATGTATTGAATACATACATTTTGTAACGTTCGATGGGACCGTTAGTTTGTAAACTGCATATTGAAAAAACTGCCCGGAAACGCAGATTAATAATAGAAAAGCGTGTTGCTGCGAAGTGAAGAAAAACAGAATTATAGCTACGGCAACAAACTATTAAATAAACGCTAAACAAAGACGATTTCTTAATGCAGATCGAAGATCACGGATCTCCAACGAAGATTGGCAAAACCAACACGAGAGACTTTGTCAGGCTATCAGATAACATGATGATTAGTAATATGCACCAACATGGCGTGATACGTTAGAATGTAAGTAGGTGTAACAATTCACAAGTATTTAGTAATTGTTTTCGCACATCCTTGGATAGGATTTTTAGCTAGTTATAAATAAAACAATATATTTATCGATCGATAAATCTGTCCTTCATGACAGTTTTTTTCGTACATCTTTTCACTACATTCGCATAATAAATACCGAATCATCATCATTGTCAACCAGGGTCGATCCACTGCTGGATGAAGGTCTCCTCAAGTTGACTCCAAATACAATAGTTCGTTTTTTTTACTCATTGATGCCATGTGATGCTGCCATGCTTCCTGATTTCATCTATCCAGCGTACCTTCGGTCTTCTTCTGGGCCTCTTTATGCCTCTTGAGTACCATTTGATTATTTCGGATGTCCATCGGGAGTCTGACATTCTGGCTACGTGTCCGGCCCATTGTCACTTCATTATTTTGCACACTTTTATGACGTCTTCTACATTTGTTATATTGCGAATCCAGGTATTTTGTTTACGATCTCTTTTAGTATATCCCAACATGCATCTCTCCATGCCCCTTTGTGCGTTCTGGAGCTTTTGTGTGTTCTTTACTGTGAGCATCAATGTCTCGCAGCCATACGTAAGTACTGGGAGAATACACTGGTTGTAGACCCTTCTCTTCAAGGATATTGGTAGATTACTTTTGAGGATGTTGTTCAAACGTCCAAATGTGCTCCATACTAGTTTTGTCCTTCGTGCTATTTCCTCTGATATGTCACCTACAAAGGAAATAAGTTGGCCCAGATACACATATTCCTGGACAAGTTCTATCGGATTTCCATCTACTCGTACTTTTATTGGTTTTGGGGTAGCAAAACTGTTCATCATATATTTGGTTTTTGATATATTCATTTTTAAATCAACTTCTTTGCTGACCACAGCCAAATACCGAATAAAACCAACATAAATGTTTGCCTCAGAAGCTGTAAAATTTCGTTATTATTATGATACATTTCTTCAAGTGTTATTTTTATTAGAAGGCCACGTCTTTGTAGACCACTCTGCGCGTGTTTTTACTTTCATCCGCTCGTGCCCTAAATACTAATCAGAAACACCTCAAAACAATTGTTACAGCACACTGTCTATTATTATTCGGTCAATCGCAGAATGTTGTTTATGATTCTTTACATACGGTATGTATCAGGCCATGACCCTTTTGGTGTAGGCAGAAAAGGCAGATATCTAAGTCTTTCTAACCATGTATACACCTCTCGCATCATACACATCCATAAATCTAATCGTAACCTCCGTCCTTGGCATGCTTTAAGAAGCGACTGAAAAAACTCTTAAATTCTAGTCAGTAAAATAACGTGTTTCATTCCTGATTTTTCTTTTCCTTTCCTCTCCATCATCACTTATTTTCCTTTTAATTGATGATATCTCACTTTATATGAAAAAAGAATGTTCGGGTGATTGTCCGTCTTTGTGGGGTTCGTGGGCATATGCTCACGTATGCGTTTATGGATTTCGTGGGGATGGATAGTCATTTTAATTATTTATGCGACCACATAACTTGCTTCATTTTTCTTTTGTCTGGTTGGCTGGAAGAGATTGCCGCCTGGCAATAAGCCGGTCAGATTGTATTTGCAATAAAAGTGTTAAATAAATAAATAAACCTGCTCCTTTGTTTCTCATACTTTTAACCTTTCATTACGTCAATTTTTACTCGATGTATCTCTTCCTCGCTCTCCATCCATTTCAGATTCTCTTAATATATAGCCAAATAATGTCAAGATTATTTTTTCTTTAAAAAGAATATATATGACCGAAGTCATAGATACCTTAATACCCTCGAACACTAGGCGGAAAAAAGTGTCTGTGTCGTTCGAAGGGAGTAGCACAGTGCGGGGTTCGAACCGATGACTTTCCGCACGGAAGTTCAGTGCGTTACCACGCGGCCATGCACAATATTAAATTTCTACTTACAACATTCATCTCCAACAAATTTCTACTTACAACATTCATCTCCAACAAACAGTTATCCTTTAAATGACAATTTCTTACTCTATCAAACCCTAAAATTTATTTTTATTTATAAAATATAAAAAATATATAAATAGGTATATTGATAGCAACATAGTATTTACATAATATAATATATTTAAATATACTTCAAGAACACATAAATTGCAGAGAATACATTAAAGACAGAAGCTATCAAAAGCTCTGGACTCATCTAATAACACCCCCCAGCCAAGATACACCCCACCAATATAGGGCGAGCCCAGCCACGGGGACACCAGATGTTTTTCAGCCCACATCCTTGCAATAAAGAAATATTACTATCATGAACCCATCGGTTACGATGTACATTCAGCATGTTTTTTTTTTTTTTTTTAATTTGATGTAATCGGGCGGCATTGTGATGATTATAGAGCTACATGTTTTTAATTATTAAATATTAGAATTTTTTATTCACTTTGCACGGATTTCTCCTGTTACACAAAAAAGGTCTGATTCTAGCGTTAGCTTATTCGTTAGGAAGAATATCAGCCAGGATTCTTCTCATACTGCTAGACGGTACCGAGAATATATCAACAGTGTCATTCAGTTGGTTCAATATCTCTATACCACGCGTGACTGAGTGTTTAGCCATGATATTCCTCATGTAAGTTGGTATGTAGAACAGAGGGTGATTCCTTGCACGGCTATATTTATTAAGTCCATATAAACTTAGTGCTTCTAGAATAGCGGGACAGTTAAAGCAATCTTGAAAAACCTTAAGTAGGAATATCGCAATGGATTCTTGGCTTCTTGTTCTTCACTTATTTTTTTAACTTACAAATACTCTTGTTAGTTAAAAAAATAATTTTACTTAAACCCTCAACACAACTGTTTCGGCTTATTACAGTTGACGAGGGAGGGACGAGGGCCGAAACAGTCGTGCTGATAATTTAAATAAAGTTTATTAAACTTATATCAGTAATATCTGATCTCTGAAAGATTTTACCTGTCATGTTATACATGATACCCAAATTTTACCTGTCATGAGATAATTGAAGAAATTCAGATATGGGTTTTGTGGAATATTTTTTTAACTACCTAAGACGGATTTAACAATGTATCATTAATTTTAATACTTGATGAGATGTAAAACTTTTATTTCAATATTTATTAATTATCAACGACTTTCATGATCAAGTGAGTAAAGACGCCTGTCCTCCAGTCTAGAGGTTGTGAGTTCGATTTCCATTGAAACCTTATTTTTTTAAAATGAGTCCAATCTGTTTTTCACTTAAGGTCACTTAAACATATTTTTGGTTGGTTAGATGAGATTGACACATGGCAATAAGCCCGTCAGATGGTACTATATACAACGAAAGTGTAATAAATAAATAAATAAATACATACATGCCATCACGCCGTTTTCATGTTTGACAAAACCTTTCAAATAAACGAATAAAATGTGTTTATATATTATTTGTAGTTAAGGCATTAATTAACATTGTGAAGGTTTAAAGACATTGTAATTTGTTTTATCAAACACTGTTCCACTTTTTGTAACGGTATAACCCTACCGGTTTCAAGGCTTTCACCTTATCATCAGGGGAGCAAAAACAAGACTGAACTTTGTTCGAACCGGTACCGACATCTGGCAAACACATATATTCCAAGAATCTCGCCTATGCTCGCTGAGGTTGTCTCCTCCCTCCCTCCCAACCCGAATGTTTACCGTTAGAAGCGTGCATGTCGGTACCAGTTTGAACATAATTCAGTCTTGTTTGTGCTTCCATGGTGATGTGGTGAAAGCCTTGAAACCGGTAGGGTTATACCGTTACAAAAAGTGGAATAAAGTGTTTGATAAAACAAATTACAATAAAATATGTTTTATGGATTCTATCTTTTTTGTATACGATATATATGTTCAAATATCTAGATTACATAATTAAATTCAATTCACTGTTGATCTCCATATTGAGCCACATTCGCGTTTAGAGCGCCTTACTGTCTTTCGACCTCATTTCCATACTACACTCTTGTATAATAGTGGGCTATTGGAATAAGGAAATGAAGTACGAGAGAATACGCCTAGTTAATATGATCGATTTATTTTTACATTTGCAGCAAATTATTTTTTGTTTATTTAATTTAATATTTCTATCTACATTTTTCAATACCTAAATTCATCTGGTACTAACTCTGCTTATATACCCATAGCACGGTACACGTGTATTAGATGTTTTCTCCAAATACTTCGCATCTTGAGGACTGCAATACATTCCAATCAATAGGTTAAATAATGGCTGTTAACAACATGTAGGAAAATACTTCGGACATGTTGTTAGAAGATATGAAGACAGTTTGGAGAAACTAATAGTGCCTGGAAGTGTTGAGGAGCGGCGAGCATGAGGACGATGTCCAGCAAGATGGATAGACCTAATCAAAGAGGAGACTAGTTCCTCAGTGAGTGCTGCACTCTTTAGGGTTCAAGACTTGGAGTTCAGTTCCTACTCATCAGATAACCGATGGTCAGTCATAAACAACATCACTTAGAAGAGAAGAATGATTTGTTTTATTCCTTCTTCAAATAAACAAATTGTGGACTTGATAATCAAATATCATGTCATGGAACTTTATATATTTAATTTGGTTATTAGTTGCGAAGTAGTTAGAAGCATGTTGAAGAGTAGAGGAAGACCGAAAAAGTATGGTTTGATTAAGTCAATTATATTTAAAAAAAGAAAAGGTTAAGAGTGAGTGAAACAGAAGGAACTGCATCAGAAGAAAGTATGTCATGATAGGAAAGATTGTCGTTATCTCCAATCTACGTATTCTAAAATGGAAATGAGGTGATGGTAACATACGAGGCGTATCCAGAAAGTAAGTGTACTGAGGCTCTCACGACCGGATGGAGTTTATTTTCGTCATGTTGGCTACACTTCCGTGTAGCCTGACCCTTCCCCTTCGCAACGAGACCGGTTTGAGGTCAGTACGTTGAGAAGTGTCGACGCGACAACACGTTTTGTGAAAAATGTCAATACAATCTCCCGCCAAGTGCGAAATACGCGGCGTCATCCGTTATCTCGTTTGGAAGGGAAAACCTCCGGTTGAGGTTTATAATGAGGTAAAAACTGCATATAGTGATAAAGCTATGAATCGTACGAGTGTGTACAAGTGGTGTCGCGAGTTTAAAAACGGTCGTACGTCTGTGCATGATGATCAGAAAAGTTCAAAACCACAATTTCAGCCAAGAAAATCATAGCATCCGTGTTTTGGGACTGTCAAGGCATAATTGTAATTGAATATATGCCTCAAGGGGAGACCATCAACTCTGCAAGATACTGTGAGACCCTAAAAAAATTGCGGAGGGCGATTCAGAACAAGAGGAGAGGCATGCTGACAAAGGGTGTCTGCCTGCTGCACGACAATGCAAGACCACACACGGCCAACGCCACGAAGGAACTGCTCGCCTAGTTTAAATGGAATGTCCTGAATCATCCCGCGCATTCCCCTGACCTAGCACCTTCAGATTACTATCTCTTTACCTCCCTGAAGCTGCACATGGGTGGAAAAAGGTTTTCAACCGACGAAGAGGTAAAGGAGGAGGTGGAGAAGTGGACGGAGGAGTTGGCGGGAAACTACTTAGAGGAAGGCATCAAAAAGTTGATACCCCGCTTCACCACCTGCATTGAGAGGAATGGCGACTATGTCGAAAAATAGCTTACATATGTACTACGGTAACCACGTAATTTTTTTGTTTAAATAAAAAAAATGTAACCTACAAAAATTCAGTACACTTACTTTCTGGACTTACCTAGTATATACGAGTATGTTTAATATTGACAATATAGTTCAATATCATATTTTAATTCAGCCTTTCTGAACTCTAGATAAAGCCACATCGAAAGATCGTTTAAAGTGATCTCCAATCTGCGTATTCTAAAATGGAAATGAGGTGATGATATATACGAGTATGTATAATATTGACAATATAGTTCTATATCATATTTTAATTCTGCCTTTCTGAACTCTAGATAAAGCCACATCGAAAGATCATTTTAAGTTATCTCCAATCTGCGTATTCCAAAATGGAAATGAGGTGATGATATATACGAGTATATATGATATAATATTGACATATCATTTGGTTGTAAATAATTGTTGAATAAAGATAACTCAATCTTACGAGTGTTTTTAAATCGAGACAGACAAATGTATATTTCAATGTTGACGTCTTATTTTTTGCCATACTTCTCATTACATTGCCATACTTCTCATTACATTGCCATACTTCTCATTACATTGCCATACTTCTCATTTTATTGCCATACTTCTCGTTACATTACCATACTTCTCGTTACATTGCCATACTTCTCGTTACATTGCCATACTTCTCGTTACATTGCCATACTTCTCGTTACATTGCCATACTTCTCGTTACATTGCCATACTTCTCGTTACATTGCCATACTTCTTGTTACATTGTCATACTTCTCGTTACATTGCCATACTTCTCATTACATTGCCATACTTCTCATTTTTCTCAACACAGATAAAATGTATCTTAGATTTTTTTTTAACATATACATAAGTTCGTGTGATTGACCAAAATTACTTGAGCGAATAAAATATCAGGCTCGCATCGGCAACGGCAGTGTTGATGTGGTCAGTTGTATATAACTTGTGACTTGGTGAAAATAAGGAGTGTGCAACCTTGATTTGTGAAGTAACCCACAATAGGGGGACAAGAGGTTATGACAGGGGCCCTACTTTTATTATCAAGGCCTTAATTTCTCTCCGCACCCAGCTCCTACCTATTATATTTTGAAACTATGATGAAAAAAAAATTAAAAGGTCACTATTTACTCGGCTAAGCCCTTGAAGTAAAAGTCGGACTGTGTCCCCACTTCACTCCTTTCACGCTGTTCAAGAAGCGGCGGGGCACGCAGCGGCGTTACATCACTAAGCACTTGGAGGGAATCCAAATGAAGAAATTTATTTCTTTATTGAATCCGTGTCAGTAAATCACAACGATTAATATCTTATTCAAGAGATACCTCCAGCTTGTAAACAAACATAATGCAATGCTATCACGCCATATTATTGAGCTTTGTTTGATAAAAAAAATATTCTATTCAACGATTTTATTAAAAAATATTGTGTTCAATAATTTGATAAAAAATTTATTGTATTCGAACCTTCTGATGTAGAGCTAGGGAGTTATCAGGGACACAATGTGTTAGGTTGGTGAATAACTAACGAATCGTTTACCATATTCATTGCTACTATATTCTTTAGATTTTGTATCCATATTCATTACTAAAATATTCTTTACTATTTATGTAATAAAACTGTGTGTCGATAACCACATTTATATTTGTCAAGTCATGATTTATCACTTCGAAAAGGATGGACTGCAGCACTGTCATTTCGCGATCTCAACGAACTCTTTGGTGAAGGAACGATCGGTGGAAGTCATGTTCGAAAATGGTTCAATCGTTTCAAATCCATTTCAAATCACAAGCTTAATAAAATATGAGGAAAAGGATTATGATGATTATGATGATCAGGCTTTTCAGATGGCCAAGAAAGAAGACGAAAGTTTGACAACAAGGATGCTTGTCGAACAATCCAATGTCGACGACCATTCCACAATCGTCAAGCACCCCGAAAACCTCGGTACTTTGAAAATTCTGGTTTATTTGGTCCAGTTACACTTTCCTCGGTCTAGCTCTTCTACGCACACCTCTCACTTCTAACTTGTATACTCGCTTAGTCATGCTTTCATCATTTATTCTCTCCACATGTCATTTTAAAGCTCCTTTCTTCACCTTATTTAAAACATAAATTTTATCCATTTTTAGGAACGCCTGTTCCTTAAAGGAGAGATGATGAGGATGATTGTTGATAAATAAAACGTGTCGAAATCGGAATGTGTAAAGAGGAATTTTATTGACAGACGTCGGTATTTATAATGTTTATTGAATGTGTGCGGGAATGCACACGCGATATATCTCTGTCTCGTCTCTGCGTTTACAATACGTTGTTGTCGCGTGTAGGTATTCTTTCTGTTTTGGGAGACAGGCGCGAAAGATGTGTTGCTTACTCCTTCCCACATGGAATGCGCTCTCGGCTGCTAGCGAGTTGAATGACCGACGCGTGGACTTTGTCCATTGATTGTCTCGGATTGTGAAGGTGTGCAAAGGTCGTCTCTTGGGTTCAGTGACCGCGCATACGGTCGCTACACATTCTTTCATTTCTGATGTCTTCATTCCCCCTTTTTCTAATCATTAACACTCCACAACTTTTCCTTAGTGCACGCATCTCTACACCATTCATTTTACTCTTAACCTTCCAAGTTTTAACTTATCAACCTGCTCTAATTTTTCTGAGTTAAACAATACGTCGCACACAATTTTTATTTTAATAAAATATTAACGCTCAGAACGTTCTTTCAGGAGAAAAAAATGTCTGGCTTCAAAACTTTATTTGAAACTTGTTGCATATTTTTTTGAATTATTTACTGTCTTAACCATTCGTTTGACTCCCGATTCATCGACGTTGTATTCCATAGCGGTTTATATTCTTTCAGTTTCAGCAACCTTGGCATCTGACTGAAATATTAAATATTAAAATATGAATAAATCTTCCGACCTGGTAATTGGAAAATCTTTTGAATTTTGACGCATTACACGTTATTCTATGCATCAACTTTTGCAGTTAATTCAGCTCGATTTTGAAACACTGTTCCAAGCAAAGTGAAAAAACATTTTGTAATAAAAAGATAAAAAATGTATTTTTTTCTCACAATGTTCCATACTTCTTAACTCCTACACATTTTAAATTCAAAACAAATATTTTCTAATAGCCCATTTTGATTGCGACACAACTTCTTAGGGGGCTGTGTGCCCTTTTTATCCCACTGCATGGACTCCCGCTTCAACTCAGGCTCATAATGATGAACCCAAGTTTCATTTCCAATAACGATTCGGCTCAAAATCTCATCTTTGTTGTTTCTGCAGATGTTAAAAAACTGTCCTGAACATTCGACGTGTTGATGTTTTTTAAATGGCGTGAGCATTCTGGGTACCCACCTTGCACTGCCTTTTAACATCCCTAGTTGCTGATGGAGGATATTTAAAATGTTTGTAGGGGATACTACAACCATTTCTGAAAGCTGTTGTTAGTTTAGGAGGGCATCTTCCAGTGCAAGCTTTCTGCTTTTTTGACGATGTTTGAAGAAGAGGCCTCAACAGGCCTTCCTGGTTGGAGGTCGTCTTCAATCAATTCTTTCCCTTGCTTAAAACGACTGTGACACTTGTAAATCATAGTTTTTCCAGGGCTACAGTCCCCGCAAACCGCTAACATCTCTTCCAAAATGATTTGAGGTGTTTTCCTTTGTTTTGTGAGAAACTTAATGATAGCGCTATACTATTTTTTTTTTCATAATTGGGATGTTATTAACGTTTGATATACTCTAACGATGATGTCTTAAACAATACGGTCAACATTACACTAAAACTTGGCGAATATACTAATAATGAGTCATATTAAAGAACATGCGCATGAGCACTAACCCCCACCCCCCAATTCATTCCGCGAATTTATTGACCTCCCCTCGTTTGTACACAAAATATAATGTGATATACAGATGTATAAATTCTCATACAAATTATATCATATGTCTAAAAAAATTAATACAAACGTTTCAAGCCGGTTCGAACACTGTTTGAAATAATATATTTTCAATTAAAAACGGTCAAATGTCTGTCTGAACATATGATAATATTTCAAAAACAAAACTTGTTCTTAATATTGTCCAAAATATTGATCTGAATACTGTTCTATAATCGTTAGGTCCTAATTTTGCGGTTTGACTTTTTTAATGAAATAAAAACAATGCTTTATCGTTGAAATACGAGTATTTACAGGAGAAACAAATGTAATCGAGGATTTTTTATAATCTTATTGAAGATGAAAAAATCTTTTATTATTTTCTCCATTACGTTTTTTTCTCCTTTAAGCCTTCCTTCCCTGTGATGTGTAACTAGTGCACACTGCTTCTAAAAACTTTAATATAATAAATATAATAAATACTGGGTTCAGATTTTAGGTATTCCTCCGTAATACATTTACGCATTGAATGAAAAAAATAATATTAATAATAATTAGCAATTATAGGCCATGTCAGAGATATTTTGAGAAAATCGGGAATAAATTCACCAATACAATCGAACGTGTGCTAGTGTGTGACGTAGATATATTCATTCTAAAAACCACTATGGGTGAGGAAGCAACGCTATAATATACACAGTGTTAGTGTTCCGAATCCCATCTTCGTAGCTCGCGGGTTTTCGTTTGAGGTGGTCACTTCGCCCGTTTTGTGAACGTCGGCCGATGTTTTTTCATATTTTCAGCAATTAAATTTCAATTATTATCACTTTTAACTTCAAATTTAATTAATTTAGGTGATTGGCTATGAATATTCTTATTTTTCCGATTTTAAATCGCTCATTTTTACATGTGTATTGAATACACAGCACCGGAAAGCGCGATTTTTTTAGCACTGGAAGGGAAAGGTTAAATTAATAAGGAATAAAGAAAAATATTAAAAAGGAATAAAGGCTTATTGCTACGTAGTAATCTCTTCCAACCAACTAGAAATATGTTAAAGAGGTCTTAAGTGTACATGTACAAGGCGCGTGCGAGTAATATTACTTGAAAAATTCTTTTTATCAGACTGGAACCCATTTTTATTTAAAATTTTCAGGTATAATCAGGAATCTATGCGAATCTTCTGGATGGAAGTCAAGCGTTTTAACAACTAGGCCAAGGAAGCTCGTTACATAAGTACTAATTATTTAAATTGAAATAAATGTTTATATAATAAAGACTTCATATTTACAACCATCATCATCATTGCCGGGCCTCGCAGTCGAGGATCCCCTCGCCATTTCAACGTCAGTCCTGAACCGTTCTCTCACGTCTATCGTGTGGTCTTCTGTGAGAGAACAGCTCGATCCTGGATGCGCACTCCTTCCCGCAAATGTCACAGACATATGGACCCTGCTGAGCCGTTTGGCCATGTTGACGCATGTTCGCAGCGCGCAGACTGTTTCTCATACGTCTAGCCGCTGAGACGCCATCAGAACATCCGGCTCTTCCCCCCTCACGGTCCCGAGCCACCTGCTCCCAGTCCTCAGGCGCCCCGCACAAAGTAAGCGACTCTCACAGACTATCTTTATAGCGTTTCCTCTGCCCACCAACTCTTCGCTTGACCACCACTTCCCCGTACAAGACGCGTTTTGGGAGTCTGTGATCGCCCATGCGTATCACATGCCCGGTCCACCGCAATTTCGCCTTTACAAGCATATCCTCTATAGGTTTAAAGTTGGAGCGTTGCAGGACCGAAAGAATTCGGCGAAGGAAACGCTGGTGGAACATTTCAAGGTTTCACGCACACTCAAAGCCTATTTACAACCACATTACATATATAAAAGGAAAATTTGGGTTTTATGAAACTTTTTTTTTGCATAATTTTAAAACAACAAGAAACTATGTTGAAATCATAAAGACTCTGAAATATTGTCCCTTGGGACATAATTTATGGAAACATGTTACGTATACTCAAGTTTCCTTTGAAGTACATATACCATATATAAACACGTTTGATGGAATCAAACTAGGGTCGAATAAAATGCATGCTCACTCTGACGTCAATCCAAGAAAACTAAGTTGTTTGGATGGAATTTTACAGAAATAATTCAACACAATATGCAATTGTATGCAATAACCCGTTAAATATGCATTCAATTTTTTTTTTCGTGTTATTTAGTATTTAATTTATTGCATTGTATCGCATCGTTTTGCGTTGCATTTTTGTTGTAAATTAATTAGATTTATTGATATGCACAATTTTTTTCAACTTAACTGTAAGTGCTGAATAAAATATGATTAAAAGTCACGAAATGTGTCAATTATCCATTAAAAATAATGTTCAAGATGTAATTGCGATTTTTTTATATGTACATTACAGTCATTATCTGCCGCATCTATATTCACCTTCAGAATTCAATAAAAATAATATATTATTAATTGAAAAAAGGAGACAAAAAAGGAAAAAAGTGCGAAAAATTTTTTTTTTTTTTTGTTCAGAATCATTTGTTTAAAATTAGTAATAATAAAAAGCATACCACTTAAAAAAAAAGCAATTTTCAGAGCTTTATCTGAAAATATAATAATATTAGGATTATATTAAAAAAAATTTTTTTTTTAATAAATTATGAATTATCTCTAGATAGAATATTGTCAATGTTTGAACATTGACAATATTTTTTTATATTTGAATAAACAAATCTCAAGGGCGAGACGAATTATTGACAAAATTTGAATTTCGAATTTCGGTGACGAATTATTGACAAAATTTGAATTTCGAATTTCGGTGACGAATTATTGACAAAATTTGAATTTCGAATTTCGGTGACGAATTATTGACAAAATTTGAATTTCGAATTTCGGTGACGAATTATTGACAAAATTTGAAACACGTGTAGAAAGACTATGTGAGCAATTTTTGTATGTCAGGAGTTGGGAAAAAGGTATTATACTCTATAGTGCTCGGATATAGCCGCACCTCGCACTCAAAACTTGCGGTTTTTATAGAGCGTGGGATAAATCCGAACTTCGCACTTGAGAGACGTACACGGTGATTCGGATTTATTCGCACCTCACATCTAAAGGGTTAACTGAATGACAGTAAGAGGTGTGTTGCTAGTCCTGTGGCGTTTAACGGGCTAAGCTTTAAACATATAAGTGGTGTGTACAGTTTTAGAAAGCACTTGAAAACGAGCCTTGTTTAGAGGTCTTATCAAATTTTATGATTATACTCGTATATAAACACTATACAAGCAGAAGAATATTTAAAACTAAATGACTTTTTATTCCACTTATTTCATTGAACTCTACTTGTGTTTGTTCTCATCTCTCCAGGTGGAATGATCATTTCGTTTGAAGAGAGTCTCGGAATACGAGGCAGAAACATGAGTTGCAAAGATTAATGTAATTAGTAGAATAACAATGTAATTTATTTTTCAATATTCTAATATAGAGTTCCACAAATTGAAAGTCAAAACCTTTGACAAACTACACACAAAAATTACACTACTTAAAGCCGTGTCCTTGTTGGTGAGACGCTTGTCTCTTAGCCCAGGGTATGGCGTTCGATTCCCGTTATACTAAATAACACGAAATCTGAAAAAGATTAAAAAAAACAAGGGTCTCAGTCTGGTAAAAAAGTTCGTCAGGTAACATTACTCGCATGCGCCTTGTACATATGCACTTAATGTATTTTAACATCTTTCTGGTTGGTTGGAAGAGATTGCCACATAGCAATCAGCCAGCCAACAACTAATAATAGATTTGAGAATGTTGAGGATTTTTGATATTTGAGAAACATATTTTTGAGTAGTGTTAATATAAAAAAACGATTAAGAGGTGTGTTGCGGCGAGTAACAAGGTCTACGACTTTTTACGCCAATAAATCAAACGTGGTCTTCAAAAAATATTATTTACATCGCCTATCTTGATGTATGAAACGAAACGTGATAACATCAAAATAAATGAGGCTGTGTACCTTGAGAAAGATATTTGGTATTACAATCTTTGGTCGAGGAATGAGGAATGCTCGGAATAACGGTTTGTTAGAGAAGGGTGCTATAAATATAGCCTAAAAAGATAATCTAGAGTTGGTTTATACACATTGATATGAGTTGCGAAAGATCTACATATAAACCATCAAGCTATTGCCCTGTCAGAATAGGCAGAGAGGACAGGGCGGTAAACAAAATGAGGTGATTAAAGATGATTGTAAATTTAAAGCAAATGTATGAAAAGCATTTGAGATTATTGGGTATATTGAAAAAATGAATGAAACAATATTAACAAAAAATATATATTTTTTTTAACACTTTTGTAGCAAATACAATCTGGCGGGCTTATTGCCCTGCAGCCACCTCTTTCAACCAACCAGACAAAAGTAAATTAAGCAAGTTACGTGGTCGCATAAATCATTCGAATACGTATTTGAACCCTTAAATCAAAACACCGCCAACTCAATTATAAAAGAAACAACTCAATGTTTTTGCTTCACAAATATTTCTGGTAATTAATTCGAAAATCTATTTCGATGGTAATAGAAACATTGCGGAATCAAGTTGTTAAGTCTATAAATACAGAAATTACAAAAGTTGAACGATTTCTATTAATCAAGACCTCAAATAATCGATAAAGTCAAGTGTTCCAATGTCATAGGACACGAATATTTTTTTTATTTTGATGTTATTTTTTCAATTTTAATAATTTTATTATTGCGTTGTATTTCAATTACCTCGTTTGAAATTTCAATATTATACATGAGAAAATAAATCGCATTTCAGAATTATAAATCGCATAATTTGTCTGAAAACTCAAGTATGTATATTTAATTATTAATAAAAAAAAATAGAAATCGTTATACAAACTTTATTTATTTTATTTTAATGCTTACATATTCTATATTAAAAATGTTCTATATCAACCGTCTTACAAGTTTCATTGCCTATTCAGATATAACTGATTTACACTTGCAAAATTCACGCACTCACAATCCAGCTGCAACCGTTCGTGAGATTTGACAATTTTCAAAATAAATATTTCATCAAAAGACATAAAAACGGAGCAAATTTATATCAAACCTAGTCTTCGCAATTTTATAAAATACAGTTTCATAATGCTACATCTAATATAAATAAAATTATTTGATATTATTTAAGAAACTATAATATAATAGCCCTCTGCTTTATATGTTTCCTATTTAAAATCCCCCCCCTTGGATATCCAGACTCTGGCCTACCCGAAAGATTCATTTTCATTTAATTTTTTTCCCCACTCCATTTACCATTGTATCACATCTCTCCCCACTTATCTCCCCTACCTCATTCCTCTTATATTATATTATTTACACTTGAACAAGAAATATATTTTTTAACAATTTAGTTTATCTTCACCTGACGATGAAGACGGTTGTCTTCGAAACCGGTTGTAAACCTAAAAATAAACCTGTGGTGAACACAAAAATATAAAATAAGTTTTTTTTTTTTACTTATTTTTCCTTTTAGTTATAATATAAAGCCAAAGTTTAAATACTATACAAACATAATAAACTAAAAATAATTAAGAAAAAGCAACATCATGTCGATTTGGAAAACCATATTCAAAGTTCACCCTCTTTGGAAAAATCTTTATTTTTTTTAAGGTATTAAAATATTAAAGAGCTTTTAAATACATTCATTCACTCGTATTTTCTTACGTTGGACATATTGAATAGTGTAGCTGGAATTTAAAATTGTTTTTGGTCCCATCAATCGAGCTTTTGGGTTTTATAATCACCGGAGTAGGTATGGAGCCCACTGTTTGTCATAGCGTGAAAATATAACAACGTTCACATTCCTCTAGAGCATAGGTTCTCAACCTTATCTTGCCCACCGCCCACTTTGAGAATATTTTTTTTTCTAAAGCTTGCGAATCTGAAACAACTATTGCCACGATTATATTTAAATGTGTAATATTATATACTATAGTCGTAGGATAGGATATGGTATGGTATGGCCCTAGCCTATTTCTGAGTTTAAAGAAGACTGTTTCAATGAGAACAATTAAGACACAAGCATACTTAATTATATTGAAAAGTATTTTTATTAACATTCAAAAGACATTGAATTTATAACTTATCTAATGAGAAGGTTAAATTTGGTGCATTTTAAGAAGTTTGTTAATATCAGGCTCGATTTTACTTAAAACAACCGTAAGTCGCCGCATTCAATGATTAAAATACATACAATAACACAAATTCACCAATATTAAAGTTTACTTTAGTTAGTACGTGATTAGTGTGTTTTTTTTTGTATTTTTTAGACTATATTTTTTTAATCTGCCCACGCCCCTCCGTACCATCTCAACGCCCCCTAATTATCTCTGGGTCTTCTACTGCCCCTTGAAAGTCTCAAACACCCAAAAGGGGGCGTTATCACCCACGTTTAGAACCTATGCTCTAGTGCAGTGTTCCCCAACCTTTTTAGACCTGTGGACCGGTAAAAAAAGGAAAAAATTTTCGCGGACCACTAATACTGAAATAAAAATGGTTTTTTTATTTAAAATTTTTGTAAATCTTATATTGTGACAGATGGACGTATGTAACTATAATTGACAAATATACATATAACAGTTAAACAATTTTAATTGTAACATTGTCTGATACAATTAAAATTTAACAAAAACCATGAAACCAACAAACTAATGCGAAACCTGCTGTTGCATCTTTGCTAATATATTGGATATTCTTGGCTGCAGTGCTGTCTCTGACATACGAAGTGCTGCATTCACGTCCAGTCTATTCCTTTGTTTCGATTTTATTAAGGACAGGGATGAAAATCTTATATTTTATATTTTTGCATGGCGAATTTCTTGAAATTTGGCATACTGTTTGCGGCCCGGCGGAAAGTCTCTGCGGCCCGGCACCGGGCCGCGGACCACCGGTTGGGGAACACTGCTCTAGTGCATGCAGGTATTGTTACCAAACTAACTACGTTTATAATACTTGACCAGACTGTGACCCTTTTATTTTTGTTTGGGCATCTTCTAGAACAGGGGTCCCCAAACTTTTTATGAATAGGGCCATATAAGAGTATTAAAATTGTTAAATGGACCGGATTAAAAAACATTATTCACATAGAAAACTACATTAGTTTAACAACAATTTTATCTCTAATAATTGCAATATATAACTAAACTAATAATTTTTATGTTTGCTTAAAAAGTTTGTATCCTCTAAAGCTTTTTTTTTGTAATAAAAATTGTCATGAATTATATTTGGATATATTTTATATGTGACATACATAGGGAAAATTTTTAAAAGCGTCCGCGGGCCGGTTGAAAAGCTCTTGTGGGCCGGATCTGGCCCGCGGGCCGTAGTTTGGAGGTCCCTGGTATAGAATCAAACTAGAACCCGGGTGGAAACTCAAAGTCTTACAAACTTGACAACGGAGGTCGTCAAATTAAATACAACAAAATCATTATTTATGAGAAATTTCTACTTTAACATTGTAGAAGCACATTTTAGAATATTTAACAATAAATTACTTTGTCATTCCACCGACTCCATCAATCCCGCTACACGTATTTCTACCTCCTATCCCGAGACTCTCTTCTTTTTTCTTCTCAGACTGGTGTCATGCTGTATCGAAAATGTGTGTATGTACCTATTATACACATAGTGTAGTAATAAATGTAGAAGGTTTAACTTCTTAGGTCAATGGACACACATACGCAGACATGTGTTTATTATACACATAGTGTAGTAATAAATGTAGAAGGTTTAACTTCTTTTTTTTCAGGTCAATGGACACACATACGCAGACATGTGTTTATTATACACATAGTGTAGTAATAAATGTAGAAGGTTTAACTTCTATTTTTTTAGGTCATTGGACACACACGTGTTTATTATACACATAGTGTAGTAATAAATGTAGAAGGTTTAACTTCTTTTTTTTCAGGTCAATAGACACACATACGCAGACATGTGTTTATTATACACATAGTGTAGTAATAAATGTTGAAGGTGTAACTTAACTTTTCTTTAGGTCAATAGACACACATACGCAGACATGTGTTTATTATACACATAGTGTAGTAATAAATGTAGAAGGTTTAAATTATCTTTCTTCAGGTCAATAGACACACATACGCAGACATGTGTTTATTATACACATAGTGTAGTAATAAATGTGGAAGGTTTAACTTCTCTTTTTTTAGGTCAATGGACACACATACGCAGACATGTGTTTATTATACACATAGTGTAGTAATAAATGTAGAAGGTTTAACTTCTATTTTATTTAGGCCAATAGACACACATACGCAGACTTCCCAGTGCAGTCTGACTTAAACGTTGCTCTAGTAACAAACTGGGATCATTCCACTTGAAGAGAGCCTCGAGATTGGTAGTAGAAACACGTGTAACGGGCATTAATATAATTAGTGGAAAATTCATTGTTTTTTCAAGTATTCTTGAATAACGATTTTTGAAAAAAATTTATACGTTGATAATTTCATCCCGTAATTTATACATTTACATAATACAAATGGCGTACTATTAACTGACAATTATAAATGATAAGCGTTTGTTGCGAACCAAACAGCGTGGATGTTAATAATTGCCTCGGGGTTTACTAAATGAGTTTCATTAAAATATTCATTGCGCGTTATTATTAGATTGTATTAATCTAAATATCTGCTTAAATTTCAGATACAACTTAATCGATAGCAATGTTTTGATGAAAATTAATAAATAAAAAGACTTGGTAAATGTAGCACTTTTTACAGTCAGAATTAAAAATAGCACGACAGATAAGTTCTATTATTTCTTAAAATGTATATTTTTTTTTATATCAAACATTACTAAATAATTAGAAATGATATATATTAAATATTGTAATTTATTTTTAACAAACACTGTTTATTCCACTTTTTTATGACGGTATAACCCTACCGGTTTCAAGGCTTTCACCTCATCTTCAGGGGAGCGCAAGCAAGACTAAATGCTGTTCGGACTGGCACCGATATAGACACTTCAACGGTTGGAGGCGGGAGGGGTGAGGGGAAGGCTAGGTATAATTTCGGCCAAGAGCGGGGAGATTTTGGGGAAATAACTATTCAACAGATGCTCTGATCGGTATACTGACTTAGAAATTTCTAGGGCCTCTAATCTGTCCAATTTATTTCCGTTGCCGCTAATATGTAAGAATTTGGCATCATCGATAGAAACTTTTATGTGCTGACTGTGATAATTTCTATATAGGAAAGACAGGAAGATCTTTTGAAAAGAGATTTCGTGAACACCAATCTGCCTTAACAAATCCTCTAATTTATTCTGAAATGGCTAATCATTGTCACCGTGAGAATCATACTTTTTCTATCGATGATGCCAAATTCTTACATATTAGCGGCAACGGAAATAAATTGGACAGATTAGAGGCCCTAGAAATTTCTAAGTCAGTATACCGATCAGAGCATCTGTTGAATAATTATTTCCCCAAAATCTCCCCGCTCTTGGCCGAAATTATACCTAGCCTTCCCCTCACCCCTCCCGCCTCCAACCGTTGAAGTGTCTATATCGGTGCCAGTCCGAACAGCATTTAGTCTTGTTTACGCTCCCCTGAAGATGAGGTGAAAGCCTTGAAACCGGTAGGGTTATACCGTCATAAAAAATTGAAATAAACAGTGTTTGTTAAAAATAAATTACAATGTCTTTAAACCTCCACAACGTTAATGCCTTAACTATAAACAACATATCTTAAATAAGTAGTTAAACATTTACAAAGGGGTACAGAAAGGATATGTTATATAATTCTGAAGATTGCTATTAAAGTAGAATTTTCCAAGATGATGGAAGAGTTACGGAAAATATCGAATGACGTGTAGTGATAGGAAATAAAGTAAATGGGGCACTAAAACATATATGGTACACTCGAACCAGACAGTATCAAATTTCGCTAATTTGTTACTATTTGAGTGGCATATTTTTTAAGTTTAGTAGGAAAATGTGGACATGGAAAACAACGAAAGGAGTCGAATAAATGCTGTTTAAATGCGTGCTTTGAGAAAAATATACGGGGAGGCAATGTATGACAGAATACGGAATAAAATTATTCTGGGTGAATTCAAGAATGACGTGCTGAGTATAATGAGAAGCTTTGGGCACGTGGAATGAATAAATGAAGAAACACTAACAAAAAAAGTAAGGAAAGCATGGTACAGAAAGACCAAAGAAAGTATGGTTAAATCAAGTGAAATATACTTTGAAAGAAGGAAAAGTAATAAGTAAGATAAATCGTAGGAATTGTATGAAAATGTGTATGGATGTGGAAGAGACTAGAATGTGTATCGAGATAGGAAAGTATGACGCTCTGTCCTCTCTGCTTACCGCAACAGTAATGGCGTGATACTATCTATGAATGTAGTTATAATAGAGAAACTGTGATGTGGAGACAATATTAAAATGTAGAATCATATGACTTTTTTTAAATGTTTCATTTATAAAGATTACTGGTGTAAGTCAGCCATCTCAAACAGACAGACGATGATCCCAGAGAGACTGCCGATCAAGTCCACAACTTTTCAACAATAATACATAATTCTTCACAAGACTAACCGCCTTTATCAGCCGTTTCACTACGCTTGTTGCCTGTTCTAAGACAGATAACTTTTTCTTTCTTCTTCCTCTTGGTCTAGGTCGTATGACCTATTTGTGACGGTGGGCTGTCTAGCGATGATGAAGTCCAGCTGTCCTTCCATCTTTTCGGCGGTCTTCCTTGTAATCTCCTGTTGCTAGGGTTTTAAGTCCTAGACATTTTCGCAAGTCTCGTATCCTCCATGCGGTCTACATGATCTTTCCAGAAGCGCCTTCAGCTTCTTTCCCACCTCACTATGTCTTCAACACCACACACAGACAGACTTTATCGTCTCATTTCTAATCCGATCTACGAGTATAAGAGTTCTGTCTGCGATGGAGCGTAGGGTCCTCATTTCCGCCACTCTGAGAAGGTTTTTTGTTCTGTTGGTATCGGCTCTCACTTGTCATGATGGGGTGAACGTATGTCTTATATATCCTGACCTTACTTTCGGTTAGCATGTGTTTGTTTCTCCATATAGTGTCCCGCAGGCAGCCAGCCAAAGCTGTCGCTTTATTCTTTTGTGTACGTACTTCACTGTATAGGTCACTTTTGCTAGAGATCTCTACACCTAGGTAAGTGAATCGCATGACTTGTTCGATGGGTACGTTATCGATGATCAGTTTGCATCTGAGTGGCTCTTTTAATATTGTTAAGCACTTTGTTTTATTGACAGAAATCGTCATATTGTACTTCTTAGAAGCAAGGTGAAATTTTTAGAGCATTCTCTGAAGATCGTCTTCGTTTACAGCAAACCCATGAAATTCACTCACAAACACACATAAACACTCCAACAGATCCAAGCTGGAACCTCGGTTTCACAACTATCGGCAAAAACTTATTAGTAGAATTTTGTTACATATTTAAACTGTTCATATTTACGTCTAACCCAATCTGTTGTAACATTATTAAATTGTAATAAGAACAGATCATAGATAAAAAAAATGCCTGATATACTTTTCTCTTGAGCGATGATCACGATCTCCGATTGCATCGATTCTGCGCACGACTATAATAATAAGTTTTTAATTGAAAAGGATTGTGTAATATGAAGAAGAACACTTTAAGATGGTTTAGTCATGTGCAATGAATGAACGAAAAAAGATTAACAAAACAAATATATATTGCATATTATGACCATTTAGCGTATGTCCTAGTAGGACGTGCTGACGATGATGTTGTTGACATCGCTGTATTCGCTTTAGTCGAATTCTGTGTTCCTTTTCGTTCGGGGTCATCAATTTAGCGGAATGTTCGTAGTGGGACGCGCTGATGATTATGGTTTGTTTTGTATTTAAAATAAAATACGTCGATTCAGGAATGCGGGAAGTGAGAGTGAATAATCAATAAATAGTAAACATCAATGAATGGTCAAGCGAATAATAATAAGTGCCCTTTATTTGTCGATAAGTAGGTATATATATACAATTTCAGAACGGGGCGCGTGAATGCGTCCGCAGTATATCTTGATCTCACTCCTGTGCGTGCCGAGGTGGTCGCAGACATTGCCAATGATATAGTGGGTAGAATATTTATTGCCGAAACGGTGAGACAACGCGATGCGTTCTCTTTCTACCGTGGAATGCGACGTAAATATTATTTTCGTGTAAACAATATAGATGTTCTGGTATGTGACCTTTGTACATATCCAAAGGTTGATTCATCGGTCGTTGACCGTGCATGTTGACAATATTTAGGGATGTCGGTATTCCCTACAACCAAATGATTGGATCGAGTGAATGATATTTTGGAAGAAGGAAACTTGACAAGTGAGGGAAATCGTATGAATTGAACTAGAACGTGCATGAATGAAAAAGAGGTGAAAGATGTGTGTTGAGATAAGAAAAACTCAAGCTCTGTCTTCTAAATGCCTTCCTCAACAGGGAGATGGCGTGATGGTATGTATGTACTCGTATGTATTTGAAAAGTGCAAGCGGCCCTCGACTTTCGCACATAATTGGTTCTTGAAAATGTGTGCGAATGTTGAATGTTCGAAAGAAGAGGAATGTAAAAAAAACATCAAAAATTCTATTTTTTAATATATATTTATCAATAATAATATTTGTTTATCAATAATATATTAAAAATATTTATTTATCAATATACATAATTAAGTTAACGAGGCGTGTTTAAGTGCTTTCAGGTGTTTTCTTTATATACTTGTCACGAGTTAGTTGAATACCCCCCTTTTTTTTCTTTTCTTGATAAAGTGTTCTATACCATGCTGTGCCTTTCTCAATCGCCCTACGTACTTGAGATATACGTTCTCCATTGGTCTTCCATCACATTCTTTCATGATAGTAAAAAAATTGTCAAGATGCATGAAGCCTTCATTCATATTTTTGATTGTCAAAGTCTTGACGATTTTATCAGCTTCTTCTTCCTCACTTTCATTGTGTATTTCATTTAACTCTTGTTGCTCAATTAAGTATTCATTTGACAGAGGTACTGAGTGAGATTCAATCAACTCATTAACGTCTTCGTTGTCGACGTCCAAGTTTATTTCATTCATTAAGCTAACTATTTCATCTGTGATAGTTTCCGGAGTTTCTTCAGAATTTATAAAATCACTCATCATTTGTGTGCATAATTGTTTCCAGGAACCTTTCATTGTTGACTCTTTTATTTCAGCCCACGAGTCTCCAATATTGTTTATTGCGTTCCATATACCATATTATAGTTCTTCCAAAAAAGTGGGAGCGACTGCATGGAAGCGAACAATTTTTGCTACTTTCGGGAATCAAACCTGAAACCCCAGAGGCGTTGATTCTTGCCAACTATACTTCAGAAATAGTAGGATGGGCCCTGCGACGTTTTAAACATCATGTCTCAAAGGGATGGGATAAAACCTTTTTTTTTACAAATTGAATAGTTTTTTTATAAATCGAAAAATAGTTTTTCTCTAAACTGACATTTTAATTCCTAATTTTCGTTATACTGGCTTTCTAATGTATTGTATGATTTGTATCTATCTTTAAATAGACAAGACCCACTATGAATTAATACCAATTACGAACATTTAATTTTAGGTATAAAAAAATCGAAAATTAAATTATCGTATACCCCATCCCTAGCCAATGCAGACTAACGTAGTGACTTTTGACAAACGTCACCAAATATTATTTGATTTTAACAAACTGCCACATTATTGCTAATTTGTAACAGGATGTATTAATCTGTCATTATTGTTAATCGAATATACATTGAATTATAGTTCGGAAATTCTAGGATGAGTCCTGTGACAGCTCACAAATTTGACTCAATACAACCTAATGTAATGTATTTACCTAAATAACTTGCTATTTATTAGAATTGAGGCTTATATTAATGTTTATAAAATAATTAAAGTTACTGATCATCGTTACAAGGTTGTATTGGGGCAAATTTGTGAGCTGTCACAGGACTCATCCTATATTTTCTGAACTATAGTCCACGAGGTTCGTCAAGATTCTGTTTATTTTCATTGATCTAATAAATTTATCGGCAAAAGTGGGCTTGATGTAATATTTATAAACTCACGTATATTTGATTCTTACTATTATGTTGAATATTAAATTGAATGATAAAAGTAACTTTGTATGCGGCATGGTCATCTAAGGTCAGGATCTCCATTTTTTCGGTCTTGGTCACCGATCGATCGGAAAGTACACTTTGCAAAGAGAATCATCGTAATATTTTTTTGTCTAAACTTTGATTGACCTTAATTCGAGGATGATAATCGTAAAATATCACTTCAAGGTTTGTGAATTATGGATTATTATTAATCATTAATTAATTCTTTTATTTTCTTGTTTACCATTGAATGGATTATTAGGATATATAATTAAAATATACATTATTTATACATTTGATTTTTTCTCTTTCAAAAGTATTGGGTGTTAATATAAGTTGTGACCGTTTTTTTCCAATTTAAAAATGAGCACAAAAAGTAAAACAAAATGGTTAAGGTTATACGTCATTCGAAAAAAAAAATTCTGCTCTATAAGATATTGTGTTTGCTTTTACGTTACATATATTATTTTATTTGATTACAAGCCTTCAAAATGGAAAGCCAAGTAGAAGAAAGTGAGCATTTTTGATACCTCCTTCTGTTCGAGTTCAATCGAGGGAATAAAGCTGTCAAAGCTGCTCGCGATATTTGCGAAGTATACGGTGGAGATGCTATGAATAAAAGGACAGCTCGTCGATGGTTTTTGCGTTTCAAAGACGGTAATTTCGACCTGAAAGACATGGAGCGTTCCGGACGATCAGTGGACTTCGATGAGGACCGCGTAAACCATATTATTCATGAAGATCCTTTTCAAACCACCGTAGAATTGGCTGAGCAGATGAATTGTAGTCACATGACTGTACACCGTCATCTTAAATCAATGGGAAAAGTCCAGAAGTTCGGCGCTTGGGTTCCACATGTTTTGAGTGAAAACAACAAAAATCAACGTTCGACAATTGATTTTGACTCTTGTAGAGCAAAAAATTTTCTTTGGAATGACGTGTAACCTTTACCATTTTGTTTTACTTTTAGTGCATATTTTTAAATTTAAAAAAAACGTACACAACTTATGTTAACACCTAATATAATACTCATACTAGAGTAAATATTCCGCTTAACGAATCCTCTCGCTATGAAGTTTCGATAAAACGACACTTACTTGAGACTATACTTGAAAAAATGTAGGATGGTCCCTGTGACATTTGAAATGTCATGTCTCAAAGGGGTGGAGTAAAATAGTTTTTTTTACAAATCGAATAGTTTTTTATAAATCGAAAAATTGTTTTTCTCTAAACTGACGTTTTAATTTCTAATTTTCATTATACTGACTTTCTAACGTGTTGTATGATTTGTATCTATCTTTAAATTGGCCAAGATCCACTATGGATTAATACTAATTATGAACATTTAATTTTAGGTATAAAAACATCGAAAATCCAATTATCGTACACCCCATCCCTAGCCAATGCAGACTAACATAGTGACTTTTGACAAATGTTACCAAATATTATTTGATTTTAACAAACTGCCACATTTTCGCTAATTTGTAACAAGATGTATTCGTTTGTCATTATTGTTAGTTTTTTGTAATGTATTTACCTAAATAACTTGCTATTTATTAGAATCGAGGCTTATATTAAAGTTGATAAAATAATTAAAATTACTGAACGTCGTTACAAGGTTGTATTGGGGCAAATTTGTGAACTGTAACAGGGACCATGCTACATTTTCTCAAGTTTAATTGACATGAAGGAGAAGATGAAGATGCACAAAAGATTTTAACAACAAAATTCAGTTCAAATCAACTATCTAATGTGTGTATGTACAGTGAAAACAGCCCAGATTTGCAAAGAAACATTATGGTAATACGACATCTGCAATTAATCCTTATACGCAGTTATATGGAATCAATTCATATACGCAGTTATTAGATGAATAAAATAAATGTACAGTCAACACTAGATAAATTTTTCAAAATAAATTTAATTGCTTAATTTTTATATAGTTTTTAACTTTCATATAGAAAAGAATTTCGAATATTTATTTAACATTTTTATTCAGAATTAATTTAAATTTTATCCATTGTATACACACATTAAACCTGTACACCGCGTTAAAAATCAAATTCCACGAATCCTGTGTGCGGCACAATTTCGGCGTTTTTTAATTTCTAAGTTTAAACGCGTATTTTGTCTAGAACCACTGATATTTGATTACACCACCAAGTAAACATGACATTCAAGTAATTTTCTGATAATAAATAATAGTCATTACTCTTAAGGAGACTCATTAAATAAAAGAGATAAACTAAACATTACGTAAAATACACAAAGGAATGCTACAGATCAGATCACAGGCGTTTGTGCTTCCCGCGAGGAACACGTTAAAGTGAAACTTCTATAGGCGCGGTAGGGCAAATTGGCATGAACGTTACGAAAAGTGAAACAGTGTTTTATATTATTATTTATTATTATTGAATATTTTATTTATTAATAAATTATAATCAATAATTTTAATATTAATAATTATTTATTATTGATAATAATTAATATTATTAAGTGTATTATATTATTTTTAAAATTATTATTATTTATTATTAAAAATTTAAAAAAAAATGCTCTTTTATTTAATTAAGAGAGATTTTCTTGAATGAAACTCCACATAACCATTTCCTAATCCTAAAAAAATCGTTAACAAATAGACAAAAAGCAATGCATAAAATTAACTTTTCCTAGGAGCTAAGAAGTTTCACTTCTACAGTGCGAGAGTCTCACGCATCTGTTTTTATTTTCATAGCGTAATAAACCTATTCTGGCAATATTTATTTATTCACCCTCTTAATATGGGGTTTCTTATAATAACGTAGTTTATCTAACATAGCCTGGTAACCCTACCTTAATCGATAAATTTAGAAAAATATCTAAAAACATTTTTTTCAATTTTTAATTCAAATTGTTTAAAAAGTTAATAATGATAATAAGTTCATCTAGAATTGATGATTCTTTGAAATACATGATTTTTTTTTAAATAATTATTAAATTATTTTAAAGAATATATCGTGGGCTCAATACTTTAACTAAGTAACTCAAAATTATCTATTCTAAGAAAATGGCGTTCTTACTTTCGAGGTCTTTTTGTCTGGTACGAGTAACTCCTCTTTAATGATGAGGTATCGCGCTAATATTTTTTTATGAAACTAATAAAGGAGGTTTCAATAGATCGTAAGATGTAAGTTATATGAACTTCAGATATCTACTTTCAGCATTATTTTGTATCCACGTTTACGACTTACCTAATTATGAAAATGCTAAATAACTCAGTTGAGCAATAATATTTTTATTTACCTATTTATAGCATTGGAAAGCCCCTTGGGTGAGCAATTCATTTACTAAAAATTGCCAAATTTCGAGTTACCTAGTTTAAGTACTGAGCCCACGATATATGACAGAAGTCCACCTTTCACATAATTCACATCCATAAATCTAATCATAACCTACTCCATTGTTTCTTATATTTTTAACTTTCCCTTCCGTGAAATTTTTCTTAATTTTACATTTCAGATTTTCTCAATATAGCCAAACAATGTCAAGATTCTTTTTTTCTTAAAAAGAATATATATGACCAAAGTCATAGTTATCCTTATACCCTCGAACACTAGGCGGAAAAGGTGCATATGTCGTTCGAGGGAAGCAACAGAGCGCGGGGTTCGAATTGACGACTTTCCGCACGGAAGTTCAGTGCGTTACTGCGCGGCCATGTACCTCACATTGATGACGCCTGTCTTTCAAACCAGTAGTTGCGGGTTCAATTAAATGGCGTTTTGGTAAAGAGGTACAAGTCATCAATTACTTATTTGTCAGTTTGAAGTTTTGCAACACTTGTATTCCTAAAATACAGACTTCAGGTAAATTTTAAAGGTAAACTTAAACTTTTTTATAAAAAAATGAGTACCTACAAAAAAGATTCTAGCCTACAATATTTAGGCTGGAAGACAGACGTCTTTACAACCAGAAAACGACTAACTGGATCTTGATACATCATAATCAATGAAAATGTTCTGTCTCACCTCCCGTAGGCTAATCTGGAAGATTCTAGCGCTAATTAACAAAAGACCGATCGCCGATAAATAACGGTCATGTTGGACAGAGTATGAAATAAAAACAGGCATCCTGTGGGCCATAAAAAAGTCAATTTATAAAGCACCGATTAGGATGAAATCCAAATTCTCGTATTAAGTAAATCAAAATATAACGATTCTCGATAAAAAAATACTTTGTTTTTTAAACAGACCTCAGGTAAATTTTAAGTAAAGTATTTATCTGAGGTCTGTATTTCAGGAATACAAGTGCTGCAAAACTTCAAATTGAAATATAAGTAATTGATGACTTGTACCTCTTTACCAAAACGCAATTGAATTTATTTTGGTACTCTAGAGTTTTTTAAAAAAAGGTCCCTGACTAGTTTTCATTTCAGGCTTCTTTAACGTCTTGCTCATTGAATGAAATACATGGCAATAAACCCACCAGGTGGTTCTGTATACAATGAAAGTGTAACGCAATACAATACACGAAGAATTAATTGATTCAGAAAAAAACTCTTACTGTATTTACGTTTATTTATTTAACACTTTTATTGCAAATACAATCTGGCGGGCTTATTTCCAGGCGGCAATCTCTTCCAACCAACCAGACAAAAGTTAACGAAGCAAGTTACGTGGTCGCATAAATCATTCAAATGACTATCCATCCCCACGAAATCCATAAAAATATACGTGAGCACATGCCCACGAACCCCACAAAGACGAACAATCACCCGAACATTATTTTTCATATAAAGTGAGATATCATCAGTCAAAAGGAAAGGAAGGGATGGTGGAGAGGAAAGGAAAAGAAAACTCAGGAATGAAACACGTTATTTTACTGTCTAGAAATTAAGAGGATTTTCAGTCGCTTCTTAAAGCATGCCAAGGACGGAGCGAGTCTTATATTGGTTTGTAACTGATTCCAGAGTCTCACTGCATGGACAGTCTAGGATGACGTAAAGAAAGAGGAACGGTGAACTGGAAAGGCCAATAAACAATCTCTGTTTGAGCGTAGCGCTAATCCATGATTGGAGGGATGCTAAAAAAAATCGGCGAGATAAGAGGGGGGGCGACACAGTCAAGGATATTATACAACAGAGACAGTATGTGAATTTGGCGTCTATTTTTAACATTCAACCAGTTCAATGCCTTCTGGTATAAAGTTATATGATCGTACTTACGTAGGTTGAAAATGAATCTTAGACACACATACATTACGAAGCAGGAAAAATTAACTTTTGTATTTTATAATTTAAATACGACAAATTGTAAATACACAACATTTGAATACGACAAATTGTAAATACACACCATTTGAATACGACAAATTGTAAATACACAACATTTCAGTCTTAGCAGTAAATTTTGTTGAAAATTTCCAATGTCATATAGTTGATGAACAATATTAAGTAAGAAATCGTACTCGGTAGAAAGAAAATATCCGCATTTTTTAATATGTTGAATTTACATACAGGTGTAATCAATTTGAACAAATGTTATAAATTAAATTATGCTCAATCCGTAAGATTTATTTTACAATTAATATTCTTAATTTCAAATGCGATATACACCTATGGGCGAACAATAAAAGTTTTAAGCAAGATGAGGAATTTAGCTATTTGGGTATTAATTACTCAGATAATAGAAAATTTAAGAGGGATATCTAATCGCTCGAAGTGACAGGAAACAAAGTTAACATTTCCCTTTCTGTGCTAAAATAATCCGCCCGTTCCGGTGATGTGTATTCAATACAAGGAGGCTCGTGGCCAAGGAGACAGTTTGAAGAGGCTTGTGGTTACTGGAAACGTGAAAGGACGACGCACAAGAGGAAGAGTCCCAAATCGATGGACCAACCAAGTGAGAGGCGCAACAGGATTACCCTTAACCTTTCCCTTCCTGTGCTAAAAAAGTCCGCCCGTTCCGGTGATGTGTATTCAATACACATGTAAAAATGAGCGATTTAAAATCGAAAAAATAAGAATATTCATAGACAATCGCTTAAATTAATTAAATTTGAAGTCAAAAGTGATAATTATTGAAATTAAATTGCTTAAAACGTGAAAAAAACATCGGACGACGTTCACAAAACGGACGGAGCAACCACCTCGAACGAAAGCCGGCTGGCTACTAAAAAGAGAAAAGCGAGCAAACTGAGATTTCATTTTTTGCATTCCCATACACCGAAGTAGAGTGAGAGTGAGACGTGAATAGCGTCGCTTTCTCAGCCATAGCGGTTTATTAGAATGAATATACCTACGTCACATACTGCCACACGTTTGATTGAATTGGTGAATTTATTCCCGATTTTCACAAAATATCTCTGATGTGGCCGATAATTGCTAATTATTATTAATATTATTTTTTTCATTCAATGCGTAAATGTATTACGGAGGAATAACTAAAATCTGAACCCAGTATATATAATATTATATTTCTAGAGATATTAAAGTTTTTAGAAGCAATGTGTACTAGTTACACATCACAGGGAAGGAGGGGTTAATGAAGCAGTAAAATATATATACTCTAACCAGACGCTATCAAAATCTGTTAAGATGATAGTCTTCAACAATATTTTGGTGCAAACTTTAACGTATAAGAGTAAAACTTGAAGGGGGAAAATGAGTGATAGGAGTCGAGGAAACGTTGTAGAAATGCGTGCATTGAGAAGAATACATTATGTGATAATGTGAGGTGCACTCATCCATAGCGATGGAGGACGTGCAGCAGATGTAACACATAGAATTTGTGTGGGATGGATGAAGTTAAGATCAATGACGGGAGTTCTATGTGATCCGAAAATGCCAGTAAAGCTAAAATGAAAAGTATACCAAACGATTGTCAGACCCGCACTCCTCTATGGCTCCGAATGCTGGACGATGTATAACTCTTACTCTAGGCAACTAGAAACTGCTGAAATGCGCATGCTAAGATGGTCAGCTGGTGTGTCCCTAAGAGACAAAATAAAAAGCTTACGCATTCGTGGAAGCCTAGGTGTTACATACATCAACAGCAAGATGAAAGAGATTCGATTGAGATGGTATGGACACGTTGGACGCAGAGCACCCGATCACATTGTGAACCAGGCAATCTCCATGGATCTTCCTCGAATAACAACCAGATGAAGACCAAAGAATTCATGGGTGGTGCAAAAAGATAACCTGATGGCACGGCCTGGGGGACGTAGTCCGGGACAGAAGAGCATACAACCTGACGACGAGGAGCGCTGACCCCAACAGTCTTCGCAGACAATGAATTAGGATGGAGCCAGGGAGAAGACATTATGTGATAATATATGATAGAATACGGAATGAAGTGATCAGGGCTGAACGTGAACTTAAGAAAACACTCTGAGGTAGGTTGAGAGTGAGGAGCGAATGAATAAGAAAGACTAACAAAACAAATATATAGTGCAAATGTAAGTTAGAAGGCATAGTGGAAGAAAACCAAAGAAAGTGTATAGAAAGTGGAAAGTGTATGAATGAGGTTGAACAGAGATTACAGAGAAGGTTTCCAATAAGTTGTACTGTTTATAAAGAAAGTGTTATATAATACAGAACCCTGGACTATACGGTTAAGAGACAGACATATAATTTGCTTATTCTACATAAATTTACCTCCTCGTTCAGTTCTACCATTCCTTCTTTCAAAATGTTGATCCAACCATATTTTCCTTAGTCTTTCTCAACCACATTTGATAGTATTTCTTCATTCACCGGACATGAAATAAGTTAATGTTGTCAACACGATAGCCAACGTTAACGGACAACATACTCCAACAGTAAACGGACAATATACTCCAACAGTAAAAGGGCAATATACTCCAACAGTAAACGGACAACATACTCCAACAGTAAACGGGCAATATATTCCAACAGTAAACGGGCAATATACTCCAACAAAACTATAAGATAGTATCAATGTAACCCTGTTTTGCAAATGCTCAATATAACCCCTCCGTATAAGTGGTTTCAGAAAAACGGAACGTAAATGAAAACTGCTTAAATACAGCCATTGAATTCTATGTAAAATAGACGATCTTTAACGTATTTCCAGATAGTCTATACTTGTTATGTTAAAAAAACTTTATTTATTTTTAAGATGTCTATATCTCAAAAAATATAACTTACGAGTATATAGTCACCTATTTTGATGAGAGCAATATGTTACAAATAAAAAAGTAAAGAACTTATAATTGGCTATACATATTTGAAATTCTTCTCCCTGAAAAAATAACCTAATTTCTTGTCATTTGTACAAAAAAATATCGATTAAGATATCAAATTACTTAAAATAGAGGTTTTCAAAGTGTGCGCCTCGGTACCATGGAGTGCTGTAATTGATACCAATGGGCGCCATGGGGTACATTTTAATGATTTAAGACACTCTTAATTGAATGTGCTGATGCACGCTCATGATAGGAAGTGAAATCTTACCAATTTCAGACCCGTTCAAGCCTTAATCTCTACCTGACTTGACCTCAACAGAAGAAGAGAGTCTGAATTAGCTGTCTTGCGATAGTAAATTAAAAATAAAATTTGTCGATATGGAAGCTGCTCTGTCCCTAAGAGACAAAATAAAAAGCTCACGCATTCGTGGAAGCCTAGGTGTTACAGACATCAACAGCAAGATGGAGGAGAGGCGGATGGATTGAGATGGTGTGGGCACGTTGGACGCAGAGCACCCGATCACATTGTGAACCAGACAATCTCCATGGATCTTCCTCGAATAACAACCAGAGGAAGACCAAAGAATTCATGGGTGGTGCAAAAAGATAACCTGATGCAGATGCACGGCCTGGGAGACGTAGTCCGGGACAGAAGAGCATACAACCTGACAATGAGTTGGGATGGAGCCAGGGAGACAATGAGTTGGGATGGAGCCAGGGAGAACAAGAAGAAGGAACGGATTGAGCTTTGGATATTTATACAGGATGAATATCCTTTGCTGAGTGTTAAATCTCAACGAATCTTGATTTTATTTGTGACGACTTTCCTCTGCGAAACTGGGTATTCAGTAGTTGATGTAATTAAAACTAATATCGCTAAAAATTCAACTTGAAACAGGAAATGAGGATAGCTGCATCTTTTTGATTTCAAGATTAAATAAACTGTGTGACGAATAGCAGACTTACTGATGAGTAAGTTTTTTTGGGCGCAATTAAAACTCTTTACTTACTAAGGGGCGCCGTGAAACGAAAAAGTTATAAAAACACTGACTTAAACTTCATAAACTGTGTGGCGAAAATCAGGCTTACTAAGAGGTAAGTTTTTTTGGGTGCCATGAAAAATCTTTATTCACTAAAGGTGCGGTGCGGTGAAACGAAAAAGTTATAAAAACACTGACTTAAACTTCATAAAAATTTATTCGCGTAAATGAAGAGTGTGTTAATAAAGAACGCATAAATGAAGAGTGTGTAAATAAAGAACGCGTAAATGAAGAGTGTGTAAATAAATAACGCGTAAATGAAGAGTGTGTAAATAAAGAACGCGTAAATTAAGAGTGTGTAAATAAAGAACGCGTAAATGAAGAGTGTGTAAATAAAGAACGCGTAAATGAATAGTGTGTAAATAAAGAACGCGTAAATGAAGAGTGTGTAAATAAAGAACGCGTAAATGAATAGTGTGTAAATAACGAACGCGTAAATGATGAGTGTGTAAATAAAGAACGCGTAAATGAAGAATGTGTAAATAAAGAACGCGTAAATGAATAGTTTGTAAATAAAGAACGCGTAAATGAATAGTGTGTAAATAAAGAACGCGTAAATGATGAGTGTGTAAATAAAGAACTCGTAAATGAAGAATGTGTAAATAAAGAACTTGTAAATGAAGAGTGTGTAAATAAAGAATGCGTAAATGAAGAGTGTGTAAATAAAGAACTTGTAAATGAAGAGTGTGTAAATAAAGAACTTGTAAATGAAGAGTGTGTAAATAAAGAACGCGTAAATGAAGAGTGTGAAAATAAAGAACGCGTAAATGAAGAGTGTGTAAATAAATAACGCGTAAATGAAGAGTGTGTAAATAAAGAACGCGTAAATGAAGAGTGTGTAAATAAAGAACTTGTAAATGAAGAGTGTGTAAATAAAGAATGCGTAAATGAAGAGTGTGTAAATAAAGAACTTGTAAATGAAGAGTGTGTAAATAAAGAACTTGTAAATGAAGAGTGTGTAAATAAAGAACGCGTAAATGAAGAGTGTGAAAATAAAGAACGCGTAAATGAAGAGTGTGTAAATAAAGAACGCGTAAATGAAGAGTGTGAAAATAAAGAACGCGTAAATGAAGAGTGTGTAAATAAAGAACGCGTAAATGAAGAGTGTGTAAACGAAGAGTGTGTAAATGAAGAGTGTGTAAATAAAGAACGCGTAAACGAAGTGTGTAAATAAAGAACGCGTAAATGAAGAGTGTGTAAATAAAGAACGCGTAAATGAAGAGTGTGTAAATAAAGAACGCGTAAATGAAGAGTGTATAAATAAAGAACGCGTAAATGAAGAGTGTGTAAATAAAGAACGCGTAAATGAAGAGTGTGTAAATAAAAAACGCGTAAATGAAGAGTGTGTAAATAAAGAACGCGTAAATGAAGAGTGTGTCAATAAAGAACGCGTAAATGAAGAGTATGTAAATAAAGAACGCGTAAATGAAGAGTGTGTAAATAAAAAACGCGTAAATGAATAGTGTGTCAATAAAGAACGCGTAAATGAAGAGTGTGTAAATAAAGAACGCGTAAATGAAGAGTGTGTAAATAAAGAACGCCTAAATGAAGAGTGTGTCAATAAAGAACGCGTAAATGGACAGATAACTATGCTCTTCTTTTATAACTTTGTTGTGTTCTCCATACATCTCGAAGATATAATTAAAAACAGTAAATGTCATCCGGTTGACAGGTGAACTAATTAGCATATCTAACCTGACCATGTGTGCAAATCTCGGAGACGAATAGAAAATCCACCAGTTTGCTTCATGGTGATACATCTATTGACTGTCCGTCAGACATTCTATAAGGAGAACCGCAGATATTACCCAGGGCCGGTCTGAGACCAGTGCAAAGGCTGCAGCCAACCTAGCTTCGCACTTAGCGAGGCCACATTAGATTTAGCGTATTTATTCGATCCCAGTATATTTCGAACAGGTGACTTCTAATTATTTCTAATTTAACTTTTTCAGTTCATTATATTTCTTATTAGAATCGACTAAAATAATACTTTTTAATACATGCAATGGAAGAAAAAGTTTTTTTTTACTTAAAAACATGCCGCGATCGACTAGTTGGGCACTCCTGGTATACTCGTATACCATGGGCACCGATACTTTCACACCAAGGGTTAATACGTTGTTACTTTTCCTCCACACATTGACACGAA
This sequence comes from Odontocerum albicorne, assembly GCA_949825065.1. Classification (NCBI taxonomy): domain Eukaryota; kingdom Metazoa; phylum Arthropoda; class Insecta; order Trichoptera; family Odontoceridae; genus Odontocerum; species Odontocerum albicorne. The sequence goes on along the minus strand of OX463838.1, from coordinate 59,526,165 downwards.
TCTAAGATACTCTCGTCTGGTTGGTCGGAAGATATTATTGTATGGTAACAATTTCATTTTTGTTTTTACAACTAACTGACTAAACTAGCCCTTGGCAAATAAGGGCCCGCGGCCATAAAGTGCCCCGCAAGTTAAAATTGATTTTTATTTACATTCACTTTAATTATACAATTAATATAATTAAAAGTTTTTAAATTATTATCTACGTTTTAGCCCCGAGTCGTATTATAAGACAAAATGTGTGAGTACGACTTGTGTGACTTGTGTAGCCGTGTGTAATGCACAGCCGTCTGCATTGACAAGGATTTGTATATACGAGTACATAAGCCGTACACACTTCTCTTGAGTGACAAAGGTATTTTTTTCCGGCTTGTATTCGAGGGTATAAGGATTTCGGGGGTATAAGGACTTCGGTCATATCTATTAATTAAAAAAAGAGGAAACAAACATGTCAGTGTGCTTTAATCGTCTCACTTACGAGGTGCCATCCGATCTAGTACAGCGGTATGGTCAGTGAGTTTGCTGGTGGGCAGCGGCTCACTCACTTAAAAAAAACTCCACAGCACAGTATCGCTTTCCAACTGAACCGACGTCGGAATGACGAGAAGATCCTCGACTACGAAGCCCAGCAACATTGTGCACACCAATACATTATCACTCTTATCATTAATTCAATATTTTTTTAATTTTGTCAATATAATGTTAATTTTTATGATAAAAAATTGCGTCTACTATACTTCAGAAAGTGTAGCACGGGTCCTATGACAGTTCACAAATTTGCCTCAATACAACCTTGTAACGACGTTCAGTAATTTTAATTATTTTATCAACTTTAATATAAGCCTCGATTCTAATAAATAGCAAATTATTTAGGTAAATACATTACAAAAAACTAACAATAATGACAAATTAATACATCTTGTTACAAATTAGCAAAAATGTGGCAGTTTATTGAAATGAAATAATATTTGGTGACGTTTGTCAAAAGTCACTACGTTAGTCTGCATTGACTAAAGATGGGATATACGATAAATGGATTTTCGATTTTTTTATACCTAAAATTAAATGTTCGTAATTAGTATTAATTCATAGTGGATCTTGGCCTATTTAAAGATAGATACAAATCATGCAATACATTAGAAAGTCAGTATAATGAAAATTTGGAATTAAAACGTCAGTTTAGAGAAAAACAATTTTTCGATTTATAAAAAAACTATTCGATTAGTAAAAAAAAACGATTTTATCCCATCCCTTTGAGACACGACGTTTAAAACGTCGCAGGACCCATCCTACATTTTCTGAAGTATATAAATGTATTTTGTTTGGCGGCCCGTTCTTAGTAAACCGGAATGTCGAAATATAATTGAATATATTTGAAGATTAACGCAAAATCAGTGAAGTGCCTTATGAAGAATATTTTGTCAAAATATAAGTGTATTTATCCAACATTTTTTTCTATAGATTACGTAAGTAGAATAAATTTGCGTCATTTTCTCTGAAGATAGTTAAGACGCGCCCACGGATTCAAACACTGATTATTTGTTGCATTGCAGCATCCGTCTTTTAGTTATGAAAATATTTGCTCTGCACCAGAATGTACATTATTATGGAGTAACCAAAATAAATGTATCATTTCAGAGTTTTTTTCTTCTAAAAAACATTATATAATTTCCCATAGGGACTCATTGTGTTGTAGTTTTAATTAACCCTTCCCTTACGGTGTTAAAATTGAAACGCGTGCTCCGGTGTTGGGTAGTGAGTACGCGATCAAAAATTAGCGATTTTAAATCGGAAAAATAAAAACATTCATAGATAATCCCCTTAAATAATTATAATTGAAGTTAAAAATTATAATAATTGAGATTTATTTTCTGAAAACATTAAAAAACCATCTGGCAACGCTCACGGAACGGGCGTACGTCTAACCTATTTGCTAGCCTAGAAGCTACTGTGGTGCGGAACGTCAGTCGCATACCCCGGTGCTTACGCTTATGCTTGCGACGTTGAGACAATTCAGCTCCTCGCAATTCAGTGGAGTATGCAAGAGTGAGATGCGAATATAGTGTCGCGCTTCCCGCATACTATTCACCTATCGTCAAGACACAAGGTCGAGGCTCTCACAGCGTTTAAATGCAAATTTGTTTCCGATATCTTCACAAAATACCCACGATGTAGTCGATAAATTCTGATTATTATTAATATTATTTTTTAAATCAATGCGTAAATATATTATGGAGGAATACCTAAAATCTTAACCTTGTATTTATTATATTTATAGAGATATTGATAGTTATTAGAAGCAACGTGTAGAAGATACCCAACACAGGGAAGGAAATGTTAAGGGTGGATGCGGGTTAACTACCCCGAGGTCTCTGAAGATCAGCGTCACCGTTTTACCCCAAATTATACAGGAAACACTTGAAGACACCCCTGTTTGAGAGGTCTTATCAAAATTTATGATGGAATATGAACACTACACATAAGCTTTACAACCCGCTTTTTTTTTCTAACCAAATATGTTTCTCTGAACATATGCAGATGTGGAGAAGAATCTAATCTAATGGATGCAGCCACTATCTTCCTATTTTTACACTCGACTTATATTTATTAATTTTGTAACATTTTTAATCTGTCAATAATACTGGATTCGTGTCCCGAATTAGAGAACGCTTGAGGAAAGTTTACTCTCTGAACGGCATTATATAATCTTCTTCAACATTCTGTAGACTCAAGAGTCTGTTATTACAGGATTATCCTATTGTGATGCTGAACTCCAGCTATCTCTCCATCGTTTCGGGGGTCTCCCTGGTGGACGCCGTCCATCCGGCACCCCATCCAGAGCTATGTATAGAATTCTTGTGGAATTCATTATTTGTACATGTTGGTACCAGTATCGTCGACGCTTATATAATATGTCCTTTTATTATTATTATTGTCATCATCATCATCAAGCCCACCATAATGCCATGTTCATATTGCAGTTATCAAAGTGAACAGATCTTCAGTTAAATTAATCCTTACACATCTTTCGTATCCATAGACCTCGGCATGCATATTTTTCTAATATAAAGGCTTTTCACTCTTCCTTCTTCCAAAAACTGTTTCATTTGGTTAAGCCACGTTTTTATAGGTTTTCTCAAACTAATCTTACCTTATTTGCTACTCGTAAAGATGAATTAAGTTAATCTTTCAACATTCATTCTTTTTTACGTGACCTAACCATCTCAATACTCTTTTTTACGTGACCTAACCATTTCAATACTTTTTTTTTCATCTTAATCCCTACATCTTATTTCAATTCGTTATTCTGTTATACATTATTTTTCACACATTCTACACAATGCTCTATGCAACGCCTACTCTTAAGCTTCCTTTAAATACCACAACGCTTTTTCTACACTCTTCTTTTCACATTACTTCCTTCTAGTCCCTCTCGAGAAAGTGATAGATTAAAGAAGTCAATCCTGACAGAAACTCCTTTAAGGAGTACCGCATGCAGCTTGAGGGATATACAATGCTGAAGTAGCAACTCACGTTGTTCCTCTGAAATACAGTCTGAGTAACAATAAAAAATCCGCCTTAACAAATCCTCTAATTTATTCTGAAATGGCTAATCATTGTCACCGTGAGAATCATACTTTTTCAATCGATGATGCCAAATTCTTACATATCAATGGTAACGGAAATAAATTGGACAGATTAGAGGCCCTAGAAATTTCTAAGTCAGTACACCGATCGGAACATCTGTTGAACAGTTATTTCCCAAAAATCTCTCCGCTCTTGGCCGAAATTGTCCCGTGCCTCCCTCACCCCCCAGCCTCCAGCCGTTGAAGCGTGTATATCGGTACCAGTTCGAACAGCATTTAGTCTTGTTTGTGCTCCCCTGAAGATGAGGGGAAAGCCTTGAAACCGGTAGGGTTATACCGTCACAAAAAAGTGGAATCAACAGTGTTTGATTAAAATAAATTACAATAAAAAAAATATAAGTTTTTAAAAAAAAATCTTTAAACATTTTTCAATTGTATTGTATAACACAAACATTTCCAAAGGCTTTACCTATATTTAAATTAATATCTTAAGAACTTAAATAATTTTGTCTTGTTTATGCTCCCCTGAAGATGAGGTGAAAGCCTTGAAACCGGTAGGGTTATACCGTTACTTAAAAGTGGAATAAACAGTGTTTGATAAAAAAAAACAAATAACAATGTCTTTAAACTTCCACAATGTTAATATAATAAAATAATAATAAAATAATATAATATGATATATTTTAACTATGAAATAACACCATTTTTATTTCCCACGCGTATTTTTTTAATAATCTTAATATTTAATTTCTTAGAAATAGTTCACACCTACATACTCCTTATAACTAGATAACAATTCTTACAACTTATTATTTTGCAAGTACATGTCCACTCGTTCAGGCTACTTGTATTCCATCACATTCACTCAGACCTTGGTCCTCCCAGCTAACACTATAGGTGGACTAGTCAGGCAACAGATCATGCTTCGGGAGCCTGTGCTTTTAACGGAAAGCTTTATCTCGTAAGCACCCAGAGAGCAAGAATTCTAATTATTGTTTAAAGTTTTCATTGTTTAAATTTTCCAGGGCTCAAAGGTAAGTTGAAACACCTTGGCTAAATATGTTTAACCACGAGGAATGATCAATCAATCAATCAATCAATGGCACTACAGCCGATTGTGGGCCCCGGCCTCCTCCAGCAGTCGTCGCCATTCCCTCCTATCCTGGGATGCATTCCTCCAGCCCCTGATGCCAATCACGCTTGTATCACTCTGCACCCCATCCATCCACCTGAGCTTTGGTCTACCCACGCTACGTCTTCCTTGGGGCTAGGAAAAGAGTACCTAGGAATGATCAATACAGAAAATAAAATCTTTTCACGCCAAATTATTTGTACAAATGATCAAAGCTTTTTACAAATTACCATGGTAAAATATTGTACATAAGCATTATTGTATAATCTTAAATAATATTTAAAAACGTTACTTAATGCCATAAAAATATTACATTACGTGGATTTACATGTTTTGTAGGGCAAATTTTCTACCTTGCGCCCATTTTCCTTCTCTCTAACAACCTGAAGACCGACTCTGTAGCTTTAGTTTTAATCGCTAATACGTTAGCTGGACCTTGGCGAATCTTCAAGAAGTGACCTCAAATATTTAGAGATCAAGGCTCAAGTTGAAGCTTAAAACATCGGTGTGAGGTGAACACGAGTGCTCTACGTGACATGTTTGAGATCTCTCAAAAATAAGAGGCAATTCCGTCATTTGCAAGATTAAAGATCAACCACAAAAAAAAGAATATTTTTGTGTACTCAATAGCTATAATTAAATTGCTGCATATGCGTACATACATACTATAACGTCTTTTCCTTTTCCAGATGTGTAGAAAGGGTATAGTGCCAGATTTTCATTTCTCGACATGCATCCTTCGCCTCTCCTAGATTCAATCTCATACAACAATTACAATTTATACATACATACTCGTACATGGCTGGCTGCCTGCGGGACACTATATGGAGAAACAAAAACCTTTTTCCACCCATGTGCAGCTTCAGGAAGGTAAAGAGATAGTAATCTGAAGGTGCTAGGTTAGGGGAATGCGCGGGATGGTTCAGGACATCCCATTTAAACGAGGCGAGCAGTTCCTTCGTGGCGTTGGCCGTGTGTGGTCTGGCATTGTCGTGCAGCAGGCAGACTCCCTTTGTCAGCATGCCTCTCCTCTTGTTCTGAATCGCCCTCCGCAATTTTTTTAGGGTCTCACAGTATCTTGCAGAGTTGATGGTCTCCCCTTGAGGCATATACTATATTCAATTTAAATTGTGCCTTGACAGTCCCAAAACAATTTCGTCAGTCACAATTGAAGGTATTCCACTCCTTTGATCATCATGTACAGACGTACGACCGTTTTTAAATTCGCGACACCACTTGTACACACTCGTACGATTCATAGCTTTATCACCATATGCAGTTTTCACCTCATTATAAACCTCAACCGGAGGTTTTCCCTTCCAAACGAGATAACGGATGACGCCGCGTATTTCGCACTTGGCGGGAGATTGGATTGACATTTTTCACGAAACGTGTTGTCGCGTCGACACTTCTCAACGTACTGACCTCGAACCGGTATCGTTGCGGAGAGGAAGGGTCAGGCTATACGGAAGTGTAGCCAACATGTCGAAAATAAATTCCATCCGGTCGTGAGAGCCTCAGTACACTTACTTTCTGGACTTACCTTGTATACCATTTATACATCGTCCCCTTTTATACCGGTTCAAAAATTGTTAGCTAGGTATTTAAAATTCGTTCAGTATCACGGACCCACCGAGATTCAATTTTCGAATTACTTTCGGAGAGCATCCAAGTATTCCTCTCTCGCTCTCTTGTATTCAAAATTCAATTTTCGTATTCATTCTTCTTTGACGACAACCATCGTACGAGTTTTGGCCTATTTATATTATGATTAAGTGCTCAGTTTAACATTTCGTTACCCTTATTTCAATGTCATTTATTTATTTATTTTTTCAAAACAGGCTTAGTCCAATTACTTTGAAAATACAAAACATCAAAAAAGAAGAAAAATTACATAGAGGAAAAAAAAGTAAGTTAAAAAATTATATAAAATAAAAAATAATGCATATGCATACAAACGAGTATATACACACAAACATTTTACACACATATATTCACAGTCATTTAGGTATGTTGATGAGTGCCTTCTAACGCGCTCAATCTAAGAAGAAAATTTACTTTTGGTTTTGGTAATGTGATATGAAATATGTCAATATCCGAAGCAGTGCCGGTCAGAAGAGTTAAGGCCCTTCCAACAGGCATAGCAGCTGGGAAGACCCGTTCTTGCGCATGTTATTGAGAACAGTTCTTGCCGGCGCAGTCTAGTGTAATTGTTAGGAACATTTAACGCTAATCTTTGTAGTAATGGTGGACAGCTCACAGCTCCTCGAACGAGTTATGAGGCACATGGCTGCACGGTAACGCACTGAATTTCCATGAGGAAGGTCAACAGTTCGAATCCCGTACTGTGCTACTCCCCTCGAATGACACAGACATTTTTCCGTCTAATATTCGGGGGTATAAAGATACCCATAAATTCAGTACATATATTCTTATTAAAAAAATGTCCCTTTCAACTCGTTCATTACACATAAATATAGGATTAATCTAGTTCGTTATATTTCCTCTTTTCAAAATAATATTCACTAGGTTCAAACATATTTTCTTGATCTAACAAGACCACACCTTTCGCTCATATTGACACTGTATATTTTCTTGATCTAACAAGACCACGCCTTTCGCTCATATTGACACTGTATATTTTCTTGATCTAACAAGACCACGCCTTTCGCTTATATTGACACTGTATATTTGAGGAAGAGCTGGACAAATTACAGCGTCTTCAAAATGTGTGTCTAAGATTCATTTTCAACCTACGAAAGTACGATCATATAACTTCATACTAGAAAGCATTGAACTAGTTGAATGTTAGAAAAAGACGCCAAATTCACATACTGTCTCTATTGTATAATATCCTTAACTGTCCCGCCACCCCCTTTTATTTCGCCGATAATTTTCAGCGTCTTTCTAATCATAGATTAGCGCTAAGCTCAAACAGAGATTGTCTATTGGGCTTTCCAGTTCATCGATCCTCTTTTTTTACGTCGTCCTTGATTGTCCATGCAGTGAGACTCTGGAATCAGTTACAAACCAATATAAGACTCGCTCCGTCCTTGGCATGCTTTAAGAAGTGACTGAAAAAAACCTCTTAATTTCTAGTCAGTAAAATAACGTGTTTCATTCCTGATTTTTCTTTTCCTTTCCTCTCCACCATCCTTTCCTTTCCTTTTGATTGATGATATCTCACTTTATGTGAAAAAGAATGTTCGGGTGATTGTCCGTCTTCGTGGGGTTCGTGGGCATATACTCACGTTTGTGTTTATGGATTTCGTGGGGATGGATAGTCATTTGAATGATTTATGCGACCACGTAACTTGCTTCATTTACTTTTGTCTGGTTGGTAGGAAGAAATAGCCGCCTAGCAATAAGCCCGCCAGACTGCATTTGCAATAAAAGGGTTAAAAAAATATATATATACGAGTATATATACTTATTTTGTTAATATTTTTTCATTCATTTTTTCAATATACCCAATAATCTCAAATGCTCTTCATAAGAAACACCTGCTTTCAATTTACATTCATCCTTAATCACCTCATTCCATTCATTCTGTTTACCGCCCTGTCCTCTCTGCCTATTCTGACAGGGCAATAGCTTGATGGTTTATATGTAGATCTTTAGCAACTCATATCAATGTGTATAAACCAACTCTAGATTATCTTTTTAGTCTATATTTATAGCACCCTTCTCTAAGAAACCGTTATTCCGAGCATTCCTCATTCCTCGACCAAAGATTGTAATACCAAATATCTTTCTCAAGGTACACAGCCTCATTTATTTTGATGTTATCACGTTTCGTTTCATACATCAAGATAGGCGATGTAAATAATATTTTTTGAAGACTACGTTTGATTTATTGGCGTAAAAAGTCGTAGGCCTTGTTACCCGCTGCAACACACCTCTTAATCGTTTTTTACATTAACATTACTCAAAAATATGTTTCTCAAATATCAAAATTCCTCAATATTTTCTAATATTTTATTATACGCCCATAAATTACAAATACTCGTAGAATAACCTTTGAAATATATGCTTTAAAAAGGGGCAGTTGTTTGTTTGGGAAAAACTTAATTACCGTAGAAATGCATACATAAATGCCGTAGAAATGCATGCATTGCGAAAGATTAGGGATGAATGTAAACTTAAGGCTGATGTGTTGAATAATATGAAGAAGAGCATGCTGAGATGGTTTGATTATGTGAAACGAATGAATGAAGAAAGACTAACAATACAGATATGTATACGTGTAGTACAAATTTGAGTAGAAGGGTGGGGTGGTAGGTAGAGGAAGACCAAGGAAAGTGTGATTGAATCAACATACTGAAAGAAGAAAACGTAGAAAGTCAAATAAATAGTATAACATGTATTGATGTAGAAAGAATCATACAATGGATGTCGATATAGGGAAGTCTGCCGCTCTGTCCTCTCTGCCTACCTCGACAGAGAAATGGTTTGATGGTATATATTATAATAGTCACTACTAACATTCAATACCTTTAAACCTCCATAAATATGTCGCGAATGATAACAGCTGTTGTATCACTGCTATGTATTGCCCTCGTTAACCCCAAACGATTGATAATTATTTGCAAAAAAAAAATACGGTGTACTTGACAGTTTATAATTTATTTTCACACATTTATAATTATTGTTCAAACGGCCACAATCGGGGTCAAGAACTCGCAAAGAAATGTGAATATCATTAATAACCTGCCGGCCTATTGGCCGCTGTCAAATAAGTAATTGCAAAAAATGGACATTTACTCGAATAGAATAATGTTTATTTTGCATTTTAAAAGGTTCTGCATAACTAATTTATCCAAGGTTTCAACTTTACCTTTGTAGCACTCCGTATTAGAATATTTAATAATAAACTTCTTTGTTACTCTACTAATTATATTAATCTCTGCTATACGTATTTCTGCCTGCCGCCTATCCCGAGGCTCTCATCAGGTAAAATTATGCATATGAGTTATGAGAATAGTGCTTATAAAAACTAATGTCAATTTAAATCGGAAGAGTGTGTGTTCTATTGACATAAATAAGAGGTTAAAAACCTTTTTCATTCTTTTTTTTTTTTTAATGGCAATCTCTTCCAACCAACCAGAAAGATGTTTTTATAGGCCCTAAGTGTTAACCAGACTGGAATCTTATTTTTAAAAATCTGAGTTCCAGCGGGGATCGAACCTGCAGCCTCCGGATCGGCCGACAAGTGTCTTACCACCAGGCCACGGAGGTCGTCTTTAGTTATTCATTGCGTTTTGCTTATGGCTAAGTGTATTTCTTCTTCCGTGGTTGCAGTCCTAAGACTGGTTTGCAGCAATTTCAACTCTTCTCCTCCATTCCCCCCTGTCCTGTGCGGCTCTTTTTAAATCTGTATATGTTGAGCAGCGCACGTCCACCAACAGGTCCTCCAGGTACTCTCGGCGTGGGCGTCCCCTAGAGGTATTTCTAATGTTTCTAAATGTATGAATTTTTTTTTACGTACGTAAAACTTTAATTATACTATTCTGTGTTAACATAAGTTCTGTCCGTTTTTTTCCAAATTTAAAAATGAGCACTAAAAGTAAAACAAAATGGTAAAGGTTATACGTTATTCGAAAGAAAATTTTGTTCTAGCAGATGAATTGTAGTCACATGACTGTATACCGCCATCTTAAATCAATGGGAAAAGTCCAGAAGTTTGGCGCTTGGGTTCCACATGTTTTGAGTGAAAACAACAAAAATCAACGTTCGACAATTTCTGCTGGTTTGCTCGCGCGTCATCGAGCTACGCATGCCCACAAGCAAAGGTTCCTTTACCGCATCATAACTGGTGATGAAAAATTGTGCCTTTATGTGAATACCTGCCGCACCCTCCATATTCCCCAGACCTCGCGCCGTCGGTTTCCACCTTTTCCGGCCGCTTTCGAACAATTTGCGCGGCGTTTCCTTCAAAAATGACGTCGAATTGCGGACATGGTTGGACGAATTCCTCGAGTCAAGACCGGATAGTTTTTATCGCACAGGCATTGAAAAACTTGTAGAACGTTGGCAAGAAGTTGTTAATAATGAAGGAGAATACATTGTTGACTAATTTGTTGTGATTTTTTTGTTGAAAAAAAAAACGGGTACAGCTTATGTTAACATCCAATATATAAGTCTAATTTAAGCACTGTTCTTTTAACGAACTGGGATCATTACGTCTGAAGAGAGCCTCGGAATAGAAAGATGGAATAACAAAGTAATTTATTGTTAAATATTCTAATATGGAGTTCTATAAGCCGAGACCTGTGATAAATTAGTAATTATGTTTTTCTTTACATGTTTAAAGGTTCGGTGTAACCAATTTATCAAAGGTTTAATTAAGCATTACCTTTTTAAGGTTCCATGCTAGGATATTTAATAGCAAACAGGTTTTTTATTCCACTAATTAGATTAATCTACGCGATATATTCCGATAATTACACCAATCTCTCTTTAGACAGAATGATCCTGGTTTGTTACGAAAGCGATATTTAGATTCAACTGGTATTATACAGGCCTCGACAAAGTCCCGTTAAGTCCAACTTTTGAACAAAATGTAAAAATTCAAAAAATTTAAGCTGAAAATAAAAGTTAATTATAAGTTTTTTAACTTCTTTTCCCTGGCTCCATCCCAACTCACTGTCTGCGAAGACTGTTGGGGTCAGCTCTCCTCGTCCTCAGGTTGTATTCTCTTCTGTCCCGGACTACGTCCCCCAGGCCGTGCCTCTGCATCAGGTTATCTTTTTGCACTACCCATGAATTCTTTGGTCTTCCTCTGGTTGTTATTCGAGGAAGATCCATGGAGATTGCCTGGTTCACAATGTGATCGGGTGCTCTGCGTCCAACGTGCCCATACCATCTCAATCGCCTCTCCTCCATCTTGCTGTTGATGTCTGTAACACCTAGGCTTGTTATAAGTTTTTTAATATTATGTGAAATATTATGTTGTACGCAGGAGTACGCTTTTTTATGGAGATTTCCATTACCTTTCTTAGTGTTTCCTGTGATATCAAGGAAATTTCTGCTCGAATAGTTTTTTTCCTTTATAAAGTGCGCTCAAGTTCGGTGAACGAGCTTGTCATCTTTTTTCAATATCAAACAATTTGGAAAGTATTACTTCAAAATTTGCATAGTTTCTCTCGCTGTATGAGCTATTGCGTCATCTTGTTGGAACCAGAGGTTGATTGCGGCTTCTTCCATTATCTATGACATTAAAAAATTCTAAAACGTTGCCCTCTATCAGGGGACTCCAGACTTTTTAGCCAAGGGCCACACTGACTCCTCCACTAAGTCCCAAGGGCCAAGACTTAGCTAGCTCATCATACCAACATACTGTAGTTTGTACTAGCCGGCGAGTGAAATATATATGGCGCAGGGGGCGGGGTTGGACTCCGCTCCGTCTCATATAATTAATTACAGTTAAAATGTTCAATTTCATTATGTATTTCAGTTATTGTGTTTCTTAATTGGTCGTTAAATAAAAACATTTGATTATTATTTTGTATGACTTACTAACATTGTAAATTTTACAATGTAATCAAAATAAACTATGGCGGGCCAGATTGGTTGTGCTCGCGGACCGGTGTTGGCCCGCGGGCCGTAGTTTGGAGAACCCTGCCCTATATCGTTCCCCGTTGACTGAGTCACACCATCATTATTCTCGAAGAAATAAGGCCCGCAGGTCTTTACATCCGTAATGCCACATCAAACAGTTACTCGAGCGGATTGCAGTGTTTTTTTTTATGAAACTGTGACGAATTTTATCTTCCCCAAATCTTACAGTTTATTTTATTGAAAAGTAGCTAAGATGGAAGTGCGTTTCATCACTCATCATTAAATTGGTTAAAAAAATTCGTTGTTTTCCATTTAATTTAAAGTATTGGTAAATCCCGTTTGGATTCCACACGCAATGCACCGTCACCAGGATTCAGTTGCTGTACTTATTAAATTTTATCGGGATGGACCAAGCGTATTTTGGTAGATGCTGTGAGTCTTTAACACTTTCTTTTACTCATGCGATATTTTCAATTGATCGGTTCATTCGAGGTCTCCCTGTACGGTTCCTATTTCCAACTGATCCTGTACGGTTCCTATCTCCAACTGATCCTGTACGGTTCCTATCTCCAACTGATCCTGTACGGTTCCTATCTCAAACTGATCATGTACGGTTGCTATCTCCAACTGATCCTGTACGGTTCATATCTCCAACTGATCCTGTACGGTTCCTATCTCCAACTGATCCTGAACGGTTCCTATCTCCAACTGATCCTGTACGGTTCCTATCTCCAACTGATTCTGTACGGTTCCTATCTCCAACTGATCAAGTACGGTTCCAATCTCCAACTGATCCTGTACTGTTTATATTTCCAACTGATCCTGTACGGTTCCTATCTTCAACTGATCCGTACTGTTCAAACTTGTTCACTAGTACATAAATTCTGGGTGCTGATGGGGCAGTTTTAACATCATAAAATCTCCTAAATTCTTTCTGCGTATTGACAATAGATTGATTATTTTGCAGAAAGAACATTACAATGTTGGTGCGTTCTGCAATCATATACAGTTCCATGATAAAATCAAAATTATAATTGGAAAAAAATCAAAAACAAAATAATTTATATTTTTTTAAAGCAAAGATACTTTTGACGCACCTTCTATTTCATAGAACTTTTTGTGGTCATTGGGTATTTAAAACTACTTTATTTTTGCTAACATCGAATGTTTCTAAATCGATTGTTTTGTATACATTATATGTATGTGACGTGTGTATATTTTTAACTAAAATTATAACTTGTCTCTGCAATATGGTTTGCAAATTTTCATTGAATTTATAATTTGTCTCCATACATACAATATTGTTTGTAAATTCGGAAAAATTCTCGTTTTTTGACATTTAAGTTCTTGTACAGCTAATGTACAATAGTTTTAAACGTTTTTCAGAGTTTTTAGTGTATTAAGTTGGTTTTAAATGATGGCCGACGTTTCGAAGGCGTTGCAATCTTCATCCTCAAAGTGATATCAAAAAACATTACCGAATGTAGTAAACACAGAAAAAATACCCACTTAGATATCCATATTCGTTACCCCTTAACGTGAACATGAGTTAGGCACGCTCACTTAACCGTTTTCACGACCCCAACGTGAATATAGTTCTGCATTTTGGAATTCCTACACGTCAATTTTGAATTTACTCACTTACGTTGATAACTGTACCTTTATAAAATCCGAAATGATGTATGTGTAAGGTAAGAATTCTGACATCTTTGTTGAACAAAACTAACCCTTGCGGACAATTTGACTGTTATAAAAATATTTTCTAACTGTCAACAATGATTTGTTTTGTTTCATAAAAACATTTTCAAACTGTCGTCAACAATGGTTTGTTTTGTTTTATAAAACATTTTTCAACTGTCGTCAACAATGGTTTGTTTTATTTTATAAAAACATTTTCAAACTGTTGTCAACAATGGTTTGTTTTGATTTATAAAAACATTTTCAAACTGTCAACAATGGTTTGTTTTGTTTTACAAAAACATTTTCAAACTGTCAACAATGGTTTGTTTTGTTTTATAAAAACATTTTCAAACTGTCAACAATGGTTTGTTTTGTTTAATTTTTTTATTTTATTGCACATGACAAGAAATATATATAATTTGCGAAAAAACAACAGGTAATTTAATTTGGACACACAATTTTAATGGATATGGGTTTGTTGCTTTTCATTTGTCGTGTCCCCAGTAAACTAGGCTTTTGCCTGTATCTCACTGAGGATAAACAAACAATGGTTTTTGTTTCATAAAAAACATTTTCAAACTGTCGTCAACAATGGTTTGTTTTGTTTTTTAAAAGCCTTTTCAAACTGTCGTCAACAATGGTTTGTTTTGTTTTATAAAAGCCTTTTCAAACTGTCGTCGACAATGGTTTGTTTTGTTTTATAAAAACATTTTCAAACTGCCGTCAACAATGGTTTGTTTTGTTTTATAAAAACATTTTCAAACTGTCGCCAACAATGGTTTGTTTTGTTTTATAAAAGCCTTTTCAAACTGTCAACACTGGCAATTCGAAAGCAAAACAAACTATTGTTGATAGTGTGAAGCTGTTTTTATAAAACAAAACAAACCGTTGTTGATAGTTTAAACCACGCCCATAAAGCGAAACAGGCACGTCACTTACGTAAACGACAGCTCGAGATAATGCTTTATTCCATACAATTTTAATATGAATTTCGTTGATTTATTAAACAACTCCTTGGTTTAGTTGTTAAGACGCTTGATTTTTAACCGAGGATTACGGGTACGATTCTCGATAATATTCAACAAAAAAAGAGTCGAAGTTTATTGAAGAATTTGTCTAGTAGTAACAATACTCGCCCTCTCAAAAGAAGTTCATTTTCGATTTTTATGGTCTGTCCACGTGCACCAGTGTGGCCAATACATGTAATAATGAACCTTGAATTACGTGACTATTCCAATTCCTGAGTCCGAAGGCTTGATTACTGGGACCTAAGACAATATTGTCTCCCGATCACACTATTCAATATGTCTGAATCACCAATTGATGTGCTGATGAGTACCATATTTATTGCATTAAAATGTAAAACATTAGTGGAAGGGCGTTTTCAACTGTGGTTGAAATAAACATTAATATGTTCTACACAAAAATGTACAAATTTTTAGGAAATTGCATGCATTTTAGAATCGTATCCTGCGGCTACGAGTTAAAGGTTAATTTAAGTTAGGAAACACGTTGAAAAAAATATTTAAAGACTTTCTTAATAAGCCATTTAATTTAATGCTACCTTATATTGAAAGTAGTGCAAAAAATACTAATTCATTCTGCCTCGGAGCCTTCAATATTTTAATTAATCCACCATTATTTTCAATTCAATATCTTAAAAAGTTGTTCTTGCAAACATATTAATTGTACTAATCGCCTCGAATTAATTGTATTAACTATCTAACCTGAAGTGTTCAAGCTTAAATATCAAATAAATTACAACTAAAATGAATAATTTGAGTTTTACACACAAAAAACGTACCCTCCTGATATTATGACATAAAAATTACTAATTTGAGTTTTACACACAAAAAACGTACCTTCTTGATATTATTATGACATAAAAATTACTAATTTGAGTTTTACACAGAAAAACGTACCTTCCGGATAATAATATCCGGAAGATGTCATAAGACATAAGATAGATGTCATAAGACATAAAAATTACTAATTTGAGTTTTACACACAAAAACGTACCTTCCGGATATTATGACATAAAAATTACTAATTTGAGTTTTACACATAAAAAACGTACCTTCTTGATATTATGACATAAAAATGTCTAATTTGAGTTTTACACACGTAAAACGTACCCTCCTGATATTATGACATAAAAATTACTAATTTGAGTTTTACACACAAAAAAACGTACCTTCTTGATATTATGACATAAAAATTACTAATTTGAGTTTTACACACAAAAACGTACCTTCCGGATATTATGACATAAAAATTACTAATTTGAGTTTAACACACAAAAAACGTACCTTCCTGATAGTATGACATAAACATTTCTAATTTGAGTTTTACACACGTAAAACGTACCCTCCTGATATTATGACATAAAAATTACTAATTTGAGTTTTACACACAAAAAACGTACCTTCCTGATAGTATGACATAAAAATAACTAATTTGACTTTTACACTCAAAAACGTACCTTCCTGATATCATGACATAAAAATTACTAATTTGAGTTTTACACACAAAAAACGTACCTTCCTGATATTATGACATAAAAATTATTAATTTGAGTTTTACACACAAAAAACGTAACTTCCTGATTTTATGACATAAAAAAATGGGGAAATAAAAATATAAATTGATCATGAGATTAAAAAAGAGAGTATTGAGATAGTTAAGATAGATCAATCTTCTTCTTCGTAATCTATGTCGCGATAGGAAAGTCTGGCGCTTTTCCCTCTTTACCTTTTCAGACAGGGTTACGTCGTGGTGGTATATAGGTAACACATACGAGGCATATCCAAAAACTAGGTGTACTGAATTTTTGTAGGTTACAATTTTTTTTATTTAAACAAAAAAATTAAGTGGTTACCGTAGTACATATGTAAGCTATTTTTCGACATAGTCGCCATTCTTCTCAATGCAGGTGGTGAAGCGGGGTATCAACTTTTTGATGCCTTCCTCGAAGTAGTTTCCCGCCAACCCCTCCGTCCACTTCTCCACCTCCTCCTTTACCTCCTCGTCGGTTGAAAACCTTTTTCCACCCATGTGCAGCTTCAGGGAGGTAAATAAATAGTAATCTGAAGGTGCTAGGTCAGGGGAATGCGCGGGATGGTTCAGGACATCCCATTCAAACGAGACGAGCAGTTCCGTCTGGCATTGTCGTGCAGAAGGCAGACTCCCTTTGTCAGCATGCCTCTCCTCTTGTTCTGAATCGCCCTCCGCATTTTTTATAGGGTCTCACAGTATCTTGCAGAGTTGATGGTCTCCCCTTGAGGCATATATTCAATTAAAATTATGCCTTGACAGTCCCAAAACACGGATGCCATGATTTTCTTGGCTGAAATTGTGGTTTTGAACTTTTTGGCGGAGGGTGAAGAGGTGTGACGCCACTGTTGAGACTGCCTTTTGGTTTCAGACGTGTATTGTGCAACCCAAGTTTCATCTCCAGCAACGATGGAGCGGAGAAATTTATCTCCGTGGAGTTTGCAGCGCCTCAAAAACTCTTGCCCGGCCTCCACTCGATTCAACTTGGCGGGAGATTGGGTTGACATTTTTCACGAAACGTGTTGTCGCGTTGACACTTCTCAACGTACTGACCTCGAACCGGTCTGGTTGCGGAGGGGAAGGGTCAGGCTACACGGAAGTGTAGCCAACATGTCGAAAAATAAAATCCATCCGGTCGTGAGAGCCTCAGTACACTTACTTTCTGGATACGCCTCGCATATCAGATCTGTAAATATGAAATCGGAATTCGGTCTTAGATGGCTCTAGTTGTCAATGTAGTGACTGTCAAACCGCGTCATTGGCGCCTTTTTCTTGTGTTTACATTTGTCAAAGACTTTAAACTCACAACAATACAAGTTTCATACAACTACATATGTTTTCATAGCGTTGAACATGTCTGTTTTTGTGCCTGAAAACTACAATTTGCGGACAACGTTGATTTTCTGTTACCATTTGAAGAAAACTGCTTGAATCGAATGCTTGTCGAAGCTTACGGTGAGCATGCTCTTGGTAAATCAAAGTGCTTTGAGTGGTTTAAAAATTCAAAAGTGGCGATTTTGACACGAGAAACGAAGAACGTGGAAGACCACCGAGAAAGTTTGAAGACGCCGAATTGCAAGCATTGTTGGATGAGGATGACGCTCAAACCCAACAACAACTCGCGGATCAATTAAATGTGACACGAGAAGCCGTCTACATACGTTTGAAAGCCATGTAATATGTATGTAAAATCAGTTATCACGATCTCTCGAATTTACTCATGAGCTTTGTAAATACATACATACCATCATGCCATCTCCCTGTCCAGGAAGGCAGACAGGACGAAACGCCAAATTTCACTATCTCGACATAAACCCTCCGCCTCTTCTACATCCATACACCTTTTCAGATTATCTATATGATTTTTAGTACACGAACAATTTTCAAACCTTGTTAAATATGTGTAACCTTCTTAACGTGTCAAAGGCACCAAACTATATCCACTCTGAATTTATGTAGCTACCTGGACAGCATTGGACGTGCCACGAATCAAGTATATCTCGATGCAAGAGTCAGAGCTCTTCGAGTAGTTTAGCATGTGTCTCATGGACTGCTTCTCAGAACAGAAATAAAGAGTCAATACATCTCGCAGCATTCCCTATTTTGACGTGTTGCCCATAGTTCTCCCAATTACTGTGCTGAGCCTGTTAGGAGATTTCCAGATCCTCCAGGGCAGCTCTGAGCTAGATGATTATTCTTTATATGGATAATTCACCCCCTGGAACCTTATGTTCCTCTCCGTTCGTCTATCCTAGCTGATGATTCTTAGAGCTGCTTAGTGACTTTAATAAAACTGTGCCTGGATTTTCACCAAATGGTTGAGGGTTGATTTTTATGCAAAAGGGTGTCTGTCTTTGAAAGCTAAGACGGTGATATTAAATTATTGCAATTCAAGTGTTCTATCGCAGTATCTTACTTTCTATAAAGTTACCTGTATAAACCCTTCACAATATCCTTGATGTAATATGAACATTGCAACGTAATTATAAAGTTGTATTTACTAGTGAGACGCAAAACCATGTACACCAACACCTCGCTTTATGGATGAGGTAAGTTTCTAGGAAATTGTCCGTAAATCCAAACTCCTTAAGTCGAATTATTTTTATTTATATAACATACACATACATGATAAACAGCACAATGTGATTTTTCGTATTTACTATGCCTCGTTTATAAATAAATAAATAATAAATAAATACAGGTTTATTGATAGCGACATAGTATGTACATAAAACATTTAAACATACTTCAAGAACACATAAATTGCAGAGAATACATTAAAGACAGAAGCTATCAAAAGGTCTGGGCTCATCTAATAACACCCCTCGTCCAAGATACACCCCACCAATATAGGGCGAGCCCAGCCACGGGGACATCACATGTTTTTCAGCCCACACCCTTGCACATGTAGAATAAGAAAAAGAGAAAAAAAAGGAAACAGAAAATAAATAGATGACAGAAAAATAAACAAATCCACAAATACCGCCTCAAATTGATACAAACAAACAAATAAAGGTTCCTTGACAGCAACATAATGTGTACATATATTATGTTATCATAACGTATATAGTAAATTCCTTTCGAGTATCGCACACACATTTCAAAATTAACTGCAGAAAATATCATACATTTAAGAGAGAAGATATTAAAAGGTTCGGGCTCATCCCACATACATTCCCCCGGCCGAGATACACCACACTAATGTAGGGCGAGCCCAACCGAAAGGACATCGGGGGGGCTTTCAGCTCACACCCACGTATATCTAGATAAAAAAAAACAAAATATATGGCAGAAAACTAAATCAACCCACATATACCACCTCAGGTTAACTGTCAGCAAGAACGAAAAAAAGAAAAGTCTCAAAGGAGTGCAAATTTTATAAAAGTAAAATGACAAATGGGAAATGATGTTCACACATAAAAAAAAACACAACACAATACATTGAAATAGTCAGTTTATGTATAATGTCATTCAACATGCTGATGTGGTCTGCTTATCTCATCCTGGTGTACCATCAGATCAAGTGCAGTGGTGTGGGCGATGAGATTGCTGGTGAACCAAAGGCTTCTTCTTTCAACTCCACGGGACAGTTTCGCTTTCGAACTAGACGAGCAAACTTCCAACGCAACCAGACAGCTCAGCAGGAGGATTACGAGGGCGGTCCGATAAGTACTTAGCCTCACCGCTCGATGGCACCACTATCGCAAGAACAATTTTTTTTATCGCGTAGTACATTCTTGTTGACAGCTACTGTCAAAATTTCAGCCGAATCGGACGCGTAGTTTTGTTTTGACCGCGTGTGGAAGCGAGCGTGTCCGCGGATTTGAGAACAATGGAAAAAGAGCAATATCGGTCGGTGATTCGATTCTTGTTTTTGAAAGGAAAATCGCGCAATTTGTTATCTCACAGAAGATCACATAATCAACGTGGAAGAGCAGCTCAAGATATACGTTGGAGTTGCTAGGGGATTTTCGACTATGAGGTCTAGCAACGGCAAAGATGACGGTATGGCAAAATGAAACGTTGAAGACAATACTAGCATTAATTAGACATATATGCACATGAAAAGGATAAAAATATAGCTACAAATAAAATTAAAAAAATAGATGCGTGAGACTCTCTAGCGGTAGAAGTGAAACTTCTTAGCTCCTAGAAAAAGTTGATTTTATGCATTGCTTTTTTTCCATTTGTTAACGATTTTTTTTAGGATTAGGAAATGGTTACCTGGAATTTAATTCAAGAAAATCTCTCTTAATTAAATCAAAAATGGTTTTGTGGAATTTAATTTAAGAAAATCTCTCTTAATTAAATAAAAAAAGATCATTTTTAATTCTTTTTTATAATAAATAGAAATAAATTTAAATAATAATTTTAATAATAATATAATACACTTAATAATATTAAATTGATATTTTTTAATATTGAATATATTAATATATTTATGTTATTATTAATTTATTATTAAATTTATTATTTTTAAATAATTATTTAATTATTTATTTATTATTATATTATTTTTATAATATTATTAATAGCATATTTTTAATTATATAATTATGTTATATTATAAATTAATTATATTACAATTAATTATAATATAATTATTAATATTATAATAACATATTTATATTATAAGTATATATTAATAAATATTAAATAAAATAAAATAATTAATATAAGTAAAATAAAATTAATAAATGTTAAATATATTAATATAAAAATAAAATATTAAAAAAAAAAATTTTTTAATTTTTAACAATCAGTAATTTATAATTTTAATATTAATAATTTGAATAATAAATAATAATTTTAATTATAATATAATACACTTAATACTAATAAAATAATATTAATCATTATTAATAATAAATAATTATTCATTTTAAAATAATTGATAATAATATATTCATAAATAAAATATTTAACAATAATAAATAATAATTTAATAATTATAAAATATTAATATAATAAACCGTTTCACTTTTCGTGACGCGCCTATAGAAGTTTCACTTCAATAATAAAAAAATTAAACTTTGTTCATGAGTCAAACGATTATCCATTTTTTTATCGGTTGACCATATTTTCCATGAATATTAATTTTTTTCTCGTTTTATTTGATTGCCCTTACAGTAAATTTTTTTATCCCTAAAACTGCAACAATTCGGCTTACGTTCAGTGTAAAGCATAGTACGTAAAGTGAGGTATCGATGCACAGTGTTTCAATTTCAATATAAACCTCACCATAATGCTCAGTAATTTTTCATAAATACTGTCATTAAATTGTTTTCAAGTCATGCTCTATTGCCGATTGAAAAGGATATGAATTTAATTACATATAATATAATGCATTACACTTTTTATGGTTTCTTTGAAACATGACAAAAATTTACCTTAATTCTATATTTTATTCATATTACAGAAGTGATAAACTACATAAGTGGAATTTACGATGACGCCTGGATACGATATGATGACGACGAGGATACGATGACGTCTAGAAACAAAACTGTTATGGTTTTGCGCCATGGTAATGCTCATGGTCCATACAATTGTACGGAACATAAATAAGGAATCTGAATGCAGACCGCAAGCTTGGATGACCTGTACTGTAATTTGTAGTGTTATAAAACATATGAAAGAGTTTTGGAGTTTTTAATAGTAGAGAAGCAGCTAAGACTTTATTTATTTAACACTTTTATTGCAAATACAATCTGGCGGGCTTATTGCCAGGCGGCAATTTCTTCCAAACAACCAGACAAAATTAAATGAAGCAAGTTACATACATGGTCGTAAAAAACATCACGCGTAAAAAACACCAAGTTCGTAAATAAAGCAAGTTACGTGGTCGCATAAATTATTCAAATCAATATCCATCCCCATGAAATCCATAAACATATAAGTGAGCACATGCCCACGAACCCCACAAAGACGGGCCATCACCATAACATTATTTTTCATATAAAGTGAGATATCATCAATCAAAAGGAAAGGAAGGGATGGTGGAGAGGAAAGAAAAAATCAGGAATGAAACACGTTATTTTACTGACTAGAAATTAAGAGTTTTTTCAGTCGGAGCGAGTCTTATATTGGTTTGTAACTGATTCCAGAGCCTCACTGCATGGACAGTAAAGGGCGACGTAAAGAAAGAGGAGCGGTGAACTGGAAAGGGCAATAAACAATCCATGATTTGAAAGACGCTGAAAATTCTCGGCAAGATAAGAGGGGGCGGCGGGACAGTTAAGGATATTATACAATAGAGACAGTATGTGAATTTGGCGTCTATTACAATAGAGACAGTATGTGAATTTGGCGTCTATAGAGACAGTGTGTGAATTTGGCGTCTATTACAATAGAGACAGCATGTGAATTTGGCGTCTATAGAGACAGTATGTGAATTTGGCGTCTATAGAGGCAGTATGTGAATTTGGCGTCTATAGAGACAGTGTGTGAATTTGGCGTCTATTACAATAGAGACAGTATGTGAATTTGGCGTCTATAGAGACAGTATGCGAATTTGGCGTCTGTAGAGGCAGTATGTGAATTTGGCGTCTATAGAGACAGTGTGTGAATTTGGCGTCTATAGAGGCAGTATGTGAATTTGGCGTCTATAGAGACAGTGTGTGAATTTGGCGTCTATTACAATAGAGACAATATGTGAATTTGGCGTCTATAGAGACAGTGTGTGAATTTGGCGTCTATAGAGGCAGTATGTGAATTTGGTGTCTATAGAGACAGTGTGTGAATTTGGCGTCTATAGAGGCAGTATGTGAATTTGGCGTCTATAGAGACAGTGTGTGAATTTGGCGTCTATTACAATAGAGACAGCATGTGAATTTGGCGTCTATAGAGACAGTGTGTGAATTTGGCTTCTATAGAGGCAGTATGTGAATTTGGCGTCTATAGAGACAGTGTGTGAATTTGGCGTCTATTACAATAGAGACAGTATGTGAATTTGGCGTCTATAGAGACAGTGTGTGAATTTGGCGTCTATAGAGGCAGTATGTGAATTTGGCGTCTATAGAGACAGTGTGTGAATTTGGCGTCTAAGAATCGTGTTAACTGCAGTAAAGTTGACTTAAGAGCTAAATACATGATATATGGTATAATGCCACAGAGTAAGTAAGGAATATTGGTTAATCCGACAAAAACATATTTCAAACAAAAAGTTCTTCATAAGTCTCGAGTTTGACCTCTCAATATTTTTTTTCCACTTTTTACGGTTTTTCTTCATTTTTCGGTTGCAACATTTTTGTGCAATACCCGTGACTTTACATTAATTTATATTTCGCATTATTGCATTCAGCGAACAAAATTCAAGGATAATTTCTTTTGATAATAAATAGACTTAATCTTAGTAATAAATTTGTAAACAACATATTTAAGTCCATTTATTTAAATATAAAAAAATTAAACAAACTGTGAACGTTTTTCACAACACAAATTCATTCAAATCAGAACTTTTTCTGAGTATAAATTCAAGCTAACTTTGATTTTTTTAAACAGCAGTTTTATCATATAGAAACAAGAAACTTTTTCAGAACAGAAATTATAAAGTTTTTGAAGTCACTCAAATCGAAAGAGGTCAAATAGTCCTTATGCGTTAAAATTCAACGTATAATATATGTTATATATTATTTATAGTTAAGGCATTAACACTAAAAGAGGTAAAATAGTAATTATGCGTTAAAATTCATCGTATAATATATGTTATATATTATTTATAGTTAAGGCATTAACACCGAAAGAGGTCAAATAGTCCTTGTGGGTTAAAATTCATTGTATATTATATGTTATATATTATTTATAGTTAAGGCATTAACACCGAAAGAGGTCAAATAGTCCTTGTGGGTTAAAATTCATGGTATAATATATGTTATATATTATTTATAGTTAAGGCATTAACACCGAAAGAGGTCAAATAGTCCTTGTGGGTTAAAATTCATTGTATAATATATGTTATATATTATTTATAGTTAAGGCATTAACACCGAAAGAGGTCAAATAGTCCTTGTGGGTTAAAATTCATTGTATATTATATGTTATATATTATTTATAGTTAAGGCATTAACACCGAAAGAGGTCAAATAGTCCTTGTGGGTTAAAATTCATTGTATAATATATGTTATATATTATTTATAGTTAAGGCATTAACACCGAAAGAGGTCAAATAGTCCTTGTGGGTTAAAATTCATTGTATAATATATGTTATATATTATTTATAGTTAAGGCATTAACACCGAAAGAGGTCAAATAGTCCTTGTGGGTTAAAATTCATTGTATAATATATGTTATATATTATTTATAGTTAAGGCATTAACATTTTGAAGGTTTAAAGACATTGTAATTTGTTTTATCAAACACTGTTTATTCCACTTTTTATAACAGTATAACCCTACCGGTTTCAAGGCTTTCCAGTTTGAAATGGCTAATCATTGTGACCGTGAAAACTATACATTTTCCATCGATGATGCCAAATTCTTACATATCAGTAGTAACGGAAATAAATTGGACAGATTAGAGGCCCTAGAAATTTCTAAGTCAGTGCATCGAGGTGAACATCTGGCAAACACATATATCCCAAGAATCTCTCCCCTGCTGGCCGAGATTGTCTCGTCTCTTCATTCACCCCCAGTTCTCAACCCGAATATTAACCGTTAGAGGCGTGTATAGTATCTCGGTACCAGTTCGAATAGAATTCAGTCTTGTTTGTGCTCCCCTGAAGATGAGGTGAAAGCCTTGAAACCGGTAGGGTTATACCGTTACAAAAATGGAATAAACAGTGTTTGATAAAGCAAATTACAAGTAATATATGTTAGTTTTCGGTTAAATGTATTGTATTATATTAAAAAATGTAATTTTCTCCAACCAACCAGATATACCTAAGAGACAAAACTGTCCTGAACACTTTTAAATGATACTTTCACACATGATTTTCATTGCTATTACCAAAATTGTCATGTGTATTGTTATAACACCGTCAACTAATCGCCAACCTTGTTGTAATGTAGTGTTAACAACGAAAATAGTCAACGCCAGCTGTGTTGCTGCATATATATTTTAATTGAGCTTGTGTAGACACTTTTATATTTGAAACAATGTTTGTACATATTAATTGAGTTTAACAATTTAAGACCCGATCGAATCTTCGAAATATACAAAATAAACAATTTAAGACCCGATCGAATCTTATATTTCTCGAATCTTCGAAAAGACTATAGTTTCAATTTGCTTGGTCCTACCATACTTTCCTCGTCGTCCACTACCACGACTTCCACTTATGTTTTCATTTAAACATGTTTAATCTATATTTTGTCACCCACCCGCTTAAAATGTCCAAATGACCTCTACGTGATATTTTTCACCATACCTTAACACGTCAGTTTTACTTTCGCATTCATCATAATATAAGATGAAAAATTTAAATAAACAAATAACTAATAAAGTCTGCCCGTGTGACTAACCAGAGTTTTGAAAACTCCCAAACTGGGCGGCATATGAATAAAATAAAATGATTTTACTGCCTCCTGGTGGGGATCTTGATTTCTCGTGACATTCTTAGAGACCTGTTCCGAAACAGCAATATAAATTGAAACGTCACGACTGTTTCGGTTGTTGATTGGGTCCAAAAGTCTTCGACGAGGAAAACAAAAAGATTTTATTTAAGGCATTTACATTTTTTTTTACAATTCTGACTTCATACGAGTAACACGTATGCTAACTGCGGATCTTTATAGTTTTGATTAAACATACAAACAAACCATCACGTAATTTCACTGTCGGAGTAGGCAGAGACTTTCTTATCTCCATACACATTCTAATTTAAACTCCGTTCTCATTATAATGGACTCTGTGTGCATGATTCTGAAGTGCAAATGAACTCTGTGTCCATTTTAATGGACACCAGGTCTGAAGAGATCTACGCAGACATGAAGTGCTTCAAATTCCATACGATCATCGTAGCATGGATAAGGTGAGTGCAAGATAGGTGCAAAAACTGCATGTGCAAGGGTATACGTTGAAAAACATCTGGTGTCCCCGTGGCTGGGCTCGCCCTGTATTGGTGGAGTGTATCTTGGCCGAGGGGATGTTATTAGATGAGCCCAGACCTTTTGATAGCTTCTGTCTTTAATGTATTCTCTACAATTTATGTGTTCTTGAAGTATATTTAAATGTATTATGTACATACTATGTTGCTATCAATAAACCTATATTTATTATTATTATTATTTATTATTATTATTAAAAACTCATAAGCGCTACTGAAAGGCAACGTTGAATGTTGAAATGAGTTTTGTTACACAAAAAAAGGTCTGATTCTAGCATTAGCTTATTCGTTAGGAAGAATATCAGCCAGGATTCTTCTCATACTGCAAGGCGGTACCGAGAATATATCGACAGTGTCATTCAGTTGGTTCAATATCTCTATACCACGCGTGACTGAGTGTTTAGCCACGATATTCGTCCTGTAAGTTCGTATATAGAACAGAGGGTGATTCCTTGCACGGCTATATTTATTGGGTACATATAAACTTAATGCTTCTAGAATCGCGGGGCAGTTAAAGGAACCTTGGAAAACCTTTATTATGAATATCGCAATGGATTATTCCCTTCTTGTTTCGAAGCTTCTATAGTTACACACCGTGAGAAGTTCGACATGGTGAGCATATTTTAGATAATCGCCTTTTGTTCTGTACCATAGATATATGGAGCGTAACTAATAAAAAGACGTATCGCATGATATGCTCAAAAACATATAATACATGCTCAGCATAGCTGGGAGCAAATAGCAGCAGATTGAACCAATGGCGTGAAACTGTTACTAGTTATCAGAAACCCAACAAAGAAAAAACAGTCTCTAGCTGCAAGTATCGAAGCTCCTTGCTCTATATGCAACAATAACATAGATGCTTATCACAAAAAAGGCTCATAAAGTCATACCCGGTGACATCCATAGCAAGTCCCCTAATCTAAACATTGTGTTGTCATTTTTACTCGTCAAATAGACATTCAGTCTAATGATATTTTTTGTCAATAATAGTGGGTTCAAGCCGAGAGTTGGGCTGTTCTTTCTCTAGACTTTTTATTATTATTTTCTTCTTCTCCCTGGCTCCATCCCAAATCACTGTCTGCGAAGACTGTTGGGGTCAGCTCTCCTCGTCCTCAGGTTGTATGCAGTCGGTTGGGTGGTTATAGCGCAATACATTGGTCCTAGGGCCTGGACCGACACAGCTTCTCCCACTACGCTCCTCATACCTCCACGCGGTGACCAACGGGTAACGGACTTAAGGGTGAAGTTGATGGTAACCAATCCGTCGGGGGATCTCAAAAATACGGCTAAAGTGAGAAGCAGTGAGCGTCTGTCTCGCATGTCAGCGGCGGCTCACAAATGGTGGGTGTGGCAACTCGACATATTCGGGTACTAGTCACATACACCATCGCTAATGGGTATCCAGGCTCATTAGATTAATCCGATAATGGGCCATTACATGACCAATGACAGCGGATACAGCCCTAGTTAGTTGGGCCACTCTGGTTCCACGTCCGATGACAATCGATGGATAAAAACTCAGTCAAACAAACCTAAGCTTCATGGAAAAACACTCGCAAAGATGCACTACCCTGTCTGGCAGCGAGGGCGATTCTCCCCTCGGTGATTCAGAGACTGACATCATGTCAGAGCCAGCTTGCAGGATTCCAGAGGCAAGCAAAGTGAAGCAGAGGAAACAAATTCGTCCTTTTATAATTAACTTTTATTAAAACGTTTTATTATTATGTCGAATTAAAAAAAAAGTTCTTTGCTTTTTCCAGATTTTTTTAATATTCTTGAACTCTTGCAAGAATTCACGTATGAATTTTAAATTTTCACGATATTTCCTTAAAATATTATGATAAATAAAAATCTTCCGATTAAATTGATGCAATGAATAAAAAAAACAAGTATTGCTTTCTGTTACGGATGCGTCATACAATTTCAATAAGATTAGAGTCAAACGTCTCTTTCAGTTCATTCGCACAGTGATTATTGTATCATGTCTGGCAGCTTTCCTAAAGTGCAATGTTAATTTACGAAATCAATTATAAATTGTGTGAAATATCACATCACATCTAACACATTTTATTATTAAAATAAATTACCTAGCATAGCATATGTATTCGTGCGCGGCCGTGATTCGATGGTGAGCATTCACGTTAGGCAAACGAGCAACCCAGTTTGATTCATTGCGGATTAACTTTCTGATTTGTTTGACTTGTAAATCTTTACTTTTTTCATTATTATACAATACAAAAAATATATAATTTACTATGGTGTTGTAAATTCTACATATGACATTCGATGTCTTCCATAGTTAATTGATCATACGTTATCTTTCAAATCGAAGGTTGTCGGTTCGATGTACTTTGGCAAACATTTTTTTTAAAGACAGTTTTTCTTAAATATATTTTTGAGTAGTTGGAATAGATGGCTATAATACACTGTATTCAATAAAAATTAAATACAATGTATGTTATTTGATAGTTTTCGATCATCTATATATTATAGCACTACATTTATTCCGCACTTCTGTGCGGAAGGTCATCGGTTCGCACCCCGCGCTGTACTACTTCCCTCGAACGACACATGCTGCACTTTTTCCGCCT
Source organism: Odontocerum albicorne (assembly GCA_949825065.1). Taxonomy (NCBI): domain Eukaryota; kingdom Metazoa; phylum Arthropoda; class Insecta; order Trichoptera; family Odontoceridae; genus Odontocerum; species Odontocerum albicorne. The sequence goes on along the minus strand of OX463838.1, from coordinate 59,497,014 downwards.
AGTGTTCGAGGGTATTAAAGATACCTATGACTTTGGTCATATATATTATTTAAAAAAAAATTATCATAAATTCTTGTAAAATATAGTGTTATTAAGAAGTACGAAAATAGAACTATGTAAAATATCTGCCTAGCAAAAAAATCAACAGAAAGAACCAAAATGATAGGCAATACTATAAATCATGATTGAGCATAATTATCAGTCAACTGTAAATGCAAGACGTCTATGTATGTATTTGTTTATTCTGTGCAAACTTTTACACTTCAGCAACTACAGTATCTTAGTAGATCAAACTCAAAGCACCGATGACAGAGATGCTCAAATACCAAGACACTCGATAGGTCGCATCAGGTTAAACATGTCCATCATCATAGAACTTCGATCTCATTTCCATCGGAACTTTGAGTTTGAACTACCAAGACTTTGTGCCTCCTGAATTGGAACTGTTAGCAAAAAATAAACCTACGCATAAGCGTATTCAATCTACATGACGATCTGTCTATTATTGTGGTTCTTTCTCTTATTTTTTTATATATTGTAGTATAGTATTACACTCTTTTCGTATACAGTGTAATCTGGCAGGATTATTGGCATTTGACAATCTATTCCAACGAACCAGAAAAGTGTTAAAGATTCCTTAAGTGAAAACCGGACTGAAAATATTAGGTGTTAACATACTCGTAAGTTGTGTCCGTTTTTTTCCAATTTAAAAATGAGCACCAAAAGTAAAACAAAATGGTAAAGGTTATACGTCATTAGAAAGAAAATTTTCTGCTCTATAAGATATTGTGTTTGCTTTTACGTTACATATATTATTTTATTTGATTACAAGCCTTCAAAATAGAATGGCAAGTAGACGAAAGTGAGGATTTTCGACACCTCCTTCTGTTCGCGTTCAATCGAGAGAATAAAGCTGCCAAAGCTGCTCGCGATATTTGCGAAGTGTACGGTGAAGATGCAATCAATTAAAGGACAGCTTGTCGATGGTTTTTGCGTTTCAATTACGGTAATTTCGACCTGCAACACATGGCGTTTTCCGGACGACCAGTGGACTTAGAAGAGGACCGCTTAAACCATATTATTTATAAAGATCCCCTAATCCAAAACTTATTAACGGATTTTAATGAATAAGTACTTATTCTCTTTATTATACTTCTCTCTATAGCTGGTACTAGAATTATTTCAATCGATTCATTTTTTCGGTTTTTTTTCACTCCTATAAAGACAAAAAAAAATGAAAAAAAAAATTTAATTTCAACAAGCCGCCATTTTTTTATTTTTTTTATTATTCTACTACCGGCTATAGCCACATGCTTTTTTAAGTAAAACTTTTTTTTTTTAATTTTCAGACGTGTATCATAACAGCCAAAATTACGGGCATAATGGGCCCCCTCCATGTACGGGCGGCCTTACTTCCGACTGAATAACAACAAAAATATAATTTTCTTTATCATGAAATTTTATGAAAATGTTCTTAAAAGATAAATAAATATGTCTTAAAGAACAAAAATTTAAAAAAGTAATTCGTTCACTGAAAAAAAATATCTTAAAAATCGTCGATTTTTCGGTCCATGAAATGAGAATACACCTTAAAGAAATCTGAATCCCAACGAGATAAAAACCCGCAACTTCCAGACTGGAAGACGTGTATCTTACCAACTACGCTATTAAAGTCGTAGTACGTAATAATGCTATATTGTTGCCTTATAGTTTTTAGACTTGTAAAATAAAATATCAAAGCTTGGATGAATTAAATCCATGAGTTGTATCTAATCTAAAATGATACACTCAGCTCATGCCACATAAACAACTGGAATTGAGTTATAATCAGTATTCAGAAGTGTATTGACTTATTGCATCATTTTTACGAGCGATCAGAATCACTTAGCGCGGAGATCGGTCCAGCGTAATGAAGAGAATGTGGCATTCCTGGATATATGATTCAGAAATATTATTTATCAGATCATCACACCATATTTTCAAGTTGTTGCGTTATTTGCTTCAAAGCACCATTAACAGAGATGTTAGATTTTAACCCAATAGACACGATCCGAAAATTGTATTCGATAAACTAAATTATCAATCAAACTAAATAAAATCATTATTTTTGGCTAAGGCATTAACATTGTGGAGGTTTAAAGACATTGCAATGCTTCGAGTTGAACATCTGGCAAACACATATATACCAATAATCTCTTCGCTGCTCGCCGAGGTCTTCCTATGGCTTCCCCGGCCCCCAGTCCCCAACCCGAATGTTTAACGTTAAAAGCGTGTATCTCGGTACTAGTTTGAACAGAATTCAGTCTTGTTTGCGCTCTCCTGATGACGAGGTGAAAGCCTTGAAACCGGTAGGGTTATACCGATACAAAAAGTGGAATAAACAGTGTTTGATAAAACAAATTACAATAAATAAAATCAGTTGTACTTAATAAATATATTCCGCGTGAAAACCAAACGCAGAATACACAATATAATTTAGTTCATGTGGAAATTACGTTTATTTATAATGGAAATAAAAACATATGTGAAACAACTTAAAATTCAAAACCATATGATTACAAATTAGAGGTCAAGTTCCAAACAGTTTTACACCGGGTGGTTCACTTACGACGACTTTTTCATTTTGAGTGGCCGGAGGTTGATGCCACCTAAAATTTGAACCACTGATCCAATACGGCAGTCGGCAAATATGTGTATCATATGTCCTTATTATCAGCGGCAAGGTGGACTGGAGAACTTCAAGCTGAAGTTAGTTCCCCCTTCCAGGCGCAGACTCCTGTCGTTCTTGGTATCACAACGGTGAGCTCAATTATGGAGATGCTTGCTGGACATCCAATATACCAGTGAAATCAGTAAATGGCCCTACATTTCGAGGTTATATTGCGGATAAGTGATGGACGTCCAGTTAACGCCAGGCAGCGAGAGCGATCTCTATCTCTGAAGTGAGTCCCAAGAGAAGCGAGCCAGTTTCACTTAAGGGTCGTTTTCACCCACTGTTCACTAACTAGGGAACGAATGACGTCCCTGCAAGTAACTCTCTTATTAGTAGACTTCCTCCATTCAACCCCGCCCACATCAAAACTTCCCAGGAACAGTGATGGAAGCCAATTAACGTCGCGCTGCATATGCTCAGAAAATGCAAATTTTTCAGCAAGTGCAACAACAACAGGAAACTCAAGAGAAAGCCAATGAGCGTCGCGCTGTTGAAGCTTAACGAAAGCTTGATGTTCTTCAAATGCAATAACAGCAAGACACTGAAGAAGTCAACTAACTAGCTTTGTGCTAAAGAAGCATAGTTAATAAGTGATTTTCGACAATATTCTGAAAGAGACTTGGAATAGTGAGGGAAGCCACTAAACGTCGCGTTGCACATGCTCAGAAAATACATTTTTTTCAGCAAGTGCAACAACAGCAGGAAACTCAAGAGAAAGCCAATGAGCGTCGCGCTGTTGAAGCTTATCGAAAGCTTGATTTTATTCAAGTGCAATAACAGCAAGACACTGAAGAAGTCAACTAACTAGCTTTGTGCTAAAGAAGCATAGTTAATAAGTAATTTTCGAGAATATTCTGAAAGACACTTGAAGATTGCCATTATGACAACTTTGATAATCACAGAACTAAGATTAATTACTGGAATGCTATGCTGATCAAAATTAAAGAAAAAATATACCCAACCGTTTTTAAATCAGTTATTCTCTACGGCACGAAATTTGCCATGTATGACTCTTAGAGAAGAGAGGGAATAATATTTTTTTTCCGCGAAAGATAAACCGCTGATTCAAATCCCGCAGATAACGAGGGATAGCAGTAACGTGTTCATTAAATTTTCTTTTTATTTTTCATTATATTTTTCTTTACTGATCTTATTTTAGCCAAGTATTACAATAACAATTGTCTGTATGGTTAAAAATAATTGGCACTTGGCTATAAACCTGCGAGATTGTACATTGTGCAATAAAATGTATGAATTTTACATCAAATTCCATTATTTTGACAACATCATTTCCTCCTTTCTCTTTCCTTTCAATTACACCCAACAATCTTGATATGATATGAAATCAAGAATTATTTGAGTAAGTAAGCGAGAAAATTACTACTCAGAACTGTTTTGCCCAATGACGGTTTATTAAATAAATAACCTAATACTTGAAATCCTTTAGTTAAGTAATTTGATCAAAGTGTTTTCTCGGAAACTAATTCCACTTTACTATAAACCTTTGGATAACTAGAGTTCATATGGTAAATAATTACAATAATTGAGAGAAGTATAGAAGGTCTGCAATTGAACAAGATTCTAGGCTGTTAATACGTTAGTACTGGTCCAACAAGAGCCGGCGAAGACGTGTGTGCAAGGTATGCGTTGTTCGCGGAACACCAATGTAATGGATTCATTATGATAAATTGTATTTTCACTATGGTGATGGCAATACCACATTACTGAGGTAATATGAATCTTGTACTATTTAACGTTGCTATGTAGAATTTAAAAAATCCAATTAAATCACTCGTCGTTTAGATATCACAGCATAAATTTGGATAAAACACGATTCAAGAAAATAAAACTATCTGGAAGTAAATCAATTGTATATCGTATCCAAGACGTGTTATGGGTATAATTACGAGAACCATTTTATAAAAATAAAAAAATAAATATTTAATATTTTTTTTTAAGTTTCGGCTTTAACTTTGTGGAACTTCCTATTAGAATATTTAATAATAAATTACTTTATTATTCCACTAATTACATTAATCCTCGCTACACGTGTTTCTACCTCCACCTCAAGAGAGCCTCGGGATGAAAGGTAGAAACACGTGTATCTTGGATTAATGGAATTAAAAAATAATTTATAGTTTAATATTTGAATATTGATTCATTAACATTTTTTTTAAATGAAATTAGTTGATAAAAATAATATTATTTTCAAAAAGTTGATAAATTAACATTGCTGTCATGTACAATAAATTTTTCAATATCTTGATTCTTAACATAAAATATCGACCGTTCGGATTTCACAAGAAACATCGTTTTAGTTCATCGTCTTTTTGAAAAATGGTTTCTCCAATATTGAAAATGTTTTCCCCAAAGTATGGTACTGTGTTATATGTAAAATCAATACTGAATAAAATTATACTTTAGAGGTGCAATGTAATGTATTCTCAACGGAGGTGGTACAAGTTCTAAAGACGTATCTGAATTTGATACAAAATGGTTTCTCCAGTATTGAAAATGTTATAGGTACCCAATGTATGAAATTGTGTTAGATCGACTGTGGATGTGATAGCTGACACCATAGGCATCTCACATGGAACAACATGGCATATTTTGGCTGAAGTTTTGGGTTTCAAAAAACTGTGTGCACAATGGGTGCCGCATTTGCTAACAATGCAACAAAAACACGTTCGAATGCGACTTTCTGAGCAACATTTGGAGCAATTTCGAAAGGATAAAAAGGATTTTCTGCGTCGATTCATCACTATGGATGAGACTTGGATCTACCACCATGATCCTGAATCAAAACAAGATGCTAAGGAGTGGTGTGAACCAGGCACTTTGGCTCCGAAGCGAGTTCGTGTCCAGAAATCGGCCAAGAAGGTGTTAGCGTCAGTTTTTTGGGATGCAAAAGAAATGTTATTGATAGATTATCTCCAAACTGGTAAGACAATCAACTCTGATTATTATTGTGACCTTTTGGACCAGTTGGATGAAAAAAATTGTGAAAAAAGACCCGGTTTGCAGAAGAAAAAAATCATTTTTCATCAAGATAATGCACCTGCTTACACAGCTCAAAAAACCATCGCGAAAATCAGTGAATTGGGGTACGAATTGTTGCAGCATCCACCCTATTCGCCAGATTTAGCTTTCTCTGACTTCTGGCTGTTCTCACACCTCAAAAAATTCCTCTGTGGAAAGCATTTTTCATTAAACGAAGAGGTTATAGCCGTCGTAGAGGAGTATTTTGCAGGCCTTCCAGAAAGTCACTTCCGTGATGGGACAACAAAGTTGGAAGATCGTTGGACCAAGTGTATTGATCTTATGAGAGACTATACTGAGCAATAAAAGTGATTTCCCCCCAAAAAAAATGTATTTTCATTTCCGCTTTCAAAACTTTTTGACTAACCTAGTATATGTTAAATCAATACTGAATACAATTATACTTTAGATGTGCAATGTAATGTATTCTCAACGGAGGTGGTACAGGTTCTAAAGACGGATCTGACTTTGATACAAAATAGCAGTCTGTTTGATTGCATAACTGAAATATTTCTCTACATATAGCGGTCACCATATGTGTGGGAATTCGAGGAAATGTATTGCTTAGAAAAATCCTGTTATCTACTCTCAATGAAACATTTAGTTGCATAATACTAACTAAACCATGAAATTTGAACTGTTTAATTAAAAATAACACTAGTTAACAAATTTTAACTTTTTGTCTGTAACAGAGATTAAATTAGCTGATTCTTACTAAATCAACCCTGCTGATTACGAAAATCGCAGTGAAAAGTTTGTAACACATAACATTTTTGTGTAACAGAAGGAGGAGTGTTTTAATAAAATATGTATGTTTTTACGCTTTTCAAAAGCCGTAATTACAGCAATGAAAATAAATAAATTCCTGAAATACTAAATTTAGACACAGAATACAATGTTCTTACTTAGGAAAATAAAAAAAGCAGAATAAAAAATAATTACCATAAGAAAAATTGACCTTATATACCAATTTTTTATTAAAAAAAGACTTTTTTATAAAGTTGATTGAATCAACATTTTTTAGAGACTGTATATTAAATTGAATGAAAATTCAAATTAGATAACTTAGGAGCCCCTACATTACAGAAAACAGCCATAAACAGATTACTTGCAACTTTTTTTTGTTAAAATTTTGAAATACGTGTCACCTCTATAAAAAAAACAGTAGTCACCTATCATATTAGAATCCCACCTTCCTTGATATCATTGTTTCATTCTGTGAATCTGTGAATATCCTGATGGAATATTTCCCCTTGTTTATCACTTAGAGCTCCTAAGTTCTCTGGGTAAAAGTCTAGATTGGAATGCGGGAAGTGTATTTTCAGTGACATCAGGCATTGTAGATTCTAGTAACTGCAAGAGTTCTTGTACAAGCTGTTCGTAATTGTCAGCTTTATTATTCCGTAGGAAACCACTAACAACTCTTCCAAAGGCTTTCCAAGTTTCTAGTTCTTCAACACTCAATTTGTATTCGAACTTTTCATCTTTCAAAAGTTTCAGTTTCAATCAAAAACTAATTTCAGGCTTTTCTCTGAAAAAGTACGTGATAGAACATTTTCAAGTTCACATTCGTTATCAGCACACACAAATTGACCTAAAATGACCATTTTCATCCTTGTTACAATCCGTTTTCACCCTTGTTCGAACTTTTCATCTTTCAAATGTTTCAGTTTCAATCAAAAACTAATTTCAGGCTTTTCTCTTAAAATGTACGTGATGGAACATTTTCAAGTTCATATTCGTTATCAGCACACAAAAATTGACCTAAAATGCCCGTTTTCATCCTTGTTACAAAAACCTTGTTAACAAGTGTATAATTTATGCACAGTTTGACAAGAACAACGTTCGTGTCAACCAACCTTTGTATGAAATATAAACGGTTTAATTGTTAAAGTTTAACGGAACCTACAATATTTTAACTGGTGTTTTGAAATATTTGATTATTTTATGTTTTATATTTGAAACAGTTTATTTTCTAGTGCCGGAATTCTCTCGGTTACAAATCATAGTTATTAACCCTTAGGTATTGTGTGTATTTTTGTGAACAAACTTATATCCTACAAGTCTCAAAATAAGAAAGTATATAACAGTTCGCAAGAAATATGAAAACCTACTCAAAAATATCTCTTTGTTTCTATACTGCTAAATCATAAAAACCTCACCAAATAAGAAAAGGTATGTCTAGATCGCTCATTGCCTCTGTACCGGGAAATCACAAAATCTTCACAAATTATTAAAAGCTACTTCAATATAGCTTACGTCAAGATTGGAAAGTCTGACGCACTGTTCTCTCTGCCTACCTCGACAAAGAGCTCACAGACGAGCTTATCGTATCTCAAGGTCTCAAACAGGGGGATGGATTGGCCCCTACATTTTTCAATCTGAGTCTGGAATATGCCACCAGAAAGACACACCATAATAATGCAAACACCAATATATGCTCCCAAAACAGCCAGATAGTTGGGTATGCAGATGAACTCAACACAGTAGGAAGATCCCTGATCCCTGAGATTCCAAATACAAGAAGACAGCGGCCAAAGAAGTTGGACTGGAAATTAATGAAAATAAGACAAAAATCATGAAACAGAGTAGGAGAATAGAAAATGGTCCACAAGGTGACATTAGATTCAAGGAGGAATATGAATTTTAGGTAGTGAAAGAGTTCACCAACCTGGGTTCAACTATAATGAACGAAAACGAGGAGCATGCTGAGATTAAGAGAAGAATCACAACAGGGAACAAACCATTCTTCTACCTACTGCTGGTGTTCAAGTCCAGAAGAGTCCATAGAAAAGCCAAAGTCACCCTGTACAAAACAATTATTAGAACAGTGGAAGCATATGGATGCGAAGCATGAACACTGACAGCTAAATCCGCAGAGTTGCTGGATGCCTTCGAGAGAAGAGCACTACGTAGGATCCTGGGATCCGTGAATGACGGCGAAACCTGGCGAATACGATACAACGACGAGCTATATAATATCTACAAAGCTCCCAGGCTATCTGTACATGTCAGACTGAGCAAATTGAGATGGGCCGGACATGTGCAGAGAATGCCGTCATCGCAAGCACCCGAAATATTCCTGGAAGGACACCCGGGTGGGAGAAGGAGAGTGGGCAGGCCAAGGCTGCGATGAGAAGACGAATTTGAGAGGGACGCCAACCGGCTGCTGCAGGCGCAGGACTGGAGGGTCGAGGTGGAAGACAGGAGGAGTTGGAGGTGAAGATTGACGGAGGCCAAAGCTCGATATGGGCTGTAAGACCATCGAAAGAATGAGATACAAGCAAAAGCCTAGTTTACTGGGGAAACGACAAATGAAAGGCAACAAACCCAGATCCATTAAAATTGTGTGTCCAAATTAAATTTTTTTTTTTTTTTTTTTTTTTTTTTTTTTTTTTATTACACATGACAAGAAATATACACAATTTGAGAAAAAAACAACAGGTAATTTGATTTGGACATATAATTTTAATGGATCTGGGTTTGTTGCCTTTCATTTGTCGTATCCCCAGTAAACTAGGCTTTTGCCTGTATCTCACTGAGGATATTTAGCATGAAAAAATAAATCGATACTTCTTTCCGATTTTTGATAACACAAAAAACCCCGTTGCACGCTCTCATCAACCTGACAAACAGTGACACTTAACTACAACTGGAAACATCTTGCGAAACTCAACTCCTCACACATTATCGCTCCAGAAAGACCAAAAATATTCATCCCACAATATACTGCACACAATCATAAGAACAAAAATCAAAACAAACTCAGAAACAAAAAAAAAACAAAAACAAAGAAAAACACACAGAAACACAAATACAAAAACAACCAAAATTAAAACAACAATAAGAGACCCACACTCACGAGCTCACATAAATCCTTTCCACTCGTCATTCATCCTGAAAGCCCAAGTACTCAAAATCCTGTCGCAATAACAACCACGCTCCGATCGACTGTCTAAATGGTTTTCCTACCTTTACTTTTATTGAAGTCGGCACGCCATTGTATGTAATGGGAGCCAAATAAGCATATTGCCTTTGGGCAAAAGAGGTTTTTACTCTAGGGATGGTGAACATTTCATTAGTTGCCATGCGTGTCATGTGTGTCTGCTGAGTTTGCATCTTCCCCTCCTCTCGATGGTAGTGCCAGAGAATGGATTTGAGATGTAAATTGGCTATGTTCAGGACCTGATACTCTCTGAAAAGCTCCGCCGTGGGATACCGAGCAGGAAGTTTATTGATTATTTTCACAATCAATTTTTGGGAAACCTGTAATATGTGTTTTTGGGTTAAGGTGCATCCCCCCCAAACTGATATACCGTAAGAAAGTGCTGACTGACATAAGGCGAAGTATATACTTTTAAGAATATTTTCACTGAGCACATTTCGAATCATACGGAATATGTATCCTAGTTTTCTGATTTTTGCGCTCAAAGTGTTAATATGAACCTCCCAACGAAGGAACTGGTCAACATAAACTCCAAGGTACTTTATACTATCAACCCTTTCCAAGGAAACACAACTACAGTCAGACATGGGTGAGCAAGTGTGTAGTGTTATGTATTTATTTGTAGGTGCTTGAGTTCTTGTAGATATGCTAAATGTGATGTATTTAGTTTTTTGGGAATTTAGAGTCAATAAATTTGAGTCCATCCATTCTTTAACTACACGCAATTCTTCGTTAGCCTTTAAGAATACATCATCCCATGTTCGGCCCTCGAATAGAAGAACCGTGTCGTCCGCAAAAGTAATAATCTTACCCCTGAGAGAAAGATTACATAACTGATTGACATATATCAGGAACAATATAGGTCCCAGAACACTACCTTGAGGTACTCCGAATCTTACAAAAAGAGGCTCACCAAATACACTATCACCCAATTTGACTCTCTGAGTTCTATCAGACAAGTAAGAAGAGAACCAACTAGAAGAGCGCCCACATATGCCCACCTCCATCAATCTGGTAAGTAATATTCGGTGAGACACTGTATCAAAAGCCTTCGCAAGGTCCAAAAAAACTGCCAAACATGCCTTCTTATTATCCAAAGTGTTGGTAACGCTGTTTACTAGACTAAGCAAAGCAGTTTCAGTTCCCATATTCCTTTGGAAACCAAACTGATTAGGAGAGATAATGTTGTGCATATTGAAAAATTTCATCAGTCGGTCCTTCACTATTTTCTCAATAATTTTTGAAAGAATGCTCAGAAGAGATATGGGTCTATAATTTTTTAAGTCATCCATCGAGCCTCCCTTGTGTATTGGGACAATATGCGAACGTTTTAATGCAGTTGGGAAAGTTACACCTCTAAAACTCAAATTGATCACATGTTTCAGTGGTAGTGCTATAAATCTTTGAGTATGTTTTACCAGTGCAGATGTAATCTGATCAGGCCCCGGGGCGCTACTTGCCTTAAGTGTGTTAATAGTCGCTAGAACTTCTTTCTCCGACGTTGGCGTTAGATAAAATGTATATTCGGGTACTTTTAAAGAATGAAGAATAGCGTCATTCAATGACTGTTCAGTCGTTTTGTTCCTATTAAGTATGTTACGTGAGAGATTATTGCCTACATTGGCGAAATATTCGTTAATGCCACTACAAAGCTTTTGTGGTTCCTGTGTCAATGATACTTTTGTGCCATCAATGTTTAATGTAGAAGGGGCATTTTTCTCTCTCACTGTACCGGTGATGTCCCTGATAACACTCCAAATTATCTTTTGATCATTATTTGAGGCTTCAATCTTTGCTCTATAGTAACTTTCCTTTGCTTTTTGGATGAGCTTCTTGCATGTATTCCTGTATCGTTTGTAAAATGTTATTGAGTGTGGATCACTGCTTGTCTTGAGATCCCGGTGCAGACGATCTCTTTTGCGTATACAATAAATCAATCCATCAGTGATCCAAGGTTTGAGTTTTGTGTACCTTCTGCTTCTACTGTGTATTGTCTGTGTGGCTGAGTTGATATGGGAGTTAAAAGCATTAATAAAGCTCTCCAGAGCTTCATTTACATTATGGGACTTGAGAGTGTCTTGCCAATTTTCCGAATCAAGGGAGTGCAAGAGCTCCGGTATACTCGTGATCCTTTTTCTCTTCATGCCCATCCCTATTTGTCTACCTGCACCCTCCGAAAACGCCAATATAATTGCGTAATGGTCAGTAATTGTTGTCTCATACACTACTGCTCTAGCCTTCTGCCGAGTTCTCACCATTGCGTGATCAATGCAGGAACCCGAGCCCAAGGTCACGCGTGTGGGAGTCGTGATAAAAGGAATCAATCCATGAAAAGTCATTAGCTCTAGGTAATTCAAGGTATTTCTCTGATCCTCCACCAATATATCAATGTTCACATCCCCCACAAGCACGACCTCCCGAGAACTTTGCCTAATCAATTGATCGAGACCCACCAAAAAGGACTCAATATCATGCATATATGGAGGACGATAAACAGCAATTATAGTCTGCATATTCAGTTGGATCCTCAACACATTAGCAGCAGTGATGCTTATTTCAGTGACAGTAATCTCAAGATCTTTTTTTGCATATACCACAACTCCCTCATTCTGTGTTATATTGTGTGTAGATTTATGTATGTTATAACCGTGTAAGTGCCTTGGCAGAAACTTGTCCTTGATCCAACACTCCGTTAGAACAATCAAGTCAAAATCAGCATTTAGATCTGATAGAAAAACAATAAAATCATCGAAGTTTCTATCGTAGCTGCGTATGTTCAGGTGAATAATTTTTAGTTGCCGATAATCACTCATAAGTGATGCAAAGGATGAGATATTATTAGTATGAAAGCCAATTACGCTGATAATCTCATCAGCATCATCGTTCCCTTCCAGCATCCTTAACCTCAGTCAAGCGGCTCAGTTTGGTGATTACGAAGATAATTGAACGATAAAAGATTGAGCTTTTGTGTTTACAGATTTTAAGCGTGTAAGCAAATGAATGACAACTACAACAAAGAAACAGATGCAGATATACAGAGGTAGAAAATTTAAAGCAACTTACAGGAAATATCACCATCAAGAAAGGCAGCTGATTAGAAGTCCGAGGGATGCTAATTGTATGAAATTGTACGTGGAGAGAGAAGCTTAAAGCCTTGGATAAAGAAAAAACATTCACGAAAAAACAGAGCCATACCTCGACAAAAACAAGTCCAGATTCATTCATTCTGTCGTGTGCCATGAAAGAGATAGGATCCATTTGTCAGAGTTTAGACAGGTCTGACTCTTTACTTATATAAATTATTTTAGAGCCATCCTCCCTCCTAGCACACACACGACCCGATTTTATCCAGGCATACTTGTATCCCTTACTTTCACACACTTTCTTGGTCAGACTCAGCATACGCTTACATCGTCTTGTTGAGAGCTCCGAAATGTATATCTGACTCTTGACCAGCGACAAACCCAGATCCTTTGTATTAAGTTTATCAGATCCATTCTTATTGGCAGTCCTATAAGTCTTGACTACATTCAACATGGTGGTCCTGTATGCTTCGTCCTTGAAAGTCACAATTATAGGCCGGGGATTCTTCTGGGAGGATTTGACGGAAGCTCTCGATATCTCCGTTACGTATTCTGGGAGGCAGCTAAAATTTATTGTACTGGTCACCTTGCTCCATATTTCGTCAATGTTCTCTTCGGGAGATTCAGGACATCCTCTTATTTCAATATTCCTTGTAAGACTCTTCGACTCAAGCAGGTCAATCTTTGCCTCCAGAAACTCAACACTCATTTCCAATTTTTCGTTTTTTATCTGAAGAGATTCCATATCTGAAGTCCTTTTCTCACACAAGGCAACCCTATCACAAATTTCATCATATTTTGATGACAGGAAGGAAACCGATTTCATGACTTCCTCATTTTGCCGTTTGATGCCCAAATATAAGATGTTGACTTCTTCGAATTTCTTGTTAATCAGATCAACAATCGAGTTCTTGAATTTGTTCAGTTCAGTTGACAAAAATTCATTTCCCATCACTACGGAGTCTTGCTCAGATTTTTTGCTTACTATTTTGTTTTTTTCGGGCTGACAGTACTCATTACTCTTGCACTGGCAACATTGCCATGTTGACAATTGAGTTTTGACGAGTTTTTTGAATGATGTTAACGTATAGTTCTGACATGAATAATGAAAAATATTGTCGCAAGTAGAACATCTAAGCACCATATCCTGCTTAATGTTTTCTTCGCACTTAAAGCAAGTTAATTGGGACATTTTGCAGCGATGTTTTGCTTCACAAAATCCAACTCTTACTGATATATACTAACAAGTAGGTAGATTCACACTGACCTGTCAAAATGTACAGCGGGAACAAATTATCCGATCTGATACACAACAGAATATTTCACGTGCTTCACCTGCTTCCTCTATTAATGTTTATTTTGTTCTTGACAAGAAAGTTGATTTAAACTGTTGCTATTTTGTAACTTTTAACAGAGTTGATATAATTTTAGTGTTAACGATTTGACAACCGGAAACGGAATTTGAAATTACCTGTTGTTTTTTCACAAATGATGTATATTTCTTGTCATGTGTAAAATAAATAAACAAATAAATGAATGTATGCTTCTTTTTATTCTCATGAATATGGCTAAACCACAAGCCACCATACTTTGAACCAAACAATAGGGCTCATCCGTGTATTCTATCTAACCCAATCCTTAGAATAATTCTGACACCTCATGCACCCGATATTCTATTAAACGATCTGTGAGGTTTATCCACAAAAAATGTCTACTTAAAACGAAATTACCTTTCCGACAAAGTTAAATACGTTGATTAGGGACCAAAGTTTAAATACATCTTAACAAACAAAGCTGCCAATTTTCAAATAATTGGTTTTTCCGTGTAAATATTACTCTACTGCATACAAACACGTATTGAAATATAAAAAAGCACTTTTCGTATTTTTTTATTTAAGTACAATTTAATATTTAATAAGAAAAGTTGTTTATAGAAAAAGGAAATATTTTCATGTGACTGTTTTACAAAATTATATAAAATGAAATGAAGAAGAACGCTCTAAGATGGTTTGGGCATATCAAAGCAATGAATGGTTAACAAAACCAATAGGGTGCATATATATATGATAAGAGTAAGGCTTGGTAAATAAATATCAAGAGAAGTGTGGTTGGATCAAGTAAATGATGTTTTGAAAGAAGAAAATGTAGAAAGACAGAGAAATCGTAGGAGTTGTGTGAGGTATATGGGTGTATAAGTACAAGACGTTAAGGATGTGTGTCGAGATAGGAAAGTCTGGATCTCTTTCATCTCTGCCTACCCTAACAGAGAAACGTCATTTTGGTGTATATGTATTTAATATTTTTTTTTAAGAATAAATATGACCGAAGTCATAGGTATCCTTAAAACTCTCGAACACTAGGCGGAAGAAAGGCCTGTGTCGTTCGAGGGGAGTAGCACAGCACGGAGTTCGAACCAATGACCTGCCGCACGGAAGTCCAGCGCGTTACCACGTGGCCATGCACCTTATATAGATTATAATATATTTTTATTTATTGTATTATAAGATGTTTTATACATGTTTTCAAACAAATAATTTGCTAAACCTACCAATGGTTAAACATTTGAACGAAATACAGGTTGCGTTTTATGTTCCAGGCCGATTTTGTTTGGTCACAATTTTGATTTGGCTGTTATTTGTCACTTCATATTTGAGAGTCGTGGAAAGTGGTCAATAACAATTTATTATTGTGCATCTACGAGTAGTTCCGCAACAATGTGTTGAAGTTATTAAAACATTTTATTTAAATAATTGTTCTACCTACAGCACATGTGTTTCCAACAGGACGGTGCCACAACACACACAGCTCGTGCTACGATGCAAATTTTACGAGAAACTTTTTCCAGCCGAATAATGTCAAAAAGTGGTGATATCGACTGTCCCCCACGATTCCCTGATTTGACCGCCCAACACCAACAAACCAACCATAATCTCGATGCTCGATGAACCATAATGTCAAAGGACAACATTTGAAAAGAAATTGCTGAAATAACACCAGAAGTCTGCGAGAATGTTTTGAAAAATATGCTTAAAACGCACCCTGTATAATATTTTTCACACTTTAATTAAAACACAAACTATGAAGTAATTAACAAATAAAAAATTTAATAAAATGTTGATACTTTGCTCAAAATCCACCTGTATATTAAAATACGAGTACATAGATATTGGATAAACAGAAAAGAGTCAGAAATATAGTTTTTGCAATTAAATATTTTTTCTTTCTTAACTGAACATTTATTTTCAATCGTCAAAGAGCGTTTAATGCCGCCATTTAATTCATTTAAAGTTCTAGACACTTCTATCACCATTCACATTGTTCATTCTCGAAACCCTCATGATTCGTTCTGTCGATCTTGTCAAATAGGCATGACCTGTTTATTTACCATTTTTAAATATTATAATTATTCTTAAATAATTTTACATGTTATATTTTTATACAATTTGTCATCAAGTATCACTTAAATTTATAAAATAAACTATTTAAGTACAATACTAACATATCATACTTAGGTTTAAAAGTTTTCGCCCTAAACATGGAACGTGTATTGACAGATACCATACCACATCTTATGGTCAATCGATGTCACAGTTTAATTTTGATACCTCTACCTATGGTAGTAAGTCAACTAAAGCCGATAGAAGACGTGTTGTTTCGTTACATCCTGAAATGCTAAAAATTAAATATGGCGTGGTTATCGAGTATCTTTCAGAAGAAGGGAATGCCCGACACAAATTAAAAGACGTTTAGATGATGTGTACATATTCTCTATTAACTCTGCCTCCGTATTGAATGAATTCCCTTTATCGAATGACGGAGCCGGTCCCAAGCCCGGATAAAGGAGGAAGGGCTCCTTTCCTAATGTCCTTCCCCTCCCTGTAAATTTACCCCCCCCCCCTTCAATCCTCTATTTGCTCATTTTATTATTGCCCCATCCCTATCTATAATGGCCCCCAGCATGCCGGTGTGCTCCTATCGTCTCACCTCGGTGTGCCATCGGATTTAGTGCAGCGGTGTGGCCGGTGAGTTTGCTGGTGTGCGACGGCTCACTCACTTAAAACAAACTCCATGGCACGGCTTCAATCTCCAACAGAGCGAGCAAACCCAAACACAAAAGCCTCACAGCGATGAGACAACATGCGTCAACATGGCCAGGCGGCTTAGCAGGGTCCATATGTCTGTGGCATTTGCGGGAGGTAGTGCGCATCCAGGATCGGGCTGTTCTCTCACAGAAGATCACACGATCAACGTGGGAGAACGGTTCAGGACTGACGTTGGATTATCGAGGGAATCCTCGACTGCGAGGCCCGGCAATGACATATTCTCTATAGGACAGCCTTGTCGTTTCAAAGAAACTTAATAACTGCGCAATATTCAATTTTAACATTTCAGAATAAAACGAAACTTCATTTTCTATCTATACTAATTGATGTTATACTGAAAGTAAAGATTTTTTTAAACACTAACATAACCTGTTCATACACGCTTTTACTTGTTCAGGCCAGAATTGTTTGGTTCTTAATGGTAACAAGATCACTTAAAGCCCCATCAACATGGGATGTCAAAAGGACAATGGAAGCAAGATAAATTTAATGTTACAAAAACCAACACTGCATATAATATGAACAAACATAAAACGAGTATGTGACATAACTAATAAATTATGAAATAATAAATAATAGTGTTTACGATATGACGCAAGATTGGAAAATCCGATTATATAGAACCAAGAGGAGATTGAGATAAGTGAAGAAAATGTGACATGATCAAATAAATCCAAACTTTTGTATTGGAAAGAGTCTTCTTCTCCCTGGTTCCATCCCAACTCACTGTCTGCGAAGACTGTTGGGGTCAGCTCTCCTCGTCCTCAGGTTGTATGCTCTTCTGTCCCGGACTACGTCCCCCAGGCCGTGCCTCTGCATCAGGTTATCTTTTTGCACCACCCATGAATTCTTTGGTCTTCCTCTGGTTGTTATTCGAGGAAGATTCATGGAGATTCATTCCTGGTTCACAATGTGATCGGGTGCTCTGCGTCCAACGTGTCCATACCATCTCAATCACCTCTCCTCCATCTTGCTGTTGATGTCTGTAACACCTAGGCTTCCACGAATGCGTGAGCTTTTTATTTTGTCTCTTAGAGACACACCAGCTGACCATCTTAGCATGCGCATTTTAGCAGTTTCTAGTTGCCTGGAGTAAGAGTTATACATCGTCCAGCATTCGGAGCCATAGAGGAGTGCGGGTCTGACAATCGTTTGGTGTACTTTTCCTTTTAACTTTACTGGCATTTTCGGATCACATAGAACTCCCGTCATTGATCTTAACTTCATTGGTATTGGAAAGAGTGTAAAATAGAAAAATAGGGGAGTTTGCATGACAAAGTGTAGGTGGTGTAGGACAAAGCGTAGGTGTAGGACAAAGCGTAGGTGTGACAAAGTGTAGGGACAAAAGATGTGAATATTAGGCTTGGACAACGTGGAAAAAGATACACAAGAAAGTAAATAAATACATTATATTAAACATTTGTAAATTTGTAAGGCAAAAATTAACGCAAAATAATCTAATATTGTATGTCACTGTTGTGAAAAATTTATTTAATGTAACTAAGCATATTCTTTCTACTGGAATATTTGTATTATAAAGAACAAACGAAAAAAATATATGAATATTTATATATTGTAGAAAACTATAAAAAGAAAATTAATCTATAAACGGGGAAAAGAAAACTTATCTAAAAACTGTGAAAAGAAAACTGAGAAGAAAAAATAATCTATAGTTCGGAAATTCTAGGATGAGTCCTGTGACAGCTCACAAATTTGCCCCAATACAACCTTGTAATGATGTTCAGTAATTTTAATTATTTTATCAACTTTAATATAAGCCTCGATTCTAAGAAATAGCAAGTTATTTAGGTAAATACATTACATTAGATTGTATTGGGGCCAATTTGTGAGCTGTCACAGGACTCATCCTAGAATTTCCGAACTATACAAACTGAAAATAATTCTGATTTACAAACTGTAAAAAGAAAACTGATCTACAAACTATGAAAAGAAAACTGATCTACAAACTCTGAAAATAAACTGATCTACAAAGTGTGAAAATAAAACTGATGTGTTGTATGGAACAGGTGCATATCGTGAGAGGGCAAGGGTGCCAGTTGTCACCGTTTACCAGGCTAAGGGGGCGCAAAGTCTGAGCCCAAAATAATTTTTTTTTTGAAAATTTTCCTTAATCGTCGTTTCCTCTACGTCAGCGTCAAGACTTTTTGTATTTCACACAAATTTTGATACAAGTATGTTGGTATTGCTTTCGCTGGTACTTTGGACATAGCAATTACAGAAAAAAAACGACTTAACATTTTAAACCAAGAAATTAGTACCGATTTTTTAGAACAGCTTTTGGATAAAATGATTACTGATTCTTGTATATTTTATAACTAAGCGCATTCATAATTCATTATACTATGACACTAAGGTCCAAAATTTTCCAGCCGGAACAAGTTAAAGCATGTATGGATAAAAACTAAAAACTCCACCGGCTACGCCAAGTGCATGGTCAGACGATGTTACAATCAACATTTGATACCATTACCCTTAGTAGTGTGTTTATTAGAGTTGACACTAGACGTGTTGCTTCACGTTATCAAATTTATTAAAAAAAAAGTAGAAATTAAATGACATCAGCATCTAAACGTCGTTAATTTCTGTTGACTTTTCCCTTCCATTGATAGAAAATTAATAACCTTGTGATTTTTTTTAATATTTTAAACATAACATTTTAGAATACATACAATATATCTAGTTGACATACTACTGAGAATAGAGATATCAAATTTAACTGTAACATTGCCTGACCATGCGTGGGCGTGACCAACGTGGTGTCTGTTCATACACGCTTTTGTTCAGGCCGGAATCTTTTGTACCTTAATGGTATTTATGCAATTTACATAGAAAACATGAGAAAAATAAAAAAACAGATGCGTGAGACTCTCGCGTGGTAGAAGTGAAACTTCTTAGCTCCTAGGAAAAGTTGATTTTATGCATTGCTTTTTTTCCATTTGCTAACGATTTTTAATATTTAAATAAAATTAAATTCTAATATAAAACGCAAGCGTTTATTGGTTGACTTATGCTACGTATACACACAGTACCGCGGCGCATGCGCGTAGCGTGTCTATGATGTATTATGGATTTCAATTTAAAAAATATTTAAATTAAAAATAATTAAATAAATTAAATAATTATTCAATTTTTTAAATTTCATTTTATTTAATTTATTTTCAATTTTAATATTTTAAATTTCAATTTATTTTATTTAATTTGAATAAATTTTTACGTAATTATTTAATTTATTTATTTTTATTTTATTTAATTTTTTAAATTTTAAATTTTAATTTATTTGATTATTTATTTCATTTCATTTCATTTTAATTTATTTATTTCATTTCATTTTAATTTATTTTATTTTATTTTATTTATTTTTATAAATATTATTTTATTGATTGTTATTGTTAACTTTATTTAATGTTTATTTAATGTTACAAAATTAATTGAATAATTTAAAAAAAAAATATTTTCAATTTAAAGTTTTTAAATTTCAATTTATTTTATTTAATTTTAATAAATTTTTACGTAATTATTTAATTTAATTTTTTTGAATTTTAATTTTAATTTATTTGATTATTTATTTCATTTCATTTAATTTTAATTTACTTTATTATGTTATTTAATTTATTTTTATAAATTTAATTTTATTGTTAACTTTATTTAATTTTTATTTTTTATTTATATTTATTTTATTTAATTTTTAATTTTAATTTCATTCCTTCACTCAAAATAGATGAAGGGTTTCACTTTTCGTGACGTTCAGGCCAATTTGCCCTACCGCGCCAATAGAAGTTTCACTTCAAAATGTAAAATATGATTTATGATATATGCAATAAAACAGCACCCACTGAAACGCATATCCAAGCTTCGATTTTGCCTTCGCCGCTGGGTTTCTCGACTTTATTTCTAAACCGCAATTAACTTACACTTTGTGCCCTTAAGGAGGGCTGCTTTTATGTCTTGTTTCCTGGCGTAGAATATCTCGCTACTCCATTGGCATGGAATGGATGCGGAAAAAAGAAGCGATCTCTTGCTAGCAAGATAGACAAAGAAGAGACAAAGATGAAGTAAGGGTAGTTTCTCCTTCTTTTCGTGTCATGCATGAATCAGGCTTCTATCACAACGTTGATAAGGTCCTGGAATTTCTTTTAATCCTGGGCTCCATAAAGCAAGTCAAAATTCAGTACGGCCGGTTATCAAATCTTTCCGATGCGAACATGTTATAGAGCGTAACTGGAAAACAACAGCCTTCGACTTTAGAGCACTGAAGTATACACGAAACTCACACTTTTTCAGCTTACGTATTGGCAATACAACCGCATATTTTTATTTATTTACACATGACAAGAAATATACATCATTTGCGAAAAAACAACAGGTAATTTAATTCGGACACACAATTTTAATGGATCTGGGTTTGTTGCCTTTCATTCGTCGTGTCCCCAGTAAACATGGCTATTTGCCTGTATCTCACTGAGGATATATACCATGAAAAAATAAATCGATACTTCTTTCCGATTTTGGATTATATAAAACTCCGTTGCACATTCTTATCAACCTGACAAACAGTGACACTCAATTACATATGTATACATCACGCGAAATCAAACTCCTAACACTTCATCACTCCAGACAGACCAAAATATTCATCCCACAATATGCCGCACACAAACATAAAACAAACAACAAAAAAATACATGTATATATAAATATAAATATAAAACAAAGAAAAACACCACACTCAAGAGCTCACACAAACCTCTTCCATAAGTCATTTCTCTTGCAGGTCCAAGCACTCAAACTCCTGTCGCAATAACAACCACGCTCCGATCGACTGCCTAAACTGTTTTCCTCCCTTTACCTTTATTGAATATACAAGAATATTTTTGCCAAACTTGTACCTATTTTCACTATCTACTACCATCGGAAATCAAACCTGAAATGTTATGTCGGCCACCTTTGTTATATCCAAATTGTTAGTAAAATATCTTGAGTGAAACCTTATTTAACAAAAACCTTATTTTCTCCTTTTATCCTTAATAGAGATTTCAGCATATTTGAAAATAAGTTACTGAATCACATCGTTTGAAATTGGCAAATGTTTTTTTTATTATAATATATTATTGTTATGCACATAACATATTATAAAAATGTCAAAGATTATACAATATTTTGTTTTTTTTTTTACTTATTTGTCTATTTTCTGTTGTTTATAGTTAAGACATCATACGAAATAACCAAAAATCCCATAAAGCCAGCTTTTTACACTAATTTTAATCTCCGGAAACTCTTATTTAATGGGAAAGGCAAAAATGGAATACTCATCAACAGTGGTGTGTATAAACTTTTATGTACTGACTGTGATAATTTCTATATAGGAAAGACAGGAAGATCTTTTGAAAAGAGATTTCGTGAACACAAATCCGCCTTAACAAATCCTCTAATTTATTCTGAAATGGCTAATCATTGTCACCGTGAAAAACCATATTTTTTCTATCGATGATGCCAAATTCTTGCATATCAGTAGTAACGGAAATAAATTGGACAGATTAGAGGCCCTAGAAATTTCTAAGTCAGTATATCGATCCGAACATCTGGTGAACAGTTATATCCCAAAAATCTCTCCGCTCTTGGCCGAAATCGTCCCATGCCTCCCTCACCCCTCAGCCCCCAACCGTTGAAGCGTGTATAACGGTACCAGTTCGAACATAATTTAGTCTTGTTTGCGCTTCCTTGAAGATGAGGGGAAAGCCTTGAACCCGGTAGGGTTATACTGTTACAAAAAGGTGGAATAAACAGTACCTATTTGATAAAAATAAATTACAATTGTCTATTTTCTTTTTCTATGCCACGTACCAGTATATCTAATTGTTAAAAAATAAAGTTTCATCGCATAGTTTTGAATGCTATACTATAAGTAGTTTATCTCTTTTAAATAACATATCAGTGAACAAAATAAATAACCTTATATTTCATCATTATAAGTATTATAATGTAACATAAAAAAAACTTTTAATCAATACAATTAAAAAAGGTCAGATATTTTTTTAAAGAAACAACCTTCGATGCTTCAACTTGTATACTACAATAATTTTATTTGAGGCCAACCTGGCAGAGTTGAATGACCATTTTTTTTATAGTAGACAATAAAAAAATAAAAGATATCTCAGCTGATCGTCCATTGGCAATTTAGTAATAAAAACGTGAACATGTTTAACCATGAACAGTAAAATATTAAAATATTCACTTTCATCTAAAAATCCCGGTTCTATCAAATATTCTCAGCTAAGGCAAGATAGAAATAAACACCTTCCATATTTATCTTATATAATAATAATTCATTTAATAAAATGAGAAGCGTATTCTGCGATGATAATCTAAACTTGAAACTTCGACAACGGTTAGTCAAATGTTACGTTTGGAAAGTGTTATTGCATGGAGTGGAATCATGGACCCTCAAAGTTGGTAGTATGAACCGACAGGAAGCATTCGAAATGTGGATGCACCGTAAAATGCTACGGATACCCTGGACGGATAATATGGTCAGCAACACAAGGGTTCTTCAAATAGCCAAAGTTGATAGAGAGTTGCTGACTAATATTAAAATCTGAAAGGTGTCCTATTTGGGTTATGTACTTAGAGAAGAAAAGTACAAATTACTTCACCTGATCATCTAAGGCAAAATAGAGGGTCGAAGAGGTGTTGGCAGGAAGCAAATCTCCTGGCTCCGCAATATACGTGATTGGACTGGTATAAGGAGCGTCGGGGATCTTTTTCGGGCTCCCAGGGACAAAGATGTCTACTCTCAAGTGATATTCAACGTTGGGAGGACCTGATATGATACTGGGAAGAAAAATAATAATGAAATTGGTAGTATATTATTTATCTAATTAAACTATGGCGATCTCTGTGGCCTAGTAATTAAGACGCTTGTCTACCAACTCAGAGGTCAAGGGTTCCATTCCCGTTGAAACCAATATTTTTTTAATAAGGATTCCAGTCCGGTTTAGTTGAAAACATAAACAATCGGCAAAACAGAAAGAATGCATGGATTTTTTATTATTTTTTTTCCTCTGTTGGTTTTTATATTTTTGGATTTTAAAATGTTTATATATATAAACTGTTTATTATGTACGTGCTGAGATATGCCCTTTTATTTTTCCAAAGTCCTTCCATGCGTGGAATACAGCCCTGGACCTTGGCCTGCTGTGTGCTTCTCTACGAAAGTACACGTGTGCTTCTTTTGATTGTAATTTTGAATAAATATTGTAAATGTCCATGCTTTGTAACATCTTAAGTTTTGTATTCATGCGATTTGCTTGTTTGATTTCCACCGATACCCATTTTTTTTAAATATTCCAGCCTAGTATTCGTAAGTAACCATTCTGGATTGTTGGTAGAGATTGTCACATAGCGATAAATTCGCAATGTTGTACTGAATACTGCGAAATCGTAATACAATATAATAATATAAGAGATTTTAAAATAAAAAACTTTTTTTTGTTAAAACTTGGATGACAAGTGTAGAATGCAACGGAAGTTATTGTTTTTCTCAATTTAAAAATATACGCGCGCACGCGCACACTCACGCGCGCACGCGCACATGCACGCGCGCACGCGCACAGGCACGTACGCAAAAGTCACATAAGAAGAAACAAAACTTCGTCAAGCTGCTTCTAAGCGCCAGAAAGAAAGAAAAAAAAGGTGAAAGGAATACCAATCTTGAAATAATTCTGCTGAAAATCAAACCTAGGAAACCGAACTACTATGGAACACAGGTCTTTGAGTTCGTTATGGCTATAGTTGCACAAAGAGGTTTGTTCTACAAATGCAGTAATCTGTGTAGCAAAAAGATGGAATAAAACTTTATATTAAAATAAAATAAATCAAATAATTGTTGATTTTTAAATACAAGTAAAAACAAATAAAATAACGAGGTTATTAGGAAGTGAAAATAAATTCGTCGGACAAAGGTCAACATTTTGCAAAACATGATTTATAATCTGAAATGATATTTTAATAAAAACAAACATTGATGATTTATACGCATTGAAAAGAAAATATACACAAAAATAATCTAACCCAAATTTATTCATTTATTATTTAACACTTTGATGCAAATATACGAGGGTGGATCAAATATTAACGAGACTTTTTTGTTTTAATTTTTTTATTTGCAGAAAGAAAAAGACCAAGTACACATCATTTTTTTAAATAATTTTCTGCTTTAGAAATGCATTTTTTCCAGCAAATCGGTAGTTTTTTTTATCCTGTCATCGTAAAAAGAAGTGGGTTTTGTCAGCAGCCAATTGCGTACAAACTTCTCTATTACGTCGTCGTCGACTCGTTGGCCTCCCAGAGCTTCTTTCAGTGACCCAAAGAGATAAAAATCACAGAGCAATAGATCAAGACTACAGGGAGCGTGTTTCAGTCATACCCAACTCATTCCCTCTAATTGTTCGCATGTTACAGCTGCAGTATGGGGCATTGCGTTGTCATGGAGAAGAATCGATCCTCCTATCGATTGGTCACGTCTTTGCATCGATAAGGAAGTTTAACTTCACTCAAAATCTCCCAGTAGTACGCCGCATTGATGTTGTGATGATCGTATAAAAAATCGATATTCAAAATGCCGCTCCGGTTCAAAAAAATAACGACCGTAAGCACCTTACCAGCTGAGAGCCAAGTCTTGGCTTTGACAGTGTTTGATTTCTGAACAGTACCATCAGTCTCCGCAGAATTTCGGCCGGTTTTACGTCCTTACGAGCGAGAAACTTGATAATTATGCGTTGCGCAATCGATGGGTGTACCTCTCTTTGATTTAACACGTAAATGTGAAAAAATCTACATAATAAACATAAATTAAAGTGGTAGGCATGTTCCACTTTATAATGTCAAACTGTACTCAATACGTTGTTTATCAAATTAAATTAAAGCTAACATACAAACCTAATAGGAGGCGAACATCCTGATATATTGGGAACCACCAGCTTTTTTAACGACCAGCCTTCATAAAACTCTAATACGGCAATATCATCTTCCTTGAAGATACCCTTGGGATATGAAGTAGAAACGTGTGTAGCAGAGATTAATATAATTAATGGAAGGACTGAGTTATTTATTGTACAATAAAATATTAAAATTTATTGAATGATTTGGTATTTATATTGTAGAACTATATTTTTTAAAACAATGATTTAAAAGTCTACACAATAAACTTAAATTAAAGTGACAGGCCTGTTCCTCTTTAAATTGTCAAACTGTACTTAATACGCCGCTTATCAAACTTACAAAGCAGAATATTTTACGATATTTGTATTCAAACTAACATAAGAACTTAATATTAGCCGATTATCCTGACACATTGGAAACCATCGGCTGTCATAAAATTTAATACTGCAATCAGAAAAACCGAGCATTTTTTTTGTTTAATATTCTAATATGGAGTTGCACAGAGTTAAATATGAAGCATTTGATAAATTATATTTCAGTTTTTGATAGTACTCGTCGTGAGAAATTTTCAATGGTAATATTTTGATATTCTTATTTATTTATTTATTTATTTATTTAACACTTTTGTTGCAAATACAATCTTGTTTTTGCTAAATAATTAGTGTAAGAATTGTTATCTAGTAATAAGTAGTATGTAGGTGTTAATTATTTCTAAGATCTCATATATTAAGATTGAATAAATAAAATAAAATGATATGTAGGAAAATAAGATAAAGTAAGTTCATAAATTATAACATATAATTAAGATTGGTTAAGTAATAAATTTGTATATAGGTATAGCCTTGACAAATGTTTGTTAAATAATTCACTTTGTTTAATAAAAAAAATTAAAAAAACAATCTGGCGGGCTTATTGCCAGGCGGCAATCTCTTCCAACCAACCAGACAAAAGTAAATGAAGCAAGTTACGTGGTCACATAAATCATTCAAATGACTATCTATCCCCACGAAATCCATAAACATATACGTGAACACATGCCCACGAACACCATAAAGACGGACAGTCACCCGAACATTATTTTTCATATAAAGTGAGATATCATCAATCAAAAGGAAAGGAAGGGATGGTGGAGAGGAAAGGAAAAGAAAAATCAGGAATGAAACACGTTATTTTACTGACTAGAAATTAAGAGGTTTTTCAGTCGCTTCTTAAAGCATGCCAAGGATGGAACGAGTCTTATATTGGTTTGTAACTTATTCCTGAGTCTCACTGCATGGACAGTAAATTCTTTGTATAATGCGAAATAACTAAACATGTCTATGCAAATATCAACATAATAAATATTTAAATTAAAATTAAAGAATTAAAATCTCGCGCAAAATATATGTTTTTCTTAAGATATGATCGATTATTGGTGTTTGATTTATCTTCATACTAAATCCGCAAATACTCATGTACTTTGTCTGACCTTTAGTAAAACAACTTCGGTTACTTGATTATTATCATATTAATGTCTTAAGTTGTTTTCACACATCGGTGACCATGTGCAGAACGTTTATCTGGCCATCGTCAATTAACCTTGCTATTGATATTGATAGTTTTGACCGAAGAAAACATTAGAACTATAGAATACCATATATGACAAGATAAATTGATTCAGGTATGATTGAAACTGTGGAGATTTGTCCCCTCTGTCTACCTCAAAAGAGGCATGGTATGTTTATAATAATTCATTCAATTCCGTGTTTGGACCATATACAGGGTGGCGCAGAGGAAACGCATGTTTTTTGAATGGTTAGTATTTTGCAAAGAGAGGAAATGCATGTTTTTCATTTAAGCGTAACATTGTTTATTTTCAAGATAATTTTTTGATTAATACAGGTAAATGAAGTAATAATATTGTACCTTTAAATTAATTGTGAAAAATAATGTCAGGCAAGTGTTTGCCCTTCTTACGAGGTTTGTTAACAGACAAATTATTTTTACTTGACTGACACCCTTTTTTTAAGTATCACGGGGTATCCAGCCCGAAATTCTGTTTTTTTTTGTTTTTAAAAGAATAGATATGACCGAAGTCATAGGGATCCTTATACCCTCGAACATTAGGCGGAAAAAGTGTCTGTGTCGTTTGAGGGTTTGAACCGACGACCAGCCATGCACCTCTTAAAACGTCCTACCAACTAGGTCATGGAGGTCATCAAACAAAACTGAACAAGTCACTAGTAAATGTATGTACAAGTACGAGTTAGTGAATTTTACAAAAATCGAATATAAAAATAGTCGAGCACTGCCTGTATCATTCGTACTTAGATGATTTAATGAAGGATTATTTTTAAGGCTGGGCTGGGATTTCATAGGAATGAATGCACTAAAGACTCAATGTTTAACTTATTAAATCTATAGCCAATTAATATTCAACTGTGTGGTCGCCATATTATTGCACAATGTACATATTGATTTATGTTCAATGTTCATTCCTGAGAATCGCTAATATCACACTTCATATTCCTCGTAAATAAATAGATTATATATATTTAAATATATTCTTGAACTTGCATTTATATATGCCTTACTCCAGGGATACCCAATATTTCCATTATCTCCTATAAATAGGCCTTACTCTAGGGATAGCCAATATTTCCATTATCTCCTATAAATATGCCTTATTCCAGGGATAGCCAATATTTCCATTATCTCCTATAAATATGCCTTATTCCAGGGATAGCCAATATTTCCATTATCTCTTATAAATATGCCTTACTCCAGGGATAGCCAATATTTCCATTATCTCGTATAAATAGGCCTTACTCCAGGGATAGCTTATATTTCCATTATCTCCTATAAATATGCCTTACTCAAAGGATAGCCAATATTTCCATTATCTGCTCTAAATAGGTCTAACTCCGGGGATTGCAAATATTTCCATTATGTCCTATAAATATCCCTTTCTCCAGGTATAGCCAATGTTTCCATTATCTCCTATAAATATGCCTTACTCCAGGGATAGCCAATATTTCCATATTCTCCTATAAATATTCCTTACTCCAGGGATAGCCAACGTTTCCATTATCTCCTTTAAATATGCCTCACTCCAGGGATAGCCAGTATTTTTGAGCGGAGTGCCAAACCGGCATTGGGTGAAAGCCCGCGCGGGCTCCATGTATAGCCAATATTTCCATTATCTCCTATAAATATCCCTTGCTCCAAGCATAGCCAATATTTCCATTATCTCCTATAAATATCCCTTGCTCCAGGTATAGCCAATATTTCCATTACCTCCTATAAATATCCCTTGCTCCAGGTATAGCCAATATTTCCATTATGTCCTATAAATATCCCTTGCTCCAGGTATAGCCAATATTTCCATTATCTCCTAAAAAATATGCCTTACTCCGGGGATAGCCAATGAGACAGTTTGAAGAGGTTTGTGGTTACTGGAAACGTGAAAGGACGACGCACAAGAGGAACAGTCCCAAATCGATGGACCAACCAAGTGAGAAGCGCAACAGGATTACCCTTTACGTTTACCTTCCTGTGCTAAAAAAGTCCGCCCGTTCCGGTGATGTGTATTCAATACACATGTAAAAACGAGCGATTTAAAATCGGAAAAATAAGAATATTCATAGCCAATCAATCGCTTAAATTAATTAAATTTGAAGTCAAAAGTGATAATAATTAAAATTAAATTGCTTAAAACATGAAAAAAAACATCGGCCGATTTTCATAAAACGGGCAAAAAGACCACCTCAGATGAATGCGCTAGAGCGACTGAGACCTGAGACGGAATAACACTGTATATGTTATACCTCGAAGGAAGAAACACAACTGCAAACTGAGATTCTATTTCTTGCGTTCCCATATACCGAAGTAGAGTGAGACGTGAATAGCGTCGCTTCCTCACCCAAAGCGATTTTTAGAATGAATATACCTACGTCACACACTGGCACACGTTTGATTGCATTGGTGAATTTATTCCCGATTTTCACAAAATATCTCTATTGTGGCCGATAAGTGCTAATTATTATTAATATTATTTTTTCATTCAAAGTGTAACTGTATTACGGAGGAATGCCAAAAATCTGAACCCAGTATTTATAATATTTATAGAGATATTAAAGTTTTTAGAAGCAATGTATACTAGTTACACATCACAGGACAGGAAGGATTAACAACTGTTCTTCAAAACGCGGAGTGCAGAGATGGATGAAAAGAAGTCGTCAGAGGCTATCATCGAAGTTACGATGATCAGCCATAAACTACAAGACATGGTGGAATCAATCAAATATCTTCACTAAATTATACAACTATGTTATGTTATTTTTTCGTGATATATGATAAACAGCTTGCGGGTCGCACAAAACGCTCTGGTGTACCATATGCAGGCCACGGACTGCTGATTGGCCATGCTTGTCTTTCGCAGCATTTTTTTAATCGGATTGATTCCGTGCAATGGTTCATCGAATCATCCTTTATTATAATGAACCACTTTTAATAAGAATTGTGTTATGTTATTATTTGTATAATTTCGTAACAGGTCTTACGGCCATGTATTTATATGATGATTATAGGCAACTCCTCGAGGTTGATGTTGTCAGGCTACCCATATACAAGTATCAATTTATTGTGTGCACGCTATTACTCTTAACCAAGAACAGTCGGCATCTGTTGTCGAACGTTAAGCTTTCGTGCTAAGCAAGCGGGCGCCCCAGATTCGATTCATAGCGAATTTATGTCCAGACTAATTTTACTTTGAGACCATTTTACAAATGAATCTATATATTTCTAAAGCTTATAAGCTGGACAGTAAAATCCCTCCCCCACCCACGCTGTTATGAACGACATTACAATTTTTTGAATCTTCGATAAGCCTATAGTTTCACTTTGTGGTGCCATGTTTTATGTAAAAGGAAAAATAAGTAAATAAAACACTTATTTTATATTTTTGTGTTCACCACTGGTTTATTTTTGGGTTTACTACCGGTTTCGAAGACCACCGTCTTCATCGTTAGGTGAAGATAAACTAAATTGATAAAAATACATTTCCTTTACAAGTGTGAATAATATAAGAGGAATGAGGTAGGGGGAGAGAAGCGGGGAGAGATGTGATTCAATGGTAAATGGGGCGGGGAAAAAATTTAAATGAAAATGAATCTTTCGGGCAGGCCAGGGTCTGGATATCCAAGGGGGGTGGATTTTAAACAGGAAACATATTAAGCAGAGGGCTATTATTAAAATTGGTTTGGTTGTTGATGATAATTAGACTTAATTTTATACATTTTTCAATCTGGAGAATTTCCAAATTGATGATATCATTTCCCATCCAGCGTGTTCTACTCTAGAAAATCGAAATCTTCTTTAGTTTTTTTTAGCGTGAAGTCACATAGTGACGAAGAAGGAACTGCCCAGAGGGATTCTTGATCCAGTGGCAACACACCGAGTGTAAAATATAATAGCTCCGACGGACTTAAGATCCGACGTCGCAAGAGAAAGAAAATAACTAGCAGCGCAATAAATATACTTATAAAGCGAATAAGGCCTGGGATTCAACCAGCCTAGGAATTGCCAGTATCTTAAAAGACTTTTTTTTAAAAACAAACCATTTGCTGAATGACCAGGTGTCCCTCAACCTCCCTTATTTGCTGAATGACCAGGTGTCCCTCAACCTCCCTTATTTGCTGAATGACCAGGTGTCCCTCAACCTCCCTTATTTTCTGTTGAGCTGAAGAGGAAGCGCTCTTGAGGTGGTCGTTATGATCGGGAAACAGTACATTACCAATGATAATAAAAGTACAATTTACGAGTATGCCGTGATTATTAGAGAGTAGGCTGTCTTTAACGCTTCCTGTCCTGTGATGTATAACTAGTACACATTGCTTCTAAATACTTTAATATCTCTATAAATATAATAAATACTGGGTTCAGATTTTAGGTATTCCTTCGTAATACATTTACGCATTGAATGAAGAAATAATATTAATAATAATTAGCACTTATCGGTCACATCAGAGATATTTTGTGAAAATCGGGAATAAATTCACCAATACAATCAAACGTGTGCTAGTGTGTGACGTACATATATTCATTCTAAAAAACTGCTATGGGTGAGGAAACGACGCTTTTCACGTCTCACTCTCACTGTACTTCGGTATATGGGAACGCAAAAAATAGAATTTCAGTTCACTCGCATCAGTAACTCGCGGGCTTTCGTTTGAGGTGGCCGCTTCGCCCGTTTTGTGAACGTCGGCCGATGTTTTTTTTTCATGTTTTCAGCAATAAAATTTTTATTATTATAACTTTTGACTTCAAATTTAATTAATTTAAGCGATTGGCTATGAACATTCCTATTTTTTTAATTTTAAATCGCACATTTTTAATTTCATACACATCACCGGAACGCGGCGATTTTTTTAGCACAGGAAGGGAAAGGTTAAGGGCGCTCTAATGGGGATTCAAACGTACTATGCTATTAAAAATATTAAAAAAAAAAAACAAGTTGGGTGTAAGGATAGGGCACTTCAGTTAAGCAAAACCTATTTGGTAAGAAAACAGCAGAAACCTTACCAATGGAATACGAACTACAAAGAAACCTCTGTAGAATTTTCGATAAGTGATAGTAATACAATCGGATTTAGCTGTTTTATTTTTATTCTCATTCCACCTTCTTTCATATATTGATATTTTACATTTTTTTCTGAGTGCTCGCATCTCTACAGGATAAACCTTATACTAAATACTAAAGCTAAACACTAAATACTAAATACTTAAACTAAACAGTTATTTTCCTGAAGAAATTTGTAAAGTTAAAGTTTGTACAAATTTGTCATAACGAGCTTGATTGACCTTACTACACAAGATTAATTTATTTGAACTTACTTTCTATTCTCATGTAGATCTCGTATTTGTATAGAACATGCATGAATGAAATAATAAATAAATCACAAAAGGGATAACATTAAATATTGACAGTCTTCGGATTACAAGGTGAAGTGCTGAACCAACATTCTTGATTGCCAGCAAAAAAAATAAAACTAGAATAAACAAACCTTTGTCAGCACTTGTCTATGGCATTAACAGTATTGCATTGTTGTTCAATTCGGCGTATACTGGATGAATCATTACACCTGATGTGACATACTGAAGGGGATGGAGATGGAACTACGCATTCATACAAACCATCACACCGTTCCAAAGAGAATAGAATCAAACTTTCCTATTACACTCTTCCTTTTGTTTCCAAAAAGAGTAAAATCAAACTTTCCTATTACACTTTTCCTTTTGTTTCCAAAGAGAATAGAATCAAACTTTCCTATTACACTGTTCCTTTTGTTTCCAAAGAGAATAAAATCAAACTTTCCTATTACACTTTTCCTTTTGTTTCCAAAGAGAATAGAATCAAACTTTCCTATTACACTCTTCCTTTTGTTTCCAAAGAGAATAGAATCAAACTTTCCTATTACACTCTTCCTTTTGTTTCCAAAGAGAATAGAATCAAACTTTCCTATTACACTCTTCCTTTTGTTTCCAAAGAGAATAGAATCAAACTTTTCTATTGCACTCTTCCTTTTCTTCTCTCACATCCATACATTGTACTTTACTCTTTACATTTTCTTCACTCGAAATCTCATTCCCTTGGGCCAACCTTGCTTTTATAGGATATCTTCAATCAAGTCTCCCACTAATGTTACATTGTAAATTATTAAGTCAGTCTTTCATTAATTCATTCAATATGTCAAAATCCCTTCAAAGTGTCTTTTAAATCCTGCTGTACTATTAGTTTTAGCTCCGGTTCAATCTTAAAAAATAGTTTTCTTATTATGGTATACATGAACACAGCCCATACTCGTGTGTATGCTTCTCGGTACATGTATTTTCTTATCAATGTTAAAAGTTAGTTTTCTTATTATGGCATACATGAACACAGCACATACTCGTGTGTATGCTTCTCGGTACATGTATTTTCTTATCAATGTTAAAAGTTAGTTTTCTTATTATGGCATACATGAACACAGCACATACTCGTGTGTATGCTTCTCGGTACATGTATTTTCTTATCAATGTTAAAAATTAGTTTTCTTATTATGGCATACATGAACACCACATCCACATCTCACTCCCATGCATTAACGTTGGCACTAATACATTGTTGTGAATATCATTTCGGAAGATCTTCATATTACTTGATTTGAGTTTTCCCTTTTAGTGCTCCATTGAATCAGTTTCCTTTTACAGCTTGGCGTTCAATATCTCATTTTCCCTTTCCATCATCATAAAAAGCAGAATTCTTCAACTCATTCTAATATTTCCTTGTTTAACAAAATATCTCATTTTCTTTTCTTTTCAACTGATTTACTTTCTTTATACACTATAAGGATTAAGGTGGAGTGTAGCGTATGTGTATAGTGTTCCAATGTTATCATACATTTTGATAATACCTCCCAAAAAGGATTAAACTGGAGTTTGGAAATTTACAAATCTGGCAAACCAAAGAAATACAATAACAATAATCAAGATGCGCTACAACTAATTCATTTATAAAAGTTTTCAATTCATCAACTTTATGTGTAGTGTATATATAATCATGAATTTTTATAAGACCTCTCAAAAAGGATTAAACTGGAGTTTGGAAATTTACAAATCCGGCTGACCAAAAAAATAGAATAACAATAATCAAGATGCGATACAACTAATTCATTTATAAAAGTTTTCAATTCATCAACTTTAAGTGTAGTGTATATATAATCATGAATTTTTATAAGACCTCCCAAAAACTATTAAACTGGAGTTGGGAAATTTACGAATCCGGCTGACCAAATAAATAGAATAACAATAATCAAGATACGATACAACTAATTCATTTATAAAAGTTTTCAATTCATCAACTTTAAGTGTAGTGTATATATAATCATGAATTTTTATAAGACCTCCCAAAAACTATTAAACTGGAGTTGGGAACTTTACAAATCCGGCTGACCAAATAAATAGAGTAACAATAATCAAGATGCGATACATTTAATTAATTAAAATAGAATATTCAATCCATCAACTTTATGTGTAGTGTATATATAATCATGAATTTTTATAAGACCTCCCAAAAACTATTAAACTGGAGTTGAGAACTTTACAAATCCGGCTGAACAAATAAATAGAGTAACAATAAGCAAGATGCAATACAACTAATTAATTAAAATATAATATTCAATCCATCAACTTTATGTGTAGTGTATATATAATCATTAATTTTTATAAGACCTCCCAAAAACTATTAAACTGGAGTTGGGAAATTTACAAATCCGGCTGACCAAATAAATAGAGTAACAATAATCAAGATGCAATACAACTAATGAATTAAAATAGAATATTCAATCCATCAACTTTATGTGTTGTGTATATATAATCATGAATTTTTATAAGATCTCCCAAAAACGATTAAACTGAAGTTGGGAAATTTACAAATCCAGCTGACCAAATAAATAGAATAACTATAATCAAGATTCAATACAACTAATGAATTAAACTAGAATATTCAATCCATCAACTTTATGTGTAGTGTATATATAATCGTGAATTTTTATAAGACCCTCCAAAAAGAATTAAACTGGAGTTTGGAAATTTACAAATCAGGCTGACCAAATAAAGAGAATAACAATAATCAAGATGCAATACAACTAATAAATTAAAAAGAGTTTTCAATTCATCAACTTTATATGTAGTTAAGTGTCATATATAATCATGAATTTTGATAAGATCTCCCAAAACGGATTGTCTTCAAGTGTTTCCTAAAGCTGCACATGCCACTCATATATCTTAACACGAGGCAAACAATTTCATGCCACAGTATCAGCAACGCCAAAACCCTTTCATAATACTGCACCATATTGAATCGATTTTGGAAAAATCATTTTTTTCGATAAATATGAAATCGATCTCTAAGCGCAAAAAAATAATTTTTGAAATCAATCTAATCGATCTAAATATGAACATTATTTTTTTTATATTTTCGTTAAATTTAAAATGTAATATTTCCAATTAAGTTTATCATCAATGAGGTGCATAGCCGCGTGGTAAGAACCTGGGCTTCTTTGCGAAAGCTCACTGGTTTGAACCCCGCGCTGTGCTTCTCCCCTCGAACGACAGATAATTATTTATCACCTAGTTAGTATTCGGGAGTATAAAAATACCTTTGATTTCGGTCATATTTATTATTTTTAAATAAAATAAACTGATGATTCCCAAATGTTTTATATCACCTACACTCACAAGAGAAGCGCATTTATTGTCAAAATAAACACATTCATGAAGGAAAATGTCTAATTACGTATAGAAAATTAGTGAAATCCCAATAAAACGTAATTTTTTCCTCATTTTTTATTTTTTTATTTCTTCGAGTTCAAAGATTTTTCAGAATGTTTGTAAAAATGCTAAGTACATACACTTTTGGGCATGTTTCTGTAGTTTGCATTAAAAAAAATCTCAAGATAGGCAAGCTGTAAGTACATAGTGAAGTCATCTAATAAACCGTACGTATCTTCACCTACAAGTTGTCAAACATTTGCCTTGCAGAAGTGATAAATACAGCTGATTTTGTCTCCACTAAGGCAGTCCTCAGCGCTCATCCTATGTGACGTATCCGCCAATACGCGACGCGTTTCTCACATTTCCTTCGCACGTTTGGCACTTGCCCGCGCGTTCAATACTTGCTTAACTAGTTTGGTTTAATGTGTAAGAAATCTTTTTCGCTTGGAACTACGAACAATACAAAAAGTTTAAAAAAAAGTGATATTAAGGTAAACAATATTATAATATTATTGGTCATTAATGTACCGTTATAAAGAACACAGTTTACTAATGTATACAATAAGAATGTTATCAATTATATGTATTAATTAGAAATATGACCGTCGACAAAGACCAGACTAGTCTGCACGTTTATATAGTATATTATTGAAAATATTATATACCATAAGTTTATCGAATATTTTATGGATAGTTTATCAAATTCATTTCAAATGAAAGACATTATAGTATTTTTTAAATATTAAGACACATTTTTACTGCGTATAAAAAATAAATCAGAAATTTGTTTAGTGTTGCAAGTGTCTGACTTTTTTAACCATATTGATTCAAATGTATTGTGGGGTGTACTTGAATTGTTAAATACTTTTTTATCTTAATTTATATATTATTTAGAAGGGTTAATGAGAACTAACTAAAGCTCCTTTGAGTTGTTTTAACAAAACTTTGATAACTCTAAATAATTAATATTTTAGAATTGAATATTGCATTTTTGTGTGAAATATTTTATTTCTAAAAAAAAATCTTGTGATTTTGCTTTTGATAAATTAAATAGATTTTGACCATACAATATTTTATTACTTGGTTGCTTATAAATATTTTTAAATTTCTTATTTCGTTTCGATTTTGTACAAATATAAGGGCATTAATTAATTAACTTTAAAATGACAGGTGTATATCATAATTTGTACACAATATTTGTACTGACCCATATTAAAAATTAATAGAGCCTAAAGAAAAATTTCATTTCGAGGCATTTAACAGAAAAGAAATAATGATTTAACCCTACAATGCGCGATTTTTTTTATTTCAAAAATAAAAATATATTTATGCATTAAATATGTACTGGAACATGAAAAATACAATAAAACTTTTTTTTTGTTTTTATATATTTATATTTAAAAAAAAAGAGTAAGGTTCATATATGAATCACTGCGCATTTGTAAGTTAATTACATGATATAATGATATAAATGAAATTATATATTTAACTTCACTTATTTTACACATATGTACTAAAGAATAAAAGAAAAAAAATAAGATTACCTTGATCACCAATAATAAAGTAATTTGATTTCAAACTGGAACAAATCACAAAAGTCATCTACGCGCAACAAGTCAAACTTCAACTGCCAAATTGACCGGTAAAACAGTTTTCTATTAAACCTATGTGGTTTTAAAGCATGGAGATTATTGTATCACATTTGAAACAGCGCATGAGTCGTTGTTTATACCACTCAACACAAAAATATTTAGAAAAACTTTGGTTGATTTTTATGTGCATCATTGGGCATTGTAGGGTTGAACTCACAAGGGAGAAGGTAAATGAGCAAGGGTAGAAATGGGTACACAAGTTAATGAAAATTAATTACCGCACGTCAAAATGAGGAAAAAATATATTTGTCTTAAATAAACTGACAGTTAAAAATTAACTTCTCTCCATTATTTATGCGCGGTTCTACTAAATTGTCGTACAATGAATCAACGCCTTCTGGCTGTAAGCAAACTTCTTCCGTCACGTATGAGGAAAACAACAATTTAAGATTCATGAAAATTTGATTTTCAAACAGCCATAGTAAAGAATATTTTAATAATTAGAAATATTTGAGTGATTTATTTTTTACGAAACTATGTCCAACAAATTTGAGTTTTAATGTATTTCAATTTAAATAAGGCAACTTTTTTAAACGACATTCTGAAGAGATGATAAAAGCTTCGTATTTTGATGGAGTTTTAATTAAAAAATATTTAGACCCATATCAAACTTTTTTTTTTAAATACTAGCACAAAAGTATTTAAATAAACATTTAAATAGCTACTATATGAATAAACGAGTGTAAAAAAGGTGGAATTTATGTATTTTCAAACATTAGTAAATATCTAAAAAGACTCTTAAATAGAAGCTCACCATAAATTTAAAAAAATCGTTCGCACTATTTGAATACGTTTGCAGAATTTAATTACACAGAACAACATTTTGGGATACACCCAACACATATAAGCAAATCTACTGGAATAATACTACGTGACTTTTTTTCTAATTATTTTTCAAGTTTTTAATTACAAATCAATATATTTTTAGGAAAAAACCCAAAGATAATTAATTTTTCGATACGCCATCAAACAGGACATCGCAAACCGGTTACGGTTATACATTGATATTTGCCAAAAAACAGGATTCAGGAAAACTTGTTTTTAGAATCGGATTCGCAGCGTTACACAGTGCTGAGGGTAGCATTTTCTAGTCGATGACTCATTCGCGATTCCTTTAATGGTGGACGCAAGTATCACTTTAAATGTTATTCTTCTGCAAGCATCGTTGTTGTTGCTTTTGTAAATTGTTAGTAGCTGTTTATACTGTTGATTTGTGTCGTCGTCTTTATTTACTTAATGTAATACTACATTTAAAGGTACAAGTTAATGCTTGCATTAATATATTATAAAATTGTAATTTATTTTTATCAAACACTGTTTATTCCACTTTTTTGTGACGGTATAACCCTACCGGTTTCAAGGCTTTCACCTCATCTTCAGGGAAGCACAAACAAGCTCCCCTGAAGATGAGGTGGAAGCCTTGAAACCGGTAGGGTTATATCGTTACATAAAAGGGGAATAAACAGTGTTTGATAAAAATAAATTACAGTGTCTTTAAACTTCCACAACGTTAATGCCTTAACGATAAACAACATACATTATAAAATTTTCTGGTGAAATATGTTTAACTATAACGAGTCTTCTTCTTCCTCTTGAGCTAGGTCGTATGACCTGTTTGTGACGGCGGGCTGTCCTGGGATGATGACGTCCAGCTGTCCTTCCACCTTTTCGGCGGCCTTCATGGTAATCTCCTGCTGTTAGGGCTTTCAGTCTTAGCGATTTTCGCAAGTCTCGTATCCTCCATGCGGTCTACATCATCCCTCCAGAAGTGCCTTCTGCTTCTTCCCCACCTCACTATGTCTTCAACACCACAGACAGACTTTATCATCTCATTTCTGATCCGATCTCTAAGAGTTCTGCCTGCGATGGAGCGTAGGGTTCTCATTTTCACCACTCTGATAAGGTTTTTTGTCCTTTTGGTATCGGCTTTCACTTCTATCCCATATGTCATGTCTTGTCTTATATATCCTAACCTTACTTTCGGTTAGCATGTGTTTGTTTCTTCATAAAGTGTCCCGCATGCAGCCAGCCAGTCCATTTAAAAAATAAACCTCTAATTTACATACTCATATAAACCATCACGCCATTTTGTAGTTGGTACAGTAAGAAAACAAAAAGGACATAGTGTAATTTTTTTCCATCTCGCCACACATTCTTGGCCTCCTTCCTTCACATCCATTCGCTTTCTCATACAACTTCTGACTTTCTGTGTTTCATTATTTCAAAATATATTTCCCTAGATCAAATCATAATTTCCTTGGTATTCCCATAAAATGCCTACAAGCTCTCTTACTTTTAATATTTCCTTCTTCAAAAATATCATACACTTGATTCAACCATACTTTGCGTAGTATTACTCTACCGCGCCTTCCACTCACATTGAGACTGTATATTTGGTGTGTTACTCTTTCTTTATTCATTCGTTCCACGTGCCCAAACTATCTCATAGCGCTTTTTTTCACCCTACTCAACAAATCACCCTTAAGTTCACACTCATCCCTAATCACTTCATTCCGTATCTTTTCGTTTATTGTCACCCCATACATTATTCTTAGCGCGTGTATTTCTACGGCATTTATTCCACTCTTTTCAGTTATTTCCACATTCACGATTCACTACCATACATACAAAATTAGTACAAAAATACTATGGGTTGCTATAATTTTAGTTGATTTTTATATTTATTTATTAATTAAACACTTTTATTGCAAAAGCAATCTAGCGGGCTTATTGCCAGGCGGCAATCTCTTTCAACCAACCAGACAAAAGTGAATGAAGCAAGTTACGTTGTCACATAAATCATTCAAATGACTATCCATCCCCACGAAATCCATAAACATATACGTGAGCACATGCCCACGAACCCCACAAAGACGGACAATCACCCGAACATTATTTTTGAAAGGAAGGGATGGTGGAGAGGAAAGGAAAAGAAAAATCAGGAATGAAACACGTTATTTTACTGACTAGAAATTAAGAGGTTTTTCAGTCGCTTCTTAAAGCATGCCAAGGACGGAGCGAGTCTTATATTGGTTTGTAACTGATTCCAAAGTCTCACTGCATGGACAGTCAAGGACGACGTAAAGAAAGAGGAGCGGTGAACTGGAAAGGCCAATAAACAATCTCTGTTTGAGCGTAGCGCTAATCCATGATTGGAAAGACGCTGAAAATTCTCGGCGAGATAAGAGAGGGTGGCGGGACAGTTAAGGATATTATACAATAGAGACAGTATGTAAATTTGGCGTCTATTTCTAACATTCAACCAGTTCAATGCCTTCTGGTATGAAGTTATATGATCGTACTTACGTAGGTTGAAAATGAATCTTAGACACACATTTTGAAGACGCTGTAATTTGTCCAGCTGTTCCTCAGTAGCATCCAAGTAACATACGTCCGCATAATCCAGAATCGGAAAGAGCAGATATTGTACGAGTAAATTTTTGGTTTTGGCTGGAAGGAATCTTTGCAACACTTTAAGGGAATGAAGGCTGAAGAAGATCTTTCGGCTAACCTCATTTATTTGATTTCGCCATGAGAGAGTGTTATCTATTAGCACTCCTAGGTTTTTAACAGTTTTATGTACTGTCCGGCTTGAATATATAGACATTTTAGTTGCTTTTTCCATTTTTTGTTTATCACCCTGTGTATTCTTCTGAATACACGTATTTCTACGACATTTACTGGGCTTACATCAATCTCTTCCACATCCACGTTTATCTCCAATACATTTACTGGGCTCACATCAATCTCTTCCACATCCACGTTTATCTCCCATACATTTACTGGGCTCACATCAATCTCTTCCACATCCACGTTTATCTCCCATACATTTACTGGGCTCACATCAATCTCTTCCACATCCACGTTTATCTCCCATACATTTACTGGGCTCACATCAATCTCTTCCACATCCACGTTTATCTCCCATACATTTACTGGGCTCACATCAATCTCTTCCACATCCACGTTTATCTCCCATACATTTACTGGGCTCACATCAATCTCTTCCACATCCACGTTTATCTCCCATACATTTACTGAGCTCACATCAATCTCTTCCACATCCACGTTTATCTCCCATACATTTACTGGGCTCACATCAATCTCTTCCACATCCACGTTTATCTCCCATACATTTACTGAGCTCACATCAATCTCTTCCACATCCACGTTTATCTCCCATACATTTACTGGGCTCACATCAATCTCTTCCACATCCACGTTTATCTCCCATACATTTACTGAGCTCACATCAATCTCTTCCACATCCACGTTTATCTCCCATACATTTACTGAGCTCACATCAATCTCTTCCACATCCACGTTTATCTCCCATACATTTACTGAGCTCACATCAATCTCTTCCACATCCACGTTTATCTCCCATACATTTACTGGGCTCACATCAATCTCTTCCACATCCACGTTTATCTCCCATACATCAAAGTTTGTACCAAAATACTTTTGTGAACTACCATCTTAACAGATATATATCTAATTTAAAAAATGTTTTTCATTTTTTGACATCAATAAAATTAGAATCAAACTAATTAGGACAGATTTTCATATTATATTTACTGCGCGTATAAAAATAATTCGATGGCCGCACGAAATGGTACAATGCCATCAGCAATTTTATAAACTGATTTCAGGAATTCGGTGTGCAAAGTGCAAATTAACACGTGACAGTGTCAATGACAAAAAATATTATTTTTGAGATGGTAACGTACGCAACAACAATTAATAATGATTCTAAAAATGGCACATTGTTGTAGGTCAACTACTGAGTTGACAGTTGCGTAAAAAATATCGTCAATACATACAAAAACTCCTTATGCTTCGTGACAATATTTTAAACTGTTTCATAACCATTTCAGAAATTAGACTGCTGAAAAAAATTATTTGACAGTTCACTGTGTTAAAAAGAATTCTATCTACTAATTGAAAATATTTTCCAGAGTCGTTGCCGTATTAAGTTGGTTTAAGCGAGATCAGTATTTATTCTCGAGGCAATGCCAAAAAAATTACTTTCGTTGTATACAGTAAAAACTGGCGGATGTATTAACATGTGGCAATCTCTTCCAACTAACCAAAAAGATGTTGAAGAAGTCTTATATGAAAATCAAACTGAAATACTTCTTAAAAGTTCCAGCATGAATCGAACCTGCAATACCCCGGGCTGGGAGACAGGTGTCTTATTAATTAGGCTATGGAGGTCGTCAATATTCTTCGAAATGTTTTTTTGGCATCATTTAATTAAATATTCAGTTATACTCTTCATTATCGCCCTGAAGAAAATACTGCAAAACTTTCGAAAAGTTTTCCATCATTTAATTCAACTCAACACGGCAATAACTCAGAAAAACATTATAAACTAATGGCAAATAGCTGTGAAAATTATCAGAATTTAACCATGTCTAATTATTATTTGTCCAAAACTGCACAGATATTAGAAAACATGTTTATCCACGCGTAATAATATAAATGTTTGTCGTCTTATAGGTTCAAAGTGGAAAATCGTATTAAAAAATATATACAACCTTCAAGTCTTGTCATGACCATTCTTTCAACTATTGTTATTATAATATATGTAGCAATGTCAACTTGATTTAAACGAGTATGCAAATTGATGGTCAGTATAAATTATTTTACTATGAAATCGTATCAAAATCAGCCATGATAATAGTCCACAATGGAATTTTAGTACCAACTTTGATATATGGGAGTGAAACGTGTATGTAGAACAAGAATGAAAAGTGCTGTAGAAATGCGCGTACTTAAAAAATACATAAGGAGACAATGTATGCCTGAACATTGAATAAAGTGATTAGAGATGAGTGTACACTTAAGGCTGATATATTGAGTAAGATGATGAAAAGCAGTTTAAAATAGTTTGGGCACGTGGAACGAATTAGTGAAGAAAAACTAACAAAACAAATGTATAGTCGAAATGTGAGTTGTAGGCGTGGAAGAAGAGTATTAAGTAAAGTATGGTTTAATACAGTGCATGATTTACTGTCCATGCAGTGAGACTCTGGAACCAGTTACAAACTTATGTAAGACTGGCTCCGTTCTTGGTTTGATTTAGGTAGCGACTGAAAAAACTCTTAATTTCTAGTAAGTAACATAACGTGTTTCATTCCTTATTTTTTATCGTTTCCTCTCCATCATGCCACAATTAATGATAACTTACTTTATATGAAAAGGAGTGTTCGAGTGATTGTTCGTCTTTGTGGGGTTTGTGGGTATATGCTCACGTATGTGTTTATGGATTTCGTCGGGATGGATAGTCATTTGAGTGTTTTTTGCGACCATGTAACTTGCTTTATTTACTTTTATTGGGTTGGTTTGAAGAGATTGCCGCCTAGCAATAAACCCGATAGATTTTATTTATTTATTTTACACTTTTATTGCAAATACAATCTGGCAGACTTATTTCCAGGCGGCAATCTCTTCCAACTAACCAGACAAAAGTAAATGAAGCAAGTTACATGGTCGCATAAATCATTCAAATGACTATCCATCCCCACGAAATCCATAAACACATACGTGAGCATATACCCACGAACCCCACAAAGACGCACAATCACCCGAACATTCTTTTTCATACAAAGTGAGATATCATCAATCAAAATGAAAGGAAGGGATGGTGGAGAAAAAAGGAAAAGAAAAATCAGGAATGAAACACGTTATTTTACTGACTAGAAATTAAGAGTTTTTTTCAGTCGCTTCTTAAACCATGCCAAGGACGGAACGAGTCTTATATTGGTTATTCGCAATAAAAGATTGCATTTGCAATAAAAATTTTAAATAAATAAATAATAAATATGATATTTTGAAAGGAAATGTAAAATATCATAGGAATAGGAGTTGCATGAAAATATTTATGGATGTAGAAGAGA
The DNA here is from genome assembly GCA_949825065.1 of Odontocerum albicorne. NCBI lineage: Eukaryota > Metazoa > Arthropoda > Insecta > Trichoptera > Odontoceridae > Odontocerum > Odontocerum albicorne. The sequence continues at coordinate 59,452,325 of OX463838.1, read as the reverse complement.
CAAAAGATGTGTGTCGTGATAAGAAAGTCTAGAGCTTTATCCTCTCTGTTTACCCCAATAGGGAGATGACGTGATGGTATGTATATAAATCGTCCATTTTGGCGATAGGTAGTTGTTAACTGGATACTTTTATGTTAAGTTCATGGGTTGATGATAGCAACCGTAAAAAATGTAATCACAAACCAAATATGTGAGACATTGAATATTTTTACTGCTAGATGTTGACCCTGAGCTTCGGATCTAAATATTAAGTAGGAAATCGCCGTGTTTTATCCTTGACAATGTACAGATTTTATGTTTTTTTCTTCTTTGAAATAACTATTCTGTGACGGTGATCACCTGGAAATTAGTAGGTATCAAAAATGGTCACACTAATATTTTATAATTATTATCAAAAATGCTCACACTAATATGTACGAGTATAATCACATTAATATTTTATATGATAACTAACATACTTTGACTTACATTGAAAACTGAATTAAAAACAACGTCGAAAATTTTTAACAATAAGATTATTTGAACGACTTTCAAAACCAAGGTTTTGTTATTAAAATTAACCGTAATGGTAATTAATACATTAAACTTTCGTTTGTGACCTCCGTAGTCAAATTGGCAAGACGCCTGTCTCTCAACCAGAGGATTGTCGGTTCGATTCTCGTTTTAACCTAGATTTTTTTTAAAAGGACTCCAGTCTGGTTTTAACTTAAGGCCACTTTAAAATCATTCTATGTTAGTTGGTTGAAAGAGATAGCTACGTGGAAATACGCTTGATAAGTGTACTGTATACAGTGTAATAAATGACAGCGTATACAGTGTAATAAATGACAACGTCTTCCAGACAATCAATAAGATTTTAAAGAGTCTTTAAGTGGGAATCAGACTCAAACAGTTTTTTTTCAAGAAATCGGAGGAACAGCAAGAATTGAACGCGCCACTCTCGGGTTGGATAATGATGTCATACCAACTAGGCTACATAATTTAACTAGAATATGGTGTTAAAGTCCGGGCAAAAAATATCACCTCTTGAAGTTATAAAATAATGTTCGGTGTTGTTAAACATTTAAAATAATAATTTATTGTTAAACCGAGTTATTATTTTAAGACCGGGTCTGAAATAGCAGTTTAATGGATTATTTTGTCCGCCAGACCCTTTTATCAGCAGCAACAGGAAAAAACACCATGTATCGTCGGCCGGGCTTAAGATAAAACTGTGGCCGCACATTCGATAGATTTTTAAATCCAATTGTGAATTAATCTTTGCCACTGAGAAAATTCACACGTTCTATCTTAATATAATAATGGTGGTAACAATTAAAATAATATCTGGAACCTACCATTTAAAATAGTATCCGAACCTTGGATATATCCGGAACTTGGATCTATCCGGATCTTTGATCCATCCGGATCTTTGATCTATCCGGAACTTGTATCTATCCGGAACTTGGATATATCCGGAACTTGGATCTATCCGGAACTTGGATCTATCCGAAACTTGGATCTATCCGGAACTTGAATCTATCCGGAACTTGGATATATCCGGAACTTGGATATATCCGGAACTTGGATCTATCCGGAACTTGGATGTATCCGGAACTTGGATCTATCCCTCGATATAGCACTCGATAAAATAATATTAAATCTTAAAATAGATAGCACATTATTATTGACAGTTAATTAGATAGTTCTGATTTAAAGTAAAACCAAGATATGGACAAACTGGTATATGATATACTAAGATGAACCAAATGCCGTCTGGTTAAATCTGTAGTATTTTCCATAGCACTGTATGGAATGGAAACATGGACCGTGAGAAGGGAGGAAACAAACATTATAGATACCTTCGAGATGTGGTGATGGAGGTTGATGCTTGTATTGTATTGCATTTTGGTTGTATACAATACAACCTGGCAGGAGTATTGCCATGTGATAATCTCTTCCCACCAACCATAAAGGTGTTAAAGAGGCCTTAATTGAAAACCAGACTGGAATCCCTTTTTTTATCTGGTTTCCAGCGGGATTTAAGCACGCAACCTCCGTGCTGGGAGACAGGCGTCTTACTAACTAGGCCACGTGGATGCTTCGTAACCTATGGGCCGCAAGACGCACCAACGTATCTTTTATAAGAATTGAAGATAGCCGGAAGACTTTCGACAACATGCAGAAAAATAATCACAACATACTGGGGCATATTACTTGAAAGAATGATCGAACTCTGGAGAAGCTGGTGCTCATTGGGGCAGTTGAGGGAAGGTGACCAGAGGAAGGCGTCCCATGCAATAGACGGATATACTGAAGCAGCTAATAAGATCTTCTTTAAGCGCTGCATTCAACATGGCCCATGGCCAGTATGAATGGAGACAGGTTGTGCGCCGAATCCGAGACAGGTTGTTCGCCGAGTCCGAGACAGGTTGTTCGCAGAGTCCGATACAGGTTGTTCGCCGAGTCCGAGACATAGAAGAGGATCACGAAGCTCAATTTTGAATACACGATGCAGAAGAACTTTTGATTTGCTATAACAAATGTCGCACTATTTTACCCTGATTTTCATCAACTCATCAAAGAGGACAATGAAAGAATAACAATACAGAATGTAATGCACGTATTTATATGACAAATGGGATCATTAGTCTTACTACAAAATGTCTGTTTTATTCGGAGAAAAAAAAAACAAAAAAAGTGCGTATTCATTTGAAACCGGTCAATTTGATGTTAAGCTCAATTAATAAAATAAATTTTAATACGAGTACATAAATATGCTAATCAAACAAAAATTTCGTGTTTAATATGTTGAAACTCATCACATAAAGGTGATGTATCTTTATTAAAGATAATTATGAGATCATCGTATCATCAGGTTATTGAAACTCGTATTTATGAATCAGATATAAATCCATCCCGGCTTAGTGGTTAACACGCGTGCTTAGAACCCAGGCAACCCGAGTTTAATTTCCGAAGGTCTTCAGATTAGTTTTGAATTTTTCATCTAAATATTTTGTCCTGAAGCTTAATAGTTGCCTAAGATAAAGCTTAGAGCGCTCATGGAATAAGCGGTTTTATGAAATAGTTGCCTAAGATAAAGTCCTTTACTGTCCATGCAGTGAGACTCTGGAATCAGTTACAAACCAATATAAGACTCGCTCCGTCCTTGGCATGCTTTAAGAAGCGACTGAAAAAACTCTTAATTTCTAGTCAGTAAAATAACGTGTTTCATTCCTGATTTTTCTTTTCCTTTCCTCTCCACCATCCCTTCCTTTCCTTTTGATTGATGATATCTCACTTTATATGAAAAATAATGTTCGGGTGATTGTCCGTCTTTGTGGGGTTCGTGGACATGTGCTCACGTATGTATTTATGGATTTCGTAGGGGTGGATAGTCATTTGAATTATTTATGCAACCATGTAACTTGCTTCATTTACTTTTGTCTGGTTGGTTGGAAGAGATTGCCGCCTGGCAATAAGCCCGCCAGATTGTATTGCAATAAAAGTGTTAAATAAATGAAAAAAAAAGCTTAGAGCGCTCATGGAATAAGCGGTTTTATGAAATAGCGCGATTTATATTCTTAATTCAATACAGTGCAATTCAAGGTAACTGCATTGACGATATTTTTACTAAAGTTTTTATCATATAAGTGTGACAATATTTTTGTCATGAAAATATCATATAATACTTTTGTTGTGAAAATGTGGTATTTTTTGTTATGAAACATGATATAACATTTTTGTTATGAAACCGTGGCATAATATTTTCGTCACGAAAATGTGACAATATTTTTGACACGAAAACAGATAATACTCTTAAACGTATATACCTACAATCACGCCGTTTTTCTCTCGGGATAGGCAGAGAAGAGATAGGGTGTGGGCTGAAAAACATCTGGTGTCCCCGTGGCTGGGCTCGCCCTATATTGCTGGGTTGTATCTTGGCCTTTTGATAGCTTCTGTTTTTTAATGTATTATCTTTTCAATGTGTTCTTGAAATGTGTCTAAATGTATTTTGTACTCGTACATACTATGTTGCTATCAATAAACCTATATTTATTTATTTATACTGCCAGACTTCTCTATCATAACACACATCTTTCGTTCCTCTACATCCATACACTTTGTAATCTTTAAACCTCCACAACGTTAATGCCTTAACTATAAACAACATATCCATACACTTTCTTATATATTGCAATACAATCCTTAACTATAAACAACATATCCATACACTTTCTTATATATTGTAATACAATCCTTAACTATAAACAACATATCCATACACTTTCTTATATATTGTAATACAATCCTTACGATTAATCTGACTTTTACGTTTCTTTCTTTTAAAATATTCTAAAATAGATCTTCATATTTTTTTTACACAAAATACAAATATTAAAGGACTTTATTACACACATACACTAGACTTCACCTAAAGCCGAATGTTTTAATATCACATACCGTAAGATCCACATAGTTTTCTTTGTATCTCGTCTTCCATGGATAAGTTTTCTTACTAAATACTTTTATTATTATTTTTAAAGACTAACTGAAAAAAATATTTATCTTGCAGTTATTTTAAATTTAATTTGAAATATATCTATGTAATACGAGTCACTAAATCTGAGAGATTATCAACATACTACCTTGATCAAAAAGTTTTAGAACTTTATTCATAAAATCGAAAATACAAGTTTGTTCATCAAAATCGATATGGTCCCCTTCAAAGTACTCCCCATCGACTGATGTTTTCATCGGTTTTCGACTGCCACTGCGTTCGTCATCCTCGACCAACTCACGATTACTTATGAAGCGTTCGTGCCACCGAGAAACACTTCTCCAACATTTCCAAGGTCTGCGGACCGGTAAATCCGTTTTTCACACAAAATTTAATGTAAACTCGTTGATGCACAGTTGATGCCATTTTCAAAGTTGTAAAAAATCGAAAACACCCACAAAGGTAGATGTACTCAGTACAGCGTTACTTTTACAAATGTCAAGCTATGACGCTGAAATTTGGAGGGAAGTGTCAATGATAGATGTGGTAACCTAACAAAAGAATTCCAATTGGGTGGCTGACAGCGCCACACGGTGGCCGGTCCTAAAACATTTTGATCAAGGTAGTACTTCCTAGATTTATTTACGGTTAAGGGAGAATTGAAAAAAATACTTTTCCTTCCTTTTCTTATCCTTGAATTAATCCTTTTTCTTCCCTTCTACCATCATTGATAGACAATAGTTATTTGTTTGGATTAAACAGTTTAATGTATCATTAATTAAACAGTTTAATATATCCAAGATTACCTGGTTCGTTGGAAGACATTGCTGTATAGCAATAAGTCTGTCATACGCACTATGTTTTACCATGTACACAAACAAATTTAAATAATGTTGTCTAAATGTAAACAAGTAAAATTCCGATGTGGTCAAAAAGTTTTGTAAGATTATTAAAAAAAAAACCTGACTCTACCAGGTTGTACGCGCTTAATATTTCAAATTAATAATCATAAAAAGACAATAAAAATGATGAAATTATGAAGCTTGAGACCGGTCCTTGAGAGCTGAACGAAGCGCGATATATAATTGTTTATATAATAATTTGCGTCATGTTTTTTTGAAAAATTTCTAAATTGGAAGTACATCAAAATAAACCTTGACACGATAAACTCAACATCGCCAATGTGGACCGCGGTCCGGCACACTTGTCTTGGCCTACGACAAGCACAAGTTGTCGATGGCGTTGATGCAACCGAGAAAGTTGCGCGACAGTTTCCCAACACCCTGGCCGTGTTTACATCGGTAGCGCCTTGATTCGTGTCAAATCCTTTGTCAAAACTTTTATCACAAAATCTCTCTCTCTCTGGTTAATTATTTTTAAATGAAGATCGTGATCTCTTCAGAGTAAGCTAACAATTCTGGACCACAATCCACTAATCTTTCCTTTGTATATCTCGGAGTAGCGCTGGAGGATACATGACATTTCTGTCTTAGTTGGTATATTCTGAATTATGAGTTATATAACTATATAACTATAAAAAAAATATTTGACCACAACCGGGAATTGAATTGGATGAAAGATAAACGTTCTATTGTCTTCTAGATTAATTCTCATAGATTTAAATGGATGCTGGGTAAACGGATATAAAACGAGGAAAGTAAATTATGTCCAATAACCCATTTAAAAATATCTCATCAGAAGGAAGACAAAAAGTTTTTAATACCTTGACCTCCGTGGCATATTTGGTTAAATATCTATCTTCCTGTCTATGGGCTGCAAGCTGTATTAAAAAAAATACTGATGGGAATCGAGTCGGCTACCCTCGAAGTGGAGACAGGCATCTTACTAATTAGGGTATGGAGGTCATCAATCCAGTTATTTTGATATAGGAACAAATAAGCCCGTTCAAGGTACTTAAAACTACATTATTAAGACGGCTTCCGTATCCTAGTTGATAAGATATCTGCCTCTCAACACAAGGGTTGCGGTTTCGATTTTCGCAGGTTCCTGATTGTTAAAAGAGTTTCAGTCTGATTTCCGCTTAAAGCCTCTTCGAAATCTTTCTGCTTGTTTGGAAGAATTTGTTAAATGGCAATCAATCCACCAGATTGTAATATTTAAAATGAAAGTGTAATACAATACAATACACATAGAATGTATAGTAAGCCTTTACTGTATTGGTAAAGAGAAGTTTTACAACAGTGAAAGGATCAATAATGATGCAAAATGTTTAACATCTGCAAAATGGAGGGAGGTAAAGTCGCGATCGTAAAATTCGTACACTTTATAAGAAATGGCAGGGTATAGTTTAACTTTATTTTTTTGTGACTGTTCACGTCCATGCACTAAACAATACTACAGGAAAATGTCCATTTACCTCCAAGCACTTTACACCACGTAGATAGGCGTGAAAAATGGACGTAAAATGCACATTTTGTCAGTATTGTATGATATCCTCAACTATATTTGATCTGGCCGAGAATATTCAGCGTCTTTCTGATCATGAACATGGATTTTGAATCATGAACATGGATCATCCTTTACTGTCCATGCAGTGAGACTCTGGAATCAGTAACAAACCAATATAAGACTCGCTACGTCCTTGGAATGCTTTAAGAAGCGACTGAAAAAACTCTTAATTTCTAGTCAGTAAAATAACGTGTTGCATTCCTGATTTTTCTTTTCCTTTCCTCTCCACCATCCTTTCCTTTCCTTTTGATTGATGATATCTCACTTTATATGAAAAATAATGTTCGGGTGATTGTCCGTCTTTGTGAGTTTCATGGGCATGTGCTCACGTATATGTTTGAAATTAAAAATTAAATCCATACTAAAACTGGATTTCGTGGGTTCCGATAGTCATTTGAATGTTTTTTACGACCATGTATGTAACTTGCTTCATTTACTTTTGTCTAGTTGGTTGGAAGAGATTGTCGCCGGGCAATAAACCCGCCAGATTGTATTTGTAATAAAAGTGTTAAATAAATAAATAGTTTATTGGCTTTTCCAGTTCACTGCTTTTCTTTTTTAGACATCCTTAACTGTAGTTAAGCAAGACTCTGGAACTAGTTATAAACTAATTTTAAAATCGCATCGTCATTGGCATGTTTTAAATAGCGACTGAAAAAACTCTTAATTTCAAGTCAGTAATGTTACGTTATTCATTCCCAATTTTTCTTTATTCTCCACCATCCTCTCTTTGTTCTTGAATTGATGATATCTCATCTTTACATTTATTATGTGCCTAAATATATTGTCTGGTTGGTTGGCAGATATTACCACCTGGCAATAAGCTCACCAGAATGTTTAGCAATGATTTTTTTTAAATAAATATATATTAAAACATTATTTAAAAAAAAGTCAACTAAAGTTAAAAAAAAATATGGACGAGTGAAGCGAAATCCTTCTGCATCCCTACTAAATTTCATTCACACTCTCTCTAAACATATAACTCTAAAAGGCAAAAAAATTACACACACATACACAATATTACACGCAAAAAATGCAAAAATATATTCTCTTTGTAACAAACGTAATCAAACATTGCAAATTCGCATTTCAAACATGTATTTGATTACAAACAATTAGTTCGTGCAATTGAACGATCGGTTATCAAGTTAACTTTAAAGTTTTAACGATACACGTAACAAGTATGTTAAAACATAGTAATTTATTAAATAAATAATTATTTACCTGATAATTAACTAAATTTGATTCGATCCGAACATCTGTTGAACAGTTATATCCCAAAAATCTCTCCGCTCTTGGTCGATATGGTCCCGTGCCTCCCTCACCCCTCAGCCCCCAACCGTTGAAGCGTGTATATCGGTACCAGTTCGAACAGTATTTAGTCTTGTTTGCGCTCCCCTGAAGATGAGGTGAAAGCCTCGAAACCGGTAGGGTTATACCGTCACAAAAAAGTTGAATAAACAGCGTTTGATAAAAATAAATTACAATAAATATGATTCAGTATTCAACTTGTATGTATTATATACAAAACATTACTACTATTAAAACTGCTGTTATTTCCAGAATTAAAGTCTGTTAACAAAGTTAAGTTTACTTTAATGAACTTCCATTTCTTATAATATAAAAAAAACTTTTAAATTTTTAGCTTGAGGATGTTTCCCCACTTCCGAAACAGCTAGTCAAATCAAAGTTCGGTTTTTAGCTTATGTACAATATATTATGTAAATTTAATGACTAAGTTATTTAACTTAAAATATTTCAAAAGAGATCTCTCACTTCCAGAGAAAATACAGTACTGACTAATAGAACCTTTTTAATCTCAGAGATTAATCAATACAGAAAATTATTAGAATTTTGGATTGAACTGGTCGTCCGGAACGCTCCATGTGTTTCAGGTCGAAATTACCGTGTTTGAAACGCAAAAACCATCGACGAGTTGTCCTTTTATTCATAACATCTTCACCGTAAACTTCGCAAATATCGCGAGCAGCTTTGGCAGTTTTATTCCCTCGATTGAACGTGAACAGAAGGAGGTGTCGAAAATGCTCACTTTCGTCTACTTGACATTCCATTTTGAAGGTTTGTAATCAAATAAAATAATATATGTAACATAAAAGCAAGAGCAGAAAATTATCTTTCGAAAGACGTATAACCTTTACCATTTTGTTTTACTTTTGGTGCTCATTTTTAAATTGAAAAAAAACGGACACAACTTATGTTAACACCCAATATTTAAACCTCTATAACTTCCTCTCTTATATTTTTCTACACACCACCCTAACCAAATTTCCAACAAATATCTCACGAAGGCTAAGGTGTCCTTAAACCAAACCAATACTTTGGAGACAATCATCAACTAAGTATTAGTGACGACATCACATATGTTTTTTCTCTGAATATCTTGAAAATTAAAAAAAACACGATCGATTTACTTGTAACTAAAGAGTTGTCAGTGTACTAAAGACTATTTGTCAGTTTTAGAACAGGTATCATTATCCTAACTCAATTAAATACCACGAATTGTAACCTTAATCATGCATTCCTCAACATTTAGATCCTAAACAAACTGTGACATGATTTAATGATTAAAAATTTTGAATATCTCATTTTTAAACCATGTATTATACAGGATGGCGCAGAGCAAACGCATGTTTTTCATTTAAACATAACATTGTTTATTTTCAAGATAATTTTTTGATTAATACAGGTAAATGAAGTAATAATATTGCACCTTTAAATTAATTGTGTAAAATAATGTCAGGCAAGTGAAGTGTTGCCCTTCTTCGTGGTCACATATCTGCAGCCTCTCTTGAAAGTTATGCGTCACTCTCACAAATATTTCTTCTGGTATTCCTTCGATTTCTTGACGAATAGAAACTTTGCACTTGCCTGACATTATTTTTCACAATTAATTTAAAGGTGCAATATTATTACTTCATTTACGTGTATTAATCAAAAAATTATCTTGAAAATAAACAATGTTATGCTTAAATGAAAAACATGCGTTTCCTCTACGCCACCCTGTATTACACTTTTGTTGTATACAATACAACCTGGCGGGCTTATTGGCATGTGACAATGTCTTCCAACCACCCAGAAAGATGTTAAAGAGGCCTTAAGTGAAAATAAGCCTGGTTTCATTTAAAAACATCTGGGTGCCTACGGGAACCGAACCAGTAACCCCCGGGCTGAGAGACAGGCGTGTTACCAACTAGGCCACGGAGGTCACCACAGAGAAACCTTGTTCTAGATCCAGAGATTCTTCCTTAGCAAAAATGCGTTTGTTGCATTCCTATATGTGCGTCGCTAGTATTTAATAGTATGACTTTAAATTTATTATGTAATTAAGTATGAATATAAATTAAATTAAAGCTTTTATAGACTAATGAACAAATAATTAGTCATTAAATGCTCATGTATATTAAAGTGTTTTCAGCGAAATCCCAGAAGTAGAATGATTATATTTTTTGTTATATTCATAAAAGGATGATATTTATCAAATAATCCACATCTTTTTTTTTTATTTATTTATTTATTTTATATACAGGTTTAATTCAATAACAATAAAAAAATACATTATTACAATTCTAAATATAATATAACGACCACAGGATAAATTAAGTGTCTCAGTTATGCCTATAAAGTTTACAAAAGAGTTCAATCCTCAATTTATCTACCGAGATATAGAAAGTACCCATATCGCAAAACTCAATCAATAAGATCATTCCGTATACGAATGGTTATGCTCCTATAGCATAGTTCGTAAATACGGCACCGAAAATAATTTTAATTCACGATAGCGTAAATAATTGTACAGTACAAAATACAAAAGTTATTCAATCAAATATGTATGTTTCTTGTATAACTCTTCCGTTGTATGCAATACATGATAAAATCTAATATTTTGGCCAACGTTTCGACATAAACTTTGTGGAACTCTGTATTAGAATATTTTACAACAATTTACTTTGTTGTTCAATATTCTGATATGGAACATTACTAATTAAGCTAATCCCCGAGATCATTCCGCATGAAGAAAGCATCAGGATAGGAAAACGAAACACGTGTCGCGGGGAATTTTAATTGTACAGTATTACACTTGCGCTATATAAACTACAACTTAGCGATTTTATTGCCATGTGAAATTCTCTCCCAAGCAACTAGAAAAAGATATTTTTATAAAGATAGAAACGTTATTTAAAAATCGTACTTTTACAAGTGATGGATAGCTTGTTCGGAGTTTCGGTCCGATGGTAGGACACCTTACTCCTTCATCGGATAAGTTCTGACTGTTAAGATATTTATTGGAAATTGGCAGGATCTTTTTGGGAATCGGGAAAGGATAGGTGTACCAGTGGGAATCCAACCTGACAATTCCAGATTGGAATACATGTTCTCAATATGCGTACCCGGTATGTTTGAAGTGTTTATATAAATTCATAAATTTTGATAAGAAATATGAAATAAGGAGCTTTAAGTTTGCCAAAAAAGGTTGTCTTTAAGTGTTTCTTAAAGATGCACACTCCAATTATATATTTAACGCTAAGAGACAGGACATTTTACGTCACAGGATCATCAACGGCAAAAGATCTATTATACTATGCGTATCCAGAAAGTAAGTGTACTGAGGCTCTCACGACCGGATGGATTTTATTTTCGACATGTTGGCTACACTTCCGTGTAGCCTGACCCTTCCCCTCCGCAACGAGACCGGTTCGAGGTCAGTACGTTGAGAAGTGTCGACGCGACAACACGTTTCGTTAAAAATGTCAATCCAATCTCCCGCAAGTGCGAAATACGCGGCGTCATCCGTTATCTCGTTTGGAAGGGAAAACCTCCGGTTGAGGTTTATAATGAGGTGAAAACTGCATATGGTGATAAAGCTATGAATCGTACAAGTGTGTACAAGTGGTGTCGCGAGTTTAAAAACGGTCACGTCACACCTCTTCACCCTCCGCCAAAAAGTTCAAAACCACAATTTCAGCCAAGAAAATCATGGCATCTGTGTTTTGGGACTGTCAAGGCATAATTTTAATTGAATATATGCCTCAAGGGGAGACCATCAACTCTGCAAGATACTGTGAGACCCTAAAAAAATTGCGGAGGGCGATTCAGAACAAGAGGAGAGGCATGCTGACAAAGGGAGTCTGCCTGCTGCACGACAATGCCAGACCACACACGGCCAACGCCACGAAGGAACTGCTCGCCTCGTTTAAATGGGATGTCCTGAACCATCCCGCGCATTCCCCTGACCTAGCACCTTCAGATTACTATCTCTTTACCTCCCTGAAGCTGTACATGGGTGGAAAAAGGTTTTCAACCGACGAGGAGGTAGAGGAGGAGGTGGAGAAGTGGACGGAGGGGTTGGCGGGAAACTACTTCGAGGAAGGCATCAAAAAGTTGATACCCCGCTTCACCACCTGCATTGAGAGGAATGGCGACTATGTCGAAAAATAGCTTACATATGTACTACGGTAACCACGTAATTTTTTTGTTTAAATAAAAAAAATTATAACCTACAAAAATTCAGTACACTTACTTTCTGGATATGCCTCGTAATACCCTGCTCTACTGGATCGATTTGTAACAATCAATTTATTAAATGAAGTAAAAATCAACGTCGAAGCTCATTTCCAAAGAAACATCTCTGCGACACAGAAACCAAAGATACAATGGAGACACCCCATTAAGGGACTTGAATTTAAATAGAAAAAAAATGAAATCAATCCGTTCGCGGTACTTAAGCCAATGTAGACATTTTAAAAGTGGACTTATAAAATAATATTTATACTTACAAATATGGTATACATTTTACGTCGTGCCCCTCATGGGATAAGCAGAGAGAACAGACCCCCAAACGTTTCTATCCAAGATCACAAATTTCAACTCTTTCACATTATATTCTTACTTCTCACTTTACCTTCTTTATAAATCTAGTATTTTTGGTTCAGTCACTTACTCCTCGGTCTACCTCTATCTAGTATATTCGCTTAGTTTTTCTTTCATTGTTCAGTCTCTCCACGTGTCCCAATTATCTTAAAACTCCCGCCTATATCTTACTAAAAACATGTATTTTAGCTATGCATTCATTTCTGATGTATTCAATCCGCCTTATTTCATACACCGACACTCCACAAAGTCTCCTTAGTTAATGCTTCTCCACAGCATTAAATTTACTCTTATCTTTCCTTTGCCATATCCAAGTTTCATTTCCATACATCAAGGTGGGCATTAATACACTATTATGTTTTGTTATTTTTGCTACTGTTGATATTGTGCAGAAACAGTTGACTACGTTTTATTTTTATTCATTTTACACATAACAAGAAATGTACATACTCGTAATTTGCGAAAAAAACAACTGGTTATTTTATTTGGACACAACTTTAATGGGTCTGGGTTTGTTGCCTTTCATTTGTCGTGTCCCCAGTAAACTAGGATTTTGCCTGTATCTCACTGAGGACATAAAGTACTCCGTTTACTTTTTTCACCTTCTTTCAATGTTCGTTTTGACTCGCCCATTACACGTAAACATACTGTCCAGATAACATACGTCATCAACAATATTTATGATTACCGTAAATCAGATAAAAATGTTCTAATGTAACATAAGTAAATATTACAAATAATTTTTATATGAATCTCTGATAAACGTCACTTGACCTGCTCACTTTACCACGCTATCCAGATTTGAAGTTATTCCGTACGAATCTCCGTTGAAGTGTCAGCTGTCGATACTTCCTCATTCGATCGTCCGATTGCAAGTCATTAATATGCGTCGATGTCTCGTTGTTGCGCCATAAGTTACATGCACTATTGCCGCCAAAATGATGGTCAAGCATTGCCTTCATTATTATTGGATGTTCTACTTTCTAAATCTCTGACACACATAAATATATCAACAAAAATATACTCTAATCTGATAATTTCACCATTTCAACGAAATGACCTTCAAGTACTAAACAACATGAATAGCATATTTTTCTTCATCTTGTTTTAGGTCGTATGACCTGTTTGTGACAGTGGGCTGTCCTGGGATGATGACGTCCAGCTGTCCTTCCCCCTTTTCGGTGCCCTTCCTGGTAATCTCCTGCTGTTAGGGTTTTCAGTCTTAGCGATTCTTGTCAGTCTTATATCCTCCATGCGGTCCACACGATCCCTCCAGAAGCGCCTTCTGCTTCTTCCCCACCTCAATATGTTATGTCTTCAACAATAGCATCTGATATTGTTAAAAAATGGGATCACTATTGAAATTGCATGGCTGTGCGGTAACGCACTGGACTTCAAACATTGCGCTATAATACTTCTCTAGTATGCCACAGGAATTTCTTCTGTCTGATTTTCGAGGGAATAACGATACTTTTGACTTCGGTCATAACCATTCTTTCAACAAAAAAAAAACATGCCGGTATGCTCCGATCGTCTAACTTCGGTGTGCCATCGTATCCAGCACAACGGTGTGGCCAGCGAGTTTTCTGGTGTGCAACGGCTCACGTACTTAAAAAAGAGAAAAAAAAAAACAAAAATTCCACGGCACAGTTTGGTTTTTCCCACTGAATTGTCGTTGGAATATTGAAGGGATCCTTGACTACGAGGTCCAGCAACGACAACTATTATAATAAAATAAAACTGCTATTAACACTTGCCACCCTGTGATGGATAGCGAGTGGCCAAGACTTATATTTTATTTGATTATTCAACGTTTTAATACATGATAAAAGGGTTTTTATAGCTAATTACAAAAAATAACCTAGCAGATTTTGCATAATTTTAATTTAAAATATACGTTTTTCACTGGACGTTTAGCGTCCAGCACCGTGGCTGGCGGAATTTTTTTAGCACAGTAAGGCACGTGTTAACGCATTTTTTCCAAGATGAAATCAATAAACGTTTGATTCTAAAATTCCCCATTCTATCTCAAAATTTAAGCTGTTATATTGTGAAGTTTTATTATTTATTTAATCCTTTCATGCATTTTTTTTCCTGTGTCAGTTCTTTTCGATTCGACCCCACCACCACCCGCTGGGGAGGGGGGGGGGGGAAACCGATTTTAAACTGAATAGAGATCCGTTCGAAAGTTATGATAATCCAGATGGTCCCAAAAAATGATAACAGGGCGAAAGAACAATATTGAATCTAAAATGTTTAAATAATTGACAAATAAGTAATAAATGTGCGGAAATAATCTAATAAAGAACTGTAGAAAGACACAGATTACCGTAATACGAGTATATAGATGAACCTCTTTATATATCTTCCATTTCGACCCTCTGAATAGGAAAGGGATGAGAGAAAAAGTTATTACTTTTAGTAAAAATTAACAATTACATGACAATACAGTGAGATAAAAATTAATAAAGCATGGGGAGGTCAGTCATGATATGAGTGGGTCAGAACTAGACTTGACTATCCCACAAAAATATAAAATTAGAGTAAGGCACATACGCTACATCTTTATACCCATTTCTATCAGGACCAAACATGATTATGAGTTTATAGTTCACCATAACGTGCAGACATCTACCGTTATATTTTGGAAACAACAGAAAACAAACCATTTTTTAATGGATCTGCAACTTTGAAGTCGATTATCTCAAAACAAGATAAATGTGGGATTGTCATGTCTGGTTCTGACCCACTCATATATGAAATAGAATTTTGAGCAGATACACCAAGAGCGAAAAAAAAACATTCAAAACTTATGAAATAAAATCCCTCGGAGCTATTGCTGATAAAAACATTTGAATATAGCGTTAGAAACTCCCTTATAATAAGAAATATGTGAAATACTATAGAGGATATTGTAAGATGGGTTAGAAACCGCAGAAGAGACTGACGATACCACGTGAAAAAAGAATATAACATAAGGGTAACGTTAATTCATGAAATACCCATTGGCAGGTGCCCCCAAAAATATTCAATATATGTATGAGCCAACATCTCCAGAGAGATAGTCGTGATGATAACAGACCACAGGTTAAGAGAAAGATTCAAGATATGTATGAGTCAACATCTCCAGAGATATAGTCCTGATGATAACAGACCACAGGTTAAGAGAAAGATTCAATACATGTATGAGTCAACGTCTCCAGAGAGATAGTCCTGATGATAACAGACCACAGGTTAAAAGAAAGATTCAATACATGTATGAGTCAACGTCTCCAGAGAGATAGTCCTGATGATAACAGACCACAGGTTAAGAGAAAGATTCAATATATGTATGAGTCAACGTTTCCAAAGAGATAGTCCTGATGATAACAGACCACAGGTTAAGAGAAAGATTCAAGATATGTATGAGTCAACATCTCCAGAGATATAGTCCTGATGATAACAGACCACAGGTTAAGAGAAAGATTCAATACATGTATGAGTCAACGTCTCCAGAGAGATAGTCCTGATGACAACAGACCACAGGTTAAGAGAAAGATTCAATATATGTATGAGTCAACGTTTCCAAAGAGATAGTCCTGATGATAACAGACCACAGGTTAAGAGAAAGATTCAGTACATGTATGAGTCAACGTTTCCAGAGAGATAGTCCTGATGATAACAGACCACAGGTTAAGAGAAAGATTCAATACATGTATGAGCCAACGTCTCCAGAGAGGTAGTCCTGATGATAACATACCACAGGTTAAGAGAAAGAAAAAGAAAAAATAATAAGAATCGAATAATAATTACGTTTGAGTAAGTTTCCCATTTCAGAAATTAAGCCTGAAGTTTTCATTAAGAATTAATCACAGGCGTTTTTATAGTCTAATAAGCATATGTGTGAATTAGTTAACTTCGCTACAGTATAATCAATGTTTTTCTTAATTATTTTTCTTGTTCGTCACACTCTTGCTCGAGTGATCGTGGCTCTGATGAATGTTGATGATAAATAAAAGCGCAACTCTGATCGCTTTTCTCCATGTTGCGCGGTCCTCGGCACCTTTGGAGTATTCTAACAGTAAGTGGTGTGTCATCATTTTTCATCAGTTCTTTCAGTGTTTCAAGTATTTTTCTAAGTTATATAACCGTGCAAGGAATCACTCTCTGTTCTATATACCAACTTACAGGACAAATGTCATGGCTAAACACTCAGTCACGCGTGGTATAGAGATATTGAACCAACTGAATGACACTGTTGATATATTCTCGGTACCGCCTAGCAGTATGCGAAGAAACCTGGCTGATATTCTTCCTAACGAATAAGCTAACGCTAGATGCAGACCCTCTTTATGTAACAGGAGAAATCCGTGCAAAGTGGATGAAAAATTAAAAAAAATAAAAATTTAAAATTCACAACGGATTTAGCCTATCTTAGGTCTTTCTCTTTTTTCTTCTACTAAATAAATAAATAAAATATTTTATTGACAACTTAATGAGTGCAACGTATATGATATGCTATTTTAACAACAGAACCAATAATAATAGACGACCTTCGTGACCTAGTTGGTAAGACGCCTAACTTTCGACACGGCGGTTACAAGTTCAATTCTCGCTGAAAGCTAAGTTTTTTATAAAATACTCAAGTGTGGTTATCACTTCAGGTCACTTTAAAAAAATCTTTCTGCTTGGTTGGAAGAGATTGTATCATAGCAATAAGCCAGCTAGGTTGTACTGCACACAACAAAAGTGAAATACAATACAATAATATTGAATACGAATTTTTTAATACTATAAAATCCGTATTTTTTTAGAGATATATTTTTTAAATTTTATATATTTACTTTTTTTTGTTGGAATAAGGGGTGAAATTGTGATTAAAACATGGATATCATCCCTTCATTCTTGATGTATCAGGTTTGATTTCAATAGGATATGTCATTACAGGTTAAACACATGTTTTAGAAATCCTAACTTTACTTTCTGTTTCAACGTATTTACAAACTTCATATGATGCCCCAAGATAATACAAAGGCTTTGTTCACCCGTTTTGTAATTTCTTTATACTCATATAAATCATTGTGGCTTGTGTCTGCAATACTGTATCTAATGAATAATGTCTTGACAAATTCTCCAAACTTAATTAATCGGACGTATATTTTACGAGAATATGATTCACATTATAAAACCGATTACAAAATCCCTCAAATGGCTGAGTTATCATCTTTGTAATCTTGTGTAATTTGATTTTATTAATTCATCAAATTAATTGCCCTACATTTTTTGCACGAAAGTCAAAAATATATTTCTCAATTAGAAAGGCATAAATCGGTCAAGTCCAACGCAAATACAATAGTGTGTGAATTTACTTGTTGAGATTCTTCAATTTTTGTTGTTTTAAATTAATCATAGTATAAAGATAACCTCGTGGCTTAACACCTGTTTTCAACCCGAGGTTATGGTATCGATTTTTATTGGAATCAAGATTTATCTTGAAAGGGTTCAAGTATATTTTTATTTAAGGTCTTCTTAAATCTTTTTCGTCGGTTCAAAGACATTGTCATTTGACAATAATCCCGCCAGGTTGTATTTTTTATTTATTTATTTTATTTTTTTATAACCTGGCTAGTTTATTGCCATGTGGCAATCTCATCCAACCAACCAGAAAGATGTTTTTATAGGCCCTAAGTGTTAACCAGACTGGAATCGTATTTTAAAAAATCTGGGTTCCAGAGGGGATCGAACCCGAAACCTCCGTATCGGCAGATAAGTGTCTTACCACCAGGCCACGGAGGTCGTCATGGAGGTTGTACTATGTACAATGAAAATATAATACAATATATACAAATTTCGACTATTTACATATGAAATGTCAAACGCTTTAAATTACGAAAGCTACATAGCCAACAGCGCATCTCTGAGGCGTCTAACGTCTATCGTCTTGCGTTCTTTTTCTTTTATGTAATGCCCATATTTTGGCACCATTTATAAAGATGGGTCAAATCAATGTTTGTACTATAGTTCGGAAATTCTAGGATGAGTCCTGTGACAGCTCACAAATTTGCCCCAATACAACCTTGTAACGATGTTCAGTAATTTTAATTATTTTATCAACTTTAATATAAGCCTCAATTCTAATAAATAGCAAGTTATTTAGGTAAATACATTATATAAGGTTGTATTGTGGCAAATTTGTGAGCTGTCACAGGACTCATGCTAGTATTTCCGAACTATAGTTTTATTTTTAAATTACTCGTAAATAGGTTCAAATCTGTTCTGCTATCTGGTCAGTATTTTTACGTGTGATGAGTGTGTTGAAAGGCACATTGAAAGAGAAGTTGCGACAGGGAACAATGTAAACGAAGCACTGAATGCAATATGCAACAACCACGCAATATCAACAGAAGCAAAAATGATAATAATAAATAGTGTGTGGCTGTCCACTTTGACGTGTATAAATGAAACTTGAACTTGTGCAGAAAAAGAATATAAGTAAGATTAATGATACAGAGATGTTCACTAAGAAAAAAATTTAGTGTTATTGTATTAAATAATGTAGAGTGAACAAATCAGAACTAAATGCTTGTAGTGTTATTGTGTAAAAGAATATAGAGCAAAGAAGTCAGAAATAAATGCTTGTAGTGTTATTGTATAAAAGAATGCAGAGTGAAGAAATCCGAAATAAATGCTTGTAGTGTTATTGTGTAAAAGAATACAGAGCGAAGAAGTCAGAAATAAATGCTTGTAGTGTTATTGTATAAAAGAATGCAGAGTGAAGAAATCAGAAATAAATGCTTGTAGTGTAATTGTACAAAAGAATGTAGAGTGAAGAAATCAGAAATAAATGCCTGTAGTGTTATTTTATAAAAGAATGTAGAGTGAAGAAATCAGAAATAAATGCGTGTAATGTTATTGTATAAAAGAATGTAGAGTGAACTAATCAGAACTAAATGCTTGTAGTGTTATTGTGTAAAAGAATGTAGAGTGAAGAAGTCAGAAATAAATGCTTGTAGTGTTATTGTATAAAATAATGTAGAATGGAGAAATCAGAAATAAATGCTTGTAGTGTAATTGTATAAAATAATGTACAGTGAAGAAATCATAAATAAATGCTTTTAGTGTTATTGTATAAAAAAATGCAGAGTGAATAAATCAGAAATAAATACTTATAGTGTTATTGTACAAAAGAATGCAGAGTGAAGAAATCAGAAATAAATGCTTGTAGTGATATTGTATAAAAAAAATGTACAGTGAAGAAATCAGAAATAAATGCTTGTAGTGGTATTGTATAAAAAAATGCAGAGTGAAGAAATCAGAAATAAATGCTTGTAGTGTTATTGTACAAAAGAATGTAGAGTGAATAAATCAGAAATAAATGCTTGTAGTGTTATTGTACAAAAGAATGTAGAGTGAATAAATCAGAAATAAATGCACGGATAAAATGGGTGTTATAAGTAAGATGATGAAAGAAGTATGGAGAGAATGAATGATGAAATAATGACTAGGCGAGTATACTAGTCAGAACAGCGAGGTGTGCTTGGAAGAGGAAGACAATGGAAAACGTGGATGAATCTAATGGACCAGACTTTTAAAGAATATAAAGTGAGAAGTATGAACAACGAAATATTGTGCATGACGAGATATATGAATGCGGAGGAGGCGAAAATTGTGTACATGAATAGAAAAGTTTGGAGATCTGTTATCTCTGCCTGCCTCACAAGGGACATGGCGTGATGATATGTTTCAATAATCAGATGCGCTAGACGTTTGCACGTGTTGTTATCTATTCAAGTGCGGTGCGATGACGAACCGTAAGTGGTGTTTTTACTCTAGTGGTTCTTAGCTCAAAGGTTCAATAAATTGAGCCGAATACAATATTGTATCCCGGCCACGCCTTTCAATATATTCGAATAATAAAATCGGTTATATTGTAGAGGTGCCATATGAATGAATAAAGTGTGGTTTTGACTCTTAAACTATATATTGTCAATTTCAAGTGGGATGAACTTTTTGTTCTGTCTGGAGCGATGAAGTGTGATGAGTTTGATTTCGCATGATGTATACATATGTAATTAAGTGTCACTGTTTGTCAGGTTGATGAGAATGTGCAACGGGGTTTTG
This sequence comes from Odontocerum albicorne, assembly GCA_949825065.1. Taxonomy (NCBI): domain Eukaryota; kingdom Metazoa; phylum Arthropoda; class Insecta; order Trichoptera; family Odontoceridae; genus Odontocerum; species Odontocerum albicorne. The sequence continues at coordinate 59,431,384 of OX463838.1, read as the reverse complement.
TGTAATCAAAAATCGGAAAAAAAGTATCGATTTACTTTTACATGCTATATGTCCTCAGTGAGATACAGGCAAAAGTCTAGTTTACTGGGGACACGACAAATGAAAGGCAACAAACCCAGATCCATTAAAATTGTTTGCCCAAATTAAATTGCCGGGTACTCTACATACCATTACGACGTTTACCTGTTGGTGTAGGCAGAGAGGAGAGAGCGCTAGACCTTACTAACACGACACATATCATTGGTCTCATCTACATCAATACACTTTCTCATACAGTTCCTACAATTTCTCTGACTTTCTACGTTTTCTTCTTTCAAAATATCATACACTTGATCCAACCATACATTTTTTGGTATTCCTCTACTACTCACAATTGCACTGTATATTTATTTTGACAGTCTTTCTTCATGCATTCGTTCTACATGCCCAAATTATCTAAGAGTTTTTTTTTTATTTTTGTTTTTTTTTTTAAAGAATATATATGACCGAAGTCATAGGTATCCTTATGCTATCGAACACTAGACGGAAAAGTGCCCGATGATTGGTTTGCTATTTGGCTCAATGATTGGTTTGCGTCAAAAGAGCTACAGATTTTTCGGCGTGGCATCCACAAATTGCCAGAAAGATGGGAAAAATGTGTAGCTAGCGATGGGCAATACTTTGAATAAAATATTTTTTACCATTTTCATACAATAAATGTGTATTTTGTAAAAAAAAATCCCGGTTTCATATTTACAGGTATATGTAGTAACATCTAGCTTGAGAAGAAACTGCGATAGTTAAATCGTTTTTCACTCAGCTTCGGTTTACACCACCTTCCACATATGTCATATCTACAAGTAAGGTATTTTCCATTATTCCAATGATGGCCTTCCAATTGAAAGTTATTCCCAATCAATTATTCAAAAAATATATATAAAACCTACCTAATTATCGGTGTTTTTTATTACGCGGATTGAATATTGCTTATGTAAATGATTTTATCAGGTAAGGCCGATTTAATATTGTTTGGCGACACAGCAATTCACTTGCCTAGACACACACCTCTGTCATTCAGTCATTCGCGATCGCTTCGCCATTCCGCGCGCACGCTGCACGGACGGCCGTTCCGAATTCGATTTCCTTTACTTCCCACGTCGCTTTATTCATTTAAAACAAGTGCGGATTTTTTTACAAAAAGGCTCGCGGCAGTGTTGACAGTGTTAAAAATCAGTGTTCCATATATTAATTCAAGAGGCCTTTTAGGTAAGAACTCGCAGACCATAGACAATAATTATTATTGTGAAATTATTAAGATCTAACCTGTTTTTCGACATTTCATACTTTTACGTTTTTTTTAGTTATAGACTTTTATTGTTTCGATAAATTTTATAATTTGTTCGTCCTTTTATACACAATTTAATTTCCACTAAAAAAAGTATTTATTTAAAAAGTTTTCCCAAAAATTATCAATAATAATTCATCTTACAATACATATAGAAAAATATAAAAAAACAAAATTACACTTTAAATGTAATTCAAATATATAAAATCTTTTTTTAATTAGAATATTTATTTTTTTAAATTTTTATAAACATATTCTTGATACATTTAAATTAAATTATTTAACAAAAAAAGATTTTTTTTTTTTTTTAGAAAACATCAAAATGAATAATATTATACATTAAAAAGCTCATGTTACAATAAAATTATTTATTTACTACTTCTTTTTTTTTAATTTTAAATCGTGTTATTAAAATATAAAGTATATTTTAAATTCGTGTTTTTTTTTTTAATTAACGGTGACATTCATTTATTAAAATTCTCTGATTTTATTAAAAAAATTATGAAGTTTTCAAATTGACTTTTGTTGGAATCTAAAAATAAAATATAATAAACGATTCTGGGCAACTTAATAGGTAATAAGTGAAAGTGAAAAATGAGTATCGAGTGGGATAAAGTACCTTTAAGGCACGAAACACTTGACACGATATGCAAGCCATTCTTCGTTTTCTTCGTGAAATGTTTTTCCTAACGTGTTGAAAAGTTTTCAGGATGAAATATTTAGTTGAGCTTCTCAAAAAATGCAAATTAAAGAATATTTAATTATTTTCATTTCTTTTATTTATAGTTTTTATATCTATCACACTTTCATCGTAAACAGTACGACCAGACGAGGTTATTATCATTTAACAATCTCTTCCAGCCAACAAGAGAGCTATTAAAATAACCTAAAGAGGAAACCAAACTGGAACCTTTTTTTTTTAAATTGCGACACAAAGGAAATCGAACCCGCAACCCTTGAGTTGGAAGACAGGTATCATATTAGCTAAACCACGGAGGGGTTTTTTTTGTTTTATAAAATTACTAAAGTTTTTTTTAAATAGTTCAAAATATCGTAAAAAAACGTGTAATAATAAACGCTTTGTTTCAATACGTATAAAGTTTTATTACGTTTAAAAAAAAATCGATGAAACTTAAAGAATCGTCCATTTTCCTCAAGACGGCCCTGAAACCACACCTCGTATAAAATTAATTAAATATCCATAGAAACCATCACCATGTTTTCGATTTTCAACTTTTCCATTAATCGAACCTAAATTATAAAGTTATTTGAAATGATGAGATTCAAGTTATAATTTGGTCTCAAGTATTCTGAGTGTACGAAATGTAACGCTTAAATATAAAGATTAAAAAAAAAACTTTTACAAGTGTAAATAAAATCAATGAATTAATAGTGAAACATTTTTTGGCATCTCAATTTGAATTGAATTAAATTTCACGTATATCCTCTGTGTAAGAAACGTAATGCTCATAAATATATCAAAGCAGTAAACACAATAAATAAACATCTATTTAAATTAATAATATTGATTTCAGAATTAAAAAATGCACAATTTATAATTGAACCCTGGTAATAAATAACGTTCACTTAATATTTCTATTCAATCCTTTTAACATTGTATAGAGGATTATTTTCCATTTTATAATATAGGGTGTCCCTATCTTGGCCTACATGTATACAAAATTCAGCTGACTCTAAAATTTAGGCCTGTAAACTAAAGGTATTGCCGTACGTTTACCGGTCAATAAGCAAAATTATCGTGATTATATAAATAACCACTCTCGAGTAGATGAAAAACAATCTATATATAGGCGTAAAATAACAATACGGTGTAGTTTTTGGGCTAGAGATGTCAATGGGTCGTTCTTTTTAAAACAAGGATGGCAAAATGGTTACTGTCCATGGCGAACATTGTCGCAACACGCCAACAAATTTTTAGCGGTCCTAATTGGAGGACAAAATCTTGAGGATATGGTCTTTAACAAAATGACACTATGTGCCGCATGGCAAGAGAAACAATGTCTTAATTGGTGAGAAAAAATTTCAGCCATATCATTTCACGATATAGTCCGTATGATATTATGCATCAAATTTGTTTCTTTGTCGCTTTGTAAAATAAAGATTCTACGCAAACAGCTCCCAGTCAATCGACGAACTCAAAAACAACATTCGTCGAGTTATTGACGACATTGAGCCAACTGTGCGAAAATATATTTGAAAATTCGGCCAAAAGAATCATCTGTCATCTGCAGGAACAACCATGAAGAAATTTGGCAAATATTTTATTTCGAATATGATTCTCATATCTCGTATTTACGATGAAATTAATAATCTTGCAAATTTCTAAAAAGTGTGTTTTTTTTAAATAAACAAAACCGCTAATTTCAAAATGGAACAACCTTTATAAGCAGAAAGTGAAGTTTATTCTGATCGCCAGTCAACATGGACGGAATTGTTAAGTCTAAGATTGAGGTCACGCGGCGATTACAAATAAAAAAAAACCTGTAACCCATGAGAAGTGCCTACTTATGATTATTTTCAAGACCTTGCAAGCCTTTATAATAATTACGCTTACAGATACATCGCTATCGATTGATTTTTCTTTCTTGACAGACCGTGATAAAAAAAAATCTATCATTTTCCATTAAATAAATATCAGAGATCTTAAATATGTTCAACAAAATTAATCTAAATTCATTATGGTTACAAATAATTGATAAATCATGATGAATTCCGTGGTCTGGTTGTTATAACGTTTGTCTTTCAGCCGGGGGCTTAAAATTCGATTCACGATAACATACTATATTTGTTGTTAGTTAAAATAAATATCCACGTGTCTCACGTTTTGGCCCCTCTCAATTACTTAGGAATACAATTCAATTTTATTTTCATAATGACTTTTTAAATTCCTAATATTAATATTTTTAGGCGTTTTTGTTTCAAAAAGAGATATTTCAAAAATTCATAGTAATGTTTAGACATTCATTCATTTATTTGGCAACATACTGATTTTCTCAATCAACATAAAATAACGCAATACGTGTTTATATCATATTTTAAAATTCATTTCACAGATAACCTTTAAAATAGACAAATTTTGACAAGCCTCTGATTTTTTCTTGACGTTTTATTCAATCAAACGATTAAGCAGAAGATTTCTCAATATTTTTATAGAAAATCGACATATTATATACAAGAAAAGTGTTAAAAATTGACTGACATTTTAATAAATAATTATTTTTAACTGGCAAACAGTAATGTTCTTTTTTTTTTACTATAAATATTTTTTTTTATAAATAGAAAATCTACTAATTATTGAGAGAGCACAATGTCCGATAAGTGTTTCAATATAACTTATATTGTCCAAACACTGATAAAATTCGATATTGCCAGCAAGTGTTTATCGTTAAGGACATTAAACTTAGCAAAATAAGTATTTCCTAAATTTTTTGCCGCCTTTCCAATACATGCACTTTACGATACAGAGGGTACAAACGTATTTTCGTACCACTGTGGCTAAAATAATGAACTACCTGTCATATTCATTAAACCCTTATTAATAAATATTTTTTTGAGGACTTGGCCATAAATTAAATTTATAAAAGTTATTCGAATCGTATATCACTCAATAATTTTCTTTCAAAATACTCGTATTTAACTAACTATGTTGTTTATAGTTAAGGCATTAACGTTGTCGAGGTTTAAAGACATTGTAATTTATTTTTATCAAACACTGTTTATTCCACTTTTTTGTAACGGTATAACCCTACCGGTTTCAAGGCTTTCACCTCATCCCCTCTAATTTATTCTGAAATGGCTAATCATTGTCACCGTGAAAACCATACTTTTTCTATCGATGACGCCAAATTCTTACATATTAGTAGTAACGGAAATAAATTGGACAGATTAGAGGCCCTAGAAATTTCTAAGTCAGTGTATCGATCCAAACATCTGGTAAACAGTTATATCCCAAAAATCTCTCCGCTCTTGGCCGAAATCGTCCCAAGCCTCCCTTACCCCTCAGTCCCCAACCGTTGATGCGTGTATATCGGTACCAATTCGAACAGAATTTAGTCTTGTTTGTGCTCCCCTGAAGATGAGGTGATAAAACTAATTGATAAAAATAAATTACAAAATTTAACTAACTTGTACATATATCGTAAGAAAGAGTTGCCATTAGATTCAAGTCAAGATATTATTCAGGTCGGTGTCAAATATAAACGGTTATGTTTACTGATTTAATTCGTGTGATAAATCCAAAACATGACCATTGTAAAAAAACATAGTGCTCTTGACATTTCAATCTGTGTTTTTGAATATATTCTCTAATCAAGATTGTCATTTCACACCCATTAACCGAGATTTTGTTAACATTCTGTTTGTCTTCTCCCCCCTATTTTATTGCTTGCGCTCTTTATTACCGTGTCACATCGCATACATTTGATTTAATTTGAGTCAATTTACTGTGTTCCGAAATTTCTAAAATCCGTGCGGTGATAAATGACATACTTTTTAAAAAATTTCATATTAAAAAATGTCTAAAATTCTCTCTCTTTTAGGATCTTAAAACCATTGACTTATCCTTATATTAAAAATGTTGTAAATATGCTAAATTAATTGATATTATAATATACTTTTAACGCATTTATATTATCCGAAACATGTTAAGTGCTCAGACAGAAAATGAAATTTTGAAACAAAAGTTTTCATCCCTAAATTCATTAAGTTATCTTCATCACTTTTACAAATAATCTCTTCTCCACATTATGATATCTTAGGGTTTAAAGCGCTAGAATAATAAATCCTTTATTTAAAAACTACTTTTTAAAATTACGATATTGTAAAATGCTTCTTTATTGACTTCCTTATTTTAAATTACACATGATATTATCTGTACTTAAAGCTCATACATTTTATATTTATTATTTAAGATTATTAAATTTTAAAATGTAAGTGCATTTTACAAGCATTTCTTTAATGGGTGTTGACACTTTGTACATCATCATCATCATCGTCACTGTCAACCAGGGTCGATCCACTGTTGAATGAAGGTCTCCCCAAGTTGACTCCAAGTAGTTCGGTTTTTTGCTCGTTGATGCCATGTGATGCTGCTGCCATGCTTCCTGATTTCAACTATCCAGCGTACCTTCGGTCTTCTTCTGGGCCTCTTTATGCCTCTTGGGTACCATTGGATTATTTCGGATGTCCATCGGGAGTCTGACATTCTGGCTACGTGTCCTACCCATTGCCACTTCATTCTTTTGCACACCTTTATAACGTCTTCTACCTTTGTTATATTGCGAATCCAGGTGTTTCGTTTACGGTCTCTTTTAGTATATCCCAACATGCATCTCTCAATGCCCCTTTGTGCGGTCTGGAGCTTTTGTGTGTTCTTTACTGTGAGCGTCCATGTCTCGCAGCCATACGTAAGTACATAATATTACAATAGTTATATATTGAATTAGTTGTTTTAATAAAACTCGTTATGAAAATAAATAATATAGTAAAAGTGTAATAAAAGTAATGTAAAACTTGATGAATATTTATTTTTAAACGTAGATATTTAATAACTAAGTAATGGTACAAAGTATTTAACTAAGTGTGTCAATATCGAAGTATAAAATGTAATTATTTGTAATTATATTGATAATGTCAACTTAACCGTAACGTTGATCAGTTTATGTTGATTAAGCTTGTAGAATTAACAAAAATGATATGGAGTCGAGAATTTTGTTGAAAACGTAGATTTATGAAATCGCGCACAAATTGCACTTAAATGAACGTTTAAACAATTGATAAAATCTAACCCTACAATAAATTCTTATTTTATTTAAAATATCAAATAAAAATAGCACATCAGTCTTCACGTATAAATATGTTAGAGGTCATATGCGAATTCAATTGCTAGATTCAAGCTTAAAAATATTCTTTTACAAATTTATTAACCATTGAATGCAAACATTAAATTCATTAAAAAATAAGTTAAATATTTAGATTTTAGTCAAATATGCGTTTGTTACTCGTACATGTAAACATTTATTTTCCCTTCAATTTACTTGTTAAATAAAAGAGACAAATAAATATAATTTAAACTCTTAATATTTAACTAAACCAATTAAAACAAAATAATATATGTGTACCCATTAAACTTAGTTTTTCCTGAAAAGTGACCGAACAGCGTAATGTTATCAAGTTATCAGTAACATGTATGTCTATAACATCCTTTACTGAGGTCACTTTAGTTTCATTATAGGGTCACTACAAAAACTATTGTCTTCTTATGAAGCCTGTTGAATTTTTTTTACGCTAATCTCCTAACATTCTAGAAGAAGTATATTCCATTCGATACGGTCATTCCGAAAGCTCGGTTCGATTTGCTCAATTCGTCTGGACAACTCGGTTGATTGTCTGAAACTCGGATGATATAAGTATTAATATCTATACTCAAGAAAATGTAGCATAGTCCTTATGACATTTGAAATGTCATGTCTCAAAGGGATGGGGTAAAATCGTTTTTTTTACAGATCGAATCGTTTTTTTTTAATAAATTATTTTTCTCTAAACTGACATTTCAATTCTTAATTTTCATTATACTGACTTTTTAATGTATTGTAGGATTTGTATCTATCTTTAAATAGACCAAGATCGACTATGAATAATTAATACTAATTACGAACATTTAATTTTATGTATAAAAAAAATCGAAAATCCAACTATCTTATACCCCATCCCTAGCCAATGCAGACTAACATAGTGACTTTTGACGAACGTCGCCAAATATTATTTAATTTTAACAAATTGACGTATTTTTACTAATTTGTAACAAGATGTATTCATTTGTCATTATTGTTAATTGTATTGACCTAAATAACTTGCTATTCATTAGAATCGAGGCTTATATTAAAGTTGATAAAATAATTAAAATAACTGAACGTCGTTACAAGGTTGTATTGGGGCAAATTTGTGAAACGTCACAGGGAGCATGCTACATTTATTTAGTATAGTTTAATCGTGACTCAACAGTAAGCTTCTACACTTTAAAATAAAATCACAAATTTGACCCATACGGAACAGTACAACTATAGTCCATATATAACTGGATTGCCATGCACAATGTTGACTATAATATAACATTAGTTTCAAAACATTCAAAAGAAATTATCATGGAATGAAAAACAGGAAAAATAAATAACATCTTACTTTGTATAAATAAGTTGATTAAATTAATTCCTTAGAGGTTGTGGAAAAGTTTACGATAAATATACGTTAATAAGCTAAAGATATCCAACACATACAATAAAAAAAATAGCAAAACAACTGCATACTGATAGGTAAAAATATCGTTGTTGACGAATTGTCAACCAAATTTAGACCATTTTTAATGTAACATCGTAGTCGAATTCGAAACGCTTAGTCGAAAGAAAAGCTTCCTACAAACTAAACCTGTTTTACTAATAGTTATTTTTAATATCTCAAAATATTAACAATGTGACTTGGTTTTGTTTTACATATATCATATGGCGACAGCTGTCCACTGTTCTTAGACCAACGAGTTTTCCGATTACGTCACGCAAAAACCAAGTGAATTCTATCAGTAGACAGAGAAACAAAAACCAAGTGAATTCTATCAGTAGACAGAGAAACAAAAACCAAGTGAATTCTATCAGTAGACAGAGAAACAAAAACCAAGTGAATTCTATCAGTAGACAGAGAAACAAAAACCAAGTGAATTCTATCAGTAGACAGAGAAACAAAAACCAAGTGAATTCTATCAGTAGACAGAGAAACAAAAACCAAGTGAATTCTATCAGTAGACAGAGAAACAAAAACCAAGTGAATTCTATCAGTAGACAGAGAAACAAAAAGTATTCTAATAAAACATGCCGTTGCTTTTTAAAAGCGTGTATTAAAATATTTTTTTAATATTGCGATTTAACCATTAAATACTCATTTTACTGAACTGTTATATTCGGAAAATTCAGGGCAGAATGATGATACGGTTGAATGTTAGAAATAGACGTCAAATTCACATACTGTATCTATTGTATACTATTCTTAACTAGCCCACGGCCCCCTCTTATCTCGCCGAAAATTGTCAGCGTCGTTCCAATCATGGATTAGCGCTCCACTCAAACAGAGATTGTCTATTGGCCTTTCCAGTTCACCGTTTCTCTTTTTTTACGTCGTCCTTTACTGTCCATGCAGTGAGACTCTGGAATCAGTTACAAACCAATATAAGACTCGCTCCGTCCTTGGCATGCTTTAAGAAACGACTGAAAAAACTCTTAATTTCTAGTCAGTAAAATAACGTGTTTCATTCCTGATTTTTCTTTTCCTTTCCTCTCCACCATCCCTTCATTCCCTTTTGATTGATGATATCTCACTTTATATGAAAAATAATGTTCGAGTGATTGTCCGTCTTTTTAGAGTTCGTGGGCATATTATGTATGCTCACGTATGTGTTTGTGGATTTCGTGGGGATGGATAGTCATTTGAACGATTTATGCGACCACGTAACTTGCTTAATTTACTTTTATCTGGTTGGTTGGAAGAGATTGCCGCCAGGCAATACGTTTGTATTTGCAATAAAAGTGTTAAATAAATAAATAGTTTATTGGATTTTCCAGTTCACTGCTCTTCTTTTTTAGTCATCCTTAACTGCAGTGAAGTGAGACTCTGGAACTAGTTATTTTAAAAACGAGTAGTTTTACACTCCACCAAAGAAAAGTTTGAATGCTTTGGATATATAATGCGACGAGAAAAATATAAAATCCTTCGATTTCAGGAGACAATAAGTACACAAAAAGGACGCACCTCCTGATTAAAGAACTAACGGGAGTGGTTTCACTATGGTGTCACATTTTATTCACCTTAATGATCAAGATAGCCAAGATAATATATCACTGATCTCCGAAAAGAAGTGGAACTTTGAGGAAAAAGAATATGTTTAACCCTCTTTGTGTATATAACACATCTATCAATAAGTCCCGGGGCTAACTACTAAAACAACATTTGTTTGCCAAAATTCTTCTTTATTCATCAACATAGTCTCTTTCAAGAGCGATACATTCATTCCAACGTTTTCCTAACTTTTCTATGCCAGCCGTGTAGAACGATTTGTCTTAGGTTTCAAAATAGGCTTTAGTTTCGGCAATCACTTCTTCATTGGAGCCAAATTTCTTTCCCTGGAGCATCTTTTCGAGGTCTGCGAACAGCCAATAGTCGCTGGGGGGCAAATCTGGAGAATACGGTGGGTGCGGAAGCAATTCGAAGTTCAACTCATGCGATTTGGCCATCGTTACCATCGACTTGTAACACGATGCATTGTCCTGATGAAAGAGGACTTTTTTCTTCTTCATATAAGGCGATTTTTTGCAATTTCTGCCTTCAAACGCTCCAATAACGCTGAAAATAGCAAAAGTAGCGTCACTAAAACCACTGTAACTCAAAGACACAACGTTGGAATGTCATGAAAATTTGACACGTAACTTCTAAAGGTTGGTTCTATCTGATAATGTTATGGATTTGTTATTAGAGGTGCCATCTGTTGGTTAGTCCCGGAACTTATTGATCGATGTATTACGTCGAACTATTTTAACCTTCAATATATTTGACCTTAAATGAGCCTTGCTTACTTATTCTGAAATTAATTAATTATTTAGTCAATGCGTGCAAATTTTTTTAAATAATTGAAATTAAAAATTGTATCTACATTTTCACTTTCGTTTATTATTCTTCATTGTTTGTTTATTATTCTTCATTTTTTGTTATTTTTCATTCTTTGTTTATTATTCTTCATTCTGGAATAGATTTCGTTTATTATTCTTCATTCTGGAATAGATTTCGTTTATTATTCTTCATTCTGGAATATATTTCGTTTATTATTCTTCATTCTGGAATAGATTTCGTTTATTATTATTTATTCTGGAATATATTTCGTTTATTATTTTTCATTCTGGAATAGATTTCGTTTATTATTCTTCATTCTGAAATATATTTCGTTTATTATTATTCATTCTGGAATAGATTTCGTTTATAATTCTTCATTCTGAAATAGAATTCGTTTATTATTCTTCATTCTGGAATAGATTTCGTTTATTATTCTTCATTCTGGAATAGATTTCGTTTATTATTCTTCATTCTGGAATATATGCTGTTTATTATTCTTCATTCTGGAATAGATTTCGTTTATTATTCTTCATTCTGGAATAGATTTTGTATCAATATTTCCGGGACGAAAATTGTTTATCAGGATATAAAATTTTGTATCTACGAGTATTTAATAAATTTCTTTCCGTTGGTTGTCTATGGGGAAAGCTGACATTGAAATTAACATATTTTTACCACCAGTCGAAGACAGTAACAGCTGATTTTTTTTTCTTTGGACTTTTAAACTATTCCCGTAGAACTTAATTATAATTACATTACATCACTAAGCGGAAATATTTTTGTTAACTCAAGTATCAGACCCAATATTGCCAGTAATGATTTCTCATAGATAGGGAAACCAGTTTTGAATATATTTTTGTGACATTTCGACACAATTTTCAGACCTGATTGTATAAATTTATTAATAGCGCTTATAAACTAACTTACACAATTTCAAAGTAACTCTTGAGTGATCCTCGTATTTTTAAGTAACAATATTTTTAACAGCTCACGTTTATCACTATTATTTTCATCATCATTACTATTACGTTTTGTGACTATTGAGGTAGCCAGAGATAACTGATCACCAATTGTTCAATCCTGGCACTCGTCTTTCGCAGAAGCTACGTAAATTAATTGTTGGCAACAAATCATCTTCTTACGTCTTCTTATTGCCAACACCATGGAATCTTTCTTACAGTTCTTTCTTATGCCCCAAAATATTGTAGAATGTAACTTGGATTTTTCCCATTTTTTATCTACATGTTCTCAGACTAGTGAGGTTTGTGATTACATCTCACAGGCAATGTTTATTAATTACTTCTATTATAAAGACGTTTCCCTCTTTTCGCTCTCAAAATTGGATTAATTTGGTCAATTGTAGTTGTAAAGTCTCTTAATGAGATGTCTTCATTGCATATTTCGAATATGTATCTAAAAAAATGTTTTTTCGGAGAGGAATAGAACTTTGAGGTCGATATAGTCTTCATCTAAAAAAAACTATTGTTCCAAATCGATCCAATAGGGTGAGTTATTATAACAAGGATGTTGACTTTGCTTTAGTTCGGAAATTCTAGGATGAGTCCTGTGACAGCTCACAAATTTGCCCCAATACAACCTTATGTAATGTATTTACCTAAATAACTTGCTATTTATTAGGATTGAGGTTTATATTAAAGTTGATAAAATAATTTATTTATTTATTTATGAGCGTGGTTGTTATTGCGACAGGATTTTGAGTACTTGGGCTTTCAGGATGAATGACGAGTGGAAGGGATTTATAGTATGTGAGATTTCTGATTGTGTGCGGTATAGTGTGGGATGAATATTTTTGGTCTTTCTGGAGTGATGATGTGTGAGGAGTTGAATTTCGCAAGATGTTTCCAGTTGTAGTTGAGTGTCACTATCAGGTTGATGAGAGCGTGCAACGGGGTTTTGTTTTTGTGTATCGAAAATCGGAAAGAAGTATCGATTTATTTTTTTCATGCTAAATATCCTCAGTGAGATACAGGCAAAAGCCTAGTTTACTGGGGATACGACAAATGAAAGGCAACAAACCCAGATCCATTAAAATTGTATGTCCAAATCAAATTATCTGTTGTTTTTCTCAAATTGTGTATATTTCTTGTCATGTGTAATAATAAAAAATAAATAAAAATAAAAAAAAAATTAAAATTACTGAACATCGTTAGAAGGTTGTATTGGGGCAAATTTGTGAGCTGTCACAGGACTCATCCTAGAATTTCTGAACTATAGTCTTTTGGCGTGAAATGGTCTATATCTAAGTGTAAAAAATATAAGTCACATCCGTAGTTTTAGAAAGCACTTTAAGACCACTCTTTTTGGGAGTCTTATCAAAATGTATGATTATATATGAACACTAGATACATACTCTACACTACACCTCAAGCCAAATGTGTTACTGTCACATATCGAATGATCTATAAAGATTTTTTTATAATTCGCCTGTCCTTGGTAAGTTTTCTGTGACTTTCTTATTAAATTTGTTTTTTTAAATATGTACTGATACGAAGAAGTGCCCAATTTAATGGCAGTAACCACCAAATCCCTATTCACATTTTCAACTTATATCAGTTTTTTTGGTAATATATTAATATCTCAAACGTGGTAGGTTCAAATCCTGATTAATAGCGCCCTTGAGGAGAGTCTGCTCTTAAAACGGAGTTGTATTATTTTTCTTCCCAGTGTCATGTCAGGTCCCCCCCCCCAACATTGAATATCACCTGAGAGTAAACATCTTTGTCCCCGGCAGCCCGAAAAAGATCCCCGACGCTCCTTATACCAGTCCAATCACTGCCAGCTCTCTAATGGTCAATTTACGGCCAACATTTATTTGATTTTATCGATGTTTTCATCGGTTTTCGACTGCCACTGCGTTCGTCATCCTCGACCGACTCACGACCACTTCTGAAGCGTTTATGCCACCGAAAAATACTTCTCCAGCATTTCCAAGGTCTGCGGACCGTTAAATCCGTTTTTACACAAAATTTAATGCAAACTCGTTGATGCACAGTTGATGCAATTTTCAAACTTATAAAAAATCGAAAACACGCACAAAGGTAGATAAGTAGAAAGAAAGATGTACTCAGTACAGCGTAACTTTTACAAATGTCAAGCTATGACGCTGAAATTTAGAGGGAAGTGTCAATGATAGATGTGGTATCCTAACAAAAAAAAAGAATTCCAATCGGGTGATTGACAGCGCCACACGGTGGCCGGCCCTAAAACTTTTTGATCAAGGTATTATATTGCGGAGCCAGGAGATTTGCGCCTCCTGCCAACATCTCTTCGACCCTCTTTTTTGCCTTGGATGATCAGGTGCAGTAATTTGTACTTTGCTCCTCCAAGTATAAATTATCATTTTATTAGTATTATTACAATGGTGATAAACATTTCTCAGTACATTTAAAGCTTATAAAGTATCATACTATTCAAAATATAAGTAAACATAATTAACTGCGTTACTTTGCAGCTACTACGAGTATTAATTAGAGCAAAGTGTGTTATTTTCAAGACACAGCTTTCAAGTTTATTCTGAACCATCTTAAAAACATTTTTTTATAAGTTCTTATCTGAAATAGTAAAACGATTATTGTCGGTCTGGCACTGATACTAATTTGAGGAAATGATTATAATATTTACGAAATATATAAATGTGATTTTAAATATAATAATGATTGGTTTCCATTAATACTTTTAAATCATTATTAATGTATTATCTTTCAGAAAACATGAAGCTATTAATGAACAGTAACATAAGGTTCTCGTGAATGGTTAAGTTAGGTATTGGCAATAAATAATTACTTCTTCGATTAAATTTACAACCAGGCCATTCTGTTTGGTGGCATTGTGATTGGGTCCGACTGCTAATTAATGCTTACCACATGGATTTTGCAATGAGCAGCTTCTGTAATATTTGTAACACGTAGGAATAGAATCCAAACATTTGATCAACTATTGATCATTAAGAATAAATAACTCAATTCATAAATTGATGTTAATTTACATTTAACATTTTAGTATTTTATCATTCACAACCACTAGTGAATGTTAGAAATAAACGCCAAATTCACATACTGTCTCTATTGTATAATATCCTTAACTCTGCCGCCGTTTCTTCTTATCTCGCCGAAATTTTTCAGTGTCTTTCCAACATGGATTAGCGCTACGCTCAAACAGAGATTGTTTATTCACCTTTCCAGTTCACCACTCCTCTTTTTTACTTCGTCTTTTACTGTCCATGCAGTGAGACTCTGGAATCAGTTACAAACCAACAAGACTCGCTCCGTCCTTGGCATGCTTTAAGAAGCAACTGAAAAAACTCTTAATTTCTAGTCAGTAAAATAACGTGTTTCATTCCCGATTTTTCCTTTTCTCTCCACTATTCCTTCCTTTCCTTTTGATTGATGATATTTCACTTTATATGAAAAATAATGTTTGGGTAATTGTCCGTCTTTGTGGGGTTCGTGGACATATGCTCACGTAAGTGTTTATGGATTTCGTGGGGATGGATAGTCATTTGAATGATTTATGCAGCCATGTAACTTGCTTAATTTACTTTTGTCTGGTAAATAAGGCAATAAGCCCGCCAGATTGTATATTCAATAAAAGTGTTAAATAAATAAAACGTTAAACCCCCTTATAAATCCTACCCGTTCCTGATTCCCTTAAAAACCACCCCAACTTTCAACCTAAACAGCCAGAAATACCCCGATGAAGGAGTAAGGCATCCTACCATTGGACCGAGCCTCTAAACAACTATTCACCACTCGGCGATCCTATGAAAAGGCCACAACACGCACACGTATCTAGCGCGCGTGATAACGATTAACAGACGAACACATGACCTCCGTGGCCCAGTTGGTAAGACTTCTGTCTTCCAAGTCATGAATTAGAGGTTCTATTCCTGTTGAATCTCATATTTTTTTCAATATTTATTTAAATATTTTGTATACATGGTTAACCGTGGTATATGTGGTAGACTTATTACTGTACAACAATTTCTTCAAATCAACCAGATAATCTTAGATACATTGAACTGTTCAATTCATGACAGATTTTACAAAAATAAATTATCAAATATATTCCTTTAAATTTAAGTAAAAAAATATTAACAAATGTATAATCTCTAACAAAAATGGTAGAACTAGAAGAAAGAAATTAGTTGAAGGATAAGGAAAGGGGAAGTAATGGAAAATAAGGAAGAAAGGATGTTCTGAGTGATGTGTGATGTTATATTTTTTTAATTATATTTTAAACGTAAATAAGTTTCCAGTTCATCGCTCTTCTTTTTTACGTCGTCCTTTACTGTCCATGCAGTGAGACTCTGAAATCAGTTACACACCAATATAAGACTCGCTCCGTCCTTGGCATGCTTTAAGAAACGACTAAAAAAACTCTTAATTTCTCGTCAGTAATATAACGTGTTTCATTCCTGATTTTTCTTTCCTCTCCACCATGCCTTGCTTTTCCTTTGATTGATGATATCTGACTTTATATAAAAAGGAATGTTTGGTTGATAGTCCGTCTTTGTGGGTTTTATGGACGTATGTTCACATATATGTTCATGGGTTTCGATAGTCGTTTGAATGTTTTTTACGACCATGTATGTAACTTGCTTTATTTACTTTTGTCTAATTGGTAGGAAGAGATTGCCGCCTGGTTATAAACCCGCCAGATTGTATTTGGAATAAAAGTGTTAAATAAATAAATATAAATTAATAAAGATGAGACATAGCTTATAAATTTTGGATATTCGTTCCATAGTCGCTTCAAGTGGACCGCAAATGAAAAAGTGTAGAATGTACAGTATGTTACTAGTGTGATGTGTCTGTATGCAAAAGAGTCTCGCAAATAGGTTTTAGTCCAGTTTTTACTTCAGGTCTTTAAAACTTATTTCTACTTGAATAAGGTCTTTAGGAGTGTTGTGCCCCTTGGTTTGAATTATAATACCAATGTAATCGCACAAGTTGCAGTTTTTCTCTTCATCTACGAGTACATCACTCATGACAAAATTGATACGAAGAACCGCAAAGGCCTCATATATATTATTTCTAGCTTGTTAGCAATTTCCTGGAGAGACCGCATCACAAATGAAGAGGTTCTCCAACGAATCGAACGAGGAAGGCACCTGCTCAGGATCCTGTCCGAAAGGCGTGCAAGATGGATCGGTCATATAATACGACAAGAGGGCCTCTTGCATGCCATAATGGAGGGTATGACCGAGGGGACAAACTCTAGGGGACGCCCACGCCGAGAGTACCTGGAGGACCTGTTGGTGGACGTGCGCTGCTCAACATATACAGATTTAAAAAGAGCCGCACAGGACAGGGGGGAATGGAGGAGAAGAGTTGAAATTGCTGCAAACCAGTCATAGGACTGCAACCACGGAGAGAGCTTGTTAGAATAAATCGAAACATCGTAATAAACCGGCTAGATTGTGCTGTATATAATAAACGCGGAATAGAATTATACAATATAGCACTTTTATAGTAGGACTTTTTTTGTGTTCCATCGGGAAATGAAACCGTAATCTCTACGTGGAAGTTTAGCATCTTACCAATAATATAATGAAGGTTGTGAAATTCATAATGGCACATTATTCAATCAGGTATGTTTCAACATCACTTTGAACTTGATTGGAAACGTGACTTGACATGTTTTTGTTTTATTTTTTATTCATCTAACTCGTTGACAGGAAGACATTATAAAGTATTGACCATAAAAACTTCACATTAAATAACAGTGTTGCTCTTGACCCGCGGACGACCCTGCTTATATAATACTTACCTCAAACTGAAGTCGTAATTGACAAGTACACTCACTTACACTGTCTACGCAGGGCTGGATTCACCACTTAACAAAATAAGCACGTGCTTAAGGCATCAAGGAAAGGGTGGTTTCATAGAAATTTGCTGTTGCCGGATTTACCGGTGCAACTGAACAAGTTTCCATAATTTAAGGCTCCAACTAGTAAAATTGTAATAATTGGTGTCACTGATTAACAACGTTAATATTGGGAATACATACATTAAAATTAGAGTGCAACAAAAATGTAAAGACAAGATTAAGTCATTCCGACCTTTATAAAATAATTGTAGAAGACAGTACTGAGTGTGCCTTTCTACATGTATTCATTTGTTTTCGTATATTTTTATCATTACTGGTAACCGTTCCTTTGTTAAGTTATGCTAAAAATCTTAACAGAACAACTTCAAACAATTTTGCAACAAGGCACGCTGGATGCCTTATCTTCATTAAGTATAAAAGCAGATGTGTTACGTAAGATAGATGTTGAGGATGTGATCTTTATAATTAAAAAAGGAGATTGTTTTTCAAATGTAAATAAAATGAAAGTATAAAAAAATAAACATTATTTTCCATTTTATTGTAGGCGTTGTTTCATTTTGTAAAATTTTATTTTACGGTTCAAAGTTGTTCGTATTTTGAATCAGATATGTGAATATATGGAGGCACCAAATTTGTTTGTGTTTAGGGCATCTGAAGGTATTATTTCGGACCTGTATCTAAAAACAGCGGTCACAACCTTGGGTAACAAAACTAATTTATTTATTAATTCGCAAAAATATACACTTACATGATGCCACATCACGCCATTTCCTTGTTGGTAAGCAGAGAGGTCAGAGTGACAGCTTTTCCTATAGCAATACACATATTTCAATATACTTTCTCACATAACTCCTACGATTTATAGTTTCTATTATTTTTCAGATATTATTCACTTGAACTAACCATACTTTCCTTGTTTTTTCTCTACCACACCTTCCACTCAACATTTGTACAGTAAACCTGTTTCATTAATCTTTCTTTATTCATTCAGTTTACGAGTAGATGAAAAATCTTCAAGTACACTTATTTATACTTCAGGTTCAAGTTTACATTCATCCCTAATCAGCGTCTTTCCAATCATGGATTAGCGCTACGGTCAAACAGATATTGTCCATTGGCCTTTTCAGTTCACCGCTCCTCTTTTTTTACGTCGTCCTTTACTGTCCATGCAGTGATACTCTGTAATCAATTAAAAACCAATATAAGACTCGCTCCGTCCTTGGCATGCTTTAAGAAGCGACTGAAAAAACTCTTAATTTCTAGTCAGTAAAATAACGTGTTTCATTCTTGATTTTTCTTTTCCTTTCCTCTCCACCATCCTTTCCTTTCCTTTTGATTGTTGATATCTCACTTTATATGAAAAATAATGTTCGGGTGATTGTCCGTCTTTGTGGGTATATGCTCACGTATGTGTTTATGGATATCGTGGGGATAGATAGTCATTTGAATGATTTATGCGGCCACGTAACTTGCTTAATTAACTTTTGTCTGGTTTGGTTGGAAGAGATTGCCGCCTGGCAATAAACCCGCCAGATAATATTTGCAGTAAAAGTGTTAAATGAATAAATAAATAATCTCTTAATTGTATATTCTTTAATATGTTATCACTAATTAATTTTTCCACATTACATCCATTTCAATATATATTATTCGTATCCTTTCAGTATTTTTCCATGCCCATATTTCATTTCAATACATTAAAGACTACTAAAATAATGTTATGAACTTTCATCGTGTAAATCAACAATTTTACAAAAAAAATCTAAAAGTATCTTGACTTCCACGGTTTCCAAAAGAGTAAAAAAAAATAATACAGACTTATTTAACATACACATTTTTCTGGTTGTTCGCTGCTAAAGACGCCCCTGGGGCGTCAACACATTTTTTGTAGAGACCCTGATGACGCCCGTTGCGCGTCATTCGATTCTCTTTGTTTGTATGGTACCGAATATTTTAAGATTTTAAGGTTTCCGTAAGATTTTAAGGTTTCGAAAATATGATTTTTTTCAGTGCCTCTACACTATTCTATAAATACATATCGCAGTGAACGTGTTAATAACAAATTTCTTTAACAAGCGTGATGACACTCTTCGATATGATTTAAATATTAGTAATTAAACCATAGTCAGTTTAATGTACTCGTATATACCTCATATATGTTTAAATGATAGATTCTGTTTTTTTATAGCTTCTGTTTTTTTTTTGATAGCTTTTGTTTTTTAATGTTTTTTTTTCATTTGATAGCTTCCGTTTTTTTAATGTATTCTCTTTTTAATGTGTTCTTGAAATGTGTCTAAATGTATTATGTACATACTATGTTTCTTTCAATAAACCTGTATTTATTTATTTAAATATGTTTAAATATATCTGAATTATATATACAGTGGTTCATATTTGATGCAAATTATTGGAGAAATAAAACCTCATTTCCAAAAGTTTATAATTATATAAAACAAAATTAAAATTCATCTTAATTGAATTTAATTTTTGTGTATTATATCGCTTGGCATGACCTCCCCAACTTTCACAAAAAAAAAGAACGAAACTTAAATATTTTTTTATTTACATAGAAGAACTTGCCCCTGTCCTCGCTTTTTAACAAGTTGACCAATTTACGATGTAACCAATACTTGATGTTATATTTTTATTAGTTTAGACTTCTTTTTCGACATGCAATTATATCGATTTTTTTTATTCCTTCAATATTTCGCATTAAATGCAAATTATTTTAAAACAAACTTTTATTGTAAGTTAATCAAAAGTTCGATTAATATTGAAAGGAAAAGTTTCGTACCTCGGACCAAAGTAAGAGGAATTATTGTGTCTCGCTGAGAAATGAAAGTGCAAGTGACCTTTCTCGGCCAACACTTTTGATATCGTTCTCGGTGATGCAAATATCAATACCGGTTATGTCCAAACCGTTTTTTTCGGGGTGTGCCAGTGAAATATTTTAGCAATCGTTTATTTACCTACGATAAAAATTCAATGATTCTGGTCCTTGCTTATGCAGTAAACCAATGACCTAAAAATTTATGATTCGATATGAACATTTACTTCATAAACGAACTTACTATGAATTATTTATAGGAATACGAAATACTTTAATCAATATCTTCTTCCTGGCACTGTCCCAACTCATTGCCTAGGTAGGCTGTTGAGGTCGGCTCTTCTCGTTCTCAGGCTGTATATTCTTCGGCTCTGGGTGTCGCTTTCGTCTAGGCCGTTTCTTTGCAAGATTTAGGAGCATTGAGTCATCCAGGAGTTCTTAGGTCTTCCTCTGGACGGCTGTCGAGGAAGATCCACAGAGATTGCCTGATTTACAATATGGTCTAGTGGTCTCCGTCTTATGTGCCCGTACCATCTCAGCTGTCGCTCTTCCCGCTTACTATTTATGTTAGTAACCCCCAGGCTACCACGAATGCGTGAGCTCTTAATTTTATATTTTAGTGATACTCCTGCCAACCACCTAAGCATTCGCATTTCTACTGTTTCAAGTTGCCTAGAGTAGGAGCTGTACATAGTCCAGCATTCTGAGCCATACATTATTATATATTTTAGATATAATTTTATTTATAAATATATCGCAGATGTTGATAGAGCTGGACATTGAAAGAAGAGTAGCGACAGGAAACAAGGTAAACTGATCACTTAAAATAATATGCAACAACCCAGCAATATCAATTGTAGCAAAATGGTAATACATAATAGTATGTCAATGCCACCTTGATGTATGGAAATCAAACTTGGACTTGGCAGAATAAGCTTATCCACTCTTATTCAGGTAGTTTACATAAAACTAAACAAAATAAAAAATAAATTAAGCATGTATATATCAGTCATTAGTATAAAAAATCTAATTATAATCCCATTACACAGAAAAGGGTAATTCTATAAGTTATTACAATGTATGGGTGTAGTGCCACAATAATCTATTTACGAATCTTTGGCCGCTCCCTTTAACTTGGCGCCTCTAGGCACATTCTTAGGTTTGCTTGTTACCAAACGCGGCTCTGTATGGGTGAACAATGAAAAATTAGAACAGTAGAGGAATTTTGATACATGAATAACATGTTAACGAGAGATGTAAGATAAAGGTATTGAAAGACGCGTTGCTACAGGAAACAAGGACAACAGCTTAGTCAATTAATCAATCATAAAATGGTCAAAAATGATTGCGCATAGTGGTATGCACGGGCCAACCTTGATGTATTAAGGCGAAGATTGGGCATATAAACGGATCGTTAGTAGCAAAATTAATGCGGTAGTAATGCGTGTCTGGTATTAAAATATTTGATAGAGTAAGGATTGATCGGATAAAGTATATATTTTTGTTAGATATGGATTTTAAAGTAAGATTGAGAAAGGAATGGTTTGATCATATTTAATTAATGAGTTGTGCAAGATTTATGAAACAAATGTAAAAGTCTTTCAAATTGAGTGATTTGTTTAATTCTATTTTTTTTTAATTCTTGAATAAAACACACAATTTGCTTCGATTTCAAAAAAACTTTTTATTGGTCATTGAAGTATAATGTTCTTTTGTCAAAATTTTCGATGACATTTTGGCATAATTGCGGTTATCACGAACTCACCAATAACGCGAATAATTTCGTCCTTCAGCTCAGGAATTGATTGGGGGTCATTCTTATAGACCTGGCTTTTTACGTAACCCCAGATAAAATAGTCCAATAGTGTCAGATCACATAATCTTAGTGGCCAAGTAACATCACCGTTTCCGGAGATTACAATACGAGTACATAAAAAAATTCAACAATTTGAACGTATTGTTGTATTTTATTGTATGATATACGACTCCATTTTTATAAATGTCAGACATTACACTTCTCAAATGTCACAAGACCCAGGCAAGTTTACGACGCCACCTGTGTTTTATCCAAGAATTAAAAAAACCGCTCAATTTGAAAGACCCTTTATATGTCTGAAATGAATAGAGAACGCAGAAAACATAAACTGAGGATAGAGTGGAAGAAGACAGTTGGAGAAATTTTAATTGATAGAAAAGTAAAAACTATAAGAAACAGAAGATCGTATATGGGTGTGAATTAGGTGAGAATTGTGCGTATGGATAAATAAGGCGGGTTGATTTATTGTATTTGCATACCTTGTGAAAGGGGATGGCGTTAGGGTATAAAAAGACGGACACCAATAAAAATGTATAGCTTTAATTTTTTACCAGTCCTACATGAATTATTTGATTTGTACTTATCGTGATAATTTTAACTCATTATTTAAGAAAACAATGTTGTGGAATAAATAAAAAAAAAACAGTATTCCGTGCAAAAGAAGGTCACTGGTTCGTATCCCACGTTTGTTACTGTATGTAATGTTACGTTCTTTACATAGTGGTTACATAAAAAAATGTAACAATGGAGAATACATGGTCAAGAGTTCCCTCACTCCTTCTTCACATGCACATTGCATAGTCTAACATAGATATTGTTAAGGTGGTAAGGTGGTAAGTTAACAGTTAACTGTTCTCATTCTTGTTAAATCCCTTGGTTTAAATATATAATTTATTTATTTATTTTATTTCAACATTTAAATGTCATTTTTGATACGAAGATTAAAAAACAACAGTGTTGAATATTTGTTAACAGTGATATGTTAACAGTGTTATACGATAAAAAAAATAGTAAAAGTCAAACAATACAACAAAGCAAATGTATACAATTCAATTGATTCATCCCGGCAAGATCAATTCTTTTTCCCCTCGTGTAAGTAGCCAAAGCCGTGTGAAAATGCATATAATGCCCATATTGACTACCCAATCTGTGCAGTCTTGTTATGCAAGATTTGTACAAATAATTATTTGCAATCACTTCAATACGGAAAAAAAACATTTTGCCGAGTGGGCCTAAAAGGAACGTGTAACATGACAAACTGAGTTAGTTCCGAATAATTAAAATACGAGATGACAATTTTAAATAATGTTCTAAAGTCAAACATCTTTATTCTATCTGACAAGGTTGTCGCATCACATTCAACAATATATTGGTGTTAACATAAGTTGTGTCCATTTTTCCCAATTTAAAAATGAACACCAAAAGTGAAACAAAATGGTAAAGGTTTTACGTCATTCGAAAGAAAATTTTCTGCTCTACAAGATATTGTGTTTGCTTTTACGTTACATATATTATTTCATTTGATTATAATCCTTAAAAATGTAATGTCAAGTAGACGAAAGTGAGCATTTTCGACACCTCCTTCTGTTCGAGTTCAATCGAGGGAATGTTTGAAGTGAAAAAAAAAGAAAAATGTTTGAAGGGTATCTTCATGAATATTATAGTTTAAGCGGTCTTCATCGAAGTCCACTGGTCGTCCGGAACGCTCCATGTCTTTCAGGTCGAAATTACCGTCTTTGAAACGCAAAAACCATCGACGAGCTGTCCTTTCACCGTACACTTCGCAAATATCGCGAGCAGCTTTGGCAGCTTTATTCCCTGCAACACCTAATATTATAGTCCAACTCAGTTATTGGGATTTGCAATTTGAAGTTTACGAATCGTCAAAACCTCGGCTGTATGCATTTAATATTATCAACATGATCATCAGTGAGGTGACCATATTACCGGATTATAAACAAAAATTGTTCTTACCAATTAAGCATACATTTTTTTTAATAATTCTAGTCTAGTAAAATCATAAGAATCTATTACACTTACACATACATGCATACCATGACACAGTTTTCTTTTTGGGGTAGGCATAAATGCCCGAGTGCCAGACTTGCCTTTCAACGATTTCTCTCCTACGATTTCTTACATTTCTTTCTTTAAAAATATCATTCACTTGATTCAGCCATACTTTCATTGACTTTCTCCTACCTCACGTTTCACTCACATTTGCATTGTATTGATTTTGTCAGTCTTTCTTCATGCATTCGCTGTTTATACCGCATCCATCTCAGAACGCTTTTTTAATATTATTCAACACGATTTCTCATTCTTACATTTTCTTCTTTTAAAATATCATTCACTTGGTTTTTTCTACCACACCTTTCACTCATTTCTTGAGTTGTCCATCTCAGAATATTTTTCTTCATTCTATTCAATGCACTAGCCTTAAGTTCACATTTATCCCTTATCACTTCATTGCGCATTCTGTCAAATATTGTCACCTCATTTAATCTTCTAAGTGCACGCATTTCTACAGCTTCTATTCAGCTCCTTTCAATCATTTCCCATGCACACGATTCACTCCTATAAATCAAAAAGTTTGTAATAAAATGCAGTTCAGGACTATCTTCTTAGTAGATTTTTATACTCTTTGGCTCGAGTTTGTATGTTTATATGCTACACGCTGTTTGACATCCTTCGTAACTCTTTCGTCATCTGCGAAAATACTATCGAAATAGCAAACTTCCTCAAATTGATAAAATCTTTAATTGCTCTTCCATACATCACATTTACTTTTCCTATCACTCTTTTGTATCCCCACGCCTTTAGGTTTCGCAACATTCATTCTCAAATATTTCTCTTCATATCTCTCATACAATTGACTAATCAAACTCTCTCTCTCCCTGGCTCCATCCCAACTCATTGTCTGCGAAGACTGTTGGAGTCAGCTCTCCTCGTCCTCAGGTTGTATGCTCTTCTGTCCCGGACTACGTCCCCCAGGCCGTGCCTCTGCATCAGGTTATCTTTTTGCACCACCCATGAATTCTTTGGTCTTCGTCTGGTTGTTATTCGAGGAAGATCCATGGAGATTGCCTGGTTCACAATGTGATCGGGTGCTCTGCGTCCAACGTGCCCATACCATCTCAATCGCCTCTCCTCCATCTTGCTGTTGATGTCTGTAACACCCAGGCTTCCACGAATAATCAAACTCTATAAATCATTATTCATATTTTTTTATAAAGGATGCAACTGAAGTATTAGAAAAAAGGCATTCACCTTTCGATTTAAATATGTCATTTCTGTGTACACAGCAAAAAGTTAAATATGCAAATAAAAACGTGTATTATTTATATTATTGCAACACACGTCCTAGAATTATTGCAAAGTGCAAATAAATTCTACAGAAAACCTTTCGTCACCGCGAGAACAATAAAATTATACATTTTGCACTTCTGTAAAATGTACCCACAACAATGCATTGTTTTCATTAAAAATATTTTTCACAACAACAGTAAATTAAATGGAAAATGTTACAATAAAATTTTTAGAAAAAATACGTAATTTTATGTTTAAATAGTATCTGTTTTAACAACTCATGACTTTTATTTTAATGACAGAAAGTATTGCAATAAATGCCTTGTCTCAAAGAAAAAATGTAGTGAATAAATAAATAATATTGCGGGTAGGATACGAACACAGACCTTCTTCTATCCGGAAATATGTGCTAACTTCAATATTTTGTCCTAACATAGAAATTAATTTTTAAAAATCAACTCATTTCATCAAATTCACATTAGTATTGATCCATTCTGGCGATGTTTGTTGATTGTAACTTAATATATTTATGGTTAAAGAAATAGTAGAATTTAACGAACCCCCTTTGAATATAAATGAACCTTCTACCCAGTGCATGCATTTCTAAACCATTGTTTCAGCATTCTGTATTTCTCCACGTCCACGTTTCACTCCCATACATAAAATTTGGTAATAAAATACTATATTGTAAATTTAGCAGATTTTGATAGTGTTCGTCTTGAGCAGTGTTTCCCAACGTTTTGTTTGCTATGCCCCACCTAAGCTTTTCTAAAATTCTTATGCCCCTCTCTACGTAACGGTGACGCGACAAAGCGATCAAAATACGACAAAGCTGCCGCGACAAAAGGGTTAAACTTTAACTCTTTTGTCCCCCTACTTAACGTAAAATATACACATACAATAATTTTTAATATTGAAAAATTGAATTGTTCATTAAAGAAACTTAAATGATGGGTTAATTAAAGAAATTTAAGCCTGTACTCGTGAACCATGATACAAGTATACAGATAAAGCAATCCTGATCGCAGCTTACTCGGGCGTTACGGATTCGATTTTCATTGTAACCCAGATCTTTAAAAAAAATGTTTCCAGTATGGTTTTCACGAAAGGTTTGACTGGAATAGATCGCCACATGGCAATTAACTGGTCAAATTGTACTGTATACGACAAAAAGGCAACATAATTTGATACGAGTCTAAGACACCGTCTCACGGTGGGCCGGTCTCCTTCTGTAAAGAGAGGACAATGGGTTTCACACGACTATTACGTTGCTGGTGCGCGACATAGTGCGCTCAATAAAATAATAAAATACCTCAATAAATACAATATATACTACTTACTCTGACGACTGACACCTGAGAGGGTCACACTTCTCAGACTTATGTTACAGCACGTCCTAAATCGTAACAATGTAACTATTTAACAATAAAATGCAGTAAAATAAATTATTCACATACAACCTTCTTTTCTCTTGCCTGGATACATATTTCAAACCTTGGTTACTCCTTATTAGATAAATGGCCTTATATATCATAACCTTATGATGCGCGAGGTTGTGAAGGGTACAAGGGTTAAGCCATTAACACTGTGGAGGTTTAAAAACATTGTAATTTGTTTGATCAAACACTGTTTATTCCACTTTATGTAACGTTACAACCCTACCGGTTTCAAGGTTTTCACCTCATCACCAGGTACCATAAACAAGACTCTTGTTTGTGATTCCCTGATGATGAGGTGAAAACTTTGAAACCGGTAGGGTTATACCGTCACAAAAAGTGGAATAAACAGTGTTTGATAAAAATAAATTACAAAATTTAACTAACTTGTATATATACACGCTTCAACGGTTGGAGACTGAGGGGTAAAGGGAGACTTGGGACGATTTCGGCCAAGAGCGGAGAGATTTTTGGGATATAACTGTTTACCAGATGTTTGGATCGATATACTGACTTAGAAATTTCTAGGGCCTCTAATGTGTCCAATTTATTTCCGTTACTACTGATATGTAAGAATTTGGCGTCATCGATAGAAAAAGTATGGTTTTCACTGTGACAATGATTAGCCATTTCAGAATATATTAGAGGAGATGAGGTGAAAGCCCTGAAACCGGTAGGGTTATACCATTAAAAAAGTGGAATAAACAGTGTTTGATAAAAATAAAATACAACGTATTTAAATCTCTACAATTTTAATGTTTAAACTATACCATAAATAATAGAGAATATTATTCATTTCCGTTTCCGAACCAACAAAAACAGAATATAAAACAGTATCTCTGGTACAAATGCGAATAGTGAACTAATCATGGAACCGCGATTTTTTGCGACATCTGGTTGTCGCACTTGCTGTATGCGTACGGGTTCTGAATATGTCCAGTTTTGCTTTCATCATCAGGGGAGTTTTGTTTGTGCTCCTCTGATGATGAGGTGAAAACATTAAAACCGATAGGGTTATACCGTTACATTAAGTGAAATAAACAGTGTTTTATAAAACAAATTACAACCAACATATTCATATAAAAAATCTTTCTGAATAGTAAGTTTCTTGACCTTAAGATCGAAAGCTATAATTGGATAGGTCAGTATACGTATTTTAAATGGGTCGCGAAATGTTTTCAACAGTATTATGACCTCCATGGTCTAGTTAGTAAAAAGCTTGTTTCATTTCGAGGTTGTTCAATATTAACACCGTTTGTTATTGTAAGGGAGATACGTTAATGTCATTTTGCACCACTTGTCACATAAGATATTTTGCACCACGTGTCACATAAGATATTTTGCACCACGTGTCATATAAGATATTTTGCACCACGTATCACATAAGATATTTTGCACCACGTGTCCCATAAGATAGTTTGCACCACGTGTCCCATAAGATATTTTGCACCACGTATCCCATAAGATATTTTGCACCACATGTCACATAAGATATTTTGCACCACGTGTCACATAAGATATTTTGCACCACGTGTCTCATAAGATATTTTGCACCACGTGTCACATAAGATATTTTGCACCACGTGTCACGTTTTCATTAGACCGAGAGTGGCATATTGTTAATATTAGATTTAGGCTACTTGAGTAGTCTTGAAGCTGTGCAGTGTTCTATCATAATTAAAATCTATTTCTCGGTTCATTATATTCGATAATAGTGTTTTTTCGTCATTTAAACATGTTTATCATGTTATTTTAACAGTTTTATTATAATTCCGTAATATTTAATGAATTTATAATCTTTATTTTTGATTAATGTTTGTTTTCTTTGAGTAATATTTCACTGAAATCGTTTTTTTTTTTTATTGTAAATGGAATATAGAACCTAAACGATACGATTTAATTAACTATATATAAAAAATATACTAGTTGCAACCCGTGAAATATTCACGGAAGTAAAACAAATTATACATTTTTGAAATACCGAATGGAGCAAGATCAGCTTAAAGTTTTTTGGGTTCATTAATGTTTAAAGTTTAAAATAAAAAAGGTACATCTTGATTGATGTACTCGTATTATTTAATTCTCAAAAATCTCTTTATACACGATGTTTTGTGTATAAACATTACTGTTCAATTTAAACCGTTGATAAAGTTTTCCTTGAAGACTTGTTTCAGATATATTAACTTTAATGTTTTCGCGTTTCCGACATCTTGAAAAAGCCACATATAATTGTCTGCATTAAAAAAAAGAGCATAAGATAAATAAACACAAGTAATCATAAGGTTCAATATAATAGGAAATAAATGAATTATTTAATGAATTACAATCAAAATAAATTGGCATCGTCCCCTTTTACATCGGTTCGTTCAGTATAATTTCAATCTGTTTCGAAGTAGTAAACACAATTAATTATAAAGTTCAATATAATAGGAAATAAATTAATTATTTAATGAATAACAATTCAAAATAAATTGGCATCGTGCCCTTTTACACCGGTTCGTTCAGTATAATTTCAATCTGTTTCGAAGTAGTAAACACAATTAATTATAAGGTTCAATATAATAGGAAATAAATTAATTATTTAATGAATTACAATTCAAAATAAATTGGCATCGTCCCCTTTTACACCGGTTCGTTCGGTATAATTTCAATCTGTTTCGAAGTATTCCTCTCTCGCTCTCTTGTATTCAAAATTCAATTATCGTATTATTTCTTTGGCGACAACCATACGGGTTTTGACCTATTCATATTATGATGATTCATGATGACATTTCTGTTATTTTTTGTTTCAAAGAAAAATGAGTAGCGTATGCAGCTTTAGGAATGACTTGAAGACAAACAGTTTTTTTTATTCATTAAAAAAATACGGTTGAATATGAACAGTATAGACATATCGGAAGATCTACAAAACTTTATTTAGAGTTCATCTTCCCTTTGTAAGTTATCTGCGGTTTTCTTACTAAATATGTTTTTCTTAACATACGCAGATGCGGAGAAATTCCTAATCTAATAACTGCACTGACCGTTTTTATATCCTTACACTCAACTTGTTTTTCTTTTTTCAAATTTTTTTTAAAATTGTAATAATAGTGGGTTAGAATCGCGAGAAAGAACGCCCTTGAGGGCAATTTGTTCTCTAAACGGCGCTGTATAAATTGACTATGAATTATTATTATTGTAAAAAAGACTAACAAATATATTCATTTACTTCAAAATAATTAGTTTATGTTTTTTCATCTTATAAATATTTTTTTTCAATAAGTCTTAGCGAGTCACGTATTTGACATACCTGTTGTAAGGTTTAGATAAATTCCAAAACCTTTACAAATATGAGAAGAAAAAAAATATCTCGTTAACCTTTTACAAAATGTCAATTGATCTTTGATTAAATGAAGTTTTATTATAAATTTTAAAATATTTAAGAATAAATAGTAATTTTAACAGGAAAATGCAAAAAATTGTCTTATCGAGGATTAATTAGGTAAAGTACTTACCTAACAAGTGACATTTTCAGACTTGTTATTTTTCATAAATAAATAATGAGCTTCTGTCTCCGAAAAGTCGGAAAATATAAAAATTTAAAAAGAGAAGGGCATAATTACTATTTCTCTAGTTCCATGAAACTAAGGTCCAAATCCATAGTTTTTCTTCTTCTTCTTTTAGGCCTGTTGGCCTGTTATGGTCCTGCATTATTGTTTCCCTCTTGTGAAGTCGACTGCCAGCTATCTTTCCATCTTTTGGGAGGTCGTCCTGGAGGTCTGCTTGCTTGGGGGATACTGTCCCTGGCCATTCTTACAGCTCTTGGTTCCGCCATTCTGGATACATGTTCGTTCCAGAACCTTCTTCTCTGTCGTCCCCATCTGACAATATCTTCAACTTCGCACATCCTTCGGATTTCTGTGTTTCGTACTCAATCACGAAGGATTTTGCCAGCGATACTCCTGAGTACCTTCATTTTGCTGGTTCGAAGGAGATTTTTGGTTCTGACAGTGTCGGCGCTGGACTCTATGCTGTTTGTCATTATGGGGCGGACACAGCTCTTGTATATCCTCCCCTTGCTTTGGGTGTTTTTCATAGTTTTTCCTAATTATTAATTTCTAACTTTTCTCCAAATAACTAATTTCTAAATGTTTTGAAAAGTAATAAAACCATGTTATTCCCTTATTTATAGAAGTTACGATAAAATTGTATGAAATTAGACTAGTAATACAGTGTGCCCCAAAAAATACATTCACAGTTTAAATAATTATAAATTAAGTATTTATTTAAGTATACCTAAAATTCAAACTATAAAAGTATTTTAAATGTCAATTGAGTGCTCGAATTGATTATGATTCTGATCCATGCACTACTAATAACGTAAAGTCACAAACATCACGAATCATCTTTTTTGGTATTTGGGCGCATTCTCTTTCAATGGCTGCTTTTAATTCAATAAATGTTGCTGACTTTGTACAATACACTTTATCTTAGATGAGTCTTCATTAAAAAAAGTCCAAACCATGTACTAAGCGATAGCAAAAAAATGTTAAATGTTTAATCAAGAATTACCAGCATTCTACGACACGAAATACAATTGCTTAAATACTGAAAATATCCAAAATAACGGTCCACGAGCATTGACTTTGATTACGATTTGAAGGACTTTGATTAGGATTTAGGCAACCCAATACTTAATCTAGTCTAACATTTAGACCTTTTAGATAAATGACCTCCGTGGCCTAGTTGGTAAGACGCATGTCTCCCAACCTGGAGGTTGTGGGTTAAAATCCCGCTGGAATCCAGATTTTTTAAGAAGGAATCTAGTCTGGTTTTCACTTATCATAAGACCACTTTAATATATTTCTGCTTGGCTGGAAAAGATTGCAACATTGCAATAAGTCCGCCAGGTTGTACTGTATACAACGAAAATGCAATATATTATAATACAATACAATAATTAGGATAAATAACATTGTGGAGGTTTATACATTGTTATTTGTTTTATCAAACACTGTTTATTCCACTTTTTCTAACTGTATAACCCTACCGGTTTCAAGTTGTGCTTCCCTGATGATGAGGTAAAAGCCTTGAAACCGGCAGGGTTATACCGGTACAAAAAAAGTGGAATAAACAGTGTTTGATAAAACAAATTACAATATATTGTATAATATTTTTATTCTTTTATCTTTGACAAATTATTTCACTTTTTTCACAAAAAGTGGAATAAACAGTGTTTGATCAAACAAATTACAATATATAATATTTTTATTCTATTATCTTTGACAAATTATTCTACTTTTTTCACAAAAAGTGGAATAAACAGTGTTTGATAAAACAAATTACAGTAAATATAATTCCATACTGAAATTTTACAATTTAATTTTATCACTACTGGTGGTGTTATGTTACTTTACAATTAAATTTGATTACTATTTCATACAATGGTGGCATAACCCCATTGCTTCGACACTTAATGTAAATAAACGCAAAATAAATGTAAAATTAATGTAGCACTTTAAAAACAATGGAAATACTTGTGACAAATATGACGAGGCTAAAGAACAAAACTTCTAATACATATTCAACGCTTAAATTAATTTAAAGATAACAAGCACATGTGAAAATTACCACATAAAAAATGCACATTATAGAATAAATGATACAAGCTGCATTTATTCTGCGGTGACCTCGATTAACAAATTCTCATTTCATTAATTCACACCCTGTTCCATAAAAAAGCTATGCAGGTTTATAAATAAAAAAAATATGACGTTTACATACATACATGCCATCACGCCGTCTCACTGTTGGGGTAGGCATAGAGAAGAGAACACTAGGTTCAAATATCGAGACACACATATTTCGCCCCCCCCCCCCGTGCTGAAGATTTGTGAAGTTGCACCAGTCTGATTCCGTCTTTTACATTTTTGTTTTCAATTGGTATTTTGTTTTCAATTTGTTTTGATTGGTTTGTCTTTGTGTCTGTTTTTTTTATATATTTTTTTTTATTCAACTTGTTTGAAGATTTTATACTGAAGTCTTGAGACATTGAGTGTTGTAGGGATGATTTTTGCCGTTTATTGTGCTAGGGGTATGCGAATTTGGATTTTTGTTTATTAGCATTTATATTCCCTTTTCGTACTGATGTCAAGAGTGATACCTGGTGTGGCGCAGTGTAGACTGTACTCCTGTGAACGGCTCGGTATTGTGTTTGTAACATGTAGTTTTATGCGGTTGTGTTGTAATTGTTTGAAATATTTTTTTATATATTCTATTGAATGTGTTGAGCAGTTACTTTTGACTCGTTTATTTTTTTATTATCGTTGTTATGAGGTGCGTTGTACCGCTTATTTATATAACAAAATAATTCAAATTAAATAATTGACACTCATTTTATACCGTGAGCAAAAAAGGCTTTTTCACATCCCCAATTTCCTGATTAATCAGTATGTAAATAATTTAAACGGTTTTCATTGAATAATTGTTTCAGACAATAATAATATTCTGAGTGAATCAAATAATCTACAGTGTCTTCGGTCAAACATGGGCCAAGGTTATAAAAAGTCAAGTTTAGAATTATATTAACAAATTAGTAGACTGGAATATTAATTTTTCGTTTATAAGAGCAATGAAAAATTGCGGCAATACGTGTATATGTAATGAATAATACAAATGGCGACTGAATTTATACGATGATTTGAATTGCTTTATTAAAATTCATTTTTTATATCGAGTTTTTCATACGTATGTTAGATTATAATCAAAAACACTAAATCAAGAATTCAAACGACAATGCCGTTCGATCCTACCACCACCACCATCTATTAAGGGTAACAAAATAAGTCCCAACCAGTGCGATCTAAACTAGAAGATCGAAATCTTCTTTAATTTTTTTATGAGCGCAATGTCACGTAATGGCGAAAAATAAACTACCCAAAATGACTCCAGCTCCAGCTGGACTGCACAAAGACAATTCGACGCTTTGCAGTACACCTAACAGAACATTTAAGATAAATATATTTCATGCTACCAATGTTACCTGTCTGTTATATATATTTATTCATATATTGTTTAGTACATCAAGCCGAACATAAGTCAGTACATCGAGGCGAACATCTGGTAAACACATATGTCCCAAAAATCTCTCCGCTGCTGACCGAGATCGTCCCATGCCTCCCTCAGCCCTCAGTCCCCAACCCTTAGAAGCGTGTATATCAGTACCAGTTCAAATAGAATTCAGTCTTGTTTGTACTCCCCTGATGATAAGGTGAAAGTCTCGAAACCGGTAAGGTTATACCGTTTCAAATAGTGGAATAAACAGTGTTTGATAAAACAAATTACAATATATATATTCAAGATAAAGATGTTGGAACCTTGAGGTGTCATTCCGAATTCAAACGATAGTAAAGTATTTATTGGGCAAACTATGCATCGTAAATTTTACACATATTATAAATGGGATAAATACTGAAAGAAAAGATATAGCGTGCAATCGCCCCTAAAAATTCAGGTGGTGTAATGTCAAGCTTGAATTTCGTTAATGAATATCAAACCAATATAAATCAGATTTTTGGCTTAAGCAATGCTTCATCTGATGCTTGGAAAGATATAATAATAATAAAAGGACAATTTATACAGCGCCGTTTCAAGAGCAGACTCTCCTCAAGGGCGCTCTCACTCGGGATTCGAACTCACAAGGATAGAAATCGAGAAAAATATAACGTTTTTATGTTCCTGACAACTTTTCGAGGTAAAGCAATATTGATCTATCGTATTTAGACTAACAAATTCTCTTTCTTTGTTTCACGAGATGTGTCTTTTGAATAGGGTCTCGGATAATGCCATCTTCAACATTTAAAGAAATATTTATAAAGAAAGTGTTTTGAGTTTTCTTAGTAATGGAGAATATATCACATTTCAAAAAAATATATTGTCACTGTATTTTTATTTTATTTATTACACATGACAAGAAATATACATAATTTGTAAAAAAAAAACAACAGGTAATGTAACTTGGACATACAATTTTAATGGATCTAGGTTTGTTGCCTTTCATTTGTCGTGTCTCCAGTAAACTAGACTTTTGCCTGTATCTCACTGAGGATATTTAGCATGAAAAAATAAATCGATACATCTTTCCGATTTTCGATTACACAAAAACAAAACCCCGTTGCACATTCTCATCAACCTGACAAACAGTGACACTCAATTACAACTGGAAACATCATGCGAAATCAAACTCTTCACACATCATCCCTCCAGAAAGACCAAAAATGTTCATCCCATACTCAGTAATATACCGCACACAATCATAAAAATATACAGAAATACAAATAAAAAACAACAAAAAGAAACACACACTCAATAGCCCACACAAATCTTTATACTTATATTTGAACATTTTATGTAATTTAGTTTAATCTGTACATGGAAGATACCTGCCGCAGTAGGTAGAAAGGATAAAGCGCCATATTTTCATAACTCCTTAGCCACTTAGATAAATTAATCAATGATAAATCCAATGAAGCTGGTGATAAAGAGTTCCGAGTAATTTTTAAGACCACTACCTCTGATAAGCGGCTGAAATCAGCCGCAACACATCGTTTCCCCAACTGACAGCTCAAGTTGTTATAATTGAACGCAGAGCTCAACAAACAGATTCATAGCTGTCTTGTTTCATGGGAAAACCTTTTGTTTACAAAGATTACCAATCAAGTGTTCAATCAAGTACCAATCAACTATTTTACTTGATGGAACATTGTACAGCACCAAGAAACATTGAATTATACAACGTTACATTTCATACGAATAATTGCTTCATTACACGCAATCTAAACTATTTCTTTACAATTTTAAATGAGATCACTATCACTAGAAGTTTTTCAATTATGATATAATCAATGAGTAGATTCAGTCAGTTGTACGAGTATGTATTTCGAAGTGGTGTACTGCGTGGTTTGCTTTAAGATGCCAACATTTTGAAACCGTTGTAGTTTTCATATTCAGGGTTTGTTTGTAGTCAACAAACAAGCTTTATCATGCCGAAGTTGACTGCAAACCAACCCTGAAGATTAAAACTCCAACGTTTTGGAAATATCAGCATCATAAGCTAAACTACGCCATACAACCTGCTGATAGGCATTATTCAACTGATGCGAACGATGGCGAAAGCTTCAAAACACATTTGAGTATATTCAGTTCCGTAACTAGGCAGGTGCGCATGAACAGGACTCAAGACGAAAGGGGTCCTGAAATGGATCTGACAAATATGTCAAATACTCGTATAATAATATTTTTAAGTTTTAATTTACGCCAACGTCTTCGATTGTATGGTTCGAATGTCGGTGAACCGAGTCCATCAAGTAGGTCCATGCAGCAAATTGCGTTATTTAAATATTCGACCGATTGCGTTATTTAGCTGTTTAGCCCATTGCGTTATTTAGCTATTCGGCTCATTACGTTATTTAGCTTCGATATAAACATAACATTCGCTACCAACATCAGAATGGTCACAAATGTTATTTTTATGTCGTGGTTTATGCCGCTTTTTACTCAAAGACCCAAACTGAAAATATTGTTAACGCCGTTTGTTAAAAAGTCTGATTTAAACTTTTGGTTCAATAACCAAATAATTATGAAAAAACTATAGCTTATGTATTTTATTATTTTTCACAAGAAAAAAATTAAGAACTCAAAAATTAAATATCTTGTGCAGGGCACATAAAAGGCTAGTTACGACACTGAGCATATTTCTTATAGCACACTGTTTTGTGACAATATATTATTTTAAGAGCATTTAATCGTATTAACGTGACTTCTATGGGTTTTGGGTTCAATTCCCAATTATATCCAAAAACATATAAATAAAAAGGGTCACATCATATAGTCACATAGTAAAAAAGAATCAACGTCGACCACAACATCACAAAATGCTAAAATATAAAAATAAATTAGAAGCGAAAGAACGAGAATAAAAACAAGGGGAAGAAAAAGTTTAATACTAACATATGATGAAACAAATCGCCCAGCATCAAATTAAACAAATATAATTATGAAACACTGTTATTGAAACCGTCTTGTGATGTTTTAAATTTATTTTTATTCTTATGATTAGTCATTAGTATTAACTGAAATTAATTATATATGTATTTTATGTATGAAGCACTTAATGTAATATACAACAACCGTGCAATATCAACATAAGCAAAAATAACAAAACACAATGGTGTATTGGTGCCCACCTTGAAGCATGGAAGTGAAACTGGGACCTAGAAGAATAAATATAAAGTAAAATAATGCTGTGGATATGAATGCAGTGAGGAAAATTTATCGAGTGTCAATGTTTAAAAGAAGACATCAGAAATAAGTGCATGGAAAAATTTACGATTTATAGAAATTAACATGTTATTATATTGTTTATAGTTAAAGCATTAACATTGTGGAGGTTTAAAGACATTGTAATATATTTTATCAAACACTGTTTATTCCACTTTTTTGTAACGGTATAACCCTACCGGTTTCAAGACTTTCACCTCATATTCAGGTGAGGTGAAGCCTTGAAGCCTGAAGATGAGGGACATGTGAAAAGAATGAATGATGAAAGAATGACTAAGCTTGTAACAAAACAAAAGTGCAAGATGTGCGTGGAAGAGATATACTGAAAAAAAACGTGGCTGGAACAGATTTCGAAAGAAGGTCAAGTGAGAAGTATGAATAAAATAAGAGTGTGCATGAATACATGTATGAATATGGAGGAGGCCAGAGTTGTGTGTTGGGATAGAAAAGTTTAAAGATCTATTCTCTCTGCCTACTCCTCAAAGCAAACGGTGGAATTATACGAATTTGTATAATGTTTTCGAACGTAGCCTGTATCAACATCAATATAAAATATTTGTGGGAATATTCCGCTTAATTGAATCAACTCAATAAGGCTTTTGTCACAAAATTGCAATGGTTGTATGAAAGTACTAACAAAGTGTCTAATTAATTACAGAGGGTTGTGCCGTGTGGCCGGTTCTAGTCGATAGAGCGCCCGATCTACTATGATCCTTCAGTCCTGAAAGGCACTTAGGACTACTTCAGGAGTTCCCGCTGAAAACGCGTCCGTCTACATTCACGAAGCGATTAAGGTAAATATATTTCTTTTATCATACTTTTCCTTCACATACACAAATGAAGCATCTCAGAGTTCTCATTTTCATCTTGCTTACATTAATGTATATTTTAAACTTTTATTATATCAATTATATCTCCATGACCTAGTTGGTAAGACACCTCTATTCCAACTCAAAGTTTGGCATACAGGTGTCTTACTTCTATTGGAACCATTTTAAAAAAAATCCAAGCTGGTTTTCGCTTAAGGCCTCTTAACTTATTTATGTTCAATTGAAAGGGAATACCAAAATAGCAATAAGCTCTCCAGGTTCAATTGTATGTAACAAAAGTTGAATTCAATAGAATACAATGCAAGACAATGGGGAGATGGAGGGATTATTGCGATTTTCCTATTCTTTCCAACCATCCCGATGTTTGAGTAACAGTCTTAATATTCAAATAAATAAAATAAAACTGTTTAGCTACCATAGGATCGTAAACTAGAAAATCTCAAATGAGAAATAAGAATATCTTATGTAACCTTATTAGTTAGACGCCTGTTTTCCAGCCTGAGGTTGCGAGTTTGATTCCCGTTAGAACTCAGATTTTTTCCAAAAGATTTTCAGACTATTTTTCATTCACTGCCTCTTTAACATCTCTTGTTTGTTAAAAGAGATGTCCACATGAAAATAAGCCCACCAGTTGGTACTATATACAGTAAAAAAATATTATAAACTTTCAACAACTTTGGTTCGAAACTGATATATATTATACAGGCGACCCTCGACTTTCGCAAATAATTGGTTTCTAACAATGTGTGCGAATGTTGAATGTTCGAAAGTAGAGGAATGTAAAAAAAAACATCAAAGATTCTTATTTAAATATTTATTTATCAAAAATGTATTAAAAATATTTATTTATCAATATACATAATTAAGTTAACAAGGCGTGTTTAAGTGCTTTCAGGTGTTTTCTTTATAAACTTGTCAAGAGTTAGTTGAATACCAGCCTTTTTTTTCTTTTCTTGATAAAGAGTTCTATAACATGCTG
The DNA here is from genome assembly GCA_949825065.1 of Odontocerum albicorne. Classification (NCBI taxonomy): domain Eukaryota; kingdom Metazoa; phylum Arthropoda; class Insecta; order Trichoptera; family Odontoceridae; genus Odontocerum; species Odontocerum albicorne. Next base: position 59,392,028 of record OX463838.1, on the reverse strand, counting down.
TGTCTTTCTCAATTGCCCTACGTACTTGAGATATTATACGTTCTCCATTGGGATCACATTTTCCCATGATAGTTAAACATTTGTCAAGATGCATGAAGACTTCATTCATATTTATGACTGTCTAAAACTTGACGATTTTATCAGCTTCTTCTTCCTCACTTTCATTGTGTATTTCATTTAACTCTTGTTGCTCAATTAAGTATTCATTTGACAGAGGTACTGAGTGAGATTTAATCAACTCATTAACATATTCGTTGTTGACGTCCAAGTTTACTTAATTCATTAGGCTAACTATTTAATCTGTGATAGTTTCCGGAGTTTCTTCAGAATTTACAAAATCACTCATAATTTGGGTGCATAATTGTTTCCAGGAACCTTTCATTGTTGACTCTTTTATTTCAGCCCACGAGTCTCCAATATTGTTTATTGCATTCCATATATTATAGTTCTTCCAAAAAAGTGGGAGCGACTGCACGGAAACGAATAATTTTTGCATTATCAAAAAAAAAAATTTCTTAATGTGCGAAATAGCGCATTGTGCGAAAGTAGAATGTGCGAAAATCGAGGGCCACCTGTAATAAGAATTAAGACACAAATCATATTCAGAAAATGTTTTAAGACAAAAGTTAACATTCCAGGCACAATTTAAAATTTAAAGTTCATTTCTCAGATTAAAAACTTTTCAGAATTGTTAAAATTTAAGTCAACTAAAAATATATATTTTGACTCTCCCTCGAAATATTAGCAAATGACCTTTGTATGGTCCGCAAACTGGGTGCGTGATGAATATTTTGGCATAATTATTTGTAATTTTGCAGTGTCATCATATACGATTTCTTTGCACAGTATTTTTTTTTGTGTTAGTCATTTATATTTGAATTTTTTATTGGTTAATCAAGGATACTAATTCTAATAAGTGGTTTTAAATGTTGTTTTAAATATTTTGTATTAAAAGTTTATATAAATAAGCTCTTAAATACCATACATTTTTGATAAATGTTTTGCGAAGATTGTGTGATAGGCTGTTTATTTCACTGAATTAATGCAGTACGTCAATTGTTGACACGCGTGGTACACATTCATAATTAGATCTCACATCTAATTAAATTAATACTTTGAGACCTGATCAAAATTCTTTCCCAGTGCTCGGCTTGTTTTTGATATATGTTATGCGAAGATTGTGTGATAGGCTGTTTATTTCACTATATTTATGCAGTACGCCAATAGTTGACACGCGTGGTACACACTCATCATTAGATCTCATATCTAATCAAATTAATACTTTGAAACATGATCAAAATCCTTTCCCAGTGCTCGGTTTGTTTTTGATAAATGTTTGGCGAAGATTGTGATTACACAACAGATTACAAATATACAGCCTATTAAGGTTGTATATTTCACAGAATTAAAGCAGTACGCCAATAGTTGACACGCGTGGTACACACTCATAGTTAGATCTCACATCTAATTAAATTAATACTTTGAGACCTGATCAAAATTCTTTCTCAGTGCTTGGCTTGTTTTTTATGTTTTGCGAAGATTGTGTGATGGGCTGTTTGTTTCGATTGATGCAGTACGCCAATAGTTGACACGCGTGGTACACACTCATAGTTAGATCTCACATCTAATTAAATTAATACTTTGAGACCTGATCAAAATTCTTTCCCAGTGCTCGACTTGTTTTTGAGAAATTCAGTTTTTTGTGAAGGGTGTACTTTAAATGCTATACCTAAGTTAATGTTCCTGCTATTGTAATAAAACCGTGTGTATTTGTTAAAAATATTTTAATAATAAGGTGAATATGATAATTCTGGCAACATTTTCCGTTGTAGGGAGCTGCATTATACTCCTTACATTTCCCTTTGTAGGGAGCTGCATTATACTCCTTACATTTCCCTTTGCAGGGAGCTGCATTATACCTACTCCTTACATATATAACGAGTCTCACTTTTCTTTTTGTGCTTAACACATATCTTGCCAATTTTGTAGGGGTTTTTCTTTATTGTCAGTTTATGCTACATCGATTCCACACTGCTTCCAAAACATACAACATGTCTATCTCCAGGAAAACTATCAGCAAGACTAAATGCATGACTCTAGCCAGAGAGCAAGTTGGATGCAGTGTGGTGATCAACGACACACCAATTGAACAGTAACAAAATTTAATTACTTGGGTGTTAGCATAATGTGCAATAATGACTTCTATGGCAAAGTGCTTGAACAATCACAAAAGACCGCAGATATTTCCGGATGTTTAAAGAACACCATCTGTAAAAACAAGTATATGAACATCCAAAGCAAGGTGAGGATATACAAGAGCTGCGTCCGTCCCATAATGACATACAGCATAGAGTCCAGAGCCAACACTTTCAAAACCAAAAATCTCCTTCGAACCAGCGAAATGAAGGTACTCTGGAGTATCGCTGGCAAAACCCTTCGTGATAGAGTACGAAACACAGAAACCCGAAGGATGTGCGAAGTTGAAGATATTGTCAGATGGGGACGACAGAGAAGAAGGTTCTGGAACGAACATGTATCCAGAATGGCGGAACCAAGAGCCGTAAGAATGGCCAGAGACAGTATCCCTCAAGCGAGCAGACCTCCAAAACGACCTCCCAAAAGATGGAAAGACAGCTGGCAGTCGACGTCACAAGAGGGATACAATGATGCAGGACCATAACAGGCCAACAGGCCTAAAAGAAGAATAATGAATATACCACACAGAATATGTAAATATATACCTTAAAAATATATTGTAATAAGTTTTTAATTTCCCGGAAGTTTATAGTTTTAAGACTTTAATATTTTGTATTGTAATGAATTATCGCTTCTTCTTCTTCTTCTTCCTGGCACTCTCTCAACTCATCACCTAGGTAGGCTGTTGGGGTCGGCTCTTCTCGTTCTCAGGCTGTATGTTCTTCGGTTCTGGATGTCGCTTTCAACTAGGCCGTTTCTCTGCAGGATTTTGGAGCATTTAGTCATCCAGGAGTTCTTTGGTCTTCCTCTGGACGGCTGTCGAGGAAGATCCACAGACATTGCCTGATTTACCGTATGGTCTGGTGGTCTCCGTCTTATGTGCCTGTACCATCTCAGCTGTCGCTCTTCCAGCTTACTGTTTATGTCAGTGACCCCCAGGATACCACGAATGTGTGAGCTCTTAATTCTTTATTTTCAGTGATACTCCTGCCGACCACCTAAGCATTCGCATTTCTGCTGTTTCAAGTTGCCTAGAGTAGGAGCTGTACATAGTCCAGCATTCTGAGCCATACATAATTGCGGGTCTAACGATAGTCTGGTATACCTTTCCTTTGAGTTTTATAGGCATTTTTGGGTCACACAAGACGTATAATGAATTATCACTAATAACAATATATTTTTGTATATAATTTTTCAAATTCAAAAATAAAATAAAATCCCAGTAGAACCTTAAAAATTAACCAAATAAATATATACATTACAAAATTAAACAAAGTAAATAGAAAAATAGAGCCTTCAAAAGGAATCAAAGAAATATTTGACAAAGGTTGTGAATATTTAACTCGTTTCCTTAACTGGTTAAAAAGAATTATGGTTTCTTTTTTATTTCAAATAATTTTCTTTTCCCATTCTCTCTAAAGTAATGAGCAAAAAATGTCTTTAGAATATCAATGAATACTTAAGTTAACTTTTTTATCTAAAGCGCTTTTGTTGTAACGAACTAAAAAAGAATTATGACTTTTTTTACACAAATATGTACACACTTTAATATTTCGAGATGGTCATTTTAGATCTATTAATCATGGTCACATGAAGTGCTTAGTTTTTTGCCAATAAATGTCATTTTTAATTCATAGTGTATATACGAGTATTACGTGTTTTTACATTAACTTCGGTTTAAACCATAGTTTCCCAAACTTTTTCGTCCCGTAGACCATTTGCCGATTTTTTTGTTTTCCGTAGTCCCCCTGCCTGCCTAATATTGAATTTTCCTAAACTTATTAACTTCAAATGTGTTTTTGACAGCTGATACACTGCTGTTCACCTTGATAAAGTTTTTTGTAGAGTGGGAAATTGTAAAAAAAGAATAACATGTACAGTTTTTATTCATACCTTTATTGAAAAGACACAAAATTTAAGTAAATATTTGGCTTTGAAATTAACCAAATCAAAACCTAGTAAAATTCTTACATAAAATTAATACACAAATAATACTGTTAGTGAGAGGGATGAACCTGATACTCTGATAGCAATTGTTCAATATTTGGCTTCAAATATAGTCTTAAATCTCCACGTTCAGTGATTTGCACTCGATTTCTTGTTTTCGTAAGAAGATTGTCAACCGCCCTAAAACCTCTTTCCACTAGGTATGAAGATGGAAAAGCTAACAAAAACTTTTTTGCAATAGTCCATAATGCAGGATAAGTAACAGGAATATCTTTCTGAAGCCAAAACTGCTGATACTTCTTTCTGAACTGCATCTTAAGTTCTTCATTTGTATTTATTTCAATCAGTTATTCTTATAATATATACATATATGTACACACAATCTGTGTTAGGTGTAATAAGACATTTACGGAACGTATTGATGATGATTTGCCTAAATGGGATCCGCTCACGTGGACCCCCATTTACATCTAGTGCACCCCCATTTTCTTTTCTCGCTGACATAGACCCCCTGCAAGTGGAAATCAACCCTTGGGGGTCCATAAAGACCACTTTAGGAGTCTTTGGTTTAAACGGATGGTTGTTATTCGACGCTTCTTATAAATAAATAATTTACGACAGACAGGTTATACATAGAAGTATAAAAAGTCGTTATTTATTAATACAAAACGCAATTCAAGGTTTTTAAACATAAATATTATATATCGTAACTTTTTTTAAACATTTGATTAAACGCTTAATTCATCGAAACGACGTTTCAAATAATCAGATTTGAATCATTGATTCCCTCGCTATTCGTGATACTATTAGGTGTTAACATAAGTAGTGTCCGTTTTTTTTCAATTTAAAAATGAGCACCAAAAGTAAAATAAAATGGTAAAGGTTATACGTCATTCGAAAGAAAATTTTCTGCTCTACAAGATATTGTTTTTTTTAATCTAGATAGAAACCACAATTCTTTTTAACCAGTTAAGGCAGCTTTATTCCCCCGATTGAACGCGAACAGAAGGAGATGTCGAAAATCCTCACTTTCGTCTACTTGACATTCCATTTTGAAGGCTTCTAATCAAATAAAATAATAAATGTAACGTAAAAGCAAACACAATATCATGTAGAGCAGAAAATTTTCTTTCGAATGACGTATAACCTTTACCATTTTGTTTTACTTTTGGTGCTCATTTTTAAATTGGAAAAAAACGGACACTACTTATATTAACACCCAATTTTTTTAAATAAAGTATGTAAAGCCGATTTTAATTTACTTTACGCCATTGAAGGGAATAAATAAGCCATATAAATAATAAATAAATAAATATAGGTTTATTGATAGCAACATAGTACGTACATAATACATTTAAATATACTTCAAGAACACATAAATTGTAGAGAATACATTAAAGACAGAAGCTATCAAAATGTCTGGGCTCATCTAATAACATCCCTCCGGTCAAGATACACCCCACCAATATAGGGCAAGCCCAGCCACGGGGACACCAGATGTTTTTCAACACACACCCTTGCACATGTAGAATAAGAAGAGAAAAAAAACACAGAAAATAAATAGATGACAGAAAAATACATTTAAGAAAGAAGACATTAAAAGGTCCGAGCTCATCTCATAAACATTCCCCCGGCCGAGATACACCCCACTAATGTAGGGCGAGCCCGACCGCAAGGACATCGGGGGGCTTTCAGCCCACACCCTCATATATCAAGATTTAAAAAAAAAACTAAATGTATGGCAGAAAACAAAATAAAAAGTAAACCCACATATACCACCTCAGGTTACTACTAACTGTCTGCAAGAACGAATAAAAGAAAAGCCTCAAAAGAGTCTAAATTTTATAAAAGTAAAATGACAGATGGGGAATGATGTTCACACATAAAAAAAACCACGACACAATACGTTGAAATAGTTAAGCAGTAATATAAGAATGAATGAGAAGATAGTGCACAAACATGCACGCACAATCCCTGATTCATCACCAGCGAAAAGAGAGAAAAGAAAGAAGAAAAAAAAAAGCAAATAGGTTTTCTAATTGAAAAAAAGGAAAATATATTTTTGTCATCTTCAGGAAAAATTATCATAAATAATTGGAACTTATTTCATCCAGATTAAATTCAATTTACTTAACGCGTTTTTCTAGTAAAGCTTTTTTTCTCAAAGCCATTTAATCACGTGAAGCGAGGAATACTTGTATTCGATAAATGGCTGATTAGTTGTTAATAACATTTTACAATTTGAAAGGATTAAAGCTATAAATCTCTGTGTTACCTGAATAAATAAATCTCTAAATAAATACCATCAAATTGTCTCAATTAATCCCAAATGGACATTTGATTATAAAAAAACTGTTATACTTTTTATAAGCTTTTGTGAAAAATATTAAAGGTGCATCTAGTTTTTTTTATAGTGATTGTTCCCTCGGTAAAGTTGTTGCGGTTTTCTTACAAAATATGTTGTTTATAGTTAAGGCATTAACGTTGTGGAGGTTTAAAGACATTGTAATTTATTTTTAACAAACACTGTTTATTCCACTTTTTTGTGACGGTATAACCCTACCGGTTTCAAGGCTTTCACCTCATCTTCAGGGGAGCGCAAACAAGATTAAATGCTGTTCGAACTGGTACCGATATAGACGCTTCAACGGTTGGAGGCTGGGGGGTGAGGGAGGCTAGGGATAATTTCGGCCAAGAGCGGGGAGATTTTGGGGAAATAACTGTTCAACAGATGTTCCGATCGGTATACTGACTTAGAAATTTCTAGGGCCTCTAATCTGTCCAATTTATTTCCGTTGCCACTAATATGTAAGAATTTGGCATCATCGATAGAAAAAGTATGATTCTCACGGTGACAATAATTAGCCATTTCAGAATAAATTAGAGGATTTGTTAAGGCGGATTTGTGTTCACGAAACAATTGTTAAAAATAAATTACAATTACAAAATATGTTTTTCTTAACATATACAGATGCAGATACTAAGTACCCAGTGTATTGGCCTCAGCCACCATTTTTATGTTCTTACACTCAACTCATTTTAGTTTCTGTATTTTTTTTAATATTTCAATAAAAGTGTATTCGATTCCCGAGTTATGTTAAGCATCCACGAAGAGAGTTTACCCTCTACACGGGGCTGTATAAATTATATTTTTTTAATATTATTTTCCAACTATAGGAAAAGACCTTATTTTTATGGTCATCAATTACTTGTAAAAATGCTTGTACTGAAAAAAATACATGAAGTGACAATATATGACAGAATACTGAATGAAGTAATTAGGGATGAATGTTAACTTAAGGATGATGTGTTGAGTAAAGTGAAGAAGATCACGCTGAGAAGATTTATACATGTAGAATGAAGGAATGAAGAAAGACTTACAAACAAATACATAGTGTAAATGTGAGTAGAAGACGGAAGAGATAAAGGAAAATGAATGAAATTTTGAAAGAAGGGTACGTAGAAATTCAAAGGAATCGTGGGAGTTGCCTAAAAGAGGCAAAGGTTGTATCTCGGAATAGGAAAGTCTTGCACTCTGTTTTATTTGCCTACCCCGACAGGGAAATGACGTGATTGTATATCATATATCTAGCAATAAACTCGATCTGTTTATTAAAAGGAATTATATTATTTTATTCACCATCTTACATCATGATTCACTTAGCAAGAAATTATATTTTTCACCTTGGAAAATAAATGCTGTTACAAAAAAAAAGGTTACGTGCGATTCGCTAATTATTCCGCCTGTTCAAGGAGCTCAAGGGTGGGTGTGTTTACACGAGAATAGTAGAGTAATCTTTTCAAACAACAGACTCTGAAGAAAAATTCTCAGTGAGGATTATTATGTATTACGTAAAACAGATTCCGCATAATAATAATTTCATTGTTCATTGCGTATGGATTAGCAATTTATTGGCGTCACGTATCCATTGCGAAACTTGAGGATGTATATACGAGTATATTGTAATACAAACAAACCTACTTAGCTGCCTCTAAAACAACTCAGTTTCTCTTACTTCGACATCTATCTAGCACTTTTTCATTGCCTGTTCACATACAAAGCTGGATTTACAAAAACCAAATTAGTTTCCCTCATTAACTAATATTTATACAATTAGATTGACATATATCTGAGTGGCCTTTTTCAATATCTAGTAAGTTGGCTTTACTTTAGTATATTTTTAGCGTTTTTTCTTTTTATCTTCACATACAAAGCTGGTTTTTTAGTTTCTATAGCTAAATAATACAATACATTTACAGTTAGATTAACGTGTACCTACTAAATTGCATTTTCTCTATACCTGCTTAGTTGACTTTACTTTCATATATAATGTATCTAGCATTTTTTTCCGTGCTCTTCACATACATAGTTGACTTAATTATAAATCTAATCAGTTTCTCTCAACTATACAGCTAGATTTAACTATACCTACTAAGTCACCTATACTCTATTTCCATTGAGTTGGCTTTACTTTATATATGCCTATCTCAATCTGTGTTTTTACCATACACCTACTTAAAAATCTTTATCATACACCTGCTTAGTTGTCTTTACCATACACCTACTTGGTAGTCTTAACCATACACCTTGTCTTTACCATACACCTGCTTAGTTGTCTTAACCATACACCTGCTTAGTTATCTTAACCATACGCCTACTTATGTTAGTTGTCTTTACCATACACCTACTTAGTAGTCTTAACCATACACCTGGTTGTCTTTACCATACACCTGCTTAGTTGTCTTAACCATACGCCTACTTATGGTAGTTGTCTTTACCATACACCTACTTAGTAGTCTTAACCATACACCTCGTTGTCTTTACCATACACCTGCTTAGTTGTCTTTACCATACACCTGCTTAGTTGTCTTTACCATACACCTGCTTAGTTGTCTTTACCATACACCTGCTTAGTTGTCTTTACCATACACCCAATTAGTTGACTTTACCACCTACTTAGTTTAGACTTTAGTCACAAATTTAAGCAATTTTTTTCTATATCCTTATAAAATTGCCTTTACTATTATTGTCATGTCTTGACTTTATGTCATTGTTGTTTCCGATACTACAATATATTAACACTCTCTCAGTTTCTATAAGTTTTCGGTACTATAATAGATAAACACTCTCCCATTTTCTATAAGTTACCGATACTACGATAAATTAACACTCTCCCAGTTTCCGATACATACTACAATAAATTAACACTCTCCCAGTTTCTATAAGTTTCCGAAACTACAATAGATTAACACTCACAGTTTCCATAAGCTTCCGATACTACAATAGATTAACACTCTCTCAGATTCTATAAGTTTTCGGTACTACAATAGATTAACACTCTCCCATTTTCTATAAGTTACCGATACTACGATAAATTAACACTCTCCCAGTTTCCGATACATACTACAATAAATTAACACTCTCCCAGTTTCTATAAGTTTCCGAAACTACAATAGATTAACACTCACAGTTTCCATAAGCTTCCGATACTACAATAGATTAACACTCTCCCAGTTTCTATAAGTTTCCGATACTACAATAGATTAACACTCTCCCAGTTTCTACAAGTTTCCGATACTACAATAAATTAAAACTCTCCCAGTTTCTATAAGTACGAGATGAACGTAGATGAACGCAGATTTAATTTCCTTTAACCATATCTAGATTGTTAGATTTTATGAAAAACTTGTGACATACATTTTTCCCAAAATAATGTTGAGCCCATAATTTTATTAAGGTGTTTGTCAAACTGCTAAGCACTTTTTTCAGCACCACTCTCACTACATTCACCCTTAATTTAAATACGATTTTTACAATATATCGTACATATCCTTTATTCACAATATTACTTAATTAAATATTCCTTAAGATTCGTTAACATTTTTTGCATTTTTTCACGAAATATCATACTCTCATAAATCATTTTACTTTTCATAGACTAGCCTAACTGTTACTTATTTAATTTTTGTTTGCAACTCCCTTTGTCCAATAAATGAGCTTTATCATTTAAAAGAACCAAGATGACTTAACTCTATGTAACTTAAAAGATAAACTTTATCTTTTTTGTTAATAACTTAAATCTATTAAGTTTTTTTTACACTTATCTACACAATGAAATATCCAAATCTTGAAATAACCCAAACTCGTATTGCTTCCAAATAATGTAAAGTTTCTCAAGTATTTTATTTATTTATTTTCATTATTTTGTGCACATGGTTAAGTATGGTTCATCTGGCGGGATCATTGATATATATCAATTTGTTCCACCCAACCAGCTCATTTTAGATACATTAAACTGTTATCCATGACAGATTTTATAAAAAAATATACATTTTTAAGTGTAAGTATAAAAACAAATACTCGTACATTACTTATCTCGATCAATAAGGTATTCGTTCAACGATAAGGAAGGGAATCAAAGGAAATTGGTGTTTCCTTTTTAAAAATGCTAAAAAAACATATTTAAAAAAAGTAACAACTTAAATATGCAACCACCTTGCTAGTTAGCAAAACACTTTCAGAGGCTCAGAGGTTGCGTGTTCGATTTCAAGTGGTGTTGTTTTTTTTTTAAATCTATCAATCTGATTTTCTCTTCGAGTCTCTTTAACATATTTTTGATTGATTGTAAAAGATTACTACATGAAAATAAACCCACCAAGGTGTACTAATACAATACATTTATCTATTAAGAGTTTTTTAAGACTGTTTATGTAGTTAATTAAGTAAAATATTTATAATAAATTCTTTCAATTATTTATGTAAATAACAATTTTTTAACACGCTTCATTTAAGGTAGAATTGTTTATACGAGTTATTTCATTATTTAATGTAAATAAATCTTTTTAACACGTTTAACTTAACTGTTTTTACTAAAAAAAATTAAGTACGCATAATTTATACGGTTTATTACATTTTTATTATGGATCAAAATATGAACTCTTGTAATGTTTACACGTTTTTATACGCTTGAAAAAACATGAATGGAAATACCTTTATGTTGAATTTATGGTTTATAATTTTATCGGTATTTAGTGATAATTGAACGTTGAACAAACAAATAGAAATATATTACGGAACTAATTTATTGTATTTTTTGTTTACAAAAAATGACATTGCATGATTTTTTTTCCACAAAAAAATGTCAACAAATGGAATGTTTTTTTTCTCAATTTTATGAACTTGATTTCAGTGAAATTGCCATATTTAAAGCTTTAACTAACTTATTTGTGTTATTTGATGAAATTATTTATTAAAAAAACTACAAACTTTTGCAATAAAATAAATTGGTATAGAACACAGCAATAAAGAGGAAATCACAATTTTTCAAAGTGAGAAAAATGGTTTAAGTTAAATTAAAATAATATTTAGATTATTAAAACATAAATATTACATCTAGGAAATTAAAATGAAGTAAGTTCATAGTTATAATATACAAACTAGATAAGTTCTTAAGATATACATTTAAATATAGGAAAAGCCTTTGGCAAATGTTTTTACTACAGTAAAATAAAAATAGGACGAATGGTTACTCAAACTTCCGTAATAAGTTATGTAGTTATGCCTACATAAGGAACTCAATTCTCAATTTACCTCCGCCAAAATATGGAAGATTTCAATATCAAGTTGGTTTCTTTCAAGTCATAAATATGTCAAAACAATGCTACAAAAAAATATTAAATATTTTGAAAACTTACTTACCGTCGGGTTCTGTACACTATATATGTATAACAGTACACGTAATGAAGTGATCAGGGATGATTATGAACTTTAAGCTTATATGTCGTGTAAGATAAAAAAGAAAGCGATGAGATAGTTGAAGAAAGTGGAACGAATGAATGAACAAAGACTAACAAAATGAAATACGGCACAAATGTAAGTGGAAGGGATGGTAGAGGAAGACCATAAAAATGTGGTTGGATTAAGTGAACGATATTTTGAAACAGGGATATTTAAAAATGGACAAAACTCGTAGGAACTGTATGAGAATGTGTATGAATGTGAAAGAAGCAGAATATGTTTGTCGAGATGAGAAAGTATGGCGCTCTGTATTTTCTGTCTGTGAGATGGTATACATACGAGTATGTGTATAAATAAATTAATTTGCAAGAAATAAAAATATTTGTTTTATACAGTTGAACCCTTCCTGTCCTGTGATGTGTAACTAGTACACATTGATTCTAAAAACTTTAAAATCTCTATAAATATAATAAATACTGGGTTCAGATTTTAGGTATTCCTCCGTAATACATTTACGCATTAAATGAAAAAAATAATATTAATAATAATTAGCACTTATCGGCCACATCAGAGATATTTTGTGAAAATCGTGAATCAAACGTGCGCCAGTGTGTGACGTAGGTATATTCATTCTAAAAAACCGCTATGGGTAAGAAAGCGACGCTATTCACGTCTCACTCTCACTCATAAATATTTCAAAATAATGCTACAAAAAAAATTAATATTTTGAAAACTTCAGTATTATTTTCAGGTCAGGTTTCAGGCGGGCTCTGAACTTGCATCGGCCGCACATGGACTGGTTACCGGTTGCACTTGACCAACTTCAACTTTTTTCTTGCAGTTGCTTTTTTTTTGCTCTTTGCGTTACTCAATGAGATAGTAGACACTCGATCATATCTTTTCGCAAAAAAATGACAGGCGAATTACAAGTACATTACACACGTATTTAATGATTGCCCATATAATATGATCACTCTATACCTTAAGGCTACTTTTTTATAAAACCGCCAACTATTAAAATAAAATCTCAGCAATGAAATTCAGTATTTCATTAGGTTAATTTTTTCTTAGGAAGTGATCATGGCTTAGGAAGAAATACGCTTGACTTTCATTCGAAAATCATGGGATTGATTCCCGATGATACCTGAAAATTAAAAAGCAATCCAGGCTGGTTTAGTAAGTCATTTTATAACGATATTCGTATACTAGACGTGCACAAGTTTTCTTGCAGCTTCTTGTTTGTTAGTAATGAACGTGTGTAATTATGAACAGCGCCCACTCCAGATGTTCCAAATTCGCATGCTCAATTGATGAAGTTAACACTTGCCTTACTGTGCTAAAAAAATCCACCAGCCACGGTGCTGGACGCTAAGCGTCCACTGAAAAATGTGTTTTAAATTAAAATTATGCAAAATCTGCTAGGTAGTTTTTTGTAATAAGTCATAAAAATAATTTTATTACGTATTAAAACATCGAATAATCAAATAAAATATAAGTCCTGGTCACTCGCAATCCATCACAGGGTGGCAAGTGTTAATATAATGTTGTCTCCAGGGCAAGTTCTTCAATATGCCCATATCACCAATTTGAATATGTTGAGGGACATAGTACGAATGAATTAATTAATTTCTAGCGTAAACTTTCATCGGCCTTTAAATGGCCTTTTCGCGCTATTCGGAAGAAGGCTCGAATACCAACCAGAGGTTACAAAGTTGATTTCCGATGAAACTAAAAAAGTTCACCATTTGGTATTGTATTTTACGTGAGACTTTTTAACAACTTTCTAGTTCATCTATGAAAACCCGTGTTCTGTCGGAAAATTGTCAGTGGCCATGGTCCAGCGCATCCACGCAAAGGAAACAGGCGCCGTAGTTTCAATTCATGACGGATTCACTTGCAGACTGGTTTCACTTTTAGACCGTTTTACAGCTCAAGTTATGTTTTCTGTTGTTTGTATGCTGCGTATCATATTTTTTATAGTGTTACTAAGCAACACAAAAAACTGTTGTATAAAACTGCTTAACAAAAGACTAAACCTGCTGATTGTCACAGAAATGTCATATATTTGCCATCGGAACTTTGAGTTTGATCTGACAAGATTTTAGGGTTGCTAAAGTGCAACAGCTGGCATACTTTAAACCAAAATACGCACAGGCCTTTTCCACCTAAAGGATGGCTGAAAATCATATTCGATCAAAAGGAAAAGTCTATCGTGTCGTATCTATGAAAAACAGTATCGCTTATTAACACCACGTTAAGAGGCTACAATTAAACTCGTTAGATTATGTTTTTTTTCTTATTTACAATTAAAATAAATCATCATTTCTTATCAACATCAATAATAATTCATACACGGTATCTATTGAAAAATATTATTATAATAAACACAATCACATCGTTTCCCGAACAGGGTAGGCAAAGAAGACAGAGCACCAGCCTTTTTATCGTTGTGCACATACTTCGCCTTTTCCACACCCATAGACCTTATTATACAACTCTTCCGATTTCTCTAAAATTTAACAATTCCCTCTTTCAAACTATCCATTTGATCCAACAATACTTTCATTGGTTTTTCTCTACCTCGCCATCCACTGACATTTGTACTGTATATTTGTAATGTAACGCTTCTTCATTCGTTTTACATGCCCAACCCATTATTATGATAATAAAATTATATAAAAGTTGTGAAATTCTTAATATTTTATTACTCTTTTACGGTGTATTTATTTAAAAAATGTAGGATTTAAGGTCATCACGTCAGCTTGTAGTTACACACGTTTAATTATTTCCCCATTTTTGTCCTTTGAAAATAATGACAGCCTTTCACACTCTTTCGTTTATCACTCGTACTACTTCATTATTATACTTATATGCTGAATATTAACAAGCGACGCTATGATGGGCTGGCCGTGTGAAATGAATGAATGACGAAAATACAATTAACAAACTGGGTCAAATGTTTTCGGAAAAAGATAAAGAAAAAGGTTATTAGAAAACAAGTCAGTGGAGAACCATATATGTATACTCGAACCGGACAGTATCGAAATCATTATTATAGTACCAACATTGATATGTATGGGAGTTAAACGTGGACGTGGAAAAATAATGAAAATAATCGAATAAATGTTGTGCAAATGCATACAGTACCCGGCGGTAAGTAATATACATCACGCATAAGAAAGAGACTGTCGTCCATAATCGGCTAACTTCGGATTTGTAGAGCGTCGTCTCTGTCGCACGATGCGACTGACGAATCGCGACGGAACACGTGTATGAATGACAGAGACGACGCTCTACAAAGCCGAAGTGATATAAACCAGTGCTCCGCAACCTTTTCTCACCTACGACACACCAAAATTCTTACTAGAATTCCGCGGCACACCAAAAGCTAAAATATAAAGGTATTAAATTGATACACAAATTTTACAATAAATTTCAAGGTCATTTTTCTTTGTCTATGACTAATTTGGTGCGACCATGGTGTATACAAAGCACACTACGCAGTTTTCAACAGTTGGCACCAGGCGCTGGGGGACCATTGAAAAATTATTTAGTTATAATAATTATTCTATACTACAAACTGAAAAATAGACAATATTATGAAAAAATAATTTGTCATTGTGTATTAAATACATAATGAAAAATTGTAAAATGTCAAATACATTGAATTTGATCACGGCACACCTGTATCCGGCTCACGGCACACCAGTGTGCCACGGCACACCGGTTTCGGAGAACTGGTATAAACAATAAACGAAATTTTATCAAACACTGTTTATTCCGAAAGTGGAATAAACAGTGTTTGATAAAATAAACTAAAATATTCAAGAAGCCTTAAGTGAATGCCAGACTAAAATCTTTTTTTTTTAATCTGGATTCCAACGGGGATCGAACCTGACTCCCGGGTTGAAAGACAAGCTTCTTACCAACTTAACCACAGAGCTCGTCAAGTTGGTAAGCCTTTCTTTATGTACTCGTATATTAGCAACAAATATTGATAATAATCATATATGTAAATGAAAGGCGTCAGGTAAACGCGAGCTCTCTCAGAGGAATATGCGGAATGTCGATGAACGATTATAAAGTAGAAAAAGAAATGTAATTAGAAAAATTGAATAAGAGCTTAAGACTAGTCTGTTATTCAGAATGAAATAGATCACCGTTAGGGGATTTTTGAAGATATAGCACTAATGTTTTTCCACGTGTATACAGGTCAGATAAAGCATGTGCAAATCCACTCCTTAAAGAAAGAAAATAGCATAGATGATGTACTAAAGTTATCACATATCAATTGACATATTCCCCAAATGCTCTGTCAATCTAACAAGTTCTCAACTGATGGATTTCCCAAACCTTTGAATTTAACCATTCGTTCACCCAAATAATTTACAAAAGTTTTCAACCATTACGACTTAAATAAGAAATGACAAATAAAAATATTTTGGAAAATGTGTAATCGATGGCCGAGTGTGGTATGCGAGTTGCGAAATCTCTGACTTAAATACTTAAACATAATTTCCATACTTTAAAAAAATCACAAAATAAAGAAATACGCGTCAAGAATACACACTGATTCTGCAATATTTGATGGACCCAGCCTGCCGTGTTGAAACTATTGGCAATATTCGCTTAGCTAACGGTGAATGGCTCTCATCTCGTGTCGTCAGACTGCTACTCACAGTCAATAGAGATTCATTTCTTGAGTTGAGTTGACATTATCACTTATTCGATTCCGTGTCGGGACCAACGATCGTTAATCATACTACATGTTTCCAATAAAATACTGAAATATCATTCGCATCAATCAGGTCTTGCCTCAAGTATGTAGTCACGATTTTTGGACAAGTTACCAAGCCCCATATTCACATTTAATGCTAGCTTCCTTCAATTCTCATCATTACATGTTCACCTAGTATCTAGTTACCGCTACTCGGAGTCTATTCAAGGCTCTCCAAGTAGGCCAAGGTACTTGTCCTCTTGATGCTATCTTTTCTGAGAGCTCTATTCACCACATATTTTTTTTTCTTTCCACTTAAGAGAACGCGCTTTATCCGATCTGATCTGGTCCTTGCTTTCTCTTCATGAATGTATTCTTGAATTTATATCTCGAGATTGCTGACTGATGACTATATGAGAGGTTTCTTGGGTTCTGAATTTGCTTTGTTCTTTCCAATACAGCTGTAGCATTTAAATAAATAAATATAAGTTGACTGATAGCAACATACTATAGTATGTACATAATATATTTAAATAACACTTCAAAAACACATAAATTGCAGATAATACATTAAAGACAGAAGCTATCAAAAGGTCTGGGATTATCTAATAACATCCCCTCGGCTCAGATACACCCCACCAATATAGGGCGTGCCCAGCCACGGGGACACCAGATGTTTCTACTAGTGTTGCGTTGTTTTATCCACTGTTGTTATTATTGATAGAGTTTATCCACTGGTGTTGCTTTAAAGCATCATGTTATTATCCTCCCGGTTTTGTTCATGGAAATCAACCTGTATGCTCGTATATATCATGCAAAATGTCCCTTCAACTGGACCTGCATATTCCACTGATATTAATTATGGAGTTCTTTGAATGTTCGTTTCAAGATTTTTTTACTTGTGTTCAATTTTGAAGCTACTAAGAACAGAACGTGAGTTATGCCGAACAGCCATATCATAGTATAAATAGGCCAAAACCCATACGATGGGTGTCGTCAAAGAAAGAATACGAGAATTGAATTTTGAATACAAGAGAGCGAGAGAGGAATACTTGGATTCTCTCCGAAAGTAAGTCGAAATTTGAATCTCGGTGGGTCCGTGATACTGAACGAATTTTAAATACTTAGCTAACAATTTTTGAAGCGGTGTAAACGGGGACGATGTATAAATGATATATATTAACAAATTTTACATTTATGAATGTATATTTTCATAAATGTAGAATTTGTTTTACTTCCGTGAATATTTCACGGGTTGCAACTAGTACAAACATAATTGACGAATAATTATGAATTTGGAGGGAAATACGGTAATCACTACAATTATCTACATATAAATAATAGACGAAAGACTGGCTAGTAAAATCTAAAGAAGTTGAAGGAAAATCGTAGAAAAAAAGGGCCAAGATAAATATGGTTGGATTAAGACGATGAAATTATAAAAAAGAGGGAATAAAAAGTAACAGAAAGAATTGTAAAACACGCCAGACAAGATAATTTATTTCGTGTCATTTCTATTTTTGACAACTTTCATTTCGTAAGTCGATTACATCATTTTGAAATTGACAAAAACTATGGAAAGTAAATGCCGTATATGGATAAGTGATGATGGGTTAAAGGCAAGATGAATTATTACGTTATTTAGTTATTCGTTTATCACATAATGGTAGAGTTACGGGTAATATCGAACGGCGTGTAGTGATAGGAAACAAAGTCAATGGGGCACTAAAACATATAAACTCGGTCCGGTAAATTTTTATGTACAGGAATAAAACGTGGACGTTGAAAAGACTGAAAAGAGCCAAATAAATACTGTAGAAATGCATACACAACAACATGAGACAATGTATGACAGAAAACGGAATGAAGTAATTAGAGTCGAATGTGAACTTAATGAGCTGAGTAAGATGAAGTAGAGCACTCAAAGATGGTCTGGACACGTGTAACGAATGAATGAAAAAATGTTAACAAAATAAATCTTCAGATCCAACCCACGTTTTACCTTCTCTAAGATAATTAAATGAATATTTAGCCGTTTAGTATGGTATTGTACGAAATAAAAATAATGAAATTTAATCATTATATATCCATTTAACTATCTTGATATTTTGCACTTCAAGGTTGGTTTATACTTTTTTGATGTTTTAAATTAACAAAAAATGTTTAGAAGGCTGGATCCTTTTTGCAAACATACTCCAAATTATACATCTTGAGATGCTGTCTTCTACGAGTATAAGAGATTTGACCCCCAACATAAACATACTCCAAATGATACATCTTGAGATGCTGTCTTCTACGAGTATAAGAGGTTTGACCCCCAACATAAACATACTCCAAATGATACATCTTGAGATGCTGTCTTCTACGAGTATAAGAGGTTTGACCCCTAACATAAACATACTCCAAATGATACATCTTGAGATGCTGTCTTCTACGAGTATAAGAGGTTTGACCCCTAACATAAACAAACTCCAAATTATACTTCTTGAGATGCTGTCTTCAACGAGTATAAGAGGTTTGACCCCCAACATAAACATACTCCAAATTATACATCTTGAGATGCTGTCTTCTACGAGTATAAGAGGTTTGACCCCCAACATAAACATACTCCAAATGATACATCTTGAGATGCTGTCTTCTACGAGTATAAGAGATTTGACCCCCAACATAAACATACTCCAAATGATACATCTTGAGATGCTGTCTTCTACGAGTATAAGAGGTTTGACCCCCAACATAAACATACTCCAAATGATACATCTTGAGATGCTGTCTTCTACGAGTATAAGAGGTTTGACCCCCAACATAAACATACTCCAAATGATACATCTTGAGATGCTGTCTTCTACGAGTATAAGAGGTTTGACCCCCAACATAAACATACTCCAAATTATACATCTTGAGATGCTGTCTTCTACGAGTATAAGAGATTTGACCCCCAACATAAACATACTCCAAATGATACATCTTGAGATGCTGTCTTCTACGAGTATAAGAGGTTTGACCCCCAACATAAACATACTCCAAATGATACATCTTGAGATGCTGTCTTCTACGAGTATAAGAGGTTTGACCCCCAACATAAACATACTCCAAATTATACATCTTGAGATGCTGTCTTCTACGAGTATAAGAGGTTTGACCCCCAACATAAACATACTCCAAATTATACATCTTGAGATGCTGTCTTCTACGAGTATAAGAGGTTTGACCCCCAACATAAACAACCTTATTTTGTTCTGAATCACTCCCACAAGTTTTTAAGCCGAGAGATGTAAGACCATCGATTGCCATTTATTTTTCCCTATATGATCACTTGTGTTATACAACAATGTATCTAATGCCTATTATTTATTTATTTTACACATGACAAGAAATATACATCATTTGTAAAAAAAAACAACAGGTAATTTAATTTGAAAACATAATTTTAATGGATCTGGGTTTGATGCCTTTCATTTGTCGTGTCCCCAGTAAACTAGGTTTTTGCCTGTATCTCACTGACGACATATAACATGAAAAAATAAATCGATACTTCTTTCCGACTTTCGATTATGTAAAACCCCGTTGCACATTATATGACAGAGATACTTAAACTTGTATTGGATGTTAACATAAATAAGTTGTGTCCGTTTTATTCCAATTTAAAAATGAGCACCACAAGTAAAACAAAATGTTATACGTCGTTCGAAAGAAATTTTTCTGCTCTTCAAAAAATTGTGTTTGCTTTTATGTTGCATATATTATTTTATTTTATTACAAACCTTCAAATTGGAATGTCAAGTAGACGAAAGTGAGCATTTTCGACACCTCCTTCTGTTCGCGTTCAATCGAGGGAATAAAGCTGCCAAAGCTGCTCGCGATATTTGCGAAATGTATGGTGAAGATGCTTTGAATGAAAGGACAGCTCGTCGATGATTTTTGCGCTTCAAAGACGGTAAGGGGATCTTCATGAATAATATGGTTTATGCGGTCTTCATTGAAGTCCACTGATCGTCCGGAAGGCTCCATTTCTTTCAGGTTGAAATTCAGATTTTTTCCTTTGATTGAACGCGAACAGAAGGTGTCGAAAATGCTCATTTTCGTCTACTTGACATTCCATTTTGAAGGCTTGTAATTAAATAAAATAATATATGCAACATAAAAGCAAACACAATATCTTGTAGAGCAGAAAATTTTCTTTCGAATGACGTATAACATTTACCGTTTTACTTTTGGTACTCATTTTTAAATTGGAAAAAAAACGGACACAACTTATGTTAACATCTAATAAATCATTAAAGTTTGAAGCAGTTCTCGGTCTTTTTATACATGCAAACAAGCACTTTGACATTTGTAACGTGATCTGCCAAGGGAATTTTGAGGATATGTCGATAGATCCACATTTCAAAACCTTCAATCCCACGTGATGTTTTTTGATTCAGTGTCTACGCTTTCGATGTCTACGCTTTCGCTACGAAGTTGAAAAGATGTTGATCATTCAGTGTCTACGCTTTCGCTACGAAGTTGAAAAGATGTTGATCATTCAGTGTCTACGCTTTCGCTACGAAGTTGAAAAGATGTTGCAACGAACTACACACATCCTCAATTCGATGATTATGTCTGCTTGTAAATAGTGGCTTCAATTAAATTAAATCATCTTTATCCTCGCCTTTATTTCTTAACTTTATAAATACAACCTACTATTTCAATAACAAGACAAGTAGTTTGATTCTTGAAGGGTATCGTGCCTATACAATTATATTTACATTAGTCTATTCCAATAGGGAATCCAATACCATATTAAACAAACGGAAACTACAAGAACTGGTTTGATAATTGCATTTAATGGTATTTCAGTAGTTCGGTGCGTAATTACTAATGCCACGGTCTTGCATGTTCTTCTTACGGCGAGGATTTGTAACTGATTGCAATAATTTTATCCAACTTTAACCTTTACCTAGTAATTAGATACTGTGGCATGCAATCAATTGTCTCTCTCTGCTAATAACCAGGGGACACGAAATTATACTGCATTGCTACAAAAAAAAAACTGCTGAAAAAGTCCATTAAATCTTCATGGATTGATCCTCGAGTATCTGGAAGAATTTAATTCCATCCTCAATGTCACGAAACCCGATGTGGGGGTCACCAAAATAAATTAGATGCTTTTAACCATTTTGGCATCAGGTACATTTAATATAATATGTTCATGCTTTTTTTATTTTTTTTTTATTAAACAAGTAAATTATTATACAAACATTTGTCAAGGCTATACCTATATACAAATTTATTACTTAACTAATCTTAATTATATGTTATAATTTATGAACTTACTTAATCTTATTTTCCTACATATCATTTTATTTTATTTATTCAATCTTAATATATGAGATCTTAGAAATAATTAACACCTACATACTACTTATAACTAGATAACAATTCTTACACTAATTGTTTAGCAAAAACAAGTCCACTCGTTCAGGCTACTTGTATTCCATCACATTCACTCAGACCTTGGTCGTCCCAGCTAATACTGTAGGTGGACTAGTCAGGCAACAGATAATGCTTCGGGAGCTTGTGCTTATAACGGAAGGGTAGGTCGGATTTACTCTCGTAAGCCCCCAGGGCAGCGACTAAGGGATTTCTGTGATTTTGTTGGCTTTTATAGAACTTCACGGTCCAAGCGAGGATGTGGTGTTGTAGGGTTTCTTCTCGCTGTTCAGCGTGAAGTCGGGTAATTATGTTCATGCAAAACGTTTTTCAATAAAAATAGGTGTATAAAAAAAAACATAACAATTTTATTTGTAAAATAATTATAATGCAATAGAAAAACACCATATTTTGAATAGAATATAGTTCAATTTTTAACAAAATATTAAAAGATATATTTATACTCGTATTTGTATAAAAAAAATAATAAAATAGAAAAAAAACATAAAATCTGTCATTTTTTTCTATAGTATAAATATAAACGAACTTATCAAAGGTCAATTTTGTGGAGCATATTAAAACATTTTACAATAATAATCTTCTCAATCCAATTATTACATTAATATCTGCTACACGTGTTTCAACCTCCTCTCCTGAGACTCTCTTTAGGTGGGATAGTCTTGGTTTTTTTTTAGAGCAATACTAAGTCAAATGTCATATTGTTATGTCCTAATGGCGTCAAATGATCACACATAGTTCCGAAGAGGGTAGTCAATGATAATCTTATATTAGTCGGACCTAAGCACTGCTCTAATAATAAACAGGGATTCATTCCGCCTGAAGAAAACTTCGGGATATGTAGTAGAAACACGTGTAGCAGGGATAAATGTACTTAGTAAAATGAGAAAGTAATTTATAGTTAAATATTAAATATATATGTTGAAGGATGCATGTAAACATAATGCTGATGTATTAAGTAAGATGAATAACAGTACTATGGCATGGATTGGACGTGTAGAACGAATGAATGAAGAAAGACTAATAAAACAAATACCGGAAAATATCAAGGAAAGTATAGTTGGATCAAGGGAATATTATTTTGAAAGAAGGGAATGTAGTTCCTGCCGATTAAAACTAAAATTTTACTAGTACAATCTCTGCTCTTTCCGATTCTGGACTATGCGGACGTATGTTATTTGTATGTTATAGAGGAACCGCTGGACAAATTACAGCATCTTCAAAAGATTTGTCTAAGATTTATTTTCAACCTACGAAAGTACGATCATATAAATTCATACCAGAAGGCATTGAACTGGTTGAATGTTAGAAATAGACGCCAAATTCACAGACTGTCTATATTGTATAATATCCTTAACCGTCCCACTGCCCCCTTTTATATCGCCGAAATTTTTCAGCGTCTTTCCAATCATGGATTAGCGCTACGCTCATAAAGAGATCGTTTATTAGCCTTTCCAGTTCACCGCTCCTCTTTTTTTACGTCGTCCTTTACTGCCCATGCAGTGAGACTCTGGAATCAGTTACAAACCAATGTAAGACTCGCTCCGTCCCTGGCATGCTTTAAGAAGCGAAAACTGAAAGCGAAGACTGAAAAAACTCTTAATTTCTAGTCAGTAAAATAACGTGTTTCATTCCTGATTTTTCTTTTCCTTTCCTCTCCATCATCCCTTCCTTTTCTTTTGATTGATGATATCTCACTTTATATGAAAAATAATGTTCGGGTGATTGTCCGTCTTTATGTGGTTCGTAGGCATATGCCCACGTACGTGTTTATGGATTTCGTGGGGATAGATAGTCATTTGAATTATGTATGCAACCATGTAACTTGTTTCATTTACTTTTGTCTGGTTGGTTGGAAGAGATTGCCGCCTGGCAATACGCCCGCCAGATAGTTTTTGCAATAAAAGTATTAAATAAATAAATAAAATAAATAAATTATTATTTATACTTATTAATATACGAGTACCTTATTTTAAAATCTGACACATTTGAGCTAGCCATGTTTTGCGTCGGTCAGTCTCTTAATAAATATTGTAATTTATTTTTATTTAACACTGTTTATTCCAGTTTTTTATGACGGTATAACCCTACCGGTTTCAAGGCTTTCACCTCATCTTCAGGGGAGCGCAAACAAGATGTTTGTGCTTCCCTGAAGATGAGGTGAAAGCCTTGAAACCGGTAGGGTTATACCGTCACAAAAAAGTGGAATAAACAGTGTTAAATAAAAATAAATTACAATGTCTTTAAACCTCCACAACGTTAATGCCTTAACTGTAAACAACATCTTAATAAATATATAAAATAAATGTAAAAAGTCATATAAATCGTGTGAGAGGATGTAGGAATAGACGAAAGATAAGTATTGCGATAGAAAAGTCTAGCGCTCTCTGCCTTCTACGACAGGTAAACAACAGTATGGTATGTATAATATAATATAATATACGAGTATATATGTTTGTACTAACATATTTTACATATTTAGAATAATAAAAGTATGATTTGAAGTATAGAAATCAGTAACGTATTTTCCGCCCGTCTCAACATCTTTTTTATTGATTCTTTTTAATATCCTTAACACGAGAGGCGTGGAGAGTAAACAAAGTCGTTCCTGATATGACGAAGATCAAACCTGTAAAATTTTAAGAAATGTCAACAGATCTGTGAAAACATTATTAATTTTTTATCTCGAAAAGCGCTTGTTAAACTTTTGATCGCGATTTGTGATACGTGTTAGTCGCAAAAATGATGAGGAAAGTATTGAATATTCAGCCATTAAAATCTAACAATTTATTAAGTATAACATTTTCATTATAAAACATATAAATGTATATAAAACTAAATCTTGATTAGTGACACTTTAAAAAATAAGTTAATGATAAGTCATAACTAGTAAATATTCTTTGACTTAAAGTTAACTTGATGCAAGCCTCTGACTTATATGATATGTAAGAATTAATATGTTAGCAATTTGACAAAAAAAGAATAGTTTATAAAGCGCTTTTTTAGAACAAATTCTTCTCAAGGGCACTCTAACTCATGACTTTAACGCACCTTTATTGACAGATTAAAAATATTACTTAATTTATTTTACACGTGATAAGAAATATATATAATTTGCGAAAAAAACAACAGGTTATTTAATTCGGACACACAATTTTAATGGATCTGGGTTTGTTGCCTTTCATTTGTCGTGTCCCCAGTAAACTAGGCTTTTGCATGTATCTCACTGAGGAATAATATATCTATAAGTTTGATATGAGGATTGGAAAGTAGTGACTGCAGTCATTAAATTAGGTACTTCTCCGCATCTGCATATGTCCAGAAAAAAAATTATTTTTTCAACAAGTTTATAGATTTCTTTTAACGCTTATGTGGTAATATCCAAGTATGCCCATTAGGGAAATAGCCATGGATTTCATCCATGGTTTTATCCTTAATGGTGTCGCAGAAATTATGAAATATTTTAACTTGTTGCATCATGTGATCATTTTCGTTAATTCTTTTCTATAAGTATTGTATATTTATTGACTTTTATGTATTTGTGATTTTAGAAAGTGAATGATATTTTGAAAGAAGGAAACGTTGAAAGTCAGATAATATGATCAATAAAATCAACAGTTTGATCTCATTTGGGTTTGAAGAATGAATAAATGAAGAAAGACTTACAAAACAAATATACAGTGCAAATGTGAATGAACACGTGATCAAAGAAAATATGGTTAGATCAAATTAATATTTTGAAAGAAAGAAACATTAAAAGTCAGAGAAATCGTAGGGGTTGTATGAGAGGTGTATAGATGTAGAAAAGGCAAAAGATATGTGTCGCGATAGGAAAGAAAGCTATCCTTATCCCGACACCATTATTTATATACACATATTTTTAATTTATTAGATTCTTCCCTTGAAAACTGTCATGGAATAAGATATGGCAACTATATAGCGCCAAAAATAAATATTTGTATGCAATATCCACAGTGTAGGTTCTGCCTAAATTGTCTAAATCAAAAACGTTTAAGAATCATTTGTTTAAGATTTACAATTACGTCAGCAATTTTACACATTCTGCAAGTATAAAGTTGACAAATAATCTTTAAATCACAAATTACGTAATTTTTACTCTTATAATAATTGGGTATTTGCTCATCAAAGAACCTGCGTAAGTTGTTTAAAACGTTTAAGTAATAAAGGATTAGTCTTTGTTAAATTGATAATCATAAAAACAATTTTTAATTAGCATTTAAAAATCACTGAAAACAATTTTTTTTTCGAATGTGCAGACTTTTTTTTGTTTTATATCGGACTCCGATTAATAGCAGGGTTATCTAGGATTGCGATACAACCATTAAAATCATACAATATGGCAATTTGTAGTCACAGTATACAAACATTCGGCTCAGGGTAGCTACTTTCATAATTTTCGAAGAAATGCCTATAACTCTAAAAGTATAAGGCTTTTTCAAGATTTTTTTTTAAATTCTGAACCGTCATAATCTGGCCTCTTCCTCGATATCGGCTTGACGTTGACCTTTGGGACACCCTGTATATGTATTTCTTCGAAATAAAAGAGCATAATGCAAGGACAAATAATACAAAACCCAGTAGATAAAATTTACCTATCGTATTGGAACTTAGATCCATTTACTATCGAAACCTCTAGATTGACATTTAAGACTGTATACTGGTTGAAGTTTTTACAAACAAGAAACCAATACGCGAATAAGGGTTTATTATTCATAGGATGAAATTGCAATCCTCGACTACGAGGAATTTCTGAGTATCACAATATTTGGATACATAAAATAAAAAGCCAGTCCACATGTGTATTTAGTAAATCATTACGAAGTCGATAATCAAACGATAATTGGTGCCAAATGTTCCCACGTAATGACGCGCATTTTCTGGAAGACAACATTATTGACACTTTTCATATGAACTTAATTAAATCACTTAACCCTTGTTAGCTTACAGTGGTTTTTCATGCATTAGACTTTTAGTGGCAAAAAAACTCTGCAATACTTAAGAGAGTTAAGGAGTTTTCTTTACATATTTGTACTTATACTCGTAATAATGACTTCATTTAAGCCTCGGCCACACAGGAAGGAGCCTCGCTTGATACTTAGAGCTATGTTGCGAGTTAAGCGACATATCCTAGCGAACTAACGTACCGCATACTATCGCAGTGGCCACACTGCACGCTTCGCGACACGTTGCATGGCGATTAGTCATCGAGTAAATCTCCTAGCGAACTGAAGTGTTGGTTAATTTACAAGATGGCGGAAGTTTTGATGACAGCTGTGTATAAAAGGGAGCCTTTGTGGAACCCATCGAGCAAATTATATAAAAGGGTACATATAATAAAATCACTTTGGAATGAAGTTGCACAGAAAGTAAATCAAAATGGTAAGTTGTAATGAAATTGGTTAGTTTTGAGAGTGACATCGTGTGTTGACTCAACCGCTCCCAACTGTCAAATGAATGTGTGCGTAGCACTTTGGCGTGGCCAGGCATGAAGTAATCTAGTATATGAGTCACGTAAAATCTAGCTTAGCACCTAACAAAGCACTTTGGTGTGGCCTTAGCCTTAGAAAAAAAAAACTCTTTAACGTTCCTCTCTCTTTGTGCTAGATATTAGCAATCATCATGACTCTTTTAACTTTGTCTGCAGCTGCTCTGAACAATGTCCTCATGCTACAATAGAACCACTTTCTTAGGCTCTTTAGCCAGGGATTTCTTCTTCTTTCAACATTTCGTTTTCCTTGTATCTTCCCCTGTAATATGACATGGATGATTTCAAAATTGTTTCCTCTCATGAAATACCCTAAGTATTCCAATATTCTCCTACGAGTACTAATGCAAAATTTAAACAGTAATAAATTATTACTTGAATCTTCTGAAACACTTTAGTTTCACTTTGTGGTGCCATGTTTTATGTAAAAAAGAAATAAAATAAATAAATAAAACACTTATTTTATATTTTTGTGATCACCACTGGTTTATTTTGAGTTTATTACCGGTTTCGAAAACCTCCGTCTTCATCGTCAGGTGAAGATAAAGTTTATCTTCACCTGACAATGAAGACGGACATCTTCGAAACCTATAGTAAACTCAAAATAAACCAGTGGTGAACACAAAAATATAAAATAAGTGTTTTATTTATTTTATTTCTTTTTTAAACAATAAATTATTTGAATAATTTCAACTTTCATCGCAAAATTCAGAAATAAGTATACATATAAATACCCGGCGGGAAATAATACACATCGTTTGTAGAGCGTCATCTCTGTTGCACGGTAACGATTGACAAATCGCGACGGAACACGGGTATGAATGAAAGAGACGACGCTCTACAAACGATGTGATATGTACGAGACTTTATTTAATAATTTTTATTTTGCGATTTATGTAATTGTTTTTTTTTTAAACAAGCTAACATATGCCTTATGGAAGGACCGTTACTCTTTTAAGCAGGCCAGCTTCGAATATTAACTCATTTCATTTCACATTATCAAAAGTAAAAGAAAATTTCTTTTAAGCCTGGGGATGTTAGAAAGCACTAATTATTTATTAAAGGGACTTTTGAAAATTTTATTTTTGCAAGTATGTATTTCTTTTAATATTTCAAAATAACAGGGTAATTGGTCCTGTATTGTAAATGAAAATAAATTAACTAATAAAATATAAACAAATGGCGACCAAGCGGTAATCTCTTTCAACCAATCAGACAATAACTAAACAAATTAACGGCAATTGCTCGATGAAAGGTTATTTTTAAAAGGAAACGTATACAAACATTTAAATTGAAAAAAAAAATCCAAATATCACCAAAAAATTAGGAAAGATGAAAAATGACACAAGAAAATATAATTTTTGGAGAAACACTTTGTGATTGAAGATAGGTGTAATATGATCAAAACGCAACCAACGAGGGGGGGGGTGATAAACTGGAAATGCAAATAGGCAATACCGACTTGAGCAAAACGCAAATCTATGATCGTAGAAGCGCTGAAAGTTTTCAGCGAGATATTGAAAGGCGGCAGGATAGTTAGGAATGTTATTAAAAATTTTAAAACTTGTAGGAACGTTTTATTTTTACTTTAACCGTCTTGAACCGAACCCAAAACCCGCCGGGTACTGTACATATCATCAAGCCGTGTCCCTTGCGAAGTAGACAGAGAGAATTTACCTTCATACTTTTATATCTAAGCACACAACTTTTGCCTCTTCCACATTCATACATCTTGTCATGTAAAATCTTCATTTATTCATACCTCACACTTTGCTCTTTTTTTAAATCTGGTCCACTTGATCCAGCCTCGTTTTCTTCTGTCTATATCACACAATATACACCTTGCAAATCTGACTTGTATACTCGCTTAATTATTTAATTTCCCCACATTTCCATACCATCTTAAAGTTCATCATCGTACTTGAACGTTAATTTTATCCATATATCTATTCCTGATACCTTCATTTCACCTTCTTTCATACATTGACACTCCACAAATGTTTCTAAGTACACGCATCGCCTCAATATTAATCTTAATTTTATCCTTCTTCTGCTGAGTCCAAGTTTCTCTTCCAAACGTCAAAGTTAGCACCATCACACTATTATGTACTGTCATTAAGAGTTCCGTTTACCTTGTTCCCTATCGCTACCCTTCTTTCAATATATTTTTCAAAACGCCCATCACACGTTAATTAACTGTTCAGGTAACAATACTTTCTTAGTTATAATCTTCCTTTTTGTTACCATATCTCATTTATTTGATTTTCTGGCTGATATAATAGATTGAAACGATTCAATAGAGATTTCCTGGCTAATATAATAGATTGAAACGATTCAATACAAATTTCCTGGCTAATATAATAAATTGAAACGATTCAATAGAGATTTCCTGGCTAATATAATAGATTGAAACGATTCAATAGAGATTTTCTGGCTAATATATTAAAACGATTCAATTGAGATTTCCTGACTTATAAATTGAAACGATTCAATAAAGACTTTTTGACACATTATTAAGTTAATATTTATTCTTAACAATTTCATTCCGTATTGTGTCAAACATTGTATTTTGTCATACGTGTATTTGTCTCAGCCAACCTCCAGTATTTATTCAGCTCCTTTCAGTTGTATAACATGTCCGAAATTCACTTCCAAACATCAAAGTTGATGCTAAAATACTCTTGTGGACTTTTAACTAAGATGGCAGGACTATTATCTCAATAATTCATGTGTACTTTGAAGTGCACTATTTGTCAAACAACGTATGTTGACTTTATTGTGTTTGTTTAAATCTCTTGACGAATTTACAGATAAATGGAAAATATCCGCGCAGTACCTTTAGTCAGATTCAAGATAATTCGAAGAGCTTCTGACCTTGACATTCGTACATTCCGTCTGGACCAGGTGTGACCAAACCGAGGCGCATGCGCCAAACGTGGCGCATTGGACGATTACAAGTAGCGCATTGCATCCTTGCGCCTACTTATTCTTTTAAAATAGGCGTCATAACTGAATCCATCTTCATATTTTCAACACCAAAGTGCTCTTAGTTCAATTCATACAGCATTCGGTAATGTTCAACTTTACGGTGTCTGACACTTAGAATGGAACTTGTGAGCTGTCACTTTAGGTGGGTTTACAAACGTACGAATATTTCTATAAGCATATGCCAGGACTCCTTCTAGTGAGTAGAGAGAACAGACAACTCCAAGTTCCAAACTGATCTCGCTCTCAGTGCTTCATCTCGATCAGAGGTTTCTCTCTCTCACCACATCCAATAACTGTGGTCCAGAGTTATCTTCACCAAACGAGACTCTCCGGCAGCTGTAGCACCATCAGTGGGGTCCACGACAACGATCACCCTCTCGTCCAAGATAACATTTCTGACTATTGTAGATTGGTGCTCCAATAGACGTGTGTCTTTTGAAATGGCGTAAATTAATTAATTGAATTACGTGATTGAGTTATTCTTTTTCCTCCCCTAAACGAAGCAGATCCTACCCCTATCCCTATTTTACAACCCTAAATATGAATGTAAGATGGGAAAAAAAGTGTTTGAGTTGTATGGCGCATCTGAACGCGTCTGTGAAAAAATTGGCGCATGGTATGCAAAAGGTTGAACCCCCCTGGTCTGGACGATAATTCATGTCCACACGAAAATTCAAAGTCCAAAATATTTATTTTGCGTTCAATTTTCAAGACACTGAAAGTTTTTTTTTTCTTTTATTTACAAACTCGTCCTTTTTTCATAGTATTTATATAAACAAAATGCTAATACGAGTATCACGCTCAAGTATAATACAAAGTTCTTAAACATAACGCTAAGAGCGTCAATGAATACAATTTTGAGATCTTTATAGAAAATAATACGTCTGTTTATAAAGGAAAAAATTACTCTCCTTCAATATCGCTATAGCGTATACCACTTTCAAGTATCTCTATTTTAAGCAGCCATGCTCTTATTTGTGATTTGAAACAATTCCATGACATCACCTTTAACACTTGCCACCCTGCGATGGATAGCGAGTGACCAGGACTTACATTTTATTTGATTATTTGACGTTTTAATACATAATAAAATGATTTTTATAGCTAATTACAAAAAATTACTTAGCGAACTTTGAATAATTTAAATTTAAAACATACATTTTTGTGTTGTTTATAGTTAAGGCATTAACGTTGTGGAGGTTTTAAGACATTGTTATTTATTTTTAACAAACACTGTTTATTCCACTTTTTTTTTTTTTTTTTTTTTTTTTTTTTTTTTTTTTATGTCGGTATAACCCTACCGGTTTCAAGGCTTTCACCTCATCTTCAGGGGAGCGTAAACAAGACTAAATGCTGTTCGGACTGGCACCGATATAGACACTTCAACGGTTGGAGGCGGGAGGGGTGAGAGGAAGGCTAGGTATAATTTCGGCCAAGAGCGGGGAGGTTTTGGGGAAATAACTATTCAGCAGATGCTCTGATCGGTATACTGACTTAGAAATTTCTAGGGCCTCTAATCTGTCCAATCTATTTCCGTTGCCGCTAATATGTAAGAATTTGGCATCATCGATAGAAAAAGTATGATTCTCACGGTGACAATGATTAGCCATTTCAGAATAAATTAGAGGATTTGTTAAAGCAGATTGGTGTTCACGAAATCTCTTTTCAAAAGATCTTCCTGTCTTTCCTATATAGAAATTATCACAGTCAGCACATAAAAGTTTATACACACCGCTGTTGTTAAGTATTCCATTTTTGCCTTTCCCATTAAATAAGAGTTTCCGGAGATTAAAGTTAGTGTAAAAAGCTGGCTTTATGTGACTTGGAATATTTTTGGTTATTTCATTTGATATATTTTTTATAAATAGGACTTTGCTCCATTTATACATACATTTTTCACTTGATGCTTAGCGTCCAGCACCGTGGCTGGCGGATTTTTTTAGCACAGTAAGGCAAGTGTTAATTGTGTCCTACCAATGAAGTGATCTTCCAACTCTTGTACGTTCCAGCTATTCAGCAAGCTATACAAATTAAAACCAGACCCTGTGTCAATACTCACTGAAACATTCATATAATTACTCCTACTTAAATACCAAGGTATCACATATTCATTTTAAACTCATCATACTTCCTCCTTTGAATATGGCCATCCCATCTAAATTTAAACGCTTAGGGTTACTGTTTTAGATACTTTGTTATCACGCTGTTTCCCGATCACTAGGATTACCTCAAGAGTGCTTTCTAATTAGTTCAACGGAAAATAAGGGAGGTTGGGGATATCAATTGTGTTGTCGCTAATGAGAGCGCCATCGGGTTAACTAGCAGTCTTGACCAATAAAATTCAAAGTTCCAATGGTAAAGAGATCAAAACTCTAAAATGATCGGAAAATTTTATCTGCTGCAGTTTTCGTTTGCAGAGTTTTATATAATGTTATTTTTGTATTGTTTAACCCTTCCTTCACTGTGATGTGTAACTAGTACACATTGCTTCTAAAGACTTTAATATCTCTATAAATATAATAAATACTGGGTTCAGATTTTAGGCACTCCTCCGTAATACATTTATGCATTGAATGAAAAAATAATATTAATAATTACTAGCACTTATCGGCCACATCAGAGATATTTTGTGAAAATCGGGAATAAATTCACAAATACAATCAAACGTGTGACAGTGTGTGACGTAGGTATATTCATTCTAAAAAACCGCTTTAGATGAGAAATGACGCTATTCACGTCTCACTATCACTCTACTTCGGTATATGGGAACGCAAGAAATAGAACCTTAGTTCGCTCGCTTCTCTCGCTTCTGTAGCTTGCGGGCATTCGTTTGAGTTGGTCTCTTTGCCCGTTTTGTGAACGTCGGCCGATGTTTTTTTTCATGTTTTCAGCAATTAAATTTCAATTATTATCACTTTTGACTTCAAATTTAATTAATTTAAGCGATTGGCTATGAATATTCTTATTTTTCCGATTTTGAATCGCTCATTTTTACATGTGTATTGATGTGTATTGAATACACAGCACCGGAACGCGCGGATTTTTTTAGCACGGTTTTTAGCACAGAAAGGTTAACAACGCTTCAAGAATTTATAAGCATAAGCTACGGAAAACATAAATTCTTATACCATATAATTTGGTTTAAGAGTAAAATCAGTCCAGGAGTAAATCCTCCAGAAATCGAACACGAAATGCCCGCTTGTTTAGTATGAATGCTATCCGTTAGACTACGGCCGTCGACAAATGGTTATGTTTATTGTTTCAAAAATTCCTGTTTGTTCTTTACAACTGACAAATAATAGTTAAATTTGGTAAAACTTTTTTATCTGTGGTTTGATCA
This sequence comes from Odontocerum albicorne, assembly GCA_949825065.1. Taxonomy (NCBI): domain Eukaryota; kingdom Metazoa; phylum Arthropoda; class Insecta; order Trichoptera; family Odontoceridae; genus Odontocerum; species Odontocerum albicorne. Next base: position 59,358,166 of record OX463838.1, on the reverse strand, counting down.
TACAATAAACAATATCAATTCAATTAAAAACATTTTATCTTAACATCATAATATATCTTTGTCTAACACAATTTTCCCAGGTAGTTAATTAGTTAGTGCCATATGAAATGCACAATTTTGTTTTATTGCTGGACAATTTTAAAATAATTATTTTTCTATGATTCACATCAACTCATGTGTCGTGTTTTATAACGAATTATTTTCATTTAATTTGCCCATAAAAAGGTTCAAATAAAACGGTACGTTATCTGCTGAAACGCAACGTTTGGTCAGTATTATTGCATGGAGTGGAATCATGAACCCTAAAAGTTGGTAGTATGAACCGATTGGAAGCATTCGAAATGTGGATGCACCGGAGAATGCTACGGATATCCTGGACGGATATGGTCTGCAACAAAAGGGTTCTTCAAAGAGCGAAAGTTGATAGAGAGTTGCTGACTAATATTAAAATCCGAAAGGTGTCCTATTTGGGTCATGTACTATACTTAGAGGAGTAAAGTACAAATTGCTGCACCTGATCATCCAAGGCAAAATAAAAGGTCGTAGAGGTGTTGGCAAGACGCAATTCTCCTGGCTCCGCAATATACGTGATTGGGCTTGTATAAGGAGCGTCGGGGATCTTTTTCGGGCTGCCGGGGACAAAAATGTCTACTCTCAGGTGATATTCAACGTTGGGGAGACCTGAAGAAGATCTGCTGAAACTAATGGAAAAAACAATCCATGCCCATGAATAATTTTCATAGAATATTGAATTTCATTTATATAACTATGATGCACTTCACTACATGTGTTTCTACCTAGTATGGCATACCATCACGCCATTTCACTGTCTGGGTACGCAGAGCTTGATATGAATATCACTTTATTAATTATAAAATGAAGATCGTTAAAGTTAAACCCAAATTCTCCAGATATTATTTTTTTTACATGATCTTTGATGCTGGAAACATTACCACTTCTTAACTATAAAAATCACAAATGAATTTGAATTATTTTCGTGATAGATTTTCTCTTGAGATTTATAATATTTTATCTTTATCCTGGGCAGCAATAGTTAAAAGATGTGTTGAAAGCTTGGATTTACTACCCTTTGTTATAATTAAGTTGTACATATCTAGATGTCTACCCAAATATGAAAAACGGGGGACTACTGTATATATTTTTTTATTCATATTCAAATTTTTACTTTACAATTTAAACAAAAACATTTGGAATCACCCTATATAAGATTTATAAAATGTGTTTCATAGTAACATATTTGTATAATTAATTACTGGTGTTTGAAAACTACATATAAAAATACACGTGCTATATTACGACCTCCGTGGTGTTGGAAAGATGTCTGTCTACCAGCCCGAGGATTGCGGGTTTGGTTTCTGTTGGAACGCAGATTTTTCAAAATGGTCCCAGTCTTGTTTTCACGTAAAGCTTATTTAACACCTTTTTACTTGTTTGAAAGATATAGTTATATCGCAATAAACCTGCTAGGTTGTACTGTTAACAATGATGTAATACAATGCAATATATTAGGTTTTGGAAAATTCTATTTTACTTTCTTAATATTTAATGTGAATTAGACTTTATAATGATTTTGAATAATTTGTATGGTGATAACATTTGAATAATTTCTATGGTGATAACATTTGAATAATTTCTATGATGATAATATTTAAATAATGTCTATGTTATAAACATTAATCGTTATAAAAAAACAGAAATTAATTAATTATTCACGTACCGGATCGAATATTGTTTAGACCTCATTTTCGTGGCATAGTTCGTACAACACCGGTTTTTCAACCTCATACAACCTCCGTTGTCTAGTTGAAAAGACGCCTGTCCTCCAATGCAGGGCTTGCAAGTTCGATTCCAATTGGTTCTCTATTATTTTTAAATAGGATCTTAGTCCGGTTTTCACTTAAGGCCTCTTTGATATATTTCAGGTTGATTAAAAAAGATTTTCAAGTTGTACTGTACACAAAGAAAGAGTAACACAATAAAATATAATTTAATATATATATTTTTAAAGATTTTAATAATATAACATATATTTATAAATGCACAAACAAAGCGCTCATAATTTGATGTTTAATAGCGCTTTAAATGTTTTATTGATAAATTGATAATATCTTAAAACAACTGCATTTTACATGTATTCTGTTTCATTTTTCAGGTAAATTGAATCACACTTCGTAGACGATTTCAAATAAATTTAAAGTGTAAATGGGTAAGTTTGATTTTTTCAATGATACTTTTCACTATTTTTGTAAATTATTAAACAGCTGAGATATTTAGAACTCATTTTTATGAGTAACATTTATAAAACAGTAAACCATGCCTATAAGTAACTATCAGATAAAGTTTATGTCAAAAGGATTACGTATATGATATATTTTCTTATAGTAACAATGTAATACAATTCATATTTTTTATAGTTACAATGTAATACGATTCATACTTTTTATAGTTACAATGTAATACGATTCATATTTTTTATAGTAACAATGTAATATGATTCATATTTTTTATAGTAACAATGTAATACTATTAATATTTTTAATATTAACAATGTAATACGATTCATATTATTTATAGTAACAATGTATTACGATTCATATTTTTTATAGTAACAATGTAATATGATTCATATTTTTTATAGTAACAATGTAATACGATTCATATTTTTTATAATTACAATGTAATACGATTTATATTTGTTTCTCTAAAACGGCAAAACATTTAGATTTTCCGTTTCCAGTAATTAGCATTTAGATTAATGTAATATATAATTTTTAGATCAATTTCTCATTAAATTATAAACGAATGTAATAAAAATCGTAGTGCTTAAATAAAGAGATACAAATAAATGTAAAATGAATCGTAAAAAATCCGAAATACTAAAATATAAAGAGATTAATCAATGTAGAATGTATGATACAAAAACCGTAGTCCTAAAATACAGAAATATAAAAAGGGAATGTGTGGTAGAAAACCCATAATCCTAAAATACTGAGGGAGAAATAAATGTTCTTCTTACTCAATACCCAGCATTGAGTAAGAAGAACGAATCTTCCCTTCTAATATTTGAAAGAAAAATACTCAGAAAAATATTCGGACCCATACAGGAAAATGGATCTTGGAGAGTGAGATATAATGAGGAGTTATACAGCATATACAAAGAGCCCAACATCATAAAATACATCAAAATTGGGAGGCTACGTTGGGCGGGGCATGTAGCAAGAATGGGAGAAGAGGAAATGCCTAACAAAGTACTCTTCTCCAAGCCCCAAGGAAGACGTAGCGTGGGTAGACCGAGGCTTAGGTGGATGGATGGGGTGCAGAATGATTCAAACGTGATTGGCATCAGGGGCTGGCGGAGTGCATCCCAGGATAGGGGGGAATGGCAGCGACTGCTGGAGGAGGCCGGGCCCACAGTGGGCTGTAGCGCCATTGATGATGATGATGATGAGAAATAAATGTAGAAAGTATTGTAGAAACTCCATAGTTCTAAAATACAGAGAGTTACGAGTAAATACATTTTAAAAAGCATGGTAGAAAGCCCATACTCTTAAAATACACAGAGGTTAATAAATGTAAAATCCATGGTAGAAAATCTTAAAATAAAGAGGGACAAATAAATGTAGAATATATTGTACAAAAACCACAGTCCTAAAATACAGAGATAAAAAAGGTGAATATATGATAAAAAAATTATAATCCTATAGTGCTTAGGTATAAATAAAAGTAGAATGTATTGTACAAAGTCCGTGGATCCAAAATACGTAGAAATAAATAGATGAATACCGTATAATGGAAAAACCATACTTTTAAAACACAGAGAGATAAATAAATGTAAAATGTATGGTAGAAAGTCCGTGTTCCTAAAATACAGAGATAAATGTAGAATATATTTTAGAAAAAAATGCTCATTTCTGATTATTTATAATTAACAAGCGGTCTCCATCCATAGTGTTCCACTTAAATCGTAATTTAACCAAATTATGAAATACAAATTCAGAAATGGCAGCCATACCAACGAGGTAAAAGATGTTCAACCTTCATAAAACTCGTTTGGTCAATTCTCTGCTCATCGCATTGAGTCAAATGCGAATTAAAATGCATAACACTTTTGAAATTCATTGTAAATACTTTTAAAACCTCTAAAATTTTATTGATTCATTTCAAATACAATTTTTATGATAATATTTTAGCGAACAAACGTATCAATTGAAAAAATAAAATATTTCAAATTGTACCTATAAATTATATTTAAAATAAAATAATTTTTATCACTCAGATTGTATCATATATTAAAAATTAATTTGAATTTCTTCGTCTTCTTCTTCTCCCTGGCTCCATCCCAATTAATTGTCTGCGAAGACTGTTAGGGTCAGCTCTCCTCGTCCTCAGGTTGTATGCTCTTCTGTCCCGGACTACGTCCCCCAGGCCGTGCCTCTGCATCAGGTTATCTTTTTGCACCATCCATGAATTCTTTGGTCTTCCTCTGGTTGTTATTCGAGGAAGATCCATGGAGATTGCCTCCAAAATGAATTAAAATTTAATTTGAATTTCATGCATATAAATATCTTATTAACGAGTATATCACTCAAATTCCAGGTGTGTAAATATTTCAATTGTATCATTCAGATTTCACAAATATTAATATCTCATTTGTGTCGCTTAAATTCCATTTATCTAAATATACTCGTATTTTCAATAACCCTCATATTCATTTCAATATTGTTTCTCCTTTGTATTTCTTCTATCTTATGTTATATGTCACTTTCTCTTTTAGGATTCGATACCTTGAAAATATTTCATTTTTATAACTCAAACTACCTCTAGAATATAATTTGTATAGCGCTTAATTTCCTATCGAGGGGGTTCTACAATATTCCGGATGACACTTGAAAAAGTATGTCGGTTTGATTTTCGTATAAAGTTTTTTTTAATATAGTTATACGCCTGATTATGCTGTATAATATTTATTAAAGGTTTTATCCTTTGTCTGCATAACACATCTTAAATCGCTCAAGTATTCGGTAGTGTCCTATATGGGCAGAAAAACTATTTAAGGGTGTATTCTACTCTAGAGGCGTGAATTTCAGGCGTTTTTTTCAGACTTAATAAAAAAAACTAAAAATATTTTTCCTATACTTTTTTTACATTTTGTTTATTGATGATTTGAGAATGTAAAAAAAATTGAAAAAAGAATTGAAAATTCAAGATGTTATCAGCTGTTATATATCGTAAAAAAGGGGGTAAGCTGGTCGACATGATTGGAGCCCCTTTGTAAATTTGAAACAAAAATCATACACAGTTTCGTAATACAAAATAATGTCGTTAAAGTTGGTACCAAAGGAAAAAAAATTTAAAAATTCGTAAAATGGCAACTGTTTGGAAAAAATATTTTTCACCCTTTTTTCTAATTTTTTAAAAAACGTAAAAAAATTTTTTTAATATAAAAACATTTATTAAAGTTTTATACCAAATTTGAAGGCTATCGGTTGGATAAAACTTGAGATTTCATGTCGACCAGGTTGAAAAAAGTAGTTTCGAGAAAAACGCGTTTAAAGTTTTAAGATTATTGTCTGACACATTCCGGCGGCATTCAAATTTCTAGAGTTGTGTATTTAAATTAATATTTTAATAATTGTTTCTATTTCAAACAAATGTAAAATTATGTACTTAAACATCCTAACGTTTTAATGTTTAAATACCAGAAAAGTATTTTTGTCTTCAATCAACCATCATTCGAAATTTTAGTTAAAGTAACATAAATGAAACGTTTCATTTTATTACTGAATTAAAACTTAACAAAATATAAAATGACTGTTGTTATGGAATTTCTGTTGTAACGGTGATTCACACAATGTTAGAATCGTCACTTTTTAAAAACTTGGTCGAACATAATTTATTATTCAGATAAAAATAAGAAAATTTGTTAACTGTTTATTTTAAAACTTAAATACTCATATATTTAGAATTTCATAAGTGAATGAAGTTCACCTGCAATTTATAATTTTATTATTTTTTTCCTTATTTTGTATGGCACCCTTTAATAATTTGAATTGGTAATTAGGGCATATAGAAGAGCCTGGCAGGTAGACAATATTTTTTTAAGCCCCAATAATGAAGCCTGCGAGCTAAGAGCAAATGGAATATTTTGATTCGTCCTTGCACGTATTAGTAACACTGCTGCATATAAAGACGGAACAATACTCGAATTCAATAGACTAAGGACTTTCTTAGGGACCGTGGAATCCTCGAGTGGTAGTAAGACCTTTTAGCCTCCGAGCTACCGAGGTTTTTTTTATATAATAACGTTTCACACAATATCATCTAGTAGGTTGATTACCGTAGATATTTGAAACACAAAAAAATCGAATCATGATCGGGAATTGATGCAAAAACCTCTAGATATATTTTAAAATAAGCATTTACAACTGAATAACAAAGGTCCGTTGATTCATGGTCAAAAACCTTAAAATATTATAAGCAATGACGTTCTATTGCAATTGGAACAATTATTTGTTAGTTAATGTTTAAAAAAAATCTAATCATTGTATAAATATAATTAAAATCACTCAAACATATTCAATTTCAATAGGTTAGGTTATGGTAACTATTTTTTTTATTTGTGGGGTACCCATCAACAAAACTGAATTAGCAGTTTGAACATATTGAAGAGCGTAACGAAAAGACAACCATGTCTTTAGTCATATTATTCGAGTCTTAAGGTTAAGAACCAATTTAGTAGGCACTAAAGTAGCGGTTATTCGAGTCTTAAGGTTAAAAACCAATTTAGTAGGCACGAAAGTAGGTTAAGAACCCATTTAGTAGGCACGAAAGTAGAAGTTATTCGAGTCTTAAAGTTAAGGACCAATTTAGTAACCACGAAAGTAGGTTAAAAACCAATTTAGTAGGCACGAAAGTAGCGGTTCGTTATCACACATTTTAGCAATACTACACCCCATGTGAAGAAGCGAAAAACTGACACGTCCAGTGCATCTGAACATTGTTATCAGATAAACATGACTATCTCCGTGGCCTAGTTGGTAAGATGCCTGTCTCCCAGTCTGGAGGTTGCGGATTCAAATCCCGCTTGAACCCAGATTTTTTAAAAAGAATTTTATTCTAGTTTTCACTTAAGGCCTCTTAAACATCTTTCTTGTTGGTCGGAAGGGATTGCCACATGGAAATAAGCCCAACAGGTTGTGATGTATACAATGAAAGTGTAACAATATAATAACATTAAAAATATTCTTTACCAGACTTGGTTCCTTGTTTTTGGAAGTAAAACGTCTAACTTACTAAGCCACGGCGGTCGTCAATGGTATTTTAATTCATTATTAATAAAAATGAAATCAAATAAATGCATTTATTTTCATTGAAAAAATAAAAAAACCTTAAGAATAACAACAATATAGCAAACTTATTAAAAAAATATTTTTTTCTTAAATACACACCAGGTAGATAAATTTATAAACTCCTGTTTGTATGCAATTATCTCGACATTAAAACTTAAATGCCGATGATCAAATTTCGTTAAACCTTGTTGCTTTTTAAACGTAAAAAAGGAATTAGTCTTTATTTACAGAAGTAAACAGACATTTGCAGGAAGAGTGTGACAAAGATCACTACGTATAAGTTTACAAAATTAAAAGAATTAAAATATGATATTTTCCGGATGATTTTCTTCCATCGAATGTACGACCGTCACGTTAGATTCTACTGTATGTAACATTTCATTATTGTACGACCGTCACGTTACATTCTACTGTATGTAACATTTCATTATTGTACGACCGTCACGTTAGCTTATCTGCATGTAACATTTCATTATTGTACGACCGTCACGTTAGCTTCTCTGTATGTAACATTTCATTATTGTACGACCGTCACGTTAGCTTCTACTGTATGTAATATTTCATTATTGAAATTTCCACACACATTTATTTCCTTTCAATTTATCTTCATTTATGTTGTTTATAGTTAAGGCATTAACGTTGTGGACGTTTGAAGACATTGTAATTTATTTTTATCAAACACTGTTTATTCCACTTTTTTGTAACGGTATAACCCTATCGGTTTCAAGGCTTTCACCTCATCTTCAGGGGTCTTCTCTTCAGGGGTCCATTACTGGGGGCCATCTTCACCTCGTCCACAGTCTTGTTTGTGCTCCCCTGAAGATGAGGTGAAAGCCTTGAAACCGGTAGGGTTATACCGTTACAAAAAAGTAGAATAAACAGTGTTTGATAAAATTAAATTACAATATCTTCTTTTACTAATCCTCTACTCTTACATTTTCAATGCTGTTGAAATACCACTTCAATGTAATTTCTGCAGAAGTTTTGTGAAATCATTTGTTTAATACAGTTATTAAACAAACATTTTTATTTCTTCTTTTTTATCTTGGCCTATTTATCAACTGAAATCACTTCTACGGTCACTTATTAAAAAAAGTTTCTTCCATATTCGATGACAATCTGGATGACTGATTGTAATACCTAAATACATTTGCCTAGTCCACCATTATAAAGTGGTTTACTTTGTAAAACTTAGCTGACTTACACGTAGCGTACCATAGTTCACAGAAGGCACGCTTCCAAAATATATTTTTGACATTTCATGTCATGGGACGCTGTTTCGTGTCTTAAGTCATACGCTAAATACTTTTTGAACCTTTATTTTTATAAATATAGATCCTAAATATAAATATGTGATTTTGATAACTAACCAGCCAATAAAAAAGTAATTAAATTAAAAAATATATTAAAACAACTTTGTCACAGATTCTGCCAAGTGAAATGTATATTTTACATACACAAAATGGTTTTAAAATTTGTTTGGATTTAATGAATATCTAATGTTCCCTTATTTTTTCTACTCAAAGAGAATTTCACTAATAATTATAGAAAAAAATAATAAACTTTAACAACTCTATATGTTGGCAACATATAATTTATATATGTATGTAAACCATTAAAAAGTTCTCCAAAAAGTTATTGGTTCACAAATGTTTTTCTTCGATTCATTCATAATTATATTAAATCAAATAATATATTTTAAAAAGTACAAATAATTTAATTGGTTGTTTATAGTTAAGGCATTAACGTTGTGGAGGTTTAAAGACATTGTAATTTGTTTTTATCAAACACTGTTTATTCCACTTTTTTGTAACGGTATAACCCTACCGGTTTCAAGGCTTTCACCTCATCTTCAGGGGAGCACAAACAAGACTAAATTCTGTTCGAACTGGTATCGATATACACGCTTCAACGGTTGGGGGCTGAGGGGTGAAGGAGGCATGGAACGATTTCGGGATATAACTGTTCACCAGATGTTCGGATCGATGTATTGACTTAGAAATTTCCAGGGCCTCTAATCTGTCCAATTTATTTCCGTTACTACTGATATGCAAGAATTTGGCATCATCGATAGAAAAAAGTATAGTTTTCACAGTGACAATGATTAGCCATTTCAGAATAAATTAGAGGATTTGTTAAGGCGGATTTGTGTTCACGAAATCTCTTTTCAAAATATATTCCTGTCTTTCCCTATATAGAAATTATCACAACCAGCATACAAAAGTTTATACACACCACTGTTGCTAAGTATTCCATTTTTGTCTTTCCCATTAAATAAGAGTTTCCGGAGATTAAAATTAGTGTAAAAATCTGGCTTTAAAAGTGGAATAAACAGTGTTTGATAAAAATAAAGTACAATTTAATTGGTATAAGCAACTTCCTTTCAATATTTGTACTGGCTGATCAATTTACCTATGCATTTGTGATTTGTATATACAAATTGGCATGTCACACTCCTCACGATTTTATTCCGGCTTTATTAAACAATTTATCAATACCTCTGAAAAGAATTGTAACGAAAAAAAACAAAAGTAAAACTTCGTTTATTTCTAATTTATTCACCATTTTTTTATACTTTTTTATATCTAATAATAAATAAATATTTTTCATTTATTTATTAATTTTGGTCACGTTTCAAATTCTGAACTTCGATCAATACTTGTAAAAAAACTGATTTTTCTGCGCATCTTATTCATAACTTCAATAATTTTATTTATTTTTTATAAGCTATTATCATAGTGTAAATAGACCAAAGCCCGTACGATGGTTGTCACCAAAGAAAGAATACGAGTATTGAATTTTGAATACACGAGAGCGAGAGAGGAATACTTGAATTATCTCCGAAAGTAATTCGAAATTTGAATCTCGGTGGGTCCGTGATACTGAACGAATTTTAAATACCTAGCTTAAAATTGTTGAACCGGTGTAAAAGGGGACGATGTATAAATGGTATATATATAAACAAATTCTACATTTATGAATATATATTTTCATAAATGTAGAAATTGTTTTACTTCCGTGAATAGTTCACGGGTTGCAACTAGTTACGTTTAATATTTAATGAGATAGTTTTCTACGCTCATAATAAAACGGATTATCTCATGATGACTTTATTTGTTTTTTTTCCTAATATTTACGAACCGACACGTCTTTTAAATATTCGATATTAAATTAATTTAAATTTAGATATTTATGAAGGCACGAGTATTTTGTGACGTATATAAAATACTAGTGCTCTGATTAAATTAAGGTATTAAAAATATTTATTTTCGTATCACTGTTTTCAATGGTCAAAATAAATTTTTTTAAGAAAACTGAAAATATATATATGTTATGCAATCACGTCTGCATTTATGTAACGAAGATTACGGACTTCCATTAAAAATTTCATGAAAAAACCGCTTTACAAGTTATCTTTCGTTACAAGATGTAATTGTAAATTAAAATTTAAAACATGCTATTAAATTCTACGGCGTTCACGATTCATCTGAAAATCTGAGGCACTAAGTTCAACCTTATCGATTAAAAAATATGAAACGTTTACAAATCTTTACATAGGATCTTTCAAATTGAGCAGTTTTTTTTTAATATTTTTTTTTTTAACTCTTGAATAAAACATACAATTTGCTTTGATTTCAAATAACTTTTTAATGGTCCTTAAAGTATAATGTATGCCATTTAAATACGATAAACAATATCCGGCAAATGTCCACCTCTTGCAGCTTCACAGGTGTCCACTCTTTTGTCAAAAGTGTCGATGACATTTTGGCATAATTGCGGTTGTAACTCACCAATAACGATAATAATTTCGTTATTCAGCTTAGCAATTGATCGGGGGTCATTCTTATAGACCTGGCTTTTCACGTGACTCCAGAGAAAATAATCCAACGGTGTCAGATTACATGATCTTGATGGCCAATTAACATCACCGTTTACGGAGATTACAATAGATATAATAATTCTCAATTTGAATGCGTTGTTATATCGTATACGACTCTTCTTCTTCATCGTATTTTAGGCCTGTTATGGTCCTGCATCATTGTTTGCCTCTTGCGACGTAAACTGCCAGCTGTCTCTCCATCTTTTGGGAGGTCGTCCTGGAGGTCTGCTTGCTTGGGGGATACTGTCCCTGGCCATTCTTACGGCTCTTGGTTCCGCCATTCTGGATACATGTTCGTTACAGAACCTTCTTCTCTGTCGTCCCAATCTGACAATATATTCAACTTCGCACGTCCTTCGAATTTCTGTGTTTCGTACTCTATCACGAAGGGTTTTGCCAGCGATACTTCTGAGTACCTTTATTTCGCTGGTTCGAAGGAGATTTTTGGTTCTGACAGTGTCGGCTCTGGACTCTATGCTGTATGTCATTATGGGACGGACACAGGTCTTGTATATCCTAACCTTGCTTTGGAGGTTCATATGCTTGTTTTTCCAGATAGTGTTCTTTAAACATCCGGAAATAGCTGCGGCATTTAGTGATTGTTCAAGTACTTCGCCATAGAGATCATTATTGCACATTATGCTAGCACCCAAGTATTTAAATTTTGTTACTTGTTCAATCGGTGTGTCGTCGATCGCCACACTGCATCCAACTTGCTCTCTGGCTAGAGTCATGCATTTAGTCTTGCTGATGGAGATAGACATGTTGTATTTTTTGGAAACAGTGTAGAATCGATGTAGAATTTGTTGCAGGTCTTCCTCTGATTCGGCTATGATGGTGGCATATACGACTCCATTTTTATAAATGCCATACATTACACTTCTCAAATATCATAAGACCCAGGAAAGTTCACGAAGCCATCTGTGTTTTATCCAAGAATTTAAAAAAACGCTCAATTTGAAAGACCCTATAGTTAAGATAAGAAAGAGTCATAGTTATTGTTTATGAAAGCTAAACTTTTTCAATGCAAACCCTTATTAGGGATATAAATAAACCGAATATTGGGATAATAAATATACCGCATTCCTAGTATATTTATTATCCCGATCTTCTACGCAAGGAGAATATTAATTGGTTTTGCTTCAAATGTATATTTTTAGTGAATCGTATATGCATTTGTTCACTTTGACATGTCGAGAGAAATGTCGAAATAATGAATTTAAAAAAGTACATTTTTAGTGAATCGTATATGCATTTGTTCACTTTGACATGTCGAAATGAATGTCGAAACAATGACTTTAAATATGTACATTTTTAGTGAATCGTATATGCATTTGTTCACTTTGATATGTCGAGATGAATGTTGAAACAATGACTTTAAATTTGTACATTTTTAGTGAATCGTATATGCATTTGTTCACTTTGATATGTCGAGATTAATGTCGAAACAATGACTTTAAAAATGTACATTTTTAGTGAATCGTATATGCATTTGTTCACTTTGACATGTCGAGATGAATGTCGAAACAATGACTTTAAAAATGTACATTTTTAGTGAATCGTATATGCATTTGTTCACTTTGACATGTCGAGATGAATGTTGAAACAATGACTTTAAATTTGTACATTTTTAGTGAATCGTGTATGCATTTGTTCACTTTGATATGTCGAGATTAATGTCGAAACAATGACTTTAAAAATGTACATTTTTAGTGAATCGTGTATGCATTTGTTCCTTTGCCTCAAAGGAAACGGGCCAAGCCACTTCTGCCACCTAATCAGATGTTTCAATGCTAATCCATCCAGCCATTATGACACTTTCACTGCGCGGAATCGAAGTGTCTGCACGCGTACTGATTACGTGTATAAATTGCACCAGTAGCATTTATGCGCGAATTATAACGAAATTCATGCGTGGTCACATTATGCAGTCATCGGACGTCTCTGACCACTGATACGCCTTGTATGACGCTGGACACCAAAATTAGGCACAACTTGTTGAAATCGTGGAATTACCAGTTTGATCACTTTATTTACCTGGCATACAAACTTTGAGAATTCATTTAAAGATCTTGCCATATTTCTTCTCTTTGAACAAAATTGAATTCAAATATATTTATGTAATGCTGTTTAGTAACCGAACTATTAAGACAACTGACACTTTAGTTCATTCAACACAAAGATTCCCAAAGTGGTATATATGGACCCCCAAGGGTCGAACTTGCAGGGGGTCTATGTCAGCGAGAAAAGAATAGGGTGTTCTGTTATATTTGCCTATCTAAAGAAGGATATGTGTTCATTCATTAGAATTATTCATTCAACTTATTAAAAAAAACAAACTCGTTTAAAAAAACTGGGTTGTTTTATAATTTAAGTAGTATCAATAGTTGAACCAAAACCCCTAAAGTCGAATACCACACCACCGTTGAACCAATTAGGCCATCCAGTTTGCAATAAGAACACGGCCTGAACGATGTTTTCAGAAAAAAAATATACCAATTAAAAAGCGATATTAAAAAACAACGATTCTGAATTAATAATAATCATAACATTTACATTTCGAATGGAAGTCCTTTTTTTTCTTCACTGAAATGGTTCAAGTTTAACGATTTGCGAACCGGGTTTATTAAGTCTTTAACTGAAATTATTTGTTGAAGTAAAATCTGATATATCGAATTATGTAATCCATCCCTCTAAAATAAGCAATATTTAAGCTCAATAAACTGATAACTAATTACACTAGTTAACAAATTTTAACTTTTTGTCTGTAACAGATATTAAATTAGCTGATTCTTATTAAATCGACCCTGCTGATTACGAAAATCGCAGTGAAAAGTTTGTAACACGTAACATTTTTGTGTAACAGAAGGGGGAGTGTTTTAATAAAATAAGTACGTTTTTGCGCATTTCAAAAGTCGTAATTACAACAATGAAAATAAATAAACTCCTGAAATGCTAGACACAGAATACAATGTTGTTACATAGGAAAATAAAAAAGCAGAATAAAAATCATTACTATAAGAAAAATTTACCTTATACTATATACCATTTTCTTATAAATTTGATCGAATCAACTTTTAGAGATTGTATATTAAATTGAATAAAAACTCAAATGAGATAATTGAGAAGCCCCTGCATTACAGTAAACAGCCATCAACAGATTACTGGAATGCAGGACGTGTATTTTCAGTGACATTCGACACCCTAGCTTCTGGTAACTGCAAGAGTTCTTGTATAAGCTGTTCGTAATTGTCAGTTTTATTATTACCTAGGAAACCATTAACTCTTCCAAAAGCTTTCCAAGTTTCTAGTTCTTCAACACTTAATTTTTTTTTCGAACTTTTTCATCTTTCCAAAGTTTCAGTTTCAGTCAAAAACTAATTTCAGGTTTTTCTCTGAAAAAGTACGTGATGGAACATTTTTAATTTCATATTCGTTATCAGCACACAAAAATTAACCTAAAATCACCCTTGTTACAAAAACCTTGTTAACTAGTGTTATCAGAGAATTCACTTCTAGATTAGTTTTAATTTCGTAACTTGTTTCATTTTAATTCACTTATTTCTATAGCTTATAAGATGGTATTCATAAATGTTCTGTAGAATAATCTGTGGCGTTATGGTAGAAGTTGATATGTCCATTTTTTGTCATTTTGTGTTTTTTCTTTCAATTTATAGAAAATATTTCTCAGCATGTTGTGGCAAAATATGGTGTGTCAGTCATTATCCAAACAAAAGATATATTGTTTGGAAAAACTTAAAAAATGCTTATTTGTACTGATTTTAACAGATTATCAAAGTTAATATTGCTTCTCCTGTAAACTAAGGTAAAACAGACATATCAACTTCTGCCATAACGCCACAGAAATGTATTTAGCACACATAACCTAAAAAAGACAACAATTGAATTGTATTATACTTTCGTTGTATAAAGTACAACTTGGCGGATTTATTGTTACGTGACCATATCTTATAACTAACTAGAAAAATATTAATGAGCCCTAAAAAGATACCTTTTAAAAAAAAATCGATGCCAAAGGGATTTAAATCTGCAATTTCCTGATCGAAAGACAGTTATTTCCAATTTGGCCACAGAAGTCGTGTTATTTGTTTTAATCTACCAATTTTGGAACTCCAATCTGTACCTTTGGTTTTATCTATCGATAGTTATTTCTAAAATTCAAATGGCATAAAATATACCAATTTTCTTAAAGATATAAATGGCTCACGGGATGAATCGACATCTTTCTTGGTCGCGAAGGACTGCCTTTCTTATCATCATTTATCACTTATAACGTTTTTGTTGTGAACCAATATCAGTTTTTTCTATTTAAAATAACTCATTGTTAATTACAAAATATTTTAATCAGGAATCAATTTTTTACTGTTTATAATGACAGAAATACACCCAGTATAGCTTTGATGAAACAGCAAGGATAAACACTATCCTAATACAAAATTGAGGAGGTAATATTAAAAAAATAACATGTCCACCAAATACGAATGATGGGAAATCGCAAAAAAAACTGTTTGCATTAAAAATATATGACATAATAATTAATTGTAAAAATATCTGAAATCCTCAAAATTGCTTAAGGTGACTCGATTTGTTGTTTAAAATCGAATCATAATAATTAAAATAGATATTCTTGTTTAAAATATGGGCATGATCCTTTTGAGTGAACAATTCTAGTTTAATCATTTTTGATTGAACAGGTCTGGGACATGATGTTTTTTGTTCGATTTCAAAAAATATTATGCAGATGTTGCAAAGAATAATCAAAAAATAATTGGGTAGAGTAATTTGTTTTTATTTTAATCAAATAAAATAAGTAGTGTTACGCTGAAAACTTTTGTGGCCCAGTTAGTAAGACGTCTGCCTCATAATCTCGGAATTGCCCATTCAAATCCGTTGAGACGCGATATTTAAAAAAAAGATCTATTTTTTTCTTAAGGCTTCTAGTGTCTTTGATAGGAAGAAAATAGGAGAATATGTGGATCTCATGTATAATTCTACTCCCCGGCATATACAAACTAGGTTAACAACTATTTACGTGCACTTCCAGCAGTTCATTCAGTTTTCGTGTGGTACCCTTTAACCCTTCCTGTCCTGTGATGTGTAACTAGTACACATTGCTTCTAAACACTTTAATATCTCTATAAATATAATAAATACTGGGTTCAGATTTTAAGTATTCCTCCGTAATACATTTACGCATTGAATGAAAAAAATATTATTAATAATAATTACCACTTATCGGCCACATCAGAGATATTTTGTGAAAATCGGGAATAAATTCACCGATACAATCAAACCTGTGCCAGTGTGTGATGTAGGTATATTCATTCTAAAAATCCGCATGGTGAGGAAGCGATGCTATTCACGTCTCACTCTACTTCGGTATATGGGAACGCAAAAAATAGAATCTCAGTTCGGTCGCTTCTATCGTTTAGAAGTCAGCCGGCTTTCGTTCGAGGTGATCGTATCGCCCGTTTTGTGAACGTCGTCCGATGTTTTTTTTTTCATGTTTTCAGCAATTAAGTTTCAATTAACATTACTTTTGACTTCAAATTTAATTAAATTAAGCGGTTGGCTATGAATATTCTTAATTTTCCGATTTTAAATCGCTTATTTTTACATATGCATTGATGTGTATTGAATACACGTCACCGAAACGGGCGAATTTTTTTAGCACAGGAAGGGAAAGGTTAACTTGAAGATCGGCATGATGAGCGGGGATAATTTACTGGGAGTCGTTTCCTTCAGACCTATTAATCAACCTTTCGGATTAAGAATCACTGGAGTATGTACGTAACTCATAGTTCGTCATCCTATGTATGTGTTAGCAAGACTACTACACGTGAAGTATTGTAGCATTGTTGCCTGACGAACTATTAAGGTTGTTCTCGGTACCGTATTCACAAACTAGGCTGTAAAGAGCATCACCACTCGCACACGGAATGACCTTGTTAAACCTTATAGATAAAACTAAGCTTTGTTACAGGGAAGCATGAGTAACATTGTTGGCATTGTAATTTAATTAAACCTGTATCAAATAACAAACAAGACAAGTAACCTTTTTAAATATTTTATTTTCTGGATACCATCGCCATTCAATCCCATCCCCCGTATGGAAGACATGGTTTTACCATCTAGACCACAAAGGTCATCCAACAGTTAAGTGTTGGTATCCATGTAATTCATCATGCAACATAATCTCACAAGAATGAATTGCAGTAACGAAATAAAATTCAGTTCAGAAAAAAAGTGTTTATTTGCAAACATAAGAAAACTTCTCTATTGGTTAATTGATATACGAAATTGCATAATTTTAGAAGTGGATGTAAGATATTATACACAACTTAAATACAAAAAAGATCAGTAACGATAGCGCACCTATTAAACTATAAGAAGTATTGAAATTATGAATTGCCTAGCCTGTTTGAATTTTTGAGTTAACACGACCTTAATAGATAAAACGTGCCCAGTTTACAGACAGATCCAACATAATATTTTAACAGTTAATAATTTTAATCTTCATCGAAAATAATTATTGCTTTATGGAAACTATAATTTATAAACATTATTTACAGTTCGATTTTTTTATTTAATATACTCGTACATATACGAGGTCGCTTTTGGGACAGACAAAGAGTAAAGATCTCAATGTATTTCTATAGTAAATCACGAATTCTCGTATAAATTCGTGATTTGATATTTTACCACATTCCATTTATTTGAGTATTGAACTAATTGAATATGCAGACAGTTTTTCTTTTTAATTTATCTATGCAGTGTTTATCTTATCAATGCAGTACGTAGCTCCTTCGTAGGTGCATGGCCGCGCGGTAACGCAATTGACTTCCATCCCGAAAATCGTCGGTTCGAACCCCGCGCTGCGCTACTCTCCTCGAACGACACAGGCAATTTTTCCGCCTAGTGTTTGAGGGTATTAGGAAATTTTCGGCGAGATAAGAGGGGGCGGAGAGACAGTTAAGGATATTATACAATAGAGACAGTATGTGAATTTGGCGTCTATTTCTAACATTCCTAATATAAGGATTCAACAGGATATAAGAAGTTACTGACTCTGGCCATTAGATTAGGCACATCCCCGCATGGCTATACGTTAAGAAAAACATATTTGAAAATCGTAGAAAACTTACCAAGGGAAGATTAACTACAAAGAAAACTTACCAACCGAAGATTAACTACATGAAACCTTTGTAAATAGATTTCGATATGTGATTTCGACTTTCGGCTTATGACGGAGTGGAGTGAATTTTTGTAATGTTCATGTTATGAGGCGGAGCTACTAAGAGCTTCTTCTTCATCTTCTTTTAGGCCTGTTATGGTCCTGTATCATTATTTCCTTCTTGTGACGTCGACAGTCAGCTGTCTTTCCATCTTTTGGAAGGTCGTCCTGGAGGTCTGCTTGCTTGGGGGATACTGTCCCTAGCCATTCTTACAGCTCTTGGTTCCGCCATTCTGGATACATGTTCGTTCCAGAACCTTCTTCTCTATCGTCCCCATCTGACAATATCTTCAACTTCGTACATCTTTCGGATTTCTGTGTTTCGTACTCAATCACGAAGGGTTTTGCCAGCGATACTCCTGAGTACCTTCATTTTGGTGGTTCGAAGGAGATTTTTGGTTCTGACAGTGTCGGCTCTGGACTCTATACTGTATGATATATCATTATGGGGCGAACACAGGTCTTGTATATCCTCACCTTGCTTTGGATGTTAATATACTTGTTTTTCCAGATAGTGTTCTTTAAACATCCGGAAATAGCTGCGGCCTTTTGTGATTGTTCAAGCACTTCGCCATAGAGGTTATTATTGCACATTATGCTTGCACCCAAGTATTTATCATAAATTTTGTAAATTGTTCAATTGATGTGTCGTTGATCGTCACACTGCATCCAACTTGCTCTCTGGCTAGAGTCATGCATTTAGTCTTGCTGATGGAGATAGGCATGTATTTTTTGGAATCGATGCAGCATTTGTTTCAGGTATTCCTCTGATTCGGCTATGATGGTGGTATCGTACTAAGAGCGAGTGCTATTATAAATTCAGAAGAAAAGACAGCTAAAAGAAAAATCAGCCCGGAAATGAATCCGGAAATCGATACCCGAAACACCTGGATTCTTAAAAAATGTGAAAACCACTGTGTCACCGAGCTAAAGATATCAATATGTTTCGTTAATGTTAATGAATTATTCAGTACGTTAACACTTGAAACTGATACCCACAACAGGTGTTATTAAATACATTATTACGTAGTCTTATATTAGGAGCGTGGCCCGGGGTTCGAGGCCCGTGGCCATGACACGCATGCCGGCGCCTCAGTGGGCCTACATAGCGTGCTATGTAGGCCGGAGGCCGAACAATTACCATCACATTGCCTGACTTGATTTAGCATGGCTTCTTTCTTTTCAAACTATCTCTTATATTGGCGTAAGTGTCTAAACATCAACTGTAGCAAGCTAAATTTCACTTTCTATGGGGTCTTGAGTCATTGTTAGTGACACGCCTGTCTTTTACACGAGGTTATACTATAGTATATTATTTTTGTTTTCAATTTTTTTTTTTGTGTTTCTATTTTTAGTGCAGTGCGGGCTGTGCGCCTGTGGACAGTCCCGTATTGTGTTGATAACATGTGATTTTGTACGATTTGTTACGATTTTTTAAAACTGTTTTTGTTACGATTTTTTAAAACTATTTTTTTTTTTGTATATTCTGTCCTTTGTTATGTTTTACACACTCACCACTGGCTCTTTTACATATTTTGTTATAAGGTACATTGTACTGTTTATTTATATAAATAAAATAAATAAATAATTTACTAAAAAACAGTTGCCATGCGTGTGATGTGTCTCTGCTGAGTCTGCATCTAATGAATACATACATATCATTACACCGTTTTCCTGTCAGGATAGAAAAATTGATGCGTACAGTTTTCTGGAATTCTCAAGGGCCAGTATTGGAACACTATCACGAAAAAGGTTCAACAATCAATAACAGTATTCATTATAGTGAGATGCTCACTGAAGAGCTGAAGCCTTAACTTTGGATTAAACGTAGAGGACCGCTATGCGAGGGCGTTGTGATCTTGCGTGACAATGATCGTCCGCATATCTCGCCCACACCGTCGACGCTCTGCAAAAACTTCGTGTTTGAGGTGTTAAAGCATCCTCCCTGTGTTGATCTTGCTCCATCGGACTTTCCATCGAATTACCAGATGTTCCTATCGTGACAAACATATTTAGTCTCCTCTACATTCAAGTACATTCTGATACAACTTCTAAGATTTCACTGACTTTTTACATTTCCTTATTTCAAAATATCATTCACTTGATCCAGACAAAATTTCTTAAGTCTTTCATTCACATATATACTGAATATTTCGTTTCTTAGTCTTTCTTCATTAATTCTATGCTCTTCGACATCTTAATTATCACATTAATCTTAAGTTCACATTCATCCCTAATCACTTAATTCCGTATTCTGTCATACATTGTCATATCATGTATTCTTCTCAGTGCATGCATTTATTCGGTTCGTCTCAGTCTTTTTCCAGATTCATGTTTATTCATGTTTCACTTTTAAACATCAAAATTGGTACCACCGTAAAATACGTGTTGTTTAGTTACAAATGTAACTAGATTTTCATTTTCGAGTTTAAAAAATGACTACATTGTTCTTCTTCCTAGTGTCATGTCAGGTTCCCCCAACATTGACTTTCACCTGAGAGAAGGCATATTTGTCCCCGGCAGCCCGAAAAAGATCCCCAATGCTCATTATACCAGTCCAATCACGTATATTGCGGAACCAGGAGATTTTCCTCCTGCCAACACCTCTTCGACCCTCTATTTTGTCTTGGATGATCAGGTGCATTATTTTGTAATTTGCTCTTCTAAGTATCGTACATGACCCAAATAGGACACCTTTCGGATATTAATATTAGTCAGCAACTCTATCAACTTTGGCTCTTTAAAGAACCCTTGTGTTGCTGACAATATCCGTCCAGGGTATCTGTAAGATTATCTGGTGTATCCATATTTTGAATGCTTCTAGTCGGTTCATACTACCAACTTTGAGGGTCTATGATTCCACTCCATACAATAACACTGACCAAACGTAGCATTTGACTAACCGTTGTCGAAGTTTCAAGTTTAGATTATCACCGCAGAATATGCTTCTCATTTCATTAAAAGCCGCACGAGATGATTCAATTCTGCATTTGACTTTGAGTTTCTGGGTCCAGGTCTTCCACTAGGATACTTCCGAGGTACTCGTATTTAATTTTTTTCACTCTCTATATCAACACTGTTCAATGTAAGACGTGCTCCTACATGATCATTACAGAGTAATAATACATTCTGAATCATACTGTAGTGCTTCCAGATGCATTGTCACGGTATGTATTATTGTCAGGGCACGCATTCTACAGGATGTATTCGTGTCCATTTAGTATTGTTCTACGCCAATGAATTTAATAAACAATTTAAGTTTTCTATTGACTTGAATATTTAATAAACAATTTAAGTTTTCTATTGACTTGAATAATACAAAATTTATAAATCTCAAACAATAAATAGTCGATAAACCTTTGAAATACAATAAATAATCGAATTTATTACAAACATGACCTGTCTTAACAGCAAGCGTGTTGAGAACCGTTGAGATTTATTCCCCCCGGGCAGTCGAGATGGCGCGAAGCGATGCTCTCCGTCTAAGGTAAGAAAAAATAAATGAGCCGCCAGCGTTATGCAATCACTTGCCGGTTTCATAAATCGACCACAATTTAGCACCCACAAAAAATGGAACGAGCAAAAAAAAACGAACTAATCTTTCACTTTCTATGGCAGCTCTTGTGCTGTGGTTTGCGTAATAATCTTTTTAATCGGATCTCATATTTTATTTTACCAAATAATTGGTAGGTTTGAATTTAAATATTAATTACACTATTTAAGGAATACAGCCTGCGTGAAATATTTAGTAACATGCCCGTCTTTTGACCCAAGGATGTGCGGGGTCGATCCAAAATTATTAAATAAAAACCACACTGATAACCAATTTTAAAAAGGTCTAGTATCTTTTTCAGTTAATGTATTTTTAACATATTTGTGCTAAATTTGAACGGATTACCACGTGCTAATAAACGCACCCGATTGCAAACTTGGACGTGACAAAAAAGTTATGAAAATATTACTAAAATAAATACTGTAGAAATAAGAGTGTTGCGTACAATGTGTCGAAAATCAGTGTATGTCAAAATAAGAAATGAGAATATCAGGAAATAATACGGATTGAACAAACGAAGTTATAGAAAGTAAGATAGATGAAGGATCATTGAGATGGTTCAGTCTCGTAGAAACAAATAATGATAGATAAACAATAAATATTCTATACGAGTAGTACAAAAGTTTAAGAAGATTAATAAAAACGTGACACTACCAAATTATGAAAAAGTGAAATATGAAAGCCTGTATAATTGGAACGTAAACATAATAAGGCCTATGAACGTGGTAAAAGCGAAACAGGTGCACCAGGATATCGTTTTATTGTACATTATATTATATTTTCGTTGTAAATGTCTACAGTACCACCCAGTAGATTTATTGTCATGTGTAAATTTCTTCCAACTAACCGGATGTTAAAGTGACATGAAGTGATAATCGGGCTATAACCCTTTTTAAAATAAATAAGATTCCAACTGGAATCGAACGGGTGATCCCCGAACTGGAAGTCAGGCATCATACCAACCAAGCCACGGAGTTTGTCAGGACAGAATGAAATGGAGATCCATTCTCTTTCTGTAGCTTAATAGGAACATTACTCGATAGTAAAGATAGTGGTAAAATGATTCAATTAATAATGAAATCCTTGATGGTATTTTTTTTATATATCAGTGTAGAGCAGGGATAGTCAACATTTTTGAAGCGTATTTTAAAACCAAAATGGGGCTTAGGCTGGCGAACTGCACGTGTATTTTTTGTAATCAAAACTTGAATGCTTAACCGGTTCACTGCCACGAGCGCGTTGACGCGCTCTCCGATTCAGTGCTCGCCAGGCCGGCCATATAAAATGAACGCGTAAACGCGCTCTCATTTGAGCTTGTCGCAAGCCAATATCAAATACAATTGTAATAATTTATAAATTATAACACATAGTGAAATCTATTGGGATGATCAAGAAATACTTAAATATTACAATTTACCGATATTATCAAAGTTACAGTCATCTTTCTAAAACCTTTCACTGACAGTCAATACGTGTCTCTAATACAGGGTTACCGACCACAGTTTTTTTGCGACGTAATTGCGATGATTTATAATGATTTCGTTTGTCATTTTGTTCAGTGGTTGATTTTTAACTTTTGTGCGTTATTTTTGTTAATTTTTCAAAGTATTTATTTACAAAGTGTGTTTTCATGTATTCTTTGGTTATTGGCGGTAGTTTTGCGGCATAATACGACGTTTATATAGACTTTTTACGGTTTTATTTTATAGTTTATTTACCTTTTGTGCTTTATTATACATCATACAGATAATTTGTTGATTTTAGTATATAAAGTATATTATATTCCACTATATTTATAAGTAAACGTGTTTTCTGTGTCAAGTTGTGACAACCCTGACATTTTGTGAATATTTAAACTGTGTTTTTCTGAGTAAACGGCAGCTCAAACGCTACACGGTGTATATATTTAGTAAGTTTTCATAATATCCTTTATATCTGTATGCAAAAAATATAATTTTTTTAGATTTTATTTTTTTTGAAAAAATCCCGACCTGCTGGGCACGGCCATACTAATAACTTCCGGCACTTAAAGACTTAAAAACGATTTAATGTGCTCCAAACGGTCCTCAAATGTATTGTACAATAAATAACAATTATTATTTTATTAATTATCTTCAGAAATATGAAATGAAATGTCTGTTATTTTGAATAGTAATATATTTCAAAGAAAATCTTCGTTTGATTAAAGATGCTGCAATCTAGTTTGCTACTCATTCTGATACCCTCAGAGTATGATAACTCAAAAAGTATTTATGAAGATTGTAATGAAAAAAAAGGTGTAAGTAATACATATATTAAATTTTTATCAACTATGTATTTTTGTTATTTTTTCATAATTTACAAAAAAAAACTAACGCACCGCTCAAAACACCTTGGCTAGTCAGATACGGTTCAAAGGTTGACCATGCTTGGTTTAATGCGAAAATTAAAGCCTAATGTAAAAATGTTTACTTGCTACCAAGATATGTTAAGATCTGCGGCCACATATAAACCAAACACGAATCCGTGACACGAATAAGCGTTTGTACATAGGTTGCTGGATGCATTACACTCGAGTTCAATAAACATTGCAAGCCCCTGCAGTTAGTTTTGTACCAATCCTACTAAACCTCAAACGAGGAAAATAAGCCGTGGGAAAGAAAATAAACAATGACTTGTTGCAATTTAATTATTAAAAATGCATGCTGTTTAATTATCTGTAAATCTGACATGTACATTATACACGAGTCTACGAGAATAGACTCGTATATAGAATCATTGCGAAATTTATATTTTCTTACGACTGTTAATTTGTTTCAGAGCCATGGTAAAACCTTTTAAAAGGTTTCGTATCTGAGAATTAAGAATAAATAAAATTAGTGTTAATCAAAATTATTCAAATGCACGTGTTGTGCTAAATTTCAGAAGTGAGTAGGAAATAACATACATAATAAATAAATAAATATAGGTTTATTGACAGCAACACAGTATGTACAAAATATATTTAAATAACACTTCTAAAACACATAAATTGCAGATAATACATTAAATACAGAAGCTATCAAAAGGTCTGGGCTAATCGAATAACATCCCCTCGGCCAAGATACACCCCACCAATATAGGGCGAACTCAGCCACGGGGACACCAGATGTTTTTCAGCCCACACCCTTGAACACGTAGAACAAGAATATAAAAAAAAACACAGAAAATAAATAGATGACAAAAAAAAATACGTTCAAGAGAGAAGACATTAAAAGATCCGGTCTCATCCCACAAACATTCCCCCGGCCGAGATACACCCCACCAATGTAGGGCGAGCCCGACCGCAAGGGCACCGGGGGGCTTCCACCCCACACCCCCGCATATCTAGATTAAAGAATAAACAAATAAAAAAACAAAAACATATGGCAGAAAACAAAATAAAAAGTAAACCCACATGTACCACCTCAGGTTAACTGTCAGCAAGAACGAAAAAAAGAAAATCCTCAAAGGAGTCCAATCCATAATAAGGGATGAATACACGTATTTATTTATATATTTTTTCAAAACAGGCTTAGCCTAATTACTTTGAAAAATACGAGACATTAAAAAAGAAGAAAAATTACATAGAATATTTTTTTTGAAATTATATAAAATAAAAATAATGCATATGCATACATACGAGTATATACACACAAACATATGATACACATATATTCACAGTCACTTAAGTGTGTTGACGAGTGCTTTCTAACGCGCTCAATCTAAGAAGAAAATTTACTTTTGCTTTTGGTAATGTGATATGAAATATGTCAATATCCGAATCAGTCCCGTTCAGAAGAGTTAAGGCCCTTCCAACAGGCATAGCGGCTGAAAGACCCGTTCTTGCGATGTTATTGAGAACAGTTCTTGCCGGCGCAGTCTAGTGTAATTGTTAGGAACATTTAACGCTAATCTTAGTATGTTAGAGATACCCTTAAAGTTATTCTGATATTACTGAAATCGAGAGATTTAAATGATCTTATTAATGTAAAAGATTACACAAAACAAACAAAAATCAAATTTAACATGGTCATGTAAGCTGTGTTATATAATTGAAAAAAAAAGGAGTGTAAAACGAACAACACAACAAAGTAAACTTACACACATTAAGTTATTCATCCCAGCAAGAATAAAGTTTTTACTTTACTCTTGCAAGTAATCAAAAGTCACATGAAAGTCCATACAATGCCCCTATTGATTGCTCAACCAGCGCAGTCTTGTTATGTAAGAGTTGTACGAATAATTAGTTGCAACTATTTACTTTAGTATAGAGCAAAACAAGGAACATGTAACATTACAAGCTAAGTAAGTTCCAGATTATTGAAATAAGAGCAGACAATCTTATAACCGTTAAAAAGTCAAACATTTTTCTTCTATCTTACAAGATTGTAAGACTCGTGACTTCCAACCAACTCAGTTATTGGGAACTGCATATCCCAATAACTAGTCCAACTCAGTTATTTGGATATAAAGTTCAAAATTTACAAATCGTAAAAACTTCCTCTGTATGCGTTTAATTTGGGGTGATCATATTACTGAATTGTAATAAAAAAATGTTCTAACCAGAGAAGTATACAAAAATTTAAATGATTCTAGTTTTAAAATGTCATTACCAAGTCTCAGTATGAACTCCAGCTTGGACAATCCTGCCCTGTATGGGCATGTAAAAAAGAAACCAGCTGCTGAATATGTGGGAAACCAGACACTAGTAATGAAAATCACAAGAAATGGAGGAAGAGGTCGTCCAAAGAACCGATAGAAGAAAAGCATCATTCAAGACATGAAAGATCTAACCTGACCCCAAAGATAGCCTTGGACAGAGCACGATAGAGAGAGGCTACTCGTCACGCATACTTCAAATAAATGGGAAAGTGCAAGGGTGTTGTTGATGGTGAAATAGATCAGGCATGACCAAATCGTGCAGCATACAGCTCTTCGGTGTTTCAGTGTGGATCGCGTGCATAAAGCGATATAATAAAATTATTCATATTTTTCTGTCGCATATCACTCGTACGTTGTACTTTTGTAATCTGATGGTCTAAATTGGTTTTAAGATTTCAAAAGACTACAGTTGGTGCCATAATTATGTGACTTGCGCTGTTCACTATCATCTCGTGTCATTATGTGGCTTGCTCTATTCAATATACCTTATCGCGTGTCATTAGAAAAAAAACTCTTAGCTTCTTGCGGCGCTCTTAATTGGTCCATACACCATCGTTCAGGTGCGATTGAGCGCCTGACAACAACTTAAAAACACAATGGCCTCCTACTGATGTCCCTTAAAAGGACTATGTAGAAGACTGCTCAAACGTCAGGTTCGCGGTTGCTTGGGCCAATGTTCAAATGAATGATTGGTTTGTCCATTATTCCAGACAAAATAGCACTTGTAGGTAACCCTAATTCATCCTGAATTACTTAGTGAACGTTTATAAAGCTGTGTTTTATAAAAACACATTCTAGAGCTGATGTTTTATGACGAAATAACGGGGCAAATACCTCCATTTTTACTACGCCTCTGATGTAATTTGAAACGCGACCCTATTTTATACACAAATAAACGATTTTTAATTTTTTTGTCGTTATGACTTTCCCAAAAAATATAACAGCACTCGATGCTTTCGAGAGTTTTATGTGTGGCTTTTGATGACATTAAACTTGGCCACCCCTGCAAGAGATAGTTTGTTAAAAATTATGGACTTTTAATACATTTTATATTCTAAGGATAAGGTTTAGACGTATTGAGAATGTCACCTAGTAGCGGGTCAAGAACTGTGCTTTTTGACCCCACAGACGAACGAGACACCCATCCTAAAGCATGCACCGGTATTTCCTAGATAGAGAGCTTCACAATGGTCTTCAGTCTAACGTGAAAAGACGTGAAGTGCCGGGCTAGAGATTGACCTGGATGAAAGCAATTAATGACTTCTGATGGAACGTGTAGGTGAAAATGGAATTAAAAAAAATAGGGCTTATTTTTTCACATAATAAATATCTATTCGACTGACGATCTCCCTGACCTAGTTAGTAGAACGCTAGACTTTCACCCGGAATTTGGAGTTCGATTAGCGATGATATCCGCCAAAAATAACAAAAAAGGGTCCCAGACTGATAAATTACTAAGTCTGCTAACAACAATACTTGTACGCGATAGATGTGTACAAGTTTTGTTGCCTCTTAGCGTGCAGTAGTATGTCTAATACGTACGAATTGGATGATGGTTATGATGATGAATTGTGGCAACTAAATCGTCTTTTTATATTCTTCTATATCCCTCTAGGTCCTGTCTCGGTCACCTATTAAAATATATTTCTTCTTCTATGGTTGGCTCTCATACACAGTGTATCCTCTCGAATCAGGTCACAGCGTCCGGCGTAAGGTTATGCTGAGTCCGGCGTTAGGTTATGCTGCGTCCGGCGTAAGGTTATGTTGCGTCCGGCGTTAGGTTATACAGCGTCCGGCGTCAAGTTACGGAGACACAGATCATAGGAAACATCGTACAGCTGTGTACGATGTATCCTATGATCTGTGTCTCCCCGCACTTACGGAAAAGTGACTTTCGTAGACCCCACTTGTGCATATCATATGCAGTGTGGCTTATTCCACAGCTGATCATTTTTATAGTACACCACTCATTATAAGGTAGGGAAAATCCATACAATTTAACCATCGGGTCACCCACAAGATATCTATTTTTTAAGTCATACATACTACGTCCAACACGACTACCATTTATCGGCGATCTGCCTATTGGCTATTTGCTTCGTAGTCTTCTAGTTTGGATGATGAGAGGTAAGACGGAATGGCGTTGGTTCTCTTACGACCATAATATTAAAAATAAGGTAGTTGGTTATTTATCTATACTTATTAAAATCTACACTACGGTCCAAAAGTTTCCGGCCTTGGCATATTAGAGCGTATATATGAACAAATTCCACGGCGGCTCGTCTACCGCATGGTTAAGCGATGTTCCAGTTAAAATTTGATACATATTCTCTCAATAGTATGTTAACTAAAGTCAATAAAAGACGTGTTATTTTGTTAGATTTTGAAATGTTCAAAATTTAGTATCACGCGGTTATCAATTTTTTTTTCAAAAGAAAATGTCTAGATGCTATTTAAAGAATATACAATATTTTCCGTAGACTGTATCTAAAAGTCGTTTAATTTCTGCTAAGCATTTCCATTCTTTTGAAAGGAACTTGATAACCGCGTGATATTAAATTATTAGCATTTCAGAATATAACGAAACAACACGTCTTCTCTCGATTCTAATGGGCATGGGTATACTGTTGAATGAAAGTAGATGTATGTCATTTTAACTGTAATATTGTGTGACTGGCGTGATATCTGTCGCTACACGTATTAATTTGTTCTGGTCAAAAACATACACCAATGAACCTTTCATGTACGTACATAAGAACTGAATAACGATTAAGTTTTGCAACACACGTGTCATATTTGTATTACATCGCTGCCGGCCACTCTTTGCATCATAAAACATGCATTTCTTCAGACATCCACTGACACACTTGATTCAGCTCACCATGCACAATGACGAACATAATATGACCAAGTGTCGGTGCAATAGTTTCACATAACGATTCAATGATAACTTTATTTATGGTAATTATATGAATATTATGACCAAGAACATGTTCCATAATTAATTATTACCCTCTGCCTTCAAATAGGCATTTATTATTCAATAAAAACCTTTATTATTTTTTTACAAACACATCAAATTGAAATATTACTTTTTTTATTAATGAGCTATTCCTTACGTATCGTTGTGCGAAGGAGTAAATTATTTCATCTTAATTTATCAAAGGTTATGGTTTTAACTTTGTAGCACCCAATATTAGAATTTCAACAGTAAATTAGTTTGTTATTCCACTAATTATATTAATCCCTGCTATACGAGTACATGTTTGTTCAGTAGCTGGTGGTAAGTAATACACATCGGGCTTAATAAAGAGACTGTCGGTCATAATCGGCTAACTTCGGCTTTGTAGAGCGTCGTCTCTGTCATTCATACACGTTTTCCATCGCAATTTGTCAAGCGGACTGTTAGCGCATCGTGTGACATCGTCGTCTCTGTCGCATGATGCGACTGACAAATCGCGACGAAACACGTATATGAAGGACAGAGACGGCGCTCTACAAAGTCGAAGTTAGCTGATTATGCTCGACAATCTCTTTCTTAAGCCCGATGTGTATTACTCACCGCCGCGTACTGTACCTCCTATCCTGAAGCTATCTTCAGGCGGAATAAGAGTCCGGGTAGGAGGTAGAGACACGCGTGGTTATGGAAATGCGTACATTGAGAAGAATATATGGAGTGACGATGTATAAATAATACAAAACGAAGTGATAAGAGCTGAATATGAATTAAAGGCTGATTTAAGTAAGATGAAGAAGAGCACGCTGAGATGATTTGGGCATGTGAAACTAATGAATGAAGAAAGACTAACAAAACAGATATATACTGCAAATATGTGCGGAAGGCGTGTGAGTGGAAGACCAAGAAAGTATTTCTAGATAAAGTGAGTGGTATTCTGAAAGAATGAAACTTCATAGCATTAGAAAGTCATAGTAACCGTAGAAGTTGTATGGACGTGGAAGAAGTTAAGGATATGTGTTGAAATAGGAAAGTCTGGTGCTCCATCTTCTCTGCCTACCCTGACAGAGAAATGGTGTAATGGTATATATTTGTACTTTTTAAGATGTTATTTAATATTTCCCTTCCTGTGCTAAAAAAATCCGCCCGTTCCGGTGCAGTGTATTCAATACACATGTAAAAATGAGCGATTTAAAATCGGAAAAATAAGATTATTCATAGCCAATCGCTTAAATTAATCAAATTTGAAGTCAAAAGTGATAATAATTGAAATTTAATTGCTGAAAACATGAAAAAAACATCGGCCGACGTTCACAAAACGGGCGAAGAGACCACCTCAGATGAATGCCCTAGAGCGTCTGAGACCTGAGACGGACTAACACTATTTGTTATACCTCGAAGGAAGAAACACAACTGCAAACTGAGATTCTATTTCTTGCGTTCCTATATACCGAAATAGAGTGAGAGTGAGACGTGAATAGCATTGCTTCCTCACCCATAGCGGTTTTTTTAGAATGAATATACCTACGTCACACACTGGCACACGTTTGATTGTATTGGTGAATTTATTCCCGATTTTCACAAAATATCTCTAATGTAGCAGATAAGTGCTAATTATTATTAATATTATTATTTTCATTCAATGCGTAAATGTATTACGGAGGAATACCTAAAATCTGAACCCAGTATTTATTATATTTATAGAGATATTAAAGGTTTTAGAAGTAATGTGTACTAGTTATACATCACAGGGAAGAAAGGGTTAAAGCAAAGCATTTTTTAAACAATTTAGTTTAGTTGAATGCGTAGCAAGCATCTCATAAATTTATAACTGCGAAATTTCTTGACAATCTAATACGATATAAAATACAATTTTATTGTACATTTTAATTTATTTTTATCAAACACTGTTTATTCCACTTTTTTGTAACGGTATAACCCTACTGGTTTCAAGGCTTTCACCTCATCTTCAGGGGAGCACAAACAAGAATAAATTCTGTTCGAACTGGTACCGATATACACGCTTCAACGGTTGGGGACTGAGGGGTGAGGGAGGCATGGTACGATTTCGGCCAAGAGCGGAGAGATTTTTGGGATATACCTGTTTACCAGATGTTCGGATCGATGCACTGACTTAGAAATTTCTAGGGCCTCTAATCTGTCCAATTTATTTCCGTTACTACTGATATGGGTTATACCGTTACAAAAAGTGGAATAAACAGTGTTTGATAAAAATAAATTACAATGTCTTTAAACCTCCACAAAGTTAATGCCTTAACTAAAAACAACATAGGTGAAATTTGTGTCACTATAGAAAAAAACTCGCGTTCTGTTTTTTTTTGCCCACCGCAATAGAAAAAGGAGTAGGTAATTGTATGTATGATATTGGATTTCTTCGCGAGTAAACTGCATTTTCATGTTGTATTGTTTTACACTTTCGTTGTATACAGTACAACCTGGTGAGCTGATTGTCACATGCTCTCTTGCTTAAAGTAACTAACGGAAAGATGTTAAATAAGCATTTAGAGAAAACCAGACTGCTTTTAAAAGAATCGACCAACGGGAACCGTTGAAACCGTAACCCCCAGACTGGAAGACAGACTTCTTACCAATTAGGTCACGGAGGTCATCAAATTTCATATTATACTTGAGAAAATGTAGGATGGTCCCTCTGACGTTTGAAATGTTATGTCTCAAAGTGATGGGGTAAAATCGTTTTTTTTTTACAAATCGATTCGTTTTTTATAAATCGAAAAATTGTTTTTCTCTAAACTGACGTTTTAATTCCTAATTTTCATTATACTGACTTTCTAACGTGTTATATGATTCGTATCTATCTTTAAATAGGCCAAGATCCACTATGAATTAATACTAATTACGAATATTTAATTTTAGGTATAAAAAAATCTAAAATCCAATTATCGTATACCCCATCCCTAGCCAATGCGGACTAACATAGTGACTTTTGACAAACGTCACCAAATATTATTTGATTTTAACAAACTGACACATTTTTGCTAATTTGTAACAAGATGTATTAATTTGTCATTATTGTTAGTTTTATGCAATGTATTTACCTAAATAACTTGCTATTTATTAGAATCGAGGCTTATATTATAGTTGATAAAATAATTAAAATTACTGAACGTCGTTACAAGGTTGTACTGGGGCAAATTTGTGAACTGTCACAGGAACTATAATACATTTTCTCAAGTATGGTTATGTTATTTTCAACGTAGTGTAACCATGAAATATTTAATAAGTGTTATAATAAATCAAAATAAAACAAGATCGTTATGTTCAATACTCTATGAGGATTTATTTAAAATAAAAGGATTAATTAAATATGTCATTAAGACAATTAAGGAAACTCATTATCGACTCGATGAGGTATACAGGTAGCGGATAATATGTTACATAAATACATAAACCGCTTCAGTGCTTTGAGTCAAGTTTAACTTGACTGTATATTAATTAAGGCTGTATTACATAACTTGACTGAATCAAGGTAAAGTTAATACATAAATATAATAAGCAAAAAGTACTTGTCTACTGGACACGCACATCTCTTAACTTCAGTCTGACTTTAAAGCAGTGGCTAAACGCACATGTAGTGGGCATAAATATTACCGTATAGCCTATTTTTAAAACCTTCATTGACTCAAATGTCGTAAAAGAGGTATTTTTAAACTTTGCCTGAATGTATCCGAGGGTCGTAATGTAGTGTTGCTATTTTACAAGGCATACATGTTTTGATGCTTCGAGTAACCGTAGTACGTTGATATTTCTTTGTTCTTACCCTTAACTTTCATTTTTTTTACAATACAATGTAGCAGGTTTTTACAATACAATGTAGCAAGTTTTTTTGTTCTACAACAAGATTCTCGCTCCGTCCTTGGCATGCTTTGAGAAGCGACTGAAAAAATTCTTAATTTTTAGTCAGTAAAATAACGTGTTTCATCCCTGATTTTTTTCCATTCCTCTCCACCATCCCTTTCTTTTCCTTTGATTGATGATATCTCACTTTATATGAAAAGGAATGTTCGGGTGATTGTCCGTCTTTGTGGGGTTTGTGGACATATGATCACGTACTCGTATGTGTTTATGGATTTCGTGGGGATGGATAGTCGTTTGAATGATTTATGCGACCATGTAACTTGCTTCATTTGCTTTTGTATGGTTGGTTGGAAGAGATTGCCGCCTGGCAAAAGACCGCCTGATTGTATTTGCAATAACAGTGTTAAATAAATACTCGTAAATAAGAAACGTGTCAAAAGAGCCATAAGTGAAAACCAGACAGGAACTAATTTTAATGAAATTGGATACGAACAGAAATCAAACTCATAACAACTCAGACAGAAAACCACTCGTGTCAGAAAACAAGCATCTTGCCAACTAGGCCACGGAGGGTATCAACTTTTACTTTCAAATTAATTTAATAAATTGATTATTCTCAATTGGTCCAATACGGTATATGATAGTTATGATTTTTGTTAAGTCTATTTCTATATTTTCGTTAATCTAAATATTTGAGAAACGGTTTGTGCACATCATTTCAGAAACAATTTCAAGACTTGATTGATTAACATACAAGGTACTTTCGAAATTGATAATACAAAAATTTGGCTCTGTCTTCTCTGCCTATCTCAATAGAGAAATAGCGTGATATGATGTACGCATGCATATTATAAAGAAATTTCAATTATTTGAGGATAAGGACTCGAAATATAATATTAAGTTGTCCTCGAAATATTTAGAGTGAATTGTTTTTTTTTATACAAATGAATTTTTTTGTTTAAATTAATTCTAAAAATTTAATTTTGTTAATATTTTTGTAGAAGATAATAGTTTTTAGTATTTTTTTAAATATATTAGGTGTTAACATAAGTTGTGTCCGTTTTTTTCCAGTTTAAAAATGAGCACCAACAGTAAAACCAAAATTGTAAAGTTTATACGTCATTCGAAAGAAAATTTTCTGCTCTACAAGATATTATGTTTGCTTTTACGTTACATATATTATTTTATGTGATTACAAGCCTTCAAAATGGAATGTCAAGTAGACGAAAGTGAGCATTTTCGACACCTCCTTCTGTTCGCGTTCAATCGAGGGAATAAATCTGCCAAAGCTACTCGCGATATTTGCGAAGTGTACGGTGAAGATACTATGAATGAAAGGACAGTTCGTCGATGGTTTTTGCGTTTCAAAGACGGTACAGTGAAAATGCTATGAATTAAAGGACAGCTCGTTGATGGTTTTTGCGTTTCAAAGACGGTAATTTCGATCTGAAAGACATGGAGCGTTCCGGACGACCAGTGGACTTCGATGAGGACCGTTTAAACACAACTTATATTAACACCCAATATATCATATATCTAACATACATCCTCCGTGGTGTAACTGATAAAAAACCTGTCATCCAGCACGAGGGATTGCGGATTCGTTCCCGTTGAAGCCAAACTTTTTTAAAAAAGGTTTCCTAACTAATTTTAAGTCAAAGTGACTTTTACATTTTTCTGGTATATTGAAAGAGATTAAATACCACATAGGTATAAAACTAGCCAGGTTTTACTGTATACAAAAAAGATTTACTATAATACAATACTAATAGAATAAAAGTATTTATTATTAAAAAAAAATTGAAAAAAACTTTATTCTATTACAGACTTAATCAAACATAATCATAATATATGTGAAAGGTGGAAATTCATATTTCATAACCCAAGCATTGCGAGTTTTGCGCCTACTTTAGTGATTCTGTACCCAAAGGTTCAATCAAAGGAACTGAAAACTAGTATTTGTGCCACGCTCTTCAATAAATTAGCATCGATAATAGGAATATATAGAAGATGTACCATACGAATGATTGAATTCGTTTTGTATATTTAATTCATGAGGTGCATAGCCACGCCGTATCGCACTGGACTTTCGTGCGGAAGGTCATCGGTTCAAACCCCGCACTGTGCTAGTCCCCTCGAACGACACGGCACTTTTTCCGTCTAGTGTTCGGGGGTATAAGGATACTTATGACTTCGGTAATATATATGTATATTTTTTAAATCCTATAATTTTAGGGTTTAGGACAATTTCTGACGTGTCAAAGATTTTATTTAACAATATGTGAAATTTAAAACCGTATGTCACAAATTATCGTATTGTATTTCACTTTCTTTTCACATAGTACAACCTGGCAATTAAATTGCAATAAATTCTGAAGAACCAGAAAAGTGTGTATCAAACGTTAATGGTAAACCAGACTGCACAAACCTTTAGGGTAAATCTTATTTAAAATATCCGGATAGTAACGGGAATCAAGACCGCAATCTCCGGATCGAAAAATAGGCATTTTACTAACTAAGCCACGGAGGTTATTAACTCATACAACTTGCTCAATCAGATGTGCTACAACCTTATCGATAGAGTAAACTAAGGAAGCATTATTTATTTTAAAATATTTATTTTCCTTAACACTAATTGTAATCCCATATTAATATCTATTTTGTTCGACATTTATCTTTTTTATTAATAATGGTTTTTTAATTGTATTTCTAAATACTTTGTTTAAACCGAGCAGGTAGTATTGTATGCAACTAAATTGTTATAAAATTATTTATTTTTTTATTGAAAAACAAAATAATTATATTGAACGATACAATGTTTTATAATATATTTGAACCTGGCAACAAAATATAATCAATTACTCTTCGATCCATTAATTAGTATCACTTCCCATGCTGTAATTAATGACGATCGAGTCGAGCTTTACGCTTCATGTAACTCTGGGATAAGTCATTAAACATTCGAACGACAGTAGCTGAATCGCTAAATTGAAAAAAACTTTATTCTATTACAGACTTAATCAAACATAATTATAATATATGTGAAAGGTGGAAATTCATATTTCATAACCCAAGCACGCCCTATTAAAACTTACAGAGTATTTAACTGCAATATTTTATTGGCAATGAATTAATTCAATCAAGTCATAATGTGGTTGTTAATATGTACAAAGGATCCAACCCACCAAACATATAAAGATTTTTTTTTGTAATTTAAAAAAATATACTTCAATCCCATGTGGATAATTATTTTGCTAGTAAAATGTCTATTTCATGATCAAATTGCATCTAATTGTGATTCGTCATCGGCAGCTGTGATCTGACTGCAAGCAAGAGAGCGCCTCAGGTTCTGTTCCCAGTTGATTCACATCCGGACTGGTTTAACTCATATATTATTTTACGAGTACATCTGAATTCATATTTTCCTGTAGTGCATATAATTAATTCTTGTAGTGCTATTAAACGACACACAAATAGCACTATATATAACCCAGCTGAACCAAAAGTTACAACAGATAAAACCTGTCGTTCGTCATGGGCATTTAATCGCCTTTCCATCGTAACTTTGAGTGTGATCTGTAAAGACTGTTTGATTCTTGAAGTGCAATAGCTTGCATACGATTAACATAGAAACTCACAGGATCTTCCATTCACAATATGATTAATAAACATACTCGATCGCCTATCGTATTGTGAAAAATCTGCCAAATGAAAAACTGCAGTGGATTTAAGATGCCGATCTTCGTGGAACTTTAATTTAATTGACATCGTAACTTTGGGTTTGATATGTCAAGACTGTACTTTTTGAAGTGCAACAGTTGAAACACAATAAACCAATGCAATCACAGGCGTCTTCCATTCACAAGAGTATATTGAATAACTAGAGGTTGCATATTGCATCGTATAATGTTATGTATTCAAGTCCCTCAATGGGATGTCTCAATTGTATCTTTTGAATCTACTATGCGTATCCAGAAAGTAAGTGTACTGAGGCTCTCACGACCGGATGGATTTTATTTTAGATATGATGGCTACACTTCCGTGTATCTTGACCCTTCCCCTCCGCAACGAGACCGGTTCGAGGTCAGTACGTTGAGAAGTGTCGACGCGACAACACGTTTCGTAAAAAATGTCAATCCAACCTCCCGCCAAGTGCGAAATACGCGGCGTCATCCGTTATCTCGTTTGGAAGGGAAAACCTCCGGTTGAGGTTTATAATGAGGGGAAAACTGCATATGGTCTAAAAGCTATGAATCGTACGAGTGTGTACAAGTGGTGTCGCGAGTTTAAAAACGGTCACGTCACACCTCTTCACCCTCCGCCAAAAAGTTCAAAACCACAATTTCAGCCAAGAAAATCATGGCATCCGTGTTTTGGGACTGTCAAGGCATAATTTTAATTGAATATATGCCTCAAGGGGAGACCATCAACTCTGCAAGATACTGTGAGACCCTAAAAAAATTGCGGAGGGCGATTTAGAACAAGAGGAGAGGCATGCTGACAAAGGGAGTCTGCCTGCTGCACGACAATGCCAGGCCACACACGGCCAACGCTACGAAGGAACTGCTCGCCTCGTTTAAATGGGATGTCCTGAACCATCTCGCGCATTCCCCTGACCTAGCACCTTCAGATTACTATCTATTTACCTCCCTGAAGCTGCACATGGGTGGAAAAAGGTTTCCAACCGACGAGGAGGTAAAGGAGGAGGCGGAGAAGTGGACGGAGGGGTTGGCGGGAAACTACTTCGAGGAAGGCATCAAAAAGTTGATGCCCCGCTTCACCACCTGCATTGAGAGGAATGGCGACTATGTCGAAAAATAGCTTACATATGTACTACGGTAACCACGTAATTTTTTTTTTAAAGAAAAAAAATTGTAACCTACAAAAATTCAGTACACTTACTTTCTGGATATGCCTCGTATGTCCTAGGGATGTTCTTTCGGCGAAGAATAAAACTTAAAAGGTTGATTTCTTCATCAATTAATAAATTGATTGTTCCAAATCGATCCAATAGGTGCGGGTATTATGATCAAGTTTTTGCCGTTGCAGGTCCTATAGCCTAAAATGGCCTACTTCTTAATATTAAAGATATGGGTGGCGTGTATAGCTTGAGGAAGCACTAAAATACAACAATTTTTGGAAGGTCTTATACTAAAAATCTATGATATCATATGAATACTACACACATACACTATACTACACCTAAAACCGAATGTGTTACTATCACATATCAGAAGATCTACAAAAGTTTCTTTATAGTTCGTTGATAAGTTTTCTGCCGTTTTCTTACCAAATATGTTTTACTGAACATATGTAGATACAAGGAAGTACCTAATCTAATGGTTCCAGCCTCTACCTTTCTATCCTTTGTATATATGTATGTATATTTTTATGCTCAATAATAGTGGATTCGAGTGCCCGTCAAGATAGTTTGCTATATTAATAGCGCCATATAAATCGTTATTTTAATATAATTATGCCATTTCTTCAGATATATAAAAACAGATAAACCATAACTTGGATCATTTTTGCTAATACACCATACTATACATGTCCATTTAATCTGCGCTTAGTTAACGCATGATTTTAATACTCTACATTTTATAAAATACTGAAGGAAACTCAAATAGCCTGCGCTTTAATTGCATGATACACTTTACGGTAGTACATTATACAGAACATTGATTGCTGTAATCGGCTGATACCTTCTGAGGCCAACATCTAGTCAGGAATTTATGTCCTTATAGTTTGCCTCGGTATGAAATCCTTGCGACACAATCGAGTCTGTCGATACGAGAATGATCAATGTAGAGTCTACTGATTGTGGTTTGAAGGACTATTTGTTTTTTTTTTATATTATATATTTTTTTTATATTAGCGCGTTGGATGGTATCGAAGATAGCTTAGGTTTTTAATAGAGTGACAGAAACTGTTCAGACAATAATATGAAAGTGACAGTAACGAGACAAGTGAAGATGAACTTAATGCTGCTGGTACAAGGTATGATGATATTAATTAAAAATGAATATATATTGTTTATAGTTGTTAAGCCATTAACGTTGTGGAGGTTTAAAGGCATTGTAATTTGTTTTATCAAACATTGTTTATTTCACTTTTTTGTAAAAGTATAACCCTACCGGTTTCAAGGCTTTCACCTCATCTTCAGGGGAGCACAAACAGGACTGAATTATGTTCGAACTGGTACCGATATACACGCTTCTAATGGTTGGGGACTGAGGGCTGAAGGAGGCATGGGACGACCTCCGCGAGCAGCGAAGAGATTCTTGGTATATATGTGTTTGCCAGATGTTCATCCTGGTGCACTGATTTAAACATTTCTAAGGCCTCTAATCTGTCCAATTTATTTCCGTTACTACTGATATGTAAGAATTTGGCATCATCGATAGAAAAAGTATGGTTTTCACGGTTAGAATGATTAGCCATTTCAGAATAAATTAGAGGATTTGTTAAGGCGGATTTGTGTTCACGAAATCTCTTTTCAAAGGATCTTGCTGTATTTCCTATATAGAAATTATCACAGTTTGCACATAAGAGTTTATACACACCATTGTTGCTAAGTATTTCATTTTTGCCTTTCCCGTTAAATAAGAGTTTCCGGAGATTAAAATTAGTGTAAAAAGCTGGCTTTATGTGACTTGGATTTATTTTTTTTGGTTGTTTAGTATGATATGTTTTTTCATAAATAGGATTTTGCTCCATTTATGGTATACTTATGCTCCATTTATAAGTAGGATTATACCGTTACATTTATAAGTAGGATTATACCGTTACATTTATAAGTAGGATTATACCGTTACATTTATAAGTAGGATTATACCGTTACATTTATAAGTAGGATTATACCGTTACATTTATAAGTAGGATTATACCGTTACATTTATAAGTAGGATTATACCGTTACAAAAAGTGGAAAAAAACAGTGTTTGATAAAACAAATTACAATAAAAATGAATAGTTTGTGAATATTTTTTTAAAGTAAAATATTATTTTCTTAAAACTGTCGCGTTAATCTGTAGGACGTCTTATTGTCCGGTACGTCTTATCGTCCGAAAAATACAGTACTTGAAATACGGCAGTTGCATAACTTGAAGGAATTTTAGTTGTGCGATTTTTTGACGACCTCCGTGGCGTAGTTTGTAAGATGTTTGTCTTCCAGCCGAAAAATATATAAAAAGTGTCCAAGAGTATCGTTTGACTATTCGTCTAGTAGCAATACTTACACGCACTAGACGTGTGCAAGTATAAAATATTCATACACAGTTGTATTGTCAAGATGTACGATGATGAACTGAGAATTTCGTGTATATTTCAGTGGTTCTAAACTCAAATGGTTAATGTTTGGGGTTGAAGATAATATTGTCTCCATACCACGCTCATCGATACCATACATCCGCAACTCCAATCCGGATATGAAGAGGCATACCACACGAATGAATTAATTAAGTACACTCTCGTTGTAAACAGTAAAATCTAGCAGGTTTATGGTATTCCCGTGTGGCAATGTTTTTCACCTGACAAAAATGACAATGAGTTCTTAAGTTAAAACCAGACTGAAACCCTTTTATTTAAAATTGGAAATTAACGAGAATTTAATTTCTCCCCAATTGAGCAAATTGAGCAACTGACAGTATTACCAACTAGAGCACAGAACATCATACATGATTAGCCTCATTTTGACAGCTACTAAGGGCAAAAATAAATGCAATTAAAAAAAAACCTAAAATAAAACAAACACATGACAGTGTTGTCGTGTGTAAGTAGGAAGGAAAGTGTGAGTGGTAGCGTCATATCGTTCAGGTGTCAAAACTGCGAAATAAAATACCTTAAATGGGATTATCGTGGTAATTGAGTGTCGTAAATTGGAAGCATCGTAAGAGTATACATGTAATTGCAAAACTATTTTTATATACCTCCTATTTACCTCAAATAATCATACAACTCATGTACAACTTTAGCCTCCCAGATGATTTTTTCCTCCAAGCCGGTCGGTCTCTTGCTGTCTCTCTCTCTATTCCCAGCCTCCTAAGATCTTACTGCACCCTATCTAAAAGCCTTCGTCTTGGTCTACCAAGTGGCCTTATTCCATATTGTTGGGATATCATAAGTAACTTTGTTGACCGTGTCAACTGAGATCTACTTACATGGTATATCCATGCCAACTTAAGTGACCTAATGTAGGTGATAATTAGTCGTCATTTGGTTCGATTCACAGATAATCGAATCAATAATTTCCGATGGAATTTCCATTTAGCCTTACATCGGAACATCTTCGGACCGATTTCCGATGGAATTTTCATTTAACCTTACATCGGAACATATTCAGACCGATTGCTCAAATATAGTGACGTCAAAGGAAAATTTTGTTACATTAAACTTTTCTGCGAAAGTACTGGTAATTTGCAGGTTTGTTTAAACTTCAGATTTTAAGCCGCTTTATAAATGTATTTACTTCGCTGAGAGTCATTTCCTTCTCCAGTGACTTAATACCATAAGTCCGTCGCCAACGGAGGAAGAGTCGCTTTAGAAAGTTCATTTTAGGCATTAAGTGAGGTCACGCTCATAATAAGTAACGAAGATTGAGATTGAGCTGGATGAAAACTTATTTTCCCCCCTTAACAGAGTGGTTGGACATCCTATAGACCCAATCAATGTATC
Organism: Odontocerum albicorne; assembly: GCA_949825065.1. Lineage (NCBI taxonomy): Eukaryota > Metazoa > Arthropoda > Insecta > Trichoptera > Odontoceridae > Odontocerum > Odontocerum albicorne. The sequence goes on along the minus strand of OX463838.1, from coordinate 59,315,977 downwards.
GTTGATTTGATAATTTGCATCAAGACATCAACTTTTAGAGTTCAGTGGTATTACATCTTACAATCCGTATTTGAAGTTTGACGTCATACCCAATATTATATACTGATGAAGAGAAACTGAAAAACATATTGACAACCTCCATAGTCTAGTTAGTAAGATGCTGGTATTCTACCTGGAGATTTCAGGTTCAATTTCTGATGATACCCAAAAAAGTTTCCTAGTCTGATTTAAAAAAATATGTATTGTAAGAATACTCACACTTGTGCGAGCGTTGTGTTGCCTGTCCGTGTGTGGTAATATTTCAAACACCCGCGATGACGAACTATGAGCTACTTACCTATCCCAGTGACTCTTAACCCGAAGACTTGATTTATAGGACCTAATGCACTGTTGTCTCCCTAGCACGCTGTTTAACAAGTATTTAAGATGAATTCATATATATTGAGGGGTATCATATGATAAATTAAATGAAGAATAGCGTAGTCTTAAAACCCATAGGTTTGGTTCCTTCAGCAGATTCACTTATCGTTAAATAATAATAATAGCCTTTTCACTCACTATGAGCGCCCCTTAGCGGTACCCCACGTCAGAGGCAGTGACGCTAAATTTTCTGACGTGGCTACCAGGCGCATGACCTTGCCATTGTATCGAGGTGCTGCCCCAAAGCGATTCGACTATTGACCCATTTTGTGGTTACATCACCACTTCGGATTCAAACAGATATACCGCACTGGGCCTGTTGCATTGATACTACACGTGGTGTGCCGACTTATCACTATTTAGATCGGGTATTAATTAATGCTAGGAGCTCCACCCCTGACCCCTCGGTGGCCCAACCCCATATTGGCGTTACAAACCCCTTTGAAATTTCATATTATTGTTGCGTAAATAATCTCTTTTTTTTTTGTTTCACATCACTGACATTTGTACGGCTTTGGCAGATAAACAATATGATTTTCGTAACAAATATTACATTCATTTGATATTCCCTTTACTTTGAACAATGAACAGTTTGATAGTCGCGTTACTTTAAACAACGAACAATTCGATAATCGCTTTACTTTGGACAATAAACAATTCGATAGTCACTTTACATTGAACGGTAAATAATTCGATAATCGCTTTACTTTGAAAAATAATATAATACATAAAAAAATATCACAGTAAATATGACATTTTCTATACACATAAAACTCTTTTGAATAAACAATTCCTTGAAATTGACAAGAGATTCCGAGAGATTAGTACTCGTATTAAGAAAAATAACGAATAAACAAAAATAAGCATTCTTTCGGAATTTTTCTATATTAATGATTATTTTTTTGTTTGTATGAAACTCTTTTTTAACATAAATAATTTGTAAAAAGTAATGTTCCATCGGATTTGACAAAAACGTCCCATTGGTGTTTTTTCTTGCTGGCAATAAAGTGTACACCACTTACTGGGATTAGCGTAATATAATTAAAGATGTATGATATGTAATATATGTTACATGTGGAACAAATAAATGAAGAAATACAAACAAAACAAATGTATAATGCTAATGTAAGTGAAAGGCGTATGAGAGGAAGGCCAAGGAACGCATGGTTGAATCAAGCTAATGATATTTTGATGGAAGGAAACGTCGAAGTGGTATGAGAAGATGCATGGATGGGTACAGTAGCTAAAGGTATGTTTTGTATTTCTAGTCAGTAAAATAACGTGTTTCATTCCTGATTTTTCTTTTCCTATCCTCTCCACCATCCCTTCCTTTCCTTTTGATTGATGATATCTCACTTTACATGAAAAAGAATGTTCGGGTGACTGTCCGTCTTTGTAGGGTTCGTGGGCATGTGCTCACGTATATGTTTATGGATTTCGCAGGGATGGATAGTCATTTGAATGATTTATGCGACCACGTAACTTGCTTCATTTACTTTTGTCTAGTTGGTTGGAAGAGATTGCCGCCTGGCAATAAGCCCGCCAGATTGTAATTGCAATAAAAGTGTCAAATAAATAAATAAATATGTTTCGAGTTAGGAAAGTATCGCACTCTATCTTCTCAGACTACCCTGATAGGAAAATTGCGTGATGGTATGTATGTATGTATAAATAACAACTTGATCAATAATATATATAGTTTCCTTTTTTTTAAAACGTGATTATCTAAAAAAAACGATGTGATTACGACTTATTCTTGTGTTACATAAAAGGTGAGATATGTGAAAGAAAGATTTATTTACCATACATATTCTGCTGTTCACGTTTGTTATATGTTTAACTTAGCAGCCATGTCATTACGATAAGTAATAACACTGATCACACTCGTAATAACACTAATCCAGCCAAGTAAACCGAGCGCCCGGTACAGTGTTCAATGTCGGTCTTCTGTGTTCAAAAGTACAAGTATTCACAGCAGCAAAACACCGGTGCGTTAACCCACATTTGCGTTACGCAATGGCTTCTCCAAAAAAGATAATTTGCAGAAACATTGAACCGGTTTTTTTTAAGTAACTGTTTGTCTGAAATGTCATGCCTCTTTATTAAGTTAATAAAACCGTAAGTGATAAGAGCTTGGGGTTATCCGCTGTTTTGAGATATTTATTTACTTGTTGTTGTCGTGTTTAACTTAATGGGATGTTCTACTCTAGAGGAGTGAATTTCGGGCGTTTTTTTTTTCAGACTAAATAAAAAAAAAAAAACAAAAAATGTTTTTCGTTTACATTTTTTTACAGTTTGTTTATTGATGATTTGACTTACGACCAGATCAACTTACGACCTGTTTATCGGAACCGATTGTGGTCGTAAGTCGACGACTACCTGTAATTAAAAAGTGCACAATTTGAGTGAAACATAAAAAAATAATCAATAGTTAGATTTCTTCTCAACGCGTAAAACATGTCGATTCGCCTTTTAAATATTTTAATCAAATGTTAATTTATAGGTTCGTTCCAGTTAATAGAATCGCTATTAAACCTGTTTGACTCAAATATTTGTACAATGCATGAATCAAATTTCGATACATACATTAAGAGTTTTGAAATTAAAAAATAAAACTGAAAAAGAATTCAATTTGACAATGTAAGAAGTAAAAGGCAACCCAAAAAGCCTATACAGAGTGAACGACAATGAAAGTTAGCCACTCAGTATACAATATTCGGCATTACCCAATTTACTCAGATAATAAGATACATGGGGGACAAAGAAACATGGAGATACCTGATAACTGGGCTTTTGCAATGCCTAAATAATGATTAGCTGTTACTTCACATATAACATACTGGACAGATTACCTTTAATGGTAGTTTAGTTGCTTTGAATATGAAAAACGAACTTAATTATTTTTCTTATACATGAATAATTTTATTATTCCCCGAAATCATTAATTAATTTTATTATCCTGAGGATCCGAAACTCCTACATCCGTGGGAGTCTAGATGTACGCGACATCTCTGACAAGATTCAAGAGAGCAGGCTGCTATGGTATGGACACGTCAGCAGAAGACCGCCAGAGTATATAGGAAACAGGGCGCAGACACTTAATGTCCCTGGTAAGAGGTCCCGAGGAAGACCCAAGCGCGGGTGGTGCGAGGTGGTTGGGCGGGACATGAGGGACGCCGATATCGCTCCGGAAGATGCACAGGATCAGGCGAAGTGGCGGCAAATTATTGGAAGGGCAGAGCCCACCACCATGTGGGAATAATAATGCCAAGGGAGAGAGAGATTCCCCGCAGAATGATTTTTTACCCTTACGTGTTACAAAGCTCTTTTCAAGCAGAGTTATCCCCTTTGTGTATATGTATTAATGTTGTCTCCAGTGTATATTTAGAATCTATGTCCGAGAGATATTCCTTCGTATGTATCTTAGTGTTAGAGATATTGGTGACGTGTGTAACTTTAGGAAGCACTTCAAGACAATACTTTTTGATAGGCCTTATCAAAGTGTATGGTTTGTATATGAAGAATACATACAGTACCCGGCGGTAAGTAATACATACCTGGCTTAAGAAAGATATTGTCGATCATAATCGGCTAACTTCGGCTTTGTAGAGCGCCGTCTCTGTCATTCATACACGTGTTCCGTCGAAATTTGTCAAGCGTTCTAGGGGCAGAGACGACGCTCTATAAAGCCGAAGTTAGTCAATTATGGCCGACAGTCTCTTTCTTAAGCCCGATGTGTATTATTTACCGCCGGGTACTGCGCATAAAGTACATCTAAAACGGTACATATTACCACCACATATCGGAAAATCTACAACGGTATTTTTTTAGTTTGTCTTCTCTTGGAAAGTTCTCTGTGGTTTTCTTACCAAATATGTATTTCTGAGCATATGTAGATGCGAGTACTTCACCTTCATACCCTTGTACTAAGTTTTTTTGTGATATTTTTAATCTGTCTATAATAATGATTTCGAATCCCGAGTTAAGGCACCCTTTAAAAGAGTGCTCTCTAAACGGCGCTTTAAAAATCCCTTTAATTAAAAATATTCTCACACTGTTACTTCCTTTTTTCTTACTGCTTATTCTCCCTTTTTCAAAATCTCACTCATTTGGTCAAACTTTACTTAAGAAAAAATATTAAGCAATGGTAAATAAAGAACGAAAAATCATTTTAAAAACCTGTTAATCGTTGTTACTCAATGCCATTGGAACTCAGAAAAGATATGCAAATAAGGTATGATATACTTCATTTTTCTAAATGATAATCTTACAACCTTTCCCGTTCGTTAAAACGTGCATACTTAAATATATTCAAATTTATTTCAAATACTTTTCTAAGTCAATAAATCATTAAGAAATAAATGTCCCTGAAGTATCGTGTCCGGCATGGGATTAAATAAATAACATGTTAGAAGAATCCAGGCATATTCATATTCATTAAAAAAATAAGCATTGAAATAATATTAATTAAAAAAAAAGACAAACAGATAATATAAGGAAGTTAAACCGATAAATGTAGAATCAACAATGCATTATCTGCACGCAGCTCCTTCAAGTTGTTAAGTCAGAGGTACTCAAAGTGTACGCCATGGCACCCAGGGGCGTCACAATTAATTCGCAAGGGCGCCGAAGGATAATCGAAATGTTTAATAATGAATAATAATAATAGTAAAAGGTGAAAGATTTATTCGTTTTGAAGGAAAACCAGAGTGTTGGCAGAGGGGTTGGCAGGAGGCAAATCTCCTGGCTCCGCAATTTACGTGATTGGAGTGGCATAAGGAGCGTTGGAGATCTTCTTCGGGCTGCCGGGGACAAAGATATCTACTCTCAAGTGACATTCAACGTGGGGGGGACCTGACATGACACTGGGAAGAAGAAGAATAATAATAGTAAAAGGACAGTTTATATAGTGCCGTTTAGGAAGCAAAGATAAGAGTTTAGAGAGCAAACAGATTAAAAATATTACAAAATAAATATACATACACATAAGATAAGTTTCAGGATAGGAAGGTGGTAACTGCGGCCAGTGGATTAGGTAATTCTCCGCATCTGCAAATAAATCTTTGTTGATCTTCCGATATGTGATAGTAGTGTAGTACTCGTGTAGTGTTTATTTATTTAACACTTTTATTGCAAATACAATCTAGCAGGGTTATTGCCAGGCGGCAATCTCTTCCAACCAACCAGATAAAAGTAAATGAAGCAAGTTACGTGGTCGCATAAATCATTCAAATGACTATCCGTCCTCACGAAATCCATAAACACGTACGTGAGCATATACCCATCATCATTGCCGGGTTTCGCAGTCGAGGATCCCCTCGCCACTCCAACGTCAGTCCTGAACCGTTTTACCACGTCGATCGTGTGGTATTCTGTGAGAGAACAGCCCGATCCTGGATGCGCACTCCCTCCCGCAAATACCACAGACATAGGGACCCTGCTGAGCCGCCTGGTCATGTTGACGCATATTCGCAGCGCGCAGACTGTTTCTTATAATATGCATATACCCACGAACCCCACAAGGACGGACAATCCTCCGTCATAGTGTCCATATTATAACATAAATTTTGATAAAACCTCCCAAAAAGGGTTATTTTTTAGTGCTTCGTAAAGCTACACATACCACCCATATCTTAAACACTAAGAAGTAAGCCATTTTACAACACGTAACAAGAAGTTCCAGGCAATGTTAATTTAATGTACTGATGCTTAGTTACAATGAGAGGAAACAATAACTTACTGACACAATGTCCAATTTCTATCTGACTTTGCGTCAGTAGAGGTCAGATAGAAATTGGACCTTGTCTGATTGGATTGACTTTCGATAGTACATCAAAAAATAAATTTGTCAATACGGAATTGTTTGAATGTAAGATACCAATAAAAAAATTATAATATATACTTTTCAAAGTGGCTAAGTTCAGCGAATTGTGGTCCTATTTGCAATAACTCTATTCAGCGAAATTGAATTTTGCAGCGGTCGCTACAAAAAATTGAGAAGCAGAAGAGTAAATGTGTGTAGATTTATCAGGTATCATTCCAAGAGTTGAGAAACTGACTGTTGGTCCACCCGTATCACTAATTGTTGAAGTTTCCTTTAGGACGCCGTAAAAGATCTTTGTCGATTAACCCTTCCTTCCCTGTGATGTGTAACTAGTACACATTGCTTCTAAAAACTTTAATATCTCTATAAATATTTATAGATAAATACTGGATTCAGATTTTATTATATAATAAATACTGGATTCAGATTTTAAGTATTCCTCCGTAATACATTTACGCATTGAATGAAAAAAATTATATTAATAATAATTAGCACTTATCGGCCAAATCAGAGATATTTTGTGAAAATCGGAAATAATTTCACCAATACAATCAAACGTGTGCCAGTGTGTGACGTAGGTATATTTATTCTAAAAAACCGCTATGGGTGAGGAAGCGATGCCGCTATTCACGTCTCACTCTACTTCGGTATATGGGAACACAAGAAATAGAACCTCAATTCGCAATTGTTTCTTCCTTCGAGGTATAACATACATTCATACGAGTTGGTCTCTGTGCCCGGTTTGTGAACGTGCCCGGTTTGTGAATTAAATTTCAATTATTATCCCTTTTGACTTCAAATTTAATTAATTTAAGCGATTGGCTATGAATATTCTTATTTTTCCGATTTTAAATCGCTCATTTTTACATGTGTATTTATGTGTATTGAATACATAGCACCGGAACGCGCGATTTTTTTTAGCACCGGAAGGGAAAGGTTAACGACGCCGTGAAACGAAACAAATTGAAAACCACTGCATTAAGCCATACATAGATAAGTGCAACGCACTTCACACCTGAAAGTAAACAATGTCTAGGAACGATTACTGAAAGATAATTCTTGGATCGTTTCAAGGAAGTATTTTACGCGTGTATAATGCGCATGCGAAATTCAAAGTAATGGTGACAGAAAAGGGTGAAAGAGAAAGTAAATATGAAAAATTGGTAATGAAAAATTCAAGAATGTTGAAGAATTTCAGTATTTAGGAAATATTTTCTCAGATGATTAAAGAGGAATATTGAACGGCGTGTGGCGAAAGGAAACAAAACCAATGTGGCACTAAAACGTATATACTTGAACCGGACAGTATCAAAATCTGCCAAGATGATAGATCACAATGGTATTTTAATACCAACTGTGATGTATGTACGAAAGTACGATCATATAACTTCATATCAGAAAACATTGAACTGGTTGAATGTTAGAAATAGACACCATATTCACATAATGTCTCTATTGTATAATATCCTTAACTGTCCCGCCGCACCCTCTTATCTCGCCGAAACGTTTCATCGTCTTTCCAATCATGGATTAGCGCTACGCTCAAACAGAGATTGTTTATTGGATTTCCAGTTCACCGCTCCTCTTTCTTTACGTCGTCCTTGACTGTCCATGCAGTGAGACTCTGGAATAGAAACGCATAGAAACGACGTTGATTATAAATGTTATACACATACCTTCACGTCAATTCCCTGTTGGAGTAAACAGAGAAGACAGAGGGCCAGAATTTTCCATATTGACATGTATCCTTCAGCAGTTCTACATTCATACACCTTGTCATATAACTACTGCGATTTTTTTGATTTCCACATTTCCTTCTTTCGAAATATCATTTTCTTAATCCAACCATACTTTCTATTGCCTTTCTCTACCACATTTTTCACTCACATTTGCACTTTATATTTGTTTTCTTTGTTTTTCTTTATTATTTTGTTCTATATTCCTAAACCATCTCAGAGACTCTTCTTCATCTTAAACAACACACCAACCTTAAGTTAGCATTCATCCATGATCACTTGAAATGATGTATAAGGAATAATGAAAAATGTTATACAGTGAATAAAAATTCACAAATTTTGTAAAGGGAATAATAAAAAATGTTGTACAGTGAATAAAAAAAAATATTTAATAGAAAAAGAGAACTTGATCTATTCCAGGACGATGGTCGGGATAGAGTGGGTCAACTCCAAATACGAGACTCGTACATAAGATATTTCTAACGAAATAATCATTTAGATTCTAACGAAATAATCATTTGAGTACTTAGGTTTTTAGGATGAATGACGAGTGGGAAAGATTTGTGTGAGCTCGTGAGTGTGGGTTTCTTCTTGTTGTTTTAATTTTGGTTGTTTTTGTATTTGTGTGTCTGTGCATTTTTTGTTTTAATTTGTATTCTTATGATTGTGTGCGGTATATTGTGAGATGAATATTTTTGGTCTTTCTGGAGTGATGATGTGTGAGGAGTTGAATTTCGCAAGATGTTTCCAGTTGTAGTTGAGTATCACTGTTTGTCAGGTTGATGAGAGCGTGCAACGGGGTTTTGTTTTTGTGTAATCAAAAATCGGAAAGAAGTATCGATTTATTTTTTCACGCTAAATATCCTCAGAGTGAGATACAAGCAAACGCCTAGTTTACTGGGGATACGACAAATGAAAGGCAACAAACCCAGATACATTAAAATTGTACGTCCAAATCAAATAACCTGTTATTTTTTCGCAAATTGTGTATATTTGTCATGTGTAATAATAAATAAAATATATATTTATTTTTATTTATTATGTGTAAACAATATGCTTTCTTTTTATGTCGCTTTGTTGTCTCGTTCCTCTGAAGCATGGCCTTATTCGTCTAAAATTCGATGACCGACCTGACGGAAGGTTCCGAATTAGAGGAAGTACAGGACGTGACAGATTGGAACATCACGTCCCACTCATTAAGGCTGCACTTGCTTGGTAACCGTCCTTCGGTGACTTCTTCCGCTACACGCGAGTACTGTGACAAGTAGACTGGCGGCTGTCATTGGTACGGGTCAATGTCTGAGAGAGTCGTGGCCACGAAATGAGGAAGGCGTATAATTGCCAACATTTATTCTAAAGTCAATTCTTCTACATGCTTCGGCCCTCAAACGTGACATGATATGGCTTTTTGGTAAAAATAGATTTCATTAAATATGGAATTCTATCACACGAATAAAAAGTTATAGAAACTATTTATCAGCATGTTGTGGCAAAACTTGGTGTGTCAGTCATTATCCAAACAAAAGATATATCGTATGGAAAAACTTAAAAATGCTTATTTGTACTGATTTTGACAGCTTATCAAAGTTAATATTGATTCTCCTGTAAACTAAGGTAAAACAGACATATCAACTTCTGCCATAACGCCACAGATATAAAGCTCTTAGAATACGGAATGAAATTACAAGGGATAAATGTGAACTTAACACATTAAGTAAGATAAATAAGAAAACGTTGAGATGGTTTGGGTATGTAGAACGAATGAATGAAGAAAGAATAACAAAACAGATATATCGTGCAAATGTGAGTGGAAGACGTGGGAGATTAAAACTAACGAAATTATCGTTGGATTAAGTGATTTATATTCTGAGAGGAGGAAACGTAGAAAGTCAGAGAAAGCGTAGAAGTTGTATGAGGATGTGTATGGATGTAGAAGAGGCTAAAGATGTGTGTCAAGACAGAAAAATATAGCGCTCTGTTCTCTATGTCTACCCCGACAGGGAAATTGAATGATGGAATGTATTTATAAAACTCTGAGATGTCCAAAAATGTAATGTATAAAACTCTAAATGTTTGAAAATCAATTAAAGTTGTTGAATCAAGAGTAATATAGTCTCGAATGTAAATAAAGTCGTTATCTATTGGGTGTTAACATAAGTTTTGTCCGTTTTTTTTCCAAATTAAAAATGAACACCAACAGTAAAATAAAATGGTAAAGGTTATACGTCATTCGAAAGAATTTTTTCTGCTCTACAAGATATTGTGTTTGCTTTTACGTTACATATATTATATTATTTGATTACAATCCTTCAAAATGGAATGTCAAGTAGACGAAAGTGAGCATTTTCAACACATCCTTCTGTTCGCGTTCAATCGAGGGAATAAAGCTGTCAAAGCTGCTCGCAATATTTGCGAAGTGTACGGTGAAGATACTATGAATAAAAGGACAGCTCGTCGATGGTTTTTGCGTTTCAAATACGGTAATTTCGACCTGAAAGACATGGAACGTTCCGGACGACCAGTAGACTTCGATGAGGACCGTTTAAACTACATTATTCATGAAGATCTCCTTCAAATCACTGTAGAATTGGCTGAGCACATGAATTGTAGTCACATGACTGTATACCGCCATCTTAAATCAATGGGAAAAGTCCAGAAGTTTAGCGCTTGGGTTCCACATGTTTTGAGTGAAAAAAAAAACAAAAATCAACGTTCAACAATTGATAATTTAATAAAATGCTGATCAACGATTCATATCTTAAGCTAAGATTTTCCTTTTTCGTAACATTAATTGGCAATCATCATCACCTTTGTGATGCTGATCCTAATCTGGACTTAATAAGTTGAGATGAAAGATATTTTCTTAGACATGCCAATCAGGGATGCCCAACTTCCCTTGCTTTAAGATCTTTACTTTTTTTCCATTGCATATACTGTAAATATTATTTTAGTCGGCTTTAATAAAAAATTCGACGAACTGAAAAAGGGAAATTAGTTATGTTTCAAAAAATTTGTTCATTTTGTTTCGGTTTCACATTTTTGACAGAACTTGCATTTTCCGATACGAATGTTTTAAAATACGAGTACAAAAATATTTATGTGATTCACATCTTGATCAGTGTTTGAGATTATCTCTTTCGTGTAAAGTTTCGTTTAGTAAAACGAAAAATAAACGATGGTATACGAACCTGAATCTTCTCCGTTTGCTGCGGGAGGATTTTGTTTTATTAATTAATAAACGCACGCACGCGCGTGCGCGTGCGCGTGCGCGTGCATGCGTGCATGCGTGCGTGCGTGTGTGTGTGTGTGTGCGTGTGTGTGTGTATGTATGCGTATGTGTGTGCGTGTGTGTGTGGGTGTGTGTGTGGGTGTGTGGATGTGAATGTATGTGTGTGTGTATAATTTATCTCATCAAGTGTTATGTAACGCTATTTAACCAATGATTGTATTATATCACCTGATTAACAAGAATTAATTTATCATTGGAATTATTTCATAAGTTCTCCCGATATCAAGATTTGTAAGATGGAATCTTCCGATTTTTTTCGTTGAATCATTTTTATCGTTGTTCGAAATATAATGTCAATATTTGTGAAGTAAAATAAATCATTACATTGTTATCAGTTCGTAACACGTTTCGTGTCCATTCTGCGGAAAAACAAAATCTGATAATTTATTGTAGATTGAGTGCTGAGATTGGCAACACTCGACGATGTTATCTGTTTTCAGTAACGTTTATTCTATCAATAAGCCGGCGCTTGATATGTATTTATTCACGATACGAGTATTGTAATAACTAAATTAACTAAGAAATTTAAAAACTAAAAGAAAAACAATTAATCAACACTTGTTGTATCCCGGTCCCGTGTATTCATGTAATCGATAATATCTCTTCTAAAAGAGGATAAATTACTAACATCTAGTTATTGTAATATTTAGTAGAAAATTCAACCTTTAACCGACAAAATCTAGATTTTTAATATGGACTTGACTATGAAAATATGCATTATTCTAACGTTACGTCGTTAATGTGCAGTGAAGCGTCAGGTTTTGAAATGTGAATCTAAAAATCAATTAGTCTCCGGGTTCATATAGAATAAGGAATTTGCAGGATTCTTCAAAGAGGTTATCAAAGATTGTGTCTAAAAGTATGTTGATATGTTTTCCATCAACTGATAAAAGACATCCAGTTCACCGCTCCTCTTTCTTTACGTCGTCCTTTACTGTCCATGCAGTGAGACTCTGGAATCAGTTACAAACCAATATAAGACTCGCTCCGTCATTGGCATGCTTTAAGAAGCGACTGAAAAACCTCTTAATTTCTAGTCAGTACAATAACGTGTTCCTTTTCACTCCACTATCCCTTCCTTTCCTTTTGATTGATGATATCTCACTTTATATGAAAAAGAATGTTTGGGTGACTGTCCGTCTTTGTGGGGTTCGTGGACATGTGCTCACGTATATGTTTATGGATTTCGTGGGAAGGGTTAGTCATTTGAATGATTTATGCAACCGTGTAACTTGCTTCATTTACTTTTGTCTGGTTAGTTGGAAGAGATTAAGCCTGCCAATAAGCCCGCCAGATTGTATTTGCAATAAAAGTGTTAAATAAATGAAAAATAAAAAAAAACCTCTACAGGGCTTGCAAAGTTTGTCTTCTTCTTCTACAGCCGTCTCTCCACTGCTGGATGTAGGCCTCTTCTAAAACCTTCCACGCTTCCCTGTCTTTGGTTTTTCTCGTCCATTTTCTACCGGCGACAGGGATAATGTCATCAGCCCACCTCTTCTGGGGCCGTCCCATCGATCTTCTCGTATCCCACGGCCTCCATTTCAGGACTCGGGGTGCCCATTGTCATTTCATGCCAGCAACACGGTTCATAATATCGACAACCTTAGTCCGTCGCCTTATTTATTTATTTCTGACTTTGTCTATCAGAGTTATGCCCAACATTCGTCTTTCCATGAACTGTTGTGCGCATTTTAGTCAGTGAATGGTATTGGCAGTTAATGTCATCGTTTCCAAGTCATACGTAAGCACAGGGAGGACGCATGCATCGAAGACTTTTCTTTTTAGATTGGTGGGAACTTCCTTGTTCTTGAGAACATGGTCGAGCTTTCCGAATGCTGCCCAGCCCAGTCCAATTCTTCTGGGTATTTCCGCTATTTGGTTATATTTTCCAAATTTGATTCTATGTCCGAGGTTTATGTAATCGTCAACAGCTTCGATTGTCTTATTATCTACTTTGAGATTTCTGTTGGATGGACTCATTTTTTTTGTTTTATTGGTGTTAATTTCTAAACAAAATTTTAGGGAAGCGTCGTGGAGTTCCTTAACACGTTCACTGCGTATAAAATATCATACAGAGATGCAGAAAATTCGCGAATTTTTTAAAACCCATAACTTTGTTAAAAATCAAATTCTACTTTCTATTTAAACATCATATACAAGTGTATTCCTTCGTGTCTTCAAAACACACGAAACCGGCGACTAATCCTTATCGGGAGACGTTTATGAGTGCACTCAACATTCAAGGCTATTTTGTATGGACACGGGAGCCGTGTTCAACGCAGTGAACGTGTTAATCATGTCGTTTAGTTCTGTCAGGTCATTGCTTATAAGCACAATGTCATCCGTGAAACGGAGGTGGTTCAAACAAATTCCATCAATCCTAATTCCCTTATGTTCCCAGTTTAGTGTTTTAAAGATATTTTCCAGAACTTGTGAAATAGTTTGAGTGAGAGAGTATCCCCTTGTCTAGCACCCCTCTTCCAAGGTATGTGCTAAGCACAAAAAGAGAAGTGAGACTCGTTACATGTGAAAGGAATATAATATACTCGTAGCTCTATACAAAGGAAAATGTTCGTTGTCATCTAAAAACAAAATTAAACTATGAAATACACTTTAACACTTGAAACTATGAAATACGCTTAAACACTTTAAAAAAATCCGCCACCCACGGTGCTGGACGCTAAGCGTCCAGTAAAAAATGTATATTTTAAATTAAAATTATGCAAAATCTGCTAGGTTATTTTTTGTAATTAGCTATAAAAATCCTTTTATTGTTTATTAAAACGTCGAATAATAAAATAAAATATAAGTCCTGGTCACTCGCTATCCATCATAGGGTGGCAAGTGTTAACCACGAGTAAGTGTTAACCACGATGTGAACATATCGAAGCATGTGATTATATATAGGGTTAATATTTGTGGATGACGAGATAAGATGTCCTTATCTTATCTCGCTATAATCAATGCGATTCCAGAGCCCACTGTATCATGTGAAGTGGTAACACCAGAACCTTTCCAAAATATAATTACAATAATTATCTCTAATCATATTAAGTTTGAGATTTTTTCCACATTTCGCAGACAAATAAATGTCTACGTACATCTTCTCACATAAGTCCAACGATTTTTCTGACTTTAAAAATTTCTTTCTTTCAAAATATTATATCTTTCACTTGATCCGACCATACTTTCCTTGGTTTTCTTCTACCGAGTTGTTTGAGAAGATATATGAGAGATTTAGCTGTGGGTTGTGATAGGTAGATGTAGTGCTCTGTCCTCTCTGCCTATTCTGACACAAAAAAACGACGTGATAACATTTATATTGTTTAGTATATTGTTTATAATTAAGGCATTAACGTTGTGGAGGTTTAAAGACATTGTACATTTGTTTTAATACACACTGTTTATTCCACTTTTTGTAACGGTATAACCCTACCGGTTTCAAGGGTTTCACCTCATCATAAGGGGAGCACAAACAATACTCTTATTTGTGCTCCCCTGAAGATTAGGTGAAAGCCTTGAAATCGGTAGGGTTATACTGTTACAAAAAGTGGAATAAACAGTCTTTGATAAAACAAATTACAAAATTTATACATAGCAACAAAAAGTCGACAAAAACTGTTGTTCTAGTCTAAAATGTTAAGATACTCGTATGATACTCAAACTAAATAAACTGTTGTTCTAGTCTAAAATGCCTGAAATGTTGAGATACTCGTATAATACTCAAACTAAATAAACTGTTGTTCTAGTCTAAAATGCCTGAAATGTTTGAGATACTCGTATAATACTCAAACTAAATAAACTATTGTTCTAGTCTAAAATGCCTGAAATGTTGAGATACTCGTATAATACTCAAGCTAAATAGACTGTTGTTCTAGTCTAAAATGCCTGAAATGTTGAGATACTCGTATAATACTCAAACTAAATAAATTAATAAAAATATTTAAATCACTATTCTGTAAAACCGTTTACCCAAGAGCACTCTAAATATGTACTCGTATTTTAGGTAGTTTCTCATATTTCATAGAGTAAGAAAAATGGTATAAGTAAAATTAAGGAAACATTCCTGAGATACTTTAGCCATTTTAAGAGAATTATTTGCGAAAAACTTACGAAACAAATGTATTTGTCTGGATTGAATAGAAAACGACTATAGATAGGGCAGAGTATAGAGAATAGTGGAATAAGATGGTATGTTAGGAGAAATGTAAAGGTCTCAGGGAAAGGTAAAATTTATAAGAAACATGAGACTATTTATGATGAGATGAATTGATATGAATGAGGCTAGAGCTGCAAACATATATAGAAAAGTGTGGAGATCTATCCTTTCTGCCTATCCCAAAAGAGATATGGCGTGATAATATAATAAGTACAAAATTCCCAAGCGTCAGGACAACAGTGAATTTAGTTAAAAAATCTCCGATTAAAATTAGTCCTGAAACCACAGGCAAACAATTTGATTTAAAACATTAAATGAAAGACCTTGCAAAACTTATTTTCTTTACGATGACACAATTCAATTTGGGATCAGATACACGCATAACTCGTCTCTGTTTCCCGTCTGTCTCTGGAGATTGTAAGGAAGTGGGGGAAGGCGACATCCCACGCAACTACGGCTCGGCTATTTTAACATATTTTCATTATCTAGCGCTAACTGCTGTGACCCATAAACATATTCATAGCTGAGAATAATATTTGACGCAGAGATTTTGAAGTTTATTATAAATTGACTTCATAAAACAAAATGTTGAGTACGAATTTGCGATAAGTTAAACGCCACTTTATAGATTGTAATGTTATTAACCTTTTTGTAGATCGAAGGAGAGTTTACTATTAAGGTAAACATCAAGAAATTTTATGTTATCTTTTGGAAAAATATAAACACCAATGACTGATAACATATCCCCATCATGAAGGTGTAGCCGATGTGGTCAAGTCAACCGAAAAAATTAATTTTATCTGAATTAAGTTTGAATTCATTTAAAATAAATTGTACACATTGTTTGCTTCTGACGTTTTAACTGACCTCTCTTGACTCGTCATATATGATTTTCTGTGTAGTTAGGCCTCGACCACACAGGTAGGAGCCTCGCTTGGTGCTTAGAGGTACGCTGCGAGCTAGGCGGCATATCCTAGCGAACCAACGCACCGCATACTATCGCAATGGATACATTGCATGCTTCGCGCCACACTTCATGACGATTTGTCACCTAGTGAATCTTCTAGCGAACAGACGTGTTGGTTAATTTTATTGTGTCACCAAGTGATTTTATAAGATGGCGGAAGTTTTAATAACAGCTATGTATAAAAGGGAGCCTTTGTGGAACCCATCGAGCAAATTATACAAAAATGTACCTGTAATAAAATCATTTTGGAATGAAGTTGCATGGGAAGTAAATAAAGATGGTAAGTTGTAATAAAATTGATTAGTTTTGAGAGTGGCATCGTTTGTTGACTCAAACGCTCCCAAATGTCAAATGAATTTGTGCGAAGCACTTTGGTGTGGCCAAGCATGAAGTCACCTAGTCTATTATTTATTTTTTCAAAACAGGCTTAGCCCAATTACTTTGGAAAATACAAGACATATTAAAAAGAAGAAAAACTACATAGAAAAAAAAATATAAAAAATAATGTATATGCATACATACGAGTATATCACATAAACATGATACACATACTCGTATATTCAGTCACTTAAATATGTTGATGAGTGCTTCTCTAACGCGCTCAATCTAAGAAGAAAATTTACTTTTGCTTTTGGTAATGTGATATGAAATATGTCGATATCCGAAGCAGTCCCGTTCAAAAGAGTTAGGCCCTTCCAACAGGCATAGTGGCTGGAAGACCCGTTCTTGCCGGCGCAGTCTAGTATAATTGTTTGGAGCATTTAACGCTTATCTTTGTAGTAATGCTAGACAGCTCACAACTCCTCGAACGAGTTTGACAACGTATACCAGGAGACGCAGATCTCTTCTTACGCTCAAGGAGTTATACCCGAGCATCACGTACCACCTAGCGAAGCACTTTGGTGTGGCCTTAGCCTTAGTGTTTTACTTACTTACATACATGCATACAATATTTTTGTCGGGGTAGGTCGAGTTTTACCTGTCTAGCATAAGGTAAAAAATATAAGCGATTTTAAAAAAATTAAAAATAAAGTTTGGAAAGCACTGATCAAGAGTGTTGGAACGGTGATGACGTAAAGGCGTTTACAGTGACATATTTGAGGTATAAAAATAAAACTGAAGTAATCTTTAAGTGATTTTGATTTCCGATAAAATCGTTCCTACTTTTTGTTTGAATATGCATAGCTAACGCATGTTTTCATTTCGAGTTCACGAATTGTCTAAATAATTTTTTTAATTGCAGAAATTGTTTTATCAATTTCTACTCAATGCAACCTGCATTTCAATGGTAGTCCAGAAACCTCATCTTACGTGTCAGATATATAAGCGGAAACATTATATTTTCTTCTTTATAATCATCAAAAACTTGCCACAAAACTGCTTACGTTTGGAATTGTATCCATTTGCAAGGCAATGTAAATAATTTTCAACGAAATCATCAAAAGTGGTAAGCACCGAAACGTGTCTATGTAAATTTTCACGTTACGGTCGCGAGTGTAAGTAGGTCAGCCGGCAATATATTCGTTCACGTTACCAAATATTTAGTATACTCTCCTATTTTTTTAACTACCACATTCCAAATTTAAACCCTTACCGTCAAAACTTGCCGATGAAGGAGTAAAATGTCCAAGTGTAGACCGAAACTCCGAAGAGTTATTTATATTTAATAATAAATTCTTTCTACTGAGTAGTCTACTAATAGCATAATGCTCCGCTACTAGTGTTTGTACCTCCTATCCCATGGTTCTATTCATACAGAATAATCGGGACAGTAGATAGAAACACGTGTAACGGGGATTAATATAATTAGTGGAATAACAAAGTAATTTATCGTTTAATATTCTAATTTGGAGTAGTACAACTTTGAAGTGGATTTCTTCTTCAGATAATAAATTGATTATTCCAAATAAATTCAATAAGGCAAGGTATTATGATAGAACTTTAGTCGTTGCTGGTTCTGTGGCGTAAAACGGTCTGTCCCCTAGTGTCAAAAATATGAGTGGCGTGAGTAACTTTAGAAAGCACATAAAAACAATATTTTTTGGGAGATCTTTTTAACATTTATGATTGCATTCAAATTCTAAGTTAAAGCCTCCTTGAGTAGGCCTTCTAACATATGTTATAAGTCATCATTTTATTATTTTACGGCACCGGTACAAAGAACTATAGAAATAGGTGGATAGCTGCTGCTCAATGCTTGGAGATTTCGACTCACGGTGAAGAGATTCCTCTTTAGCAGGTAGTAGATGGTCGCAAGTAAAAGGCAGTAGACTGGAGTGAATTAAGAATGTATAATATTTTTTCAACTTTTGCGCTCCTTATGTACGGCCAATCGCAATCACCTAATTTTGCCCGTGCATGCCGTCATGACTTGCGAGATATCACAATTCTCGCAAGTTTTCGCATGCATGGGCTGGCTGACTTTTGATACTGTCTCGCACGATGACCGTGCATAAGAAACATTTCAGTTACGGTCGTGAAACAGCACGGACCTCAATAAACATAAAATTATACATAAAAATACCAAATAACATCAAAATACAAACAAACAGGAAAAAAAGTACAGCATAATATATTGTAATTTATTTTTAACAAACACTGTTTATTCCACTTTTTTATGACGGTATAACCCTACCGGTTTCAAGGCTTTCACCTCATCTTCAGGGGAGTACAAACAAGACTAAATGCTGTTCGAATTGGCACCGACATAGACACTTCAACGGTTGGAGGCGGGAGGGGTGAGGGGAAGGCTAGGTATAATTTCAGCCAGGAGCGGGGAGATTTTGGGGAAATAACTATTCAACAGATGCTCCGATCGGTATACTGACTTAGAAATTTCTAGGGCCTCTAATCTGTCCAATTTATTTCCGTTGCCGCTAATATGTAAGAATTTGGCATCATCGATAGAAAAAGTATGATTCTCACGGTGACAATGATTAGCCATTTCAGAATAAATTAGAGGATTTGTTAAGGCAGATTGGTGTTCACGAAATCTCTTTTCAAAAGATCTTCCTGTCTTTCCTATATAGAAATTATCACAGTCAGCACATAAAATTTTATACACACCGCTGTTGCTAAGTATTCCATTTTTGCCTTTCCCATTAAATAAGAGTTTCCGGAGATTAAAGTTAGTGTAAAAAGCTGGCTTTATGTGACTTGGAATATTTTTGGTTATTTCATTTGATATATTTTTTGTTTTGGGTGACGCATACGTCCGATACAATTATTGTAGAGTAGAATAAAATTAATACCGAAGCATTTGAACTCTGAAGAGTTATTCATCACTGGTTTTTTTTTTGCGTTTAGACTTATCGATATATTTATGATTCCTTAACTTCGCACCCTTATCCTGGATAGTAATAAAATATTGGAATAATATATGAACTATATCAATGATTTCTCCAGAGTGTAGTTACAGAATTGTCACTTGTGTGCACGAATATAGTGATGACACTTCTAAATAAAGTCCCATTTGTGAGTGCCAAAATGATTGCGTGACGTCAGCACACGTCATGATTTGGGCGCACGCCAAGTGGACCCCGAGCCGGAACTAGATTTGGGCTTGCTTGTGCAAAATAATAATCCACAAGTTGCGCATATTTTGAGATATTAGAATAAAAGTAAAATCAGTTAAAATGGGGATATACGGAATGATTTTTTTGACTGAATTTACATACATGCGTACCATCATCCAATGAATCTCTTGGGATAGGCAAAGAGGACAAGTTTACATGTCATGTCATCAAATATACCTTTTCTTACCTTTTCGTCAAATTAAATATCTCTAAGTATCTTCTTCCGCTCTTCTCAATCAACCTCTGTTCCTATATACGAGTACAAAATAATACATACGAGTATATAGTGAAAATTTCAGTGGAAGTCGGCGGGATTTGAACCGACGACCTTCCGTACGGAACTCCAGTGCGTTACGGCGCGACCATGGACCTCTAATGTTTATTTGTTATGTTTGTTAATAAATATTTCTATTTGTTTCAGGTAAGAAACTGAGCCTTTGAAAGCGGTCTACTCCATGACATTCGCTTCCCGGAAATTCCTCATATTATCTAAAGCTTGATAATAATCTAAACGAGTAACAGGTAATGTATTCATGTTAATATCTATAGAAAGATATCTTCCAAAATGTCACGAGCTTTTGAACTGAGGATGAAAATACTATATATAAGAGTCATATTTCTGTTTTAAGTTAATTTTGATAAACGCAATCTTTAAAAAAACGAACGTTGCGTTCTCGATGAAAGAGTTTCATTGGCAAAACTCATTAAATGTTGATACGCGCCATCTTCTAGAAACAGAAGTTGCGTCCTCAAAAAATGGTTTCCTTTAACGAAAGGTTTTTGTGCCCCGTTGCCGTTCATTATTCTTCTTAACTCTCCCATCATCTGAGAAAATATTACCTTAACAGCAGAATTCCTCAACTTGGTCCAATATTTTATTATTCACCCATATATCGCATTTATTTTTCCTTCCGTACTTTTCTATCACAGTGACATTGGATTTCACAGCAGTCATTTTCTTTGATATTTTTTTTGTGTTTTAGAGAATGGTTATATTTTTTAAGTTATTTATATATTATTTTTGAGAATATGTGTCAAATTAAGTTTCGTTACTTGGAGATAATCCTTAGAAGTAATTCTGGACTATCGACCAAATGGTTTGAAATCATTTTTTTTAACCTGGCGAGTTTATTGTCATGTGGCAATCTCTTCCAACCAACCAAAAATATGTTTTTATAGGACCTAAGTGAAAACCAGACTGGAATCCTATTTTAAAAAATCTGGGTTCCAGCGGGGATCGAACCCGCAACCTCCGGATCGGCAGACAAGTTTCTTACCACCAGGCCACGAAGGTCGTCTTTATTCTCACATCATCAAAAAAAATTGGTCATTCAATATTGAAAGCTGCTGAAAATAAGGCACTGCACACATACTCACCCTTTAACACTTGTCATACTGTGCTAAACAATTCCGACAGCCACGGTGCTGGACGCAGAGCGTCCAGTAAAAAATGTATGTTTTAAATTAAAATTATGCAAAATCTGCTAGGTTATTTTGTGTAATTAGCTATAAAAATCATTTTATTATGTATTAAAACGTCAAATAATAAAATAAAATATAATTCCTGGTCACTCGCTATCCATCACAGGGTGGTAAGTGTTAAACTCGGCCATATTTAATCGCTGATTATCCCTTTCGAGTAGAGTACCCTCAACGGCATTAACAACACCGTTATGGTGACTAACAGATGTATCTCGAGTTTCTGTCGGTTTCGTATACCCAGATATAAACTGATCGTTTAATATCGATGTTTACGTAACTCCGCTCAGCATCGTCGCGGCAGCCAGAACGTGATGGCCTTCAAACCACTTTCTGGGACATAGGCCTACATACTTCATATTGCAGCCACACTGATCCGTGGCAACATCACACAAACCTGTTGCCGAATTAAGAATCATCGCTTTCCACTGACATCTGCGAGCACAGGCAGCGATTACCTCAGATAAATCAATTTTAAAAGAAGCTTACGTCCGCTTATGATCTAGTTTTTCTCTCACACTTTATTTGGCTTAAATTTATCTCACGATAAATATTCTTAAAACACTTTGAAGTGCCTAAATATAACGCTATATAAACCAGACAAATCAAGCAAATGGCTACACCAGGTAGAACTTGCGTCGTTTTACACTTTCGTTGTATACAGTACAACCTGGCGGATTTATTTATTTATTAAACACTGATGCAAATACATCTGGTGGATAAATTTTGACCTTAGCCTTATCGTCCTTTGAATGTTCTCCAGTAGATCACAGTCAGCCGTAAAATATGCTAGTTGACCCTAATCAAGCGTGAATCAAGTTTATCTATTAATTAAATTATTTAACTCATATTAATTCTAAATTTAATTATTTACTCATTTGTTACAAAAAATAATTGTTGCAAATATTTTGACTAGAAAAAAATTCAGTCTCGACTTAGTCTCGTTTTCGTCGTTGCTGGGCCCTCGTAGTCGAGTACTCCTTCGCCATTACGGCGTCAGTTCAATTAGAAAGCGAAGTTGTGCCGTGGAGTTTTTTTTTTAAGTGAGTGAGCCACACCAGCAAACTCACCAGCCACACCGTTGTACTGACTCTGATAGTACACCGAAGTGAGACGACCGGAGCATACCACCATGTTTTTCCCCTCATTTTTTTGAAAGAAGAAATATGACCGACGTCATTGGTATCCTTGTACGCCCGAATACTAGACGAAAAAAATGCCTGTCATTCGAAGGGAGTATGTAGCACAGCGCGGGGTTCAAACCGAAGACCTTCCGCAGGGAAGACCAGTACATTACCGCGCAGTCATGCACCTCTCTTATTACACTTTCGTTGTATATACAGTACCCGGCGGTAAATAATACACATCGGACTTAAGAAAGAGACTCTGTCGCACGGACAGTTAGCGCATCGTGTGACAGAGACGACACTCTACAAAGCGACAGTCTCTTTCTTAAGTCCGATGTGTATTATTTACCGCCGGGTGCTATACTATAACTTTGCAGTATTATTGTATTATTATGAGTTTATCTCATAATAATACAATAATACTGCATGAGTTTATCTCATAATAATACAATAATACTGTTTAACAAGCATTAAGTAAAAACTAGACTCAAAAATAACTCTCAAGTACCAACGAGAATCGAATCCGTAACCCCCAGTTTGGAAGTCTTACCAACTTGGCCATGGAAGTCGTAAAAAGACAAAATAATAATAAATATAAGCTACATATTATCAAAGCTTTCAGTTTTAACTTTTTGAAACTTCATATTAGAATATTTAATAATAATTAATTGACTTTATAATTCCCGCGTCACGTGGTTATAAACATATGATATAATAGTTCATAGTTTTCCTACCTTTACCTTCAATAAAGGTAAAGGTAGGAAAACCATTTAGACAGTCGATCGGAGCGTGGTTGTTATTGCGACAGGATTTTGAGTACTTGGGATTTCAGGATGAATGACGAGTGGAAGGGATTTATGTGAGATTTATGATTGTGTGCGGTGTAAATGTGGGATGAATATTTTTGGTCTTTCTGGAGTGATGGTGTGTGAGGAGTTGAATTTCGCAAGATATTTTCAGTCGTAGTTGAGTGTCACTGTCAGGTTGATGAGAGCGTGCAACGAGGTTTTGTTTTTGTGTAATCAAAAATCGGAAAGAAGTATCGATTTATTTTTTTCATGCTAAATATCCTCAGTGAGATACAGGCAAAAGCCTAGTTTACTGGGGATACGACAAATGAAAAGCAACAAACCCAGATCCATTAAAATTGTATGTCCAAATCAAATTATCTGTTATTTTTCTCAAATTGTGTATATTTCTTGTCATGTGTAATAATAAATAAAATAAAAAAATAAATAAAAAATTCTCGAAGCTCTCTTCAAATGTAACGTTTCACCTGATGAAATCATTTAGATATGATTTTGTAATTTATTTTTAACAAACAAACAACATTTAGATATGAGTTGAAATATGTGTCGTGGCGATTATTATTATTAATAAAATAACAAAGTATTTTATTATTAAATTAAATAATATAAAATTTATCATTTAGACGCAATGTTTGCAACCGAAAAAAATATATAGCTAAATTTGCAACCGCAAATTTAACAATATATTTTTTTCATAAGAAATCATAAATTTCCCCTTTCGACTTAACATCATTTCGAAACTATTAAATGTGGTTATTGCTTGGATCTGTTCCAATGAAATACAACGTCTCGATTTCGAGTTAACCACTTTACAATTAACTCTTCAGTGGCATTCAGCTTTGGCATTAATGACAGGATAAAATTTACGATCCGCTCAACCGACATTCCATAAAAAAATTGGTTTTAACTTTTTTTCACATAATAATTTGATTGTTGTGTTGAAATGTGAATGAAAATACATCAGTTTTATTGGCATCATGTTTATCTGATAGTGTAATAAATTTCATACATATTTCATAAAGTAATTTCTCAACCACAATTTTTCAAAATCGTTTTTGTTCTTATATGATTCTAAAATGTGCAAACAACCATATAAAAATATTTTTAAATGCAATTCAAAATATTCCGTGGCCAAGTTGATAAGATACTTGTCTTTAAACTCGGGGATTGTGTGTTCGATTGCCTTTGGAACCCAGATTAAAAAAAAAGTTTTCCAGGCTGATTTTCCCTTAAGGTCTCATGAACATTTTTCTAACTGGCTGGAGAGAAATTGCTACATGGTTATAAGCCCGCCAGGTTGTACTGTATACAATGAAATTTCAATAAAATAATACAATTCTGTGTCATGTTACCAAACTATATATTTATCTAAGCGTAGGTACGAGTATATTCCCAACATTTAATTGACTTCTTCCATTCCATTTCGTTTCACTTTTCTTTTTTTTTAATTTTTTGTTTTTTTTTTACATAAATAAAAATACTCGTACTATTTGGCAATATTTTTATACATATTTAATCTGTACAAATATTTAACGTTTTTGGAAGTCATGTTTGCGAATATATGATTTAATTATTGCAAATTATTTCTCCAGTTAAGCGTACCAGCGCACCTCTAGACCGGCCACAGCTGCTACCAGCTTATATGAAACTTGTTGCACCATCGTTGACGTGTTTCAAAAACCGAATAAAACACATTACATCTCCCTTCAGTGACAAAGAGTGTTTGTCCTGGTTTTCTATCATCGTACTTCACTATCTAGATTCCATACCTTCTCCAGGCAATCGATGATAAGCTTGTTAAATTTGAATTAATTTATTATAATTATTTTGTTTGTTTTATTTAATTATTTTTCTATTTTTTTATATCGAAAAAAAACTATTTGACGAATAC
Source organism: Odontocerum albicorne (assembly GCA_949825065.1). NCBI lineage: Eukaryota > Metazoa > Arthropoda > Insecta > Trichoptera > Odontoceridae > Odontocerum > Odontocerum albicorne. Next base: position 59,290,701 of record OX463838.1, on the reverse strand, counting down.
AATAAAAAAAAATTTAATAAGAATTGAAGAAAATTTTCTTTTATTTTCACCGTTTTTTTAGGCATATGGATCAACGTTTCCTTGGTTACAAACAAAAATTAATCATTCGTTCAGAAAACAATCAGTCCACCACTTTTTTATGCTCTTGACAATTGCACGATTTGATCGATCGATTTCTGAATACTAATTATTTGATAAATTATCAAAAAGACGTCAACACTACGAAAAAAGAAACCTTGAATTAATAATATATACATAAATAATGAAAATTTCTTTCTATCGTTTAAATCAGTCAAAATAAAATTATGATAAATTCACACATTTTTATTAGGTAATTAACGACTGTCAACTTTTTAATGCGAAGATATTTCTCGATTCAAGGTTTGTTATCTACAAAAACTGCAATATTTATGCCAGAAAAAATATCGATAAATTTAAATCTTACAACGGAACGATAAACTGAATAATTTTATTTCAGCATTATTTTTATGGCAACATTAAACAGCACCCTGGCTGGCGGTCGTATATTTCCATGGGGCCAATTAGCATTTTTTTTATTAACGGTTTATGGCAAGGGTGCGAAATTCCTTATTGTCAGCGGCTTGATAATTTTTCCTCACTTTGCGTTGCTTTAATTTTTTTATGTTACATTAAATTAAATGTTAAATTCATTGTTTACTACTCGTACAATAGCAAAATGTCATAAATTTAACTGAAAAGCTATTCCATAAATATTTATTTATTCTTTCGAATTACTCCTAAGAAAATAAATTACGACAAAACGATCGATAATCGGATAAAACATATGCAAAAAACGCGTTAAGTTATTTAATCCATCCCAACCCTCTTAAATATACCTTTTCCTAAAAGTTTGTCTACTCTGGATGTTTGCCCAAACATCGCATTCATTCCCGAATTCAGATGCGATCCTTCCCTTTTCTATCAAATTTACAGTTCCACCGTCTCTTTTTTAATTTAATTTATTTTGCAATTGTGCATTTGTCATGGATTGATGGTTAATGGACAGAAAAGCTTTGTAAGAGTTTTTTTTTATTTTGTGTATTTTGTAAATCGAACAACAAAGAAAAAAAAACCATATACATTAACATCGGTACACATCCCTACATACAAATCACGTCAGTATACATCCCCATAAACATCGGTACACATCCCTACATACAAATCCCGTCAGTATACATCCCCATAAACATCGATACACATCCCTACATACAAATCACGTCAGTATACATCCCCATAAACATCGGTACACATCCCTACATACAAATCACGTCAGTATACATCCCCATAAACATCAGTACACATCCCTACATACAAATCACGTCAGTATACATCCCCATAAACATCGGTACACATCCCTACAAACAAATTACGTCAATACACCTCCAAACAAATCACCTCAATGAACACATCCTTATATTATATATATAAAAAAATCACATCAGTACACATCCCTATAAACAAACATCAGTATACATTCCTGTGGATAAATCACGTCAATACACATTCTTACATACAAATAATATCAGTCCATATGTCTGCAGGTAAATCACGCCAATACACATTCCATCAGACAAATCACGTCAGTGCACATATCTACAAACAAATCACGTTATTACACATCCCTACAGACAAATCACGTCAGTTTACATCCTTACACACAAATAACACCAGTACACATCCCTACAAACAAATCACATCAGTGCACATCCCTACAAACAAATCAAGTCAGTTTATATTTCTACAGACAAATCATGTCAGTACACATCACTACAGATACGAACACTACTTAATTAGAAAGTAACTAATTTAGAAGAAAAATATACTATATTTACATAATTGAATATTCAGTTTTAATAATATTTGTCCTTGTACAAAATATTATCTTTCTGATATATGTATCTTCATGCAGACTCCCGCGAGAGTTATAAATAAAAATTTCCCCCAACTAACGATTTCATGCCGTGAGAGAACAACATTTGGTTTTTCCAAAATCATATTTCATATGCAAATCAAGGCGATATGGAATAACATATTAAAAATACCTATTTTATAGTATAATATAATCAAAAGATATATGAATGGAAACTAAAAACATCAGAAACTTAAAAAAATATATGAAACTGATGCCTGAAAAATTATAAAAAAAACAACTGGTGCTCGATGTGAAATATTGAAAGATTTTTTTTATTTATTCAATGGTACCCTTCAACAAATCTGAATTGATGATTCGGACATATTGAGAAACGTGGCCGAGAGAAAGCATTGTCTTCGGCTCCATTCATCGAGCTTTCGAGCTATGAACGACTTCAGTATTTTTTTATTTATTATTTATTTATTATTACACATGACAAGAAATATACACAATTTGAGAAAAACAACAGGTAATTTGATTTTGACATACAATTTTAATGGATCTGGGTTTGTTGCCTTTCATTTGTCGTATCCCCAGTAAACTAGGCTTTTGCCTGTATCTCACTGAGGATATTTAGCATGAAAAAATAAATCGATACTTCTTTCCGATTTTTGATTACACAAAAAAAAAACCCGTATTTTGATTACACAAAAAAGTATGCACGGAATTCGTAGTTCGTATTAGCCACACTAGCACACGTCTAGAGCTTGGGAGATTTCTTACAGTAAAGGACGACGTAAAAAAAGAGCGGTGAAACGGAAAGGCCAATAGACAATCTCTGTTTGAGCGTAGCGCTGATCCATGATTGGAAAGACGCTGAAAATTTTCGGCGAGATTAAGAGCGGGCGGCGGAACGGCTAAGGATATTATACAATAGAGACAGTATGTGAATTTGGCGTCTATTTCTAACATTCAACCAGTTCAATGCCTTCTGGTATTATTTTCTAGTCAACTTAAGACTTTATATATTTTTTTAACTATTATTGCTAATTTCTTTATAATTTATATATATACAATATATAAACAGTACACGTATACTACTAGTATTGGACTCATCTGTTTCCTTATTCAATCTTGCACCGGTTAACCTGTGTACGGTTAAAGTATTAATCTGTGACTACTCGTTTGATTATATCGGATACAAATGAGTAAGCAAACATTTCATTACAGCGTTTTTAATCATGTTTTTTTTCTTTTTTAACAAAACTTCGATTAAGTTGGTAATAAATCACTGAACGAATTATAACCGTCTTGGTTAATATTTAAACCACTAATTGAATTTATAACCTTATTGTACGAGTATAATACTATACTCCTTCCTCCACGGTCTATTTGGTGAAACGCTGGACCGACCGGGGGTTCAATTTCCGATATTAACGAGAGAGAAAAAGAGGCCAAGTCAAGAAAAAGAGTTAGTCAGGTAAAAATGCTCGCATGTGCCGATATTGTGTACAAGTGTTGTTTTTGCTTCAATTCTGGTAGAGATACCAACACGTATAATGATGAACCGCGAATTCTGTGCTTACTCCAGTGGTTCTTAATCCAAATACCGTTTAAAGAGCTCTCTTTAAAGGCGCTCAAACTCGGGATTTGAACCCACTATTATTGTCAGATTAAAAATATTACAAAAAAAAGTTGTATGTAAAGATAGGAAGGTGGTGGCTGTGGCTATTCGATTAGGAACTTCCCCGAATCTGTATATGTTTAAAAAAACATATTTAGTAAGAAAACCGCAGAAAACTTATCAAGAGAAGACGAACTACAAAGAAACCTTTGTAAATCTTCCGATATGTGATAGTTAGTTCCTTATAATTCAACTCCAATTTATCTCAAACCTAACAATATACATTCCAAACGTTTCCGGCTTGAATTAGTTTAGACTGCGTGTGGACTGATACTGCATTGTCAGGCGTTAGATGTTACTTTTTTTAAATTTGATACCTTTACTCTAAAGCAATATGTCATTTATATCCGATAGAAGACATTCTGTTTGGTTATTTTCTGAAATGTTAGAAATTGAATATGGTCTGGATATCAGGTTTATTTCAAGAATGGGCAAGAGCCTGCAGAAATTAGAGGACGTCAGCCTTTAAACGTCATTTAATTTCTGCCTGTATGTCCCCTTTGTTGAAAGAAACTTAATAACCACGCAATATTCAATTTTTAACATTTCAGAATACAACAAAATAACACGTCTTATATTGGCTCTAGTCGACATACTACTGGGGGTAGAGGTTTCAAATTTTAATTGTAACATCACCTGACCATGCGTTAGGCGTGGGATTTGTCAATACACCATCTTACTTTTTCAGCCTGAAATATGTTGTAATTTAATGGTAGTTTGATTCATCTCGTGAAAACGCAAGATTCATTTTAATATAAACTTGTCCTTAGTGGGGTTTTTTTTTAAATTTCGTATGTATATAAACTTAATTTTTCATTTAATTCAAACATTTTCAGTTACTCTAATAACATCTAAATAAACGTGCTGATTATTTCGATGACCTTCAACGGAGATCATGGTCATAACTTGAAATTATGCAGCTGAGTTGCCGTTGCAATGAATGGATGTCTCCATTATTAAATTGTCACAAACCGCTGCACTTTATTAAACTTGTCTACAATTAAACTTGCCATTTCAGACTCCATCTAGATTTTCCAACTTGATAATTTACAATAAATGTATATGTGTTTATTATTAGAAGAAACAATAACAATACATGCATGTAATAATATAAACATTTTTTTGTTTTTGTTTCTTCATTTATTTGTTCTGCATACTCAAATCATTTCAGATTGCTTTATTCACCACATCAGCCTTGAATTCACGTTAGTCTCTAATCACTTCATTACTTATTCTGTCATACACTATCACCCTATGTATTCTGTCATACACTATCACCCTATGTGAATCAATTTTCACAACATTTATTCGGCTCCTATCAGTTTTATTCCAGTTTCAGGTTCCATACATAAAAAAATGTTGTAGACTATTAGGCCGAGGCCACACCAAAATGCTTCGTTAGGCACTAAGCTAGATTTTACGTGACTCATATACTAGGTGACTTCATGCCTGGCCACACCAAAGTGCTACGCACAAATTCATTTGACAGTTGGGAGCGGTTGAGTCAACACACGATGTCACTCTCAAAACTAACAAATTTCATTATAACTTACCATCTTTATTTACTTTCTGTGCAACTTCATTCCAAAGTGATTTTATTACAGGTACATTTTTTCTATAATTTGCTCGACGGGTTCCACAAAGGCTCCCTTTTATACACAGCTTTCATTTAAACTTCCGCCATCTTGTAAATTAACCCACACGTCTATTCGCTAGGAGATTCATTCGATGACTATTCGTCATGCAACGTGGCGTGAAGCGTGCAGTGTGGCCACTGCGATAGTATGCGGTATGTTGGAAAAAGCCTAGTTTACCGGGGACACGACAAATGAAAGGCAACAAACCCAGATCCATTAAAATTGTATGTCCAAATTAAATTACCTGTTGTTCTTTCCCCAAATTGTGTATATTGCTTGGCATGTGTAAATAAAATAAATAAAAATACGAACTTAGCCGATTTGGATACTGTCGAGTTTGAACCATTTGCTTTGTTTCTTGTCTCTAACATATAACTGTTCCATATCTCTCACAACTCTTCAATTATCTGAGAAAATACTAATAAAATAGCAGATTCGCTCAAATCTTTAATTTTTCACCTATATTTTACATTGACTTTTTCAATAGAATGTTTTTATTCTACTTAAATAAGGTAATCGATATTTTTTATAATATAAATGCAAACAGCTGTTGACTTGAACAGTGATGGCACAAAAAAAACGGTGTCAACGACGTTTAGAATACTTTTACATTCTTAAAAGACATGTTCCGATCCGCTGAACCTAAAACACCGTTCCTACAATTATTTCCAGTAAATCTTCTTATCTGATGAAATTTCCTGCATTTGCAAACCTACTTGTACTAAATGTTTATTCTTTGGCTCGTATCTATTTGGCTTCTGTATCTTCACCTCTTTGAAAGTATTAGGCAGACGACATTGATGAATGGCTCACAAGTTGCCTCGCCGATGGGTGGTTCAGTTCTGTAACATAGTTATTTCCAAATATTTGCTTGCGTAATTGGAGCGAAACTCGTTGCTACATTGTTGTCACAAGACGTGGAATGTCATGAGAAGTAATTTTTGGTCAGGTAATGATATACATGTGTCGTATTGCGTGCGATAAATATCTCCAATCACGCCGTGACGTCACTCCAGAACGCGCCGCGGAAATTAAGCAATAAATCGACAGCGTTTACAAAAGTTTCAAACGATTTGTTCACTCTTAACGAGGACTTAATCAGTGTTTCATCAAAGCGGAGTCAATCGAAACAAAAACGGAATCTATCAAACTAAAAAAAACCAAAGTTGTGATTTATTAATATAAAGATACAAACAAAACAAGTGACAAATGCTTTCTTGTGGGATATTTTTTTTCATTCTGAATAATTCATGATTTAAAAAGTGTCATTAATGAAAGAACGATTGTACTTAATCCGAATTGATCAATATCAAAATACAACCATTAACAATTCATATGACAAATGCTATGTTTTCAGTGGATTAAGAATCAAACTACTTATCTTTGTTGATAAGACATGAACAAAGAAATTATCCCAACTTATTAAATGCAATGAAACTCTCGAAGCTGTGTGACAGAAGAAAAACATCCGATATAGTACTGCTATACAAAATCATTCACTCAGTGATTGATGCACCTCACTTACTCGCGAGCATTTCATTTCGTATTCCCACTAGATCCACAAGACAGCTCAATCCCTTTTATACCGAAAATTGCTATACTTATTATAAAGTCAACTCCTCTATAATTTGTATGCAAAGACTTGGAAACGAGTTTTGGAACAATTTAGATATTTTTAATATAAGTATATATAGTATTCGCCAAAATATCACAACAATATTTAGAAATAGCTACTAACTTTGTGCTCTCCTTTATTTATATAAATGACGTAATATAAACAAAACATTAAGGACAATACTTTGCCTCCGGAGTTGAGTAACCCTGCATCAACATGTAGGAAGGTTTTGATTCTGCAAAGCAACTTGCATCTCGTTCTACTAATGAGGCCATGTGTTTTCTATATCTCAATATCTCGTATATCCATAAAATTCCCACAAAATTCTCAAAAAATCCAATATTTGTTCTATGTATGCGTTATTCCACTAAAAACAAATCTAAGTTATTTACCTCTATAAAATAAGTCTTCGACAATTACGTAAGTCTACTTGGTGAAGTTTGGTAATATTTTGTGGTATACATACTATTATTACATAACATATATTGAACTTAAATATACATATTTATATTAAATAATTTTAAAACAATGACTGTAATGTATTATTACTACTGCTTTTTGTATCTTCATGTTAGTTTAAGATAAAGTTTTGTATAATTTGTCAATAATTTTAAGTACTTTATAACCTGTCACATGTTCATCTGTATATAAAGACACTGTTGTGTCGTTAATTAAATAAGTAAATAAAGACACATGTCTTCGAACCCGGGTTTACAGGTTCTATTCCCGTTGGTATCCTTTAAAAAAATAAGTATCAGTCTGGTTTTCTCTTAATGCTAACAATATCTCTTAATCAGAAACTTTTGGACCTAAGTGGTAATTTTATCTCTTGTGGCACTTTTAGTCCTCGGACACCTTGTAAATATCATGGTTTCCAAACCATTATGAATGTCGTGGTTTCCAAACCATAAAACCAGGAAGAATGAACGAATCGAACAAACACTGATTCATATGTCGTGAGAATTTCAGATAAGACACTGTCTAGATCAGTGTTTCCCAACGTGGGACCCACGCCCCACAGGGGGGCAATTTGATTTTTAAGGGGGGCAATTCGAAAATTGACTCGTTCAGAGTTTAGTCGTATTTTGATCGCTTTGTCGCGTCACTGAGGTTGGGGAGGGGGGGGGGGCATAAAAATTAAAATAGGCTTAGGTGGGGCATAGCACAAAAAACGTTGGGAAACACTGGTCTAGATGATGCCCAAACCAGTACTCATTTTCTGTCTATTTCGGCTTCATGGTTATACGAATATCTTCCAATCTTAACTAGATGCCCCTGTATTCACTCTTCCAATAATCTTCTTTTCCACCATGACAGACTGCCCCTGACCATCATGATGCACTCATCATTTGAAGTCATCACCTATTTATCCAAATATTAACGTTTTTCTTTGGTGATTCCTTGTTATATGGTAAGTTATGAAGGAAAATTGAGGAAAAAAATTCACAACTTTTCCTTTTGGTTTTTTTTTATATAACACCCACGTTACATTGTCAAAATATCAATTTTTAGAAAACAGAAAAAGGGCTATAAAATGATTATATAATCTAAAACAAAAACAAAATTTACATAGCTAAATTATCAACAAATAAAATGGTTTGAATATTTTTTTCTCTACATGTAGTGATTAATAAGATACGAGTATTTAGATTATTTACTCCAATTTTCAAAACGCATCCACACTGTCCAGACATGTTGACCCGATGTCGTTTGAAAGCTTGTAGCGTTGTCAATATTTATCACCAGATGATACCACTGCACACAATAGTGCATGTATAGTATTTGAATGTGTTACCATATTTGAAATTACTTTACAGTTTCTGTTTTTTTTTTAATCCATAAATTAGTGTAACACCTGTGTTACAATGCCATGATAAGGGTTAACTAGATGTCCCTGTATTCACTCGTCCAACAATATTCTCCTCCACCATGACAGACTGTCCCTGACCATCATGATGCACTCATCATTTGAAGTCATCACTTAAAAATACATATAATAATATTAAAGTAAATACCAGTAAAATCAGGTTTAACTCCTATATCTAAGCATGCGAAACCTGAAGGCAAATCGATGTGACACTGTGCCCCCATTTTGAGTGTCTCAATCGAGCTACATGCCACGCGCTTTAAGTCCATTACACACGATACAATATTTCTTCCAATTGTTTATTGATTTCGTACAATTAAATTGGATACGATAAAGCTGATATGTATACATTTTTTTTCGTCGTTTTTTATTGCACTTTTGTTTTATACAGTACAACTGAAAGGTCTGAAATCCTTTCTAAAAACTTGGTCTGAAATCCTTTCTAAAAAATCTAAGTGCCAACGGGAATCAAACCCGTAATCCCCCGAGTTGGAAAGGAGCCGTTTTACCAATCAAATGGCAAGTCGTTTTATGTAGTCAAATGTCAATATCGTCGCCGATACTGCTGAAATACGTATCTGGGATTGCCCAAATTTTACAGGGGAGACAAAAAACGATTTTTCTGCAAAAATATAATAAAATAAAAACGTCACTTGGTATTGCAGTTCCGAATAAATACGTTCCGCGTTGAAAATAAATATACGAGTATGTGTTAATGCAAAAATGTGTCAATGACAATGACACATTTTTGATGACAAAAAATAAAAAAAGTTAATTACACCAAAAAATTTAAAGAGTTACGTTCTCCTGCAATATCGGCGACGTTATATTCCATCCAATAAGCAAGAACGCCAGAGAAAAAGTTATCAGTATCCTAGTAAGCATTTAATTTTTTTTATAAATATAACATTAATTTATTATGTTCGTTTTAGGTAAATCTGATGTAATTAAGTCAATAATTTGAAGGATTTAAATTAACTTGTCCTGTATACTTTGTTTAATTAGTAAAATACACTTATTTCATGAATTAAATAAATAAATACATATGAAGGAGCGATCTTTGATTAGTTATTGGTTGATGATAGTACTAAAACACTTTCTCTAAATATTTCCGAATTTGAACAAAATGAGTCTTCTTCTTCTCCCTGGCTCCATCCCAACTCACTGTCTGCGAAGACTGTTGGGGTCAGCTCTCCTCGTCCTCAGGTTGTATGCTCTTCTGTCCCGGACTACGTCCCCCAGGCCGTGCCTCTACATCAGGTTATTTTTTTGCACCACCCATGAATTATTTGGTCTTCCTTTGGTTGTTATTCGAGGAAGATCCATGGAGATTGTCTGGTTTACAATGTGATCGGGTGCTCTGCGTCCAACGTGCCCATACCATCTCAATCGCCTCTCCTCCATCTTACTGTTGATGTCTTTAACACCTAGGCTTTCACGAATGTGTGAGCTTTTTATTTTGTCTCTTAGGGACACACCAGCTGACCATCTTAGCATGCGCGTTTCAGCAGTTTCTAGTTGCCTAGAGTAAGAGTTAAAGTTAAAATGAGTGTCATTTTTTTTTAATTATTACTTTATTATTTTTTATTGTACGGTGTCTAGTAGGCTTTTATAAAGAAAACGAAAGTAACGCGCAAAATTGTAACGTAGGCGAAATGAAATGTGGTCAATTACCCCGTGGATGCAAGCAAAAAAGGAGAACCATTCCGAGCAACTTCTATGTTAGTCGCCTACATTCCCTACTTCAGACACTACCGTATTAGTAGCATTTCACATCTCAAAATACGTTCACGGGTAGTCGTTAGGATGACGATGGTATAGTTGAAACAACATTTACACAAGTCAACACTTGCAATGTATATAGTACAATCTGGCGAGTTTTTTTCCCATATGGCAATCTTTTCCAACAAACCAGAGACAAATTAAAGAGATCTCAAGAAAAACCCTTGTTATGTTAGGTTTAAATAAGTCTTAAGTCAAACTACCTGGTTTTGGAGGCAAATGTTTCATAGTATAAATAGGCCGACACCAATACGATGGTTGTCGCCAAAGAAAGAATACGATAATTGAATTTTGAATACAATAGAGCGAGAGAGAGAAATACTAAGATTCTCTGCGAAAGTAATTCAAAATTTGAATCTCGGTGGGTCCGTGATAACTGAACGAATTTCAAATATCTAGATAACAATTTTTTAACCGGTATAAAAGGGGACGATCTATAAATGATATGTATAAACAAATTCTACATTATAAAAAATCGAAAACCTAATTATCGTATAGCCCAGCCAATGCAGACTAACGTAGTGACTTTTGACAAACGTCAACAAATATTATTTGATTTTAACAAGCTGCAACATTTTTGCTAATTTGTAACAAGATGTATTAATTTGTCATTATTGTTAGTTTTATGTAATGTACTCGTATTTACCTAAATAACTTGCTATTTATTAGAATGGAGGCATATAGTAAAAAAGTTGACAATATATTTATGAATATATATTTTCATAAATGTAAAATTTGTTTTACTTCCGTGAATATTTCACGGGATGCAACTCGTAGTTCATATTATTGGTCAATATAGATTAAATAATTTAACATAAATAATTAATTCATTATCATTAATTTAGATTGTCTTAGGCCTCGGCCACACAGGTAGGAGCCTCGCTTGGTACTTAGAGCTACGCTGCGAGCTTGGTGAGCATATCCTAGCGAACCAGCACCGCATACTATCGCAATGTCCACACTGCACGCTTCGCGCCACGCTACGAGACTATTAATCACCTAGTGGATCTCCTAGCGAACTCTCAACTCTTTGAAACTCTCAATTCTTTGTAGAAAAGTTGAAACTCTCCACTCCATACTTCTAGATAAATTAACATTATGCACCCAACAAGTTCCAATTTGAGATGTTCGAAATGCTAAACTTAAATTCTCTGAGAGAAGTAGCTTTCTGGTTAGTTTTGAGAGTGGCATCGTTCGTTGACTCAACCACTCCCAAATGTCAAATGAATTAGTGCGAAGCACTTTGGTGTGGCTAAGCCTGAAGTCACCTAGTATATTAGTCACGTAGCACCTAGCTTAGCACTAAGCGAAGTACTTTGGTGTGGCCTTAGCCTTACTGTTTCTAATCTATTGACTTGTCAGGGGATTTTTATTTTGAAAAACGTATTTATTTTCAGTAAAAGCGATTGTCAAATTATTCTTAACAAATATAATGATATATTTCAGGGTCTTTGGTGCCTTCCTCCTCATAATAAATACCTTAGTTTACAATTATAATGAATAATTGTTCAAATTAAACAAGACTTGTTTGAGACTCAACACGGTTATGATAAAAGACAATATGGCCACCGTGTCGACTAGTGATGTGACACGTAACAAATCTGACTGGGATATATTTATATATTATTTATAGTTAAGGCGTGAACACATTATTTGTTTTTCGTTTAACATTGTTTTTTTCCACTTAAGATAACATGATACTACCTGTGTCAAGGTTTTTTCCCCTCATCAGGGGAACATAAACAAGAATGGATTATATTTGGGCTGGTATCGACAGACTAGACGTATCTGATAGTAAAAATATGGTAATATCGTTATTCTAAGTGGAAAAACTGCGATTTAGTTTAATGAACCGACTGGAAGCATTCGAAATGTGGATACACCGGAGAATGCTACGGATACGATCAGCAACACAAGGATTCTTCAAAGAGCCAAAGTTGATAGAGAGTTGCTGACTAATATTAAAAATCCGAAAGGTGTCCTATTTGGAGCATGTACTTAGAGGAGAAAAGTACAAATTACTGCACCTGATCATACAAAGCAAAATAGAGGGTCGAAGAGGTGTTGGCAGGAGGCAAATCTCCTGGCTCCGCAATATACGTGATTGGACTGGTATAAGGAGCGTTGGGGATCTTTTTCGGGCTGCCGGGGACAAAGATGCCTTCTCTCAGGTGATAGTCAACGTTGGGGGGACCAGACATAACACTAGGAAGAAAATATAATAATTTATTGCCAAACAATGGTGCCAAATGGACTAGTATTATTTATTTTTATTATATATCAATAGATCTCATACAAATGATGAATTGGAATGTGTGCAGATTGCTGTATTCTGATGACATGGTCGGATTAGCGAAGACTGAAGATGAATTATATATAGAGTTTGATAAGTTAATTGCGTGAGAGATGCAAAGACAAAGATCAGAGAATGAAAATTGCGAAATCCAAACTCATGGTGATAGAAAAGTGTGAAAGAAAAATTAAATGCGATATATATATTAGGTGAGCAATGAAAGATTAGAACAAATTGAGAAATTCTCTTATTTAGATAGTATTTTGTCAGATGATGAGGGAGATGAAGGATATGGAACGGCGTAGAGCGATAGGAAACAAATTAAATGGGTCATTAAAACATATATATTCGAACCGGACAATATCAAAATCTGCTGAGATAATAGTCCACAACCGCATTTTAGTACCAACTTTAATGTATGGGAGTGTAACGTGGACGTGGTAAAGACCTTGAAGTAGCCGAATAAATTCTGTAGAAATACATACACTAAGAAGAATACATGGGATGACAATGTATATTAGAATACTGAATGACGTGATTAGGGATGAATGTAAACTTAAGGCAGATGTGTTGAGTAAGAAGAAGAAGACCCTGAGATGGTTGAAGTGTGAAGAAAATATCGCCGAAGATAATACGAAAGCCACGTCTTCAACATGTTCGAATCACTGTTGAAAAGTTACCATACGAAACAATGAAATTCTGTGCACCTGAAAAAAGACTGAGTTTCCTTGTATTTGGTTAATATTCTGATCTCGCTGGGTGCTTAAGAAGTATTCAACCACGAGGCAACGGAGGTCATCATTGAAAAAAAAACAACTTTTAGCAGTATCAAAACACTTGTTGACAAAATTGTGATATTCAGGTCAGTCAACAGCCTGAATGCATTTTGTGCTGCTCGATGCAACAGGTTTAAAGGCTGGCACTGAAGCAGTATCGCTGGACGCCCATTAACAGCCTGCAATATATCACCTTGTAGAGTAATTAATTAGCAACTGGTTATTACACCCGTATACCCCTTATGCAGAATGTGGTATTTTATGTCTGCAAAACCTCATAAGATTTATAAATAGCTCTTCACATACATACCACCATGTCATGATCCCTTTGGGGTAGGCAGAGAAGAAAAATATCTGCACCGTTTAGCCACTCACACAATTTTTGCATCTTCTTCATTCTTTTAACATGATACCCTTTACAATATCTGAATAGAAAAGCGTAGCTTGTTGAAAATATTGTCTTCGGTCCCATTACTCGAGCCTTCGGGTTTAGAGCTACTGGAGTAGACACGAAACTCGCACTTCGTTATTGCGCGTGTTTGTAACACTACCACACGTGAAGAGATAACAACACTCACACTTGCACTCGGCGCGTGTTAGTATTATTACCTGACAAACTCTTTTTACTAGAATGTGACCCTTTTTTATAGCAATACCTGTCATGCTAGACATATGCGAGTGTTGTTGCCTCTTTGTGTGCGGTAGTATTGCAAAACTGCGAGTTTCATACCTACTCTAGATGTTCCCAACCCGAAATCTCGATTAATGTAGCTGAATACAATGTCTCTCGGCCAAACCCTTTAATATATTAAAGGACACCGTACGCATGAATTTATAATTTAATTTGATTTTCGTCATTTTTTTATCTCACTAGATACTCGTAAATACTAAGTATTAGGTATGGGCTAAGTTCAGATGGTCGCGCGTAAACGCGCGTTGCACAAATCGCTGGAATACGCGCGTAAAAAGATTCATAACGCTCATATACAATTGTTTATACGGTCGCGCAACCATTTAAACAATTGTAGATGCCCGCCTCTGACATGACAAATCACAAGCCCCGAAATATAATCCGGCAAACTACATAAAAAATTAAGGTGGCGCACATGTTATATGAGCATTATGAATCTTTTTACGCGCGTATTCCAGCGATTTGTGCAACGCGCGTTCACGCGCGACCATCTGAACTAAGGCTTAGTATTTAATATTTATATGGTGAATTTAATGTACAAATTATCATATTGTATTGTATTTAAAATAGTATGAATTCGCCCCTAATTTGCGTCATATCTTTAAATTGGTGGATAACCGTAATTAATTTACTCTCAATTGGTTTATTCCAGTTGGTGACATTTTAAACTTTCTTACTGTAAAAAATTGGTGATTTTATTTTGTTTTTTTTAATTTCTTTCTTCTGAATGGTTTTCACGTTTGAATGGGCTGATTTTCGCTTTCGATACAGTTATATAAGTGGCGCTGTCACACTATCCGAGTAACCTTTCGATACAGTTATATAAGTGGCGCTGTCACACTATCCGAGTGCCCTTTTTGTTCTTTACACAACTCACAATATCTTTAGTTTCTTCTCAAAATTTTATTTCCTTTTACTTTCTACTCTAAAGAGAAAATTATTCTGACTCATTATAAATTATATTTATCAATACATTTGCTCATCAATGAAAAAATATGTTTGTTTTAAATAAATAAGTTACAGAATATACATACACACCATCCCACAATTTCCCTATAAGAGTAGGCAGAGAGGACAGAGCACCATACTTTCATATCTCAAAACACATCCTTAGCCTCTTTTAAATTTAGACACCTTCTGCGATTTCTAAGACTTTCTATATTTCCTTTTTTTTTTCAGAATAACACACACTTGATCCAATCACACTTTTCTTATTCCTCCTCTCACATGTCTTCCACTCAAATTTGCATTACGAGTATATATTTGGTTTGTTAGTTTTTCTTCATTCATTTGATCCCCATGTCCAAACTAACTCTGCGTGCTCTTCTCCATCTTACTCAACACTTCTAATTCATCCTTAATCATTTCTTTTCGTTTCTATCATATTTCGTATTATTTTCAATACATACATTTCTACAGCATTTATACGACTCTCATCAGTCTTTTTCCATGTCCACGTTTCATTCTTATTTATTTATTTATTTAACACTTTTATTCTTATTCTATTATTAGGTGCGTAGATCTCTTAAAACGCTTAAGAAGTAATATTTAACTCTGTTCATCCAAGCATATTTTGCATAAAATGTGCGAAAAATCCCAGCATTTTTGGCAAAAAAACAGTAGTTTATATTTTATTTTTTATCTCAGTAAATATTTAGTTTTAAACCCTAATTTTTTTGTGGACACCTCCCTGTAGAGGGTAAAATAATAATTAATTATCATCTAGTATTAGGTGCGTAGATCTCTTAAAACGCTTAAGAAGTAATATTTAACTATGTTCTTCCAAGCATATTTTGCATAAAATGTGCGAAAAATCCCAGCATTTTTGGCAAAAAAACAGTAGTTTATATTTTATTTTTTATCTCAGTAAATATTTAGTTTTAAAACCTATTTTTTTGTGGAGACCTCCCTGTAGAGGGGAAAACATTAATTAAGTATCATATTTCATAAAAAAAATATTTTATTCAACATAAAAACTTAAATGAAAACTTTGAGGCCGATGATCGGCCCCGTGGGATTTTTCGCATACGCCAGTTGGGTCCGATTATAATCGGCCCCGTGGGATTAAAAGGGTTAAGCATGCCCATTAAAAAGAATGTGGCACAGAGCCAAAGGCAAAATAATTGCTCGGACTTAAGTTAAATACGAGTTCATCTATCAACTTAGCTAAGTACGATTTAACTTTATGAGCAAAAACTTTGCCAATACTTAAAGTTAATTAATTACAGTTTAAAATGTATACCATAATACGTTGCTATAATGTGTATTGCTCAATACAAAAACCTCAATACGAGAGAGTATAATTAAATATTATATTTTAGATTAATGACTTATGCGACCGGCCCGCAATGTGTACATTTCCTCTCAAAACGTCTTACAAAAGATATTCGACCAAAATAAGCCGTGAAAATAATTTGCGCCAAATCTTGACTCGACAAAAAAAAACAAACGTGAGCTCAATTTAAAATTACACAACATTGCTACGAGCACTCGATTTGTTAAATTAAAAAACGATATTTTATATATACACGCTTTTTTATTTTACATAAATACACATATATACATACCATCAAGCCGTTTTAATGCTAGAGTAAGTAGAGAGGACAGAAAGCCAGAATTTCCTTCTTTTGACACACATATTTGTCTCTTCCACACCCATAAACTAACTGTCCCGCCGCCCCCTCTTATCTCGTCGTAAATTTTCAGCGTCTTTCCAATCATGGATTAGCGCCACGCTCAAACAAAGATTATTTATTGACCTTTCCAGTTCGCCGATCCTCTTTTTTATGTCGTCATTTACTGTCCATGCAGTGAGACTCTGGAATCAGTTACAAACCAATATAAGACTCGCTCCGTCCTTGGCATGCTTTAAGAAGCGACGGAAAAAAAACTCTTAATTTCTAGTCAGTAAAATAACGTGTTTCATTCCCGATTTTTCTTTTCCTTTCCTCACCACCAACCCTTCATTTTCTTTTGATTGATGATATCTCACTTTATATGAAAAATTATCTTCGGGTGATTGTCCGTCTTTGTGGGGTTCGTGGGCATATGCTCACGTATGTGTTTATGGATTTCGTGCGGATAGATAGTCATTCGAATGATTTATGCAACCAAGTAACTTGCTTCATTTATTTTTGTCTGGTTGGTTGGAAGAGTAGAGAAGAGAGCGGGGAGATATTTGGGATATATGTGTTTGCCAGATGTTCACCTCGATACACTGACTTAGAAATTTCTAGGGCCTCCAATCTGTCCAATTTTTTTCCGTTACTACTGATATGTAAGAATTTGGCATCATCGATAGAAAATGTATGATTTTCACGGTGACAATGATTAGCCATTTCAGAATAAATTAGAGGATTGTTAAGACGGATTTGTGTTCACAAAACGTCTTTTCAAAAGATCTTCATGTTTTTCCCATATAAATGGCCACGCAGTAACTCACAGGAGTTCGAAGTCGCCGGTTCGAATCCAGCGCTGTGTCAGTCCCCTCGATTGACACACGCATTTTTCACCTAGTATTTGGCGGTGTAACAAAACTTATTTTATCGGTTATATATATTCTTTGAAAAAAAAAATTAAAAATACATTGAAAGTGTAATTAAAAAATAACAATCAATTTAAAAAATGATGATTAGCCCATTTACATTTTAATTTTCAGCAGTGTTAAAAAATGAGTTCAGGGCGAATGTGTCGCAACTGCCATACACGATTTATTCATAATTGCAGAAAACACTGCAACAACAATAGCAAGAAGACACTGACTAACAAGTACCGGGGAGTGTATGATTACTGCTGACGTGATAATTAACAACCTTAATGACCTGCATGGTGAAGGTAACAAATTGTTTTAAATGACTGTATCGAGTAATCAGCAAAAACTAAACAATAGACAATTCCAGGAATATGCTAGTGTTTAGCAATAAATTAAACCTTCACACCATTAAAGAAATTATAAAGAATTGCATTATATTAGTTTTTTCCTTACAATTATATTTCCAGGTTAAAAGCATAACAGAACACTAGTTGCAACCCGTGAAATATTCACGGAAGTAAAACAAATTCTACATTTATGAAAATATATATTCATAAATGTAAAATTTGTTTATACGAGTATATATCATTTATACATCGTCCCCTTTTACACCGGTTCAAAAATTGTTAGCTAGGTATTTGAAATTCGTTCAGTATAACGGACCCACCGAGATTCAAATTTCGAATTACTTTCGGAGAGAATCCAAGTATTCCTCTCTCGCTCTCTTGTATTCAAAATTCTATTCTCGTATTCTTTCTTTGGCGACAGCCGTCGTACGGGTTTTGGCCTATTTATACTATGATACTCTGAGGGACAAACAGATTGTTTGGGGCGATGGTGTTTTTATAATGATATAAAATAATTTGACAAGAAATGTACCGGAAGTAAATGTATTGTGTTAAAACTAATAAGATAAGATTGCACTTTTAAGGCAAAACTAATAAGATAAGATTGCACTTTAAGGCAAAATTAATAAGATAAGATTGCACTTTAAGGCAAAACTAATAAGATAAGATTGCACTTTAAGGCAAAACTAATAAGATAAGATTACACTTTTAAAGCAAAACTAATAAAATAAGATTGCACTTTTAAGGCAAAATTAATAAGATAAGATTGCACTTTTAAGGCAAAACTAATAAGATAAGATTGCACTTTTAAATCAAAACTGTAACAAGTCGAAATGGCATAATTTCGAGATACTTGTGTTTTAAATTAATTTTGAAAGACTATACGAGCACTAAATTGTATAATATTTTATTTTATTGAACTTTCATTTTGTACCGTACAACTTGGCGGGTTTTTTGCGATTTGATTATCTCTTACAACGAACCAGAAAGGTGTTAAACTAACCTTATGTATAAATCAGACTGGAACCATTTTTTATTAATAAATTTGGGTGCAAACGAAAATCGAACCCGCAACCCTTGGATTAGAAGATAAATAAATAAATACAGGTTTATTGATAGCAACATAGTATGTACATAATACATTTAGATATATTTCAAGAACACATTAAAAAGATAATACATTAAAAAGCAGAAGCTATCAAAAGGTCTGGGCTCATCTAATAACATCCCCCCGGCCAAGATACACCCCACCAATATAGGGCGAGCCCAACCACGGTTTGTGGACACCAGATGTTTTTCAGCCCATACCCTTGAACACGTAGAACAAGAATATAAAAAAAACACAGAAAATAAATAGATGACCAAAAAAAATACATTCAAGAGAGAAGACATTAAAAGGTCCGGGCTCATCCCACAAACATTCCCCACCAATGTAGGGCGAGATACAACCCACCAATGTAGGGCGAGCCCGACCGCAAGGGCATCGGGGGGCTTCCATCCCACACCCCCGCATATCTAGATTAAAGAATAAATAAAAAAACAAAAAACGTATGGCAGAAAACAAAATAAAAAGTAAACCCACATGTACCACCTCAGGTTAACTGTCAGCAAGAACGAAAAAAAGAAAAGTCTCAAACGAGTCCAAATTTTACAAAATGACAAATGGGAAATGAAATAGTTGAGACAACATTGAAATAGTTAGTCAGTAATACATTGAAAAGAAAATGAGCTTCTTGTGAACAAGGCAACGAAGGTTATCGTAGTTTAGAAAATACGAGAATGTGGAAGAAGACCTCGAAAAACGTGGTGTAACTAAGTAAATTAAATTCTGAAAGAGGAAACAGTCAAAAGCAGTTATAATTGAAAAATATGCATGACGAGGTACGGAGAATATAATGAGTGGAGATCTGTTCACTCTGCGTACCTCAATAAGGGCATTACATGATTGTGAGGATTATGATAATACACAATTACTTTAACGTTATTTAAATCTTACAACTGATATTAATTAAAATTTCCTTTAAATGGCTATTCCCCCAAATGTATGTGTTCCCAGCCAGTGACAAGTAACGATTTTTTTTTGTTTTGGAGTTTGGAAATATAGAACAACAGAAAGTAAAGTTTTAACATTAGAAAATTAAACATAACTTATAATATATACTGCTACTTAAGGCAACAGAATTAAGAGTTGAAATAATTTAAATTATAAAATATCATCTATGTCATATATACAGTGTGGCGCAGAGGAAACGCATGTTTTTTGAATGGCTAGTATTTTGCAAAGAGAGGAAACGCATGTTTTTCATTTAAGCGTTACATTATTTATTTTCAAGATAATTTTTTTATTAATACAACTAAATTAAGTAATAATATTGCACCTTTAAATTAATTGTGAAAAATAATGTCAGGCAAGTGTTGCCCTTCTTCGCCCTCTGAAAGTTTCTATTCGTCAATAAATCGAATGAATACCAGAAGAAATGTTTGCGAGAGTGACGCATAACTTTCAAGAGAGGCTGCAGGTATGTGATCGTGAAGAAGGACAACATTTGTCTGTCATTTTTCACAATTAATTTAAAGGTGCAATATTATCACTTCATTTACCTGTATTAATCAAAAAAATATCTTGAAAATAAACAGTGTTATGCTTAAATGAAAAACATGAGTTTCCTCTCCTTGCAAAATACTAGCCATTCAAAAAAAATGCGTTTCCTCTGCGCCACCCTGTATATTTCAGTTGTGACTTCCGTTGAAAGTGCAACATATTCAAGTGTCGTAGACTGCGTTGGCTTGGACACTTACACCGCATGCAGGACAGTGACCCAGAAATGATGACTTTGTTAAAATATCAAATAATTTCTGATCACAGTATTTTATTCCTCTTTGGATTTCAAAAAATCCACCATGATTGTTTACATTAATAATATCTGTCAATATATTTGGTACACTAATGCGCAGAGCCGCGTTTACTGACAGACTAACCTAGACATTTGTCTATGGTGCCCAAAGATTCATAAATAGGTTATGAAAATGTGTATAAGGACAATTTAGATTAATGCTTCATACAAGAATGCGTTCACTTCAATTTAGATTAAAATTTTATTGATAACCACGACTGTTTAATGCTACAGCTTAACATCCTATAATTATAATTAACAAAAGAATAGTAATTGTTTATCCAAATATTTTATTTGTGCACACCATTAATAAACTGTTCCGCGGAACAGTTTATTAATGGTGTGCACACTTTTCCTTCCCTGTGATGTGTAACTAGTACACATTGCTTCTAAAAACTTTAATATCTCTATAAATATAATAAATACTGGGTTCAGAGTTTAGGTATTCCTCCGTAATACATTTACGCATTGAATGAAAAAATAATATTAATAATAATTAGCACTTATCGGCCACATCAGAAATATTTTGTGAAAATCGGGAATACATTAACCAATACAATCAAATGTATGCCAGTGTGTGAAGTAGGTATATTCATTCTAAAAAACCGCTATGGATGAGGAAGCGACGCTATTCACGTATCACTCTCACTCTACTTCGGTATATGGGAACGCAAGAATAGAATCTCAGTTCGCTCGCTTCAATAGCTTTCGGGCATATATTTGAGGTGGTCGTGTCACCCGTTTTGTGTATTTCGGCCGATGGTTTTTTTCATGTTTTCAGCAATTAAATTTCAATTATAATCACTTTTGACTTCAAATTTAATTAATTTAAGCGATTGGCTATGAATATTCTTATTTTTCCGATTTTAAATCGCTCATTTTTTACATGTGTATTGAATGCACAGCACCGGAACGCGCGGATTTTTTTTAGCACAGGAAGGGAAAGGTTAAATAAAACAAACTACACACACTAGCCATATTCTCGATAGAATCAAACGTAACAGTAAATATTTACTTCATGATACTCGTATCTTAGATGCATTTGCGCAGAATAAAAGCAAGACATAAATTGTAGTAGTTCGTTGTATAGTGCGAAATACGTCATCATCTTAGGTGATCATCCGATACAGAAAGGCTAAGCATTTTTTCAAATACGCATTTAGGGCGGGGGTGCGAAGTTGCAAGCTGCCTAACGCCATGTTTACACGAGCTCAGTACTTGTCATTAGTGCTTCTCACTCGCACTTGTATCCACGTGTAAACAAGCATATTAGTACTAAGCGTTAGTAAATCTGGCAAGTGCAAGTGAATAGGAGGCCTACTTATTTACTAAGCGACAAGCGGCTATCCCCACCACAATTCAACTAAGCACTTGTCGCTTGTCACTAGTCGTCTAAACAGCCGCGGCAAGTGTTTAGTGACAAATTGAAACGGCAAGTGAGCGCACGTGTTCGTTCTTTTTTTGGTATTTGAACACATTTCTCAAAACAAGGCGGCGGTCGTCCATTCCGGACGGATGTCGTGCTACTAATACCTCTCCCTAACACCAACGTGTAAACGACTTATTCTCACTTGTCACTAAGCAGCTCTGCACAAACGATAAGTACCAATGGTAAGTACTCAGCTCGTGTAAACTGGCATTAAGGCAAGTTGCAGACTGTCCATGATATACAAATGCGGCACTGCTAATGAATATTATATATCCAAAATCTTCTCGATTTTAACGTTAAAAAATTTATAGTCTGCCTAAATATGCACATTTCTAAATTTCTATTCGACATTTTCTAGTCCATGCCCCTCTCTCAAGTTCAACATTCCGGAGCCAAATGAAACGACCGCTGCAACGCAAAAAAACACCATCAAAATATTTAATTTATTAATCAGCATTAATTAAATTCTAAAATTTCAGAAAATACTAAAATATTCTACCTAATTAACATAAGAATGTAAGATGCACACATATATTGGGTGTTAACATAAGTTGTGTTCGTTTTTTTTTTCAATTTGAAAATGAGCACCAAAAGTAAAACAAAATGGTAAAGGTTATACGTCATTCGAAAGAAACTTTTCTGCTCTACAAGATATTGTGTTTGCTTTTACGTTACATATATTATTTTATTTGAATACCAGCCTTCAAAATGGATTGTCAAGTAGACGAAAGTGAGCATTTTCGACACCTCCTTCTGTTCGCGTTCAATCGAGGGAATAAAGCTGCCAAAGCTGCTTGCGATATTTGCAAATTGTACGGTGATGGTGCTATGAATGAAAGGACAGCTCGTCGATGGTTTTTGCGTTTAGACGGTAATTTCGACCTGAAAGATATGGAGCGTTCCAGACGACCAGTGGACTTCGATGAGGACCGCTTAAACCATATTATTCATGAAGATCCCCTTCAAACCACCGTAGAATTGGCTGAGCAGATTAATTGTAGTCACATGACTGTATACCGCTATCTTAAATCAATGGGAAAAGTCCAGAAGTTCGGCGCTTGGGTTCCACATGTTTTAAGTGAAAACAACAAAAATCAACGTTCGACAATTTCTGCTGGTTTGCTCGCGCGTCATCGAGCTACGCATGGCTACAAGCAAACGTTCCTTTACCGCATCATTACTGGTGATGAAAATGGTTTGAAAATGGTAATGAAAAAAAAATGGTGATGAAAAATGTTTGATGGGGATCTTTATGAATAGTATGGTTTAAGCGGTTCTCATTGAAGTCCACTGGTCGTCCGGAATGCTCCATGTCTTTCAGGTTGAAATTATTGTCTTTGAAACGCAAAAATCATCAACGAGCTGTCCTTTAATTCATAGCATATTCACCGTACACTTCGCAAATATCGCGAGTAGCTTTGGTAGCTTTATTCCCTCGATTGAACGCAAACAGAAGGAGGTGTCGAAAATGCTCACTTTCGTCTACTTGACAATCCATTTTGAAAGCTTGTAATCAAATAAAATAATACATGTAACGTAAAAGCAAACACAATATCTTGTAGAGCAGAAAATTTTCTTTCGAATGACGTATAACCTTTACCATTTTGTTTTACTTTTGGTGCTCATTTTTAAATTGGAAAAAAACGGACACAACTTATGTTAACACCCAATAGATATATAAAAAATATGCAAATGTAAAACCATGTCATGAGAACGAACTTTTTTGCTTAAATACTGATGTTTCTTGCGTCTCTCATTTGTTTATTAAAAAAAAAATTGTTCGGGGTACAAATTAATATGACGGTTTTATTGCATTCAAGTTTTTACAAAGATTTGAATTTTAAGGGGATTTACGTAATAGATGTACAGAAAAAAAATATGCACAATAATAATTATTTTATTAAGACAATTTATAAAGCGCTATTTACAAAGTAGATTCTCCTCAAGGGTGATATTACTCGGGATTCGAGTCCACTATTATTGTTAAAATATTAATAAATAAAGATATATGAGTTAAGTGTAAAGATAAGAAAGTGGTGGCTGCGACCGTTAGATAAAGTTCAGTACCGGTGGTAAGTAATACACATCGGGCTTAAGAAAAAGACTATCGGCCATAATCGGCTAACTTCGGCTTTGTAGAGCGTCGTCTCTGTCGCACGATGCGACTGACAAATCGCGACGGAATACGTGTATTAATGACAGGGACGACGCTCTACAAAGCCGAAGTTAACCGATTATGGTCGACAGTCTCTTTCTTAAGCCCGACGTGTATTACTTACCGCCGGGTACTTATGTAAGTACCTTTCTGTATATGTTTAGAAAAACGTGTTTGGTAAAAAAAACAAAGAAGACGAACTGCAAAGAAATCTTTGTAGATCTTCCGCTATGTGATAGTTACACATTTACACATTTTAGGCGTACTGTTGTAGAATATTTGTCTAGTATTATTATGTAAACATAATAAGACCTTCCAAAAACGGTTGTATTCGAGTGCTTCCTAAAGCTGCACTAATCACCAGAAGTAAACATAGAAAGTTAGAGAAATCGTAAAAGTTGTATAGCTGTTGAAAAGGCTAAAGATGTCTGTCGAGATATAAATATCCGGCACTTCATACTCTCTGCCTACTCCGACAGGGAAACAGCGGGATGATATACCATATATGCATGTATGTATTTCCTAAATATCTCAAAGCAGGTAAAGTTAAATGTAAATATTTCAAAGGTGATATGCTCACAAGAAAAATTATGATTGGTCGTGCCATGATTAGTCATGTGGCTACAGATTGCGACCAGAGGTCATGTGTGACCTCCAAATACCACAATTTACTCTCAATCTTAGATTAAAAGAATTTTTAATATAAATAAAACACTAATTTAAGCGATTTCTATGTAAACAAAAAAAAATTATCAAATAGATTTGTGACAAAATCAACTGTTAAAAATGTGCTTCTTCAATGCGAATTTAATGAGTAATTAAATAAATAAATTAGTGTATGAATATTAATTTAACCTATAAAATTTCCTCAACTTAAATCCGGTAAAATTAAGGCTGTGTTGAGTAAGGTGAAGAAGAGCACGCTGAGATGGTTTGGGTATGTGTAACGAATGAATGAAGAAACCCTTACAAAACAAATATACAGTGTAAATGTGAGTGGAAAGCGTATGAGAGGGTTAAGGAAATATAAGAATGGAGAGAAATCGTAGGAACTGTATGTAGAAGAGGCGAAAGATGTGTGTTGAGATAGGAAAGTCTGACTCTCTATCCTATTTGCCTACCCCAACAGAGAAACTGCGTGATGGTATACTCATTTGTGTAGGATATAATTTTTTTCTAGTCTATTTACAATTTGATTTCATTAAAATACATTTGAAACTATTTTATGGAATTAAGAAGTTTTGACATTAATATTTTTGGAACTATCCACTTAAACGTAAAATTTGATATTGATATCTGCTGAAGGCTTGTTAGGTTAATTAATTCCAACATATTTCAGTGTCAGTATTTAAAGTCTTAATTGTAGGGTTTTTATCTATAACACACTTCATTCATTTGTAATGAATACGATGTTTGGGTAATGTTGTTAACTTAAAACAAATTAACGATAAATAAGTTATGCTCTGTTCTCTGCGTCATTGTGGTATCTGTTGTATGGCCAAGTTCCGTCTCACCATCGTTAATCATTAATGTCACTTTAATGGAAAATCTCATTTTCCACGACATGACGACTTCATCGAATCTCGTCTTGTCTCTGGTCTCAGCCGTGACAAATGCTTTTACAATCAAAGAAGATATATTATCAATTATTACTAACAATACTCATTCATTCTACAAATCGTTTAGACATACTGATGACTTTGAGTCATAAATGGATTTATAGATGCAAAAAATATCCGACAGACCAAATAAATATATTTTCAGTTTATTGGATATATCGAATACAGACAGTCCTCGACTTTCGAACGTTCGATTTTAGTACGATTCGCTATTTCTTACTTGTACATATTCTAGTTGAGCGTCTTTCCAATCATGGATTAGCGCTATACTCAAACAAAGATTGTCTATTGGCCTTTCCAGTTCACCGCTCCTCTTTCTTTACGTCGTCCTTTACTGTCCATGCAGTGAGACTCTGGAATTTATTACAAACCAATATAAGACTCGCTCCGTCCTTGGCATGCTTTAAGAAGCGGCTGAAAAAACTCTAAATTTCTAGTCAGTAAAATAACGTGTTTCATTCCCGATTTTTCTATTCCTTTCCTCTCCACCATCCCTTCCTTTCCTTTTGATTGATGATATCTCACTTTATATGAAAATAAATGTTCGGGTGATTGTCCGTCTTTGTGGGGTTCGTGGGCATATGCTCACGTATGTGTTTATGGACATGTTTGTGTATTTCATGGCTAAATACAAAATTTAAAAAATTATAATGATTTTTACTTTAGTAACAGTAGTCTATCCCAAAGGCGTCTTGATGACTTCTCTTTCAAATAAAAGTTTTTTTTTATTTCATCTGAAAGCTTTCAGATTATTATGTGCATAGCTCCACAGACATGCTCTTCCACTGAACAGATTCAGCAACGCAGATGACCTTTTCGGAAAAATTTCACTTATTAGCCCTGTAATAAGATGGCCTGTTTTTTTTCCGAGGTGGAAGATCTCATAAATGTCTTCGAAATTCTGTTGAGGCATTATATATAAACAAACCACAAAGATGTAGTCAGATGCCATTCCCCTGAGGTATTTACAAGTCACGAAACACAATTTGTAAAGAATCATCCCCTCAAACCTTAACCAGTGGAATTTATTCCATTTGTTGTATCGCGTCTGGATTATTGTAATTATATTTATTCTGGTTTGCTTAATTCGCCAATTTCTCAGCTCCAGTTTTTTCAATGCAACTGCCAGGCTGACATACTCGTATTGTAGTCATAAATATTGTCATACCAGTCATCTTCTAAAAAGTCTACATTGGATCAAGTGTCACAAACGGATTGATTTCAAACTTTGTCGTTTTGTATTCAAGTCCCTTAAAATAATGTCACTATTGTACGAGTATATTTCGAATCCGTCGAGAGATGTTCCTTCGGAGAGGAGTAGATATAGTTAAGATCGGTTTCTTCGTCATCTAATAAATTAATTGTTCCAAATCGATCAAATATGACAGAGTTTTATGGTAATGCTTTTTCCTTTGCTAATCTAGTACGATGGAATAGTCTGTCTTTGATTTATTTATATTTTTTCGATATAGCATGTAAACATTTTTTTGTGGGTCTGTGTTTTTTTTTTTGCACATATACGTCATTTAAATAGGAATATTCTCAAGGTCTTTCTTGGAAACGCAATTTTTATTACGACCATCTGACCCAAGTGCGACCTTTGAAAATATTGCATATCTAATGGTTGAATAAATCGAAAAATCCCTTGGGCGCTGTGCCAAATGGACACCAATAAATCAGAGTGACCTGCAGGAAAACTCGTATTTATACGTGATGGTACTTTCCATTGAACGTTGTCAGGAAAATTCCTTCGAACTTCGCCATGATTTATGCTACAAATTTATAAATTTTATATATCTATTGGGTGTTAAAATAAATTGTGTCCATTTTTTTCCAAATTTAAAAATGAGCGCCAAAAGTAAAACAAAATGGTAAAGGTTATACGTCATTCGAAAGAAAATTTTATGGTCTACAAGACATTGTGTTTGCTTTTACGTTACATATATTATTTTATTTGATTACAAGCCTTCAGAATGGAATGTCAAGTAGACGAAAGTGAGCATTTTCGACACCTCCTTCTGTTCGCGTTTAATCAAGGGAATAAAGCTGTCAAAGCTGCTCGCGATATTTGCGAAGTGTACGGTGAATATGCTATGAATGAAAGGACAGCTCGTCGTTGGTTTTTCCTTCAATAATGACGTCGAATTGTTGACATGGTTGGACGAATTCCTCGAGTCAAGACCGGATGGTTTTTATCGCACAGGCATTGAAAAACTTGTAGAACGTTGGCAAGAAGCTCTAAATTATGAAGGAGAATACATTATTGACTAATTCGTTGTATTTTTTTTGTTGTGTCTTCTTGTTCTCATTTGGAAAAAAACGGACGCAACTTATGTTAACACCCAATATATATCGCATCTTTAATACAAACGTATCACAAGTCGAAATAGAATCGTTTCGATGTAACTCAATTTGAAAATTTTGAATATAAACCACTTCTTCTTCTTCTCAGTGTCATGTCAGGTCCCCCCAACGTTGAATATCACTTAAGAGTAGATATTGTTGTCCCCGGCAGCCCGAAAAAGATCTCCAACGCCCCTTATGCCAGTCCAATCACGTATATTGCAGAGCCAGAAGATTTGCCTCCTGCCAACACCTCTTCGGCCTTCTATTTTGCCTTGGATGATCAGGTGCAGTAATTTGTACTTTGCTCCTCTAAGTACATGACCCAAATAGGACACCTTTCGGATTTTAATATTAGTCAGCAACTCTCTATCAACTTTGGATCTTTGAAGAACCCTTGTGTTGCTGACCATATCCGTACAGGGTATCCGTAAATTGTTATTATTATTATCAGACCATTCAAAATATTAAAAAAACTATTTAGGTTGCTTAATATCCACGTACCTTAAATAAAATGGATTGACTCATTTTTAAAACGTTCCGATTATTTTGTACGAGCATATTATCAACTTTTTCATGTATTCCATTCGTATTTTACATAAAAGCAAATGGTTGATGGTAATCAATAAATCCAGTGGTAGCCCGTGGTTCTCGTACCTTCTAGGGGCTAAACAAAAGGATTACTGATATAATCGCACTCGGTGTCCAGCTGTATCGCTCTGTTGACACTGCCCTCGACATACTCGGGCACCCCAACCCTCGCGGTTTTTACCAGGGTCGTATTAGATACTTGGCCACATTGCTTTGCTTCAAACAGCGACTAGGCAAAATATTACATCTCCCTTAATTGACGAAATGTTTTTTAATTTTTTTTATTAAACAGAGTTGTACAAATATTTGTCAAGGTAATATATTGTACCTATATATCATACAAATTTATTACTTAACTAATCTTAATTATATATAATAATTTATGAACTTACTTAATCTTATTTTCTTACAATACATGTCATTTTATTTTATATAATCTTAATATATGATTTCTTGTAAATAATTAACACCTTCATACTACTTATAACTAGATAACAATTCTTACAACTAATTATTTAGCAAGAACAAGTCCACTCGTTCAGGCTAGTTGTATTCCATCATATTCACTCAGACCTTGGTCGTCCCAGCTAATACTGTAGGTGGACTAGTCAGGTAACAGATAATGCTTCGGGTGCCTGTGCTTATAACGGAAGGGTAGGTCGGATTTACTCTCGTAAGCCCCCAGGGCAGCGACTAAGGGATTGCTGTGATTTTGTTGACTTTTATAGAACTTCACGGTCCAAGCGAGGATGTGGTGTTGTAGGGTTTCTTCTCGCTGTTCGGCGTGAAGTCGGGTAAGGTTTGTTCTGGGATGGGTGTTAAAAAATATATTTGACGTGACGAAATGTATTTCTCCATAAAAACTTTTTTCTCGTCCTTATCAGCCTTAATTCTCCAGTATTTGCTGACATTTCCAAATATTGTATTTTTCTGTGATTTTTATGCTTTGACGATATATATGGTTTCTTTTTTCTTTATTAAAAAAAACTTTTTAAACTTTCATCCAGTAATCAAAACTAATTTACTTACGTGATTATTTTCTGGTTGATTGGAAGATGTTGCAGTTTGCTTATTAACTCGCCATTTATATACAGTCAAACCTCGGGTCACGAACGCCTCTGGTCACGAACAAATCGGCTTACGAACACAATTTCCGAACAAATTTTTATTCGACCTGCGTACAATGCCTCGGCTCACGAATTAGTTGTAACGGCGCACTACGCAATTACGCATTAGTTGTTCTCAGGTGCGCGCGTTGTGAACATTGTCGTTGCGTTCGTTGTTCTTGATACAATTATATTTTGCTTTTTATATATAATAAACAGTATACGAGTATATAAAATATATTTTGCATTAAATTAACCCTCATTATGGCTCCTGGGAAAAATTGTTTCGGTTTGCGAACATTTCGGCTCGCGAACGGAATCAAATAACGAATTATGTTCGTAACCCGAGGCACCACTGTATTTTAAAATAAAGTGTCGAAATAAATCAATATTTCACTTTGCCCGTTTACTGAAGACACTTGCTGTTAGAAGTTTCTCAGGAATCTTCTAAGCAAGCCAGAGTTTGGATTCCCCTTGGAATACTATTTTTTTAATATTTTAAACGGTATAATAATAATAATAAAATGACAATTTATATAGCGCCGTTCATATTACAGACTCTCATATATCGCATTTATTGACTAATTTAGAAGTTGAGTGTAAGAATATGAAGATAGTGGTTGCGGCCATTAGATTAGGTATTTCTCCGCATCTTTTGATGTGGGTTTATTTTATTTTAGCGAATCGCACTTTTAATTAACTTAACATGTTTCACAACTGAACATTAATTTCTGAGTTATGAAAATTTGTAACACATATTTATTTAGCTATTATATTATTAAAAAGGGTTTGGTTAAATTTCAGGGTTCTTTGACATTTTTCTGGTTGGTTGGAAGAGATTGTCATTTGGTAATAAGTCCGCTAGGTTGTTCTTTATACAAATAAAGTACATTACAATTGATTTTTTAAGTTTTCATCTTTCGTTATTATTATTTTCTCACAAAAGTGGGCCCATTCTACGATAGTGTTACGATACGTAGATTTGCAGTATTGACCTAAAGTGAGAGGATATGGAGTGCCGGGCTATGGACCGATCTGGATCGAACCGTCTTATATTGTAGCTACCCTGTCGTCCTAATGGAACGTATAGGGTGATGATTATAAAAAAAATATTATCCGATAAACAATGGTATCGGTTACGGTATTATTAATTATTGATATGTCAGTTATTATCTTAATTTCAGAACTTGTTCCGCCAGAATATCTTAGTGTACTGCATTTTACAGATTCAAAACAATGTGCTCTTTGGATGATATTTTATCAAGAAGCAGCGCTATACAAGCTAGAACCTATTTATTATAAACGAATAAATGTCCATTACCCGTGACGAGAAAAATAGAAGGCATACTAAAAGTGGAGGATTATTTTACGTTGGTGCCACCGGAGATGACAATGAAAGCATATTTGTGATATGTATATCCTGTTGCAATTAACACGTTTAGCTTATCTGTGTCTTCTTTCTTTATAAGGTCTCTGATAACTAGGTTCTACGCCATTTGATTCTATTCTACGCCATTTGATTCCATATGCTGCTGTTTGGTTCCAGTTGTGCTGAGAATTAATGTTTTTGAGCGTGTCATATAGTCTTATAGCTCTTGTGCTGCTCACCATACTTTCAGGTTTCTTTAACAAAGATGACCTCCGTGGTCTGGTGGTAAAACGCTTGTCTGCCGATCCGGGGGTTGCGGGTTCGATCCCCCTGGAATCCAGATTTTTCAAATGGAATTCCAGTCTGGTTTTTACTTAGGACCCATTTAAATATCTTTCTGGTTGGTTGGAAGAGATTGCCACATGGCAATAAATTCGCCAGATGAAATAAAAAAAAATTTAAAATTATTGTTGTCGCTCAGAAATATTTCATTATTCCATTTATTTCTTAATTCACGTTTTAGCTAATTATTGTATAAATTGAATATTCTATATTGACTTATGTGACCTAGTTGGTAAGACGCCGGTCTTCCAGCCCCAGGAGTCGTGGTTCGATTCCCGTTAAAACTCAATTTATTTAAAAACATGTACCAGACTAGTTTTCCCTTCAAGCATCTTTAACATTATTCTGGTATGTTGCAAGAGATTGCCAAATGGTAATTAACACACCAGGTTGTACTTTAAAAAATGAAAGTGTTATATATACAATACAATTTTACTTTTACGAAACCATAAAATTAATTCCGTTTGCCAATGATCCCAATCCCCCTCCTGTGTTAAGGGTAGTGTTATTGATGTCGGTTTATTTATTTTATTACACCCCCGCTCCCGACCCTGCCGAGGGCTGCCAACCGCTACCCCCACTGCCTACGGACCCCTTGCCCAAATACCTGAGGGCACGCGATCCACATTAGCTTATTAAACTTTGAACGGAAGTCCACAGACGCTCTCAACTTTTCCATTTCGATTTGACCCTACGGAACCGCGGCTTATCTCACACCTGAAAGTTAAGTATTGATTGACGCTTGTAAGGCAGCTGCTGTACTGCTAAACTCGAAGTAAATCAACAAGGATTGAAGCCGATATATTATAATGCTCTTTCCGATTCTAGACTATGCGGACGTCTGTTACTTGGATGTTACAGAGGAACAGCTGGACAAATTACAGCGTCTTCAAAATGTGGGTCTAAGATTTATTTTCAACCTACGAAAGTACGATCATATAACTTCATACCAGAAGGCATTGAACTGGTTGAATGTTAGAAATAGACGCCAAATTCACATACTGTCTCTATTGTATAGTATCCTTAACTGCCCCGCCACCCCCTCTTATCTCGCCGAAAATTTTCAGCGCCTTTCCAATCATGGATTAGCACTACACTCAAACAGAGATTGCCTATTGGCCTTTCCAGTTTACCACTCCTCTTTTTTACGTCATCTTTTACTGTCCATGCAGTGAGAGGAATCAGTTACAAACCAATATAAGACTCGCTCCGTCCTTGGCATGCTTTAAGAAGCGACTGATAAAACTCTTAATTTCTAGTCAGTAAAATAACGTGTTTCATTCCTAATTTTTCTTTTCCTTTCCTCTCCACCATCCCTTCCGTTCCTTTTTATTGATGATATCTCACTTTATATGAAAAAGAATGTCTTTGTGGGGTTCGTGGGCGTGTGCTCACGTATATGTTTATGGATTTCGTGGGGATGGATAGTAATTTGAATGATTTATGCGACCACGTAACTTGCTTTATTTACTGTTGTCTGGTTGGTTGGAAGAGATTGCCGCCTGACAATAATCCCGCCAAATTGTATTTGCAATTAAAGTGTTAAATAAAAAATATTAAATAAATAATAAGTATTCATTCACCGAAATGTGATTTTTTTCAGTCACTTTGAGCAAAGGACGAAAATTTTTTTAAAGGACTTATGTTTGTACAAAAGAATTAACTATTTTACTAATTTATAATTTTATGTAGACTTGCTTATTACTAACTACAGTTGACTATTACAGAAGACTATTACATACTCGTATATATTCACAGTTAAGCAAGAAAAGGTGAGCTGCGCTTTTCGGCTGCGTTCTGGTCCCTAGCCAGCCTGATGAACGAAGCTTTACTGTCGAAGTCCATATTATAGAAACAACCAAGAGTATTTAAAATATCAGTTGAACAATGTATTTCGGAGTGTTCTGCCGCGTGGTTTGGCATATAGTGCTGTTGTTTTGAAAATGTTACAGTTCTCATCTTCAGGGCTAGTTTGTAGTAAACTTCGCCATAAGTAGCTTCATAAACCACGCTGTACACTTCGAAAGACCTCATACAACTGATACGAAGAATTACAAAAGCCTCAAAACGTATTCTTTAAAATATATCTTAATGTGTTCGATAAAATCCATATTTTTTTTTACTATAAAGACACATCACATTTTTTTTTTAATTTATTTTAGTGACTTACAAAAAAATGTTGAAGAACACTAACCATACACAGTTCGTTAACTCTATAAAAATAATTTTTGAACACTAAAACTATATCACAGAATTAAAAAAAAAACATGAACCTCTAGCGTGATTGAGCTTATTCCAGCCACCTCGTGATTGCCTGTTCAAAATTTACCACTCTAATTATTTGCAGAAACAAATCGCAAAAACGTTTTTAAATAATGGGGCATGTTGTTCCAAGCGAATTTATTAAATCTAGGTGAATTGATATTTACCAACATGTAGAACATATATTAGTCAGACTCTAAAAATAAAAATAAACAACTAACTTGACTATAATAATTATGCCTTTTTTACTTTTCCTCAAATCTGTCATTTATGTGTTATTTCTTATAAATAATTAACACCTTCATACTACTTATAACTAGATAACAATTCTTACAACTAATTATTTAGCAAGAACAAGTCCACTCGTTCAGGCTAGTTGTATTCCATCACATTCACTCAGACCTTGGTCGTCCCAGCTAATACTGTAGGTGGACTAGTCAGGCAACAGATAATGCTTCGGGAGCTTGTCCTTATAACGGAAGGGTAGGTCGGATTTACTCTCGTAAGCCCCCAGGGCAGCGACTAAGGGATTCTCAAATCTGTCATTTATGGGCTGAGAAACTGTTAAAAACTATTAAAGAGGTTTCTTTATTACCTTACGTCACAAATAGGTCATAACAATCTAAATATCTCCCTTAACAATGGAGGCAGATTTATTGGAGACAATTTATTTATTTTATTTATTTAACACTTTTATTGCAAATACAATCTGGCGGGCTTATTGCCAGGCGGCAATCTCTTCCAACCAACCAGACAAAAGTAAATTAAGCAAGTTACGTGGTCGCATAAATCATTCAAATGACTATCCATCCCCATGAAATCCATAAACATATACGTGAGCATATATATGCCCACGAACCGCACAAAGACGGACAATCACATTAACATTATTTTTCATATAAAGTGAGATATCATATATCAAAAGGAAAGGAAGGGAGTATCTCTGATGTGGCCGATAAGTTCTAATTATTATTAATATTATTTTTTCATTCAATGCGTAAATGTATTACGGAGAAATACCTTAAATCTTAACCCAGTATTTATTAGATTTATAGAGATATTAAAGTTTTTAAAAGCAATGTTACACATATTATAGAGATATTAAAGTTTTTAGAAGCAATGTTACACATACACATAAAAATAAATAGTTACACATCACAGGACAGGAAGGGTTAAAAGAATAATATTTCACTACATTTGGTAGAATAATCTACATACACATATAAGACACACGATTCCGTTAGACTCGATAGAAACACTACTTTTGTATTTTTTTCCTGCTGGCAATATAAGTGTACACCACTACTTACTAAATCACTAACCAAAATGTCTTGAGCGGATCCATAAGCGATGTTCAAGTCCTCTGCCAGCTCTCTGATGGTCAATTTGCGGTTTTCGGCCCACATTTCTTTGATTTTATTGATGTTTTCATCGGTTTTCGACTGCCACTGCGTTCGTCATCCTCGACCGACTCACGACCACTTCTGAAGCGTTCGTGCCACCAAAAAACACTTCTCCAACATTTTCAAGGTCTGCGGACCGTTAAATCCGTTTTTCACACAAAATGTAATGCAAACTCGTTGATGCACAGTTGATGACAAATCCAACCGGGTGACTGACAGCGCCACACGGTGGCCGGTCCTAAAACTTTTTTTATTAAGGTAGTATTTTGTTTAGCGTAATATAATTAACGATTATAATTCGATAATGTGGCTTAAGGCATTACCCACGCCAGATGAGTGCCGATCGATTAGATATATTGAGAGCTACTGACGAGTTAATGGTTTATTAATGTTACTTTAGAATCGTGGTTATAATAGATAACGATCTAGATTTTAAATGACAGTAAGAGGAGTCATTGTTATCAATAACTCAAATATATATTTAATTTCATAATGATCTAATCTCGTTCATTATGTCATAAAAATAACACCTGTTGTGACTGCATCAAAGCATATCTATTAATACATACACAAATATCATCACTCGTGTTTAGCGAAACAAACCTGTCAAATTAGTTATTAATTTGTATTATATTACCCTATCATTGTATACCTGATGGGTATACTATATTGCTTTGTGACAACTTCTTAGAACCAACTACATTTTTTTAAAGAAGCCTGAAGTGAAAAACACATACTCTTTTTTTAAAAGTAGGGTTCCAACGGATGACCTCCGTGACCTAGTTGTTAAAACGTCTGTCTTCCGACTCATAGATCGTGGGTTCGAAACCCGCATGGTATCCAGTTTTTCTTTTAAATAAAGTTTTCAATCTGGTTTTTACTAATGCCTCATAAACATCTTTCTATTTGGTTGGACAATATTGCTACATGACAATAATTCTATAAGGCTGTACTGTACGCAAATAAAACGTTATATATGATTCGTTCGGGCGCTGCTATAGCTGCCAGACGTAATTTGTTCAATATAAGTGGGTTCGAGTCCCTATTCAAATTTGTTTTCTAAACGATACAATATTTTTTTTAATTTGAAAATGGGAATCGTTTTCGCGACGATATCAGAAAATTAAATTTTGTGGTTTTAAATAAATTTTTAACGGAAAAAGCGGAACTAACAGCTGCTTACATTAGCTGTTAGTTCCGCTTTCTTTTTAAAAATAAAAAAATCCGTTAATCAAGCAAAGGCGAAAATTTTATAAATACTTTCCCTTCTTAACTTCCGCAATAATCGTGTTTAATCAACTGATATACAATTATATATTTAATCACTTGAAATTCAATTATTATTAACCCTTCCTGTCCTGTGATGTGTAACTAGTACACATTGCTTCTAAAAACTTTAATATCTCTATAAATAAAATAAATACTGGGTACAGATTTTAGGTATTCCTCCGTAATACATTTACACATTGAATGAAAAAATAATATTAATAATAATTAGCACTTATCGGGCACATCAGAGATATTTTGTGAAAATCAGGAATAAATTC
Source organism: Odontocerum albicorne (assembly GCA_949825065.1). Lineage (NCBI taxonomy): Eukaryota > Metazoa > Arthropoda > Insecta > Trichoptera > Odontoceridae > Odontocerum > Odontocerum albicorne. The sequence continues at coordinate 59,253,544 of OX463838.1, read as the reverse complement.
GCCAATACAATCAAACGTGTGCCAGTGTGTGACGTAGGTATATTCATTCTAAAAAACCCCGCTATAGGTGAGGAAGCGACGCTATTCACGTCTCACTCTCACTCTACTTCGGTATATGGGAATGCAAGAAGTAGAATCTCAGTTCGCTCGCTTCTCTCGCTCAGTAGCCAGCGGGCTTTCATTCGAGGTGGTAAAATACAGTTATTTAATTTGATTTTTGTAGCAAGATTCATGCTACACCATGCGTTAACTTGTTAAATCTGTGTTTCATGAATAAATTCCGTCTAAAAGTCATTCCATACTAGTCCATACACAGATACGCAATATTTGAACGATTATCTCAAATGGGATAAATTATAAATTCAAAAGGCCGTAGCTATTTCCGGATGTTTAAAGAACACTATCTGGAAAAACAAGTATATGAACATCCAAAGCATGGTGAGGATATATTGTACAAGATCTGTGTCCGCCCCATAATGACATACAGCATAGAGTCCAGAGCCAACACTGTCAGAACCAAAAATCTCCTTCGAACCGGCGAAATGAAGGTACTCTGGAGTATCACTTGCAAAACCCTTCGTGATAGAGTACGAAACACAGAAATCCGAAGAATGTGCGAAGTTGAAGATATTGTCAGATGGGAACGACAGAGAAGAAGGTTCTGGAACGAACATGTATCCAGAATGGCGGAACCAAGAGCCGTAAGAATGGCCAGGGACAGTATCCCCCAAGCAAGCAGATCTCCAGGACGACCTCCCAAAAGATGGAAAGACAGCTGGCAGTCGACATCATAAGAGGGAAATAATCATGCAGGACCATAACAGTCCTAAAAGAAGAAGAAAAAGAAGGATAAATTATGATTTGATTTTTTTAGAAATGTTTATAGATACTTCAAATTTGTCTTCTTATTTACCATCAGCCAATGCGTGAGATCTTTTGTGCTTATTGCCAAGATCCAAGGTGGAAATGTTAACCTTACCACGCGAAGCACCTTTCTTTACACTATTCACCCTTCTTGCACTCGTAGCTGGACGGCCTCGAAGCCTTATTTAAACATCTTGAGATTAAAGACTCTGTCGTGTATCTCATAGAAATCTTTAATTATATTTCTGATTATTGGCATTGAACCCACAAACAATACAATTGCGTTATCATTGAGATGTTATTTTCTAACAACAGTGCGAGAAAAAAAATCCAATCTTGAAACGTATTAATTTTCATACTTATTTCCTTTTAACCTTTTAATAACAAATGATGAATATCTTTTTGATAAATAATTATGAACCTTCCGATTCAAGAAGCGAACATCCTTGGCTAAAGAACAGGAACTAATATAATTTATCAAGCGATGAAAAGTAAATAAATAATGGCATATGGAATCAATTGATTGACAAGCTGAGGTTATATTTTGTTGACAAATCAAAGTGATCCACCTCGGCAATATGAATATACTCGTAACCGAGTATATCCGTGTACGGTACGTGACATGAGGTGATTGCTACCTGAGTGATCACTGATCGGCATGCAAAGTATGTTCGGCCATCGGCCTCGATCACATTACCTTTTTCCTTTATTTATTATGATTGTACTTGAGACGAAATTCTAAGAAATGTTACGTAAAAAATATTATTATTTGATAAATTGTTGAGATACAGGAGGACGGCGGTTCGAACGCCAGGCTATACTATTCTTCTCGAAAAATACAAACATTTTTCTATTTAGTTTCCACCTATTCGAGGGTATAGGAATACACATGACTTTGGTCGTATTGCATTACAATTTCGTTGTACACAGAACAATTTGGGGGGTTTATTGCGATGTGATCATCTATAACGACTATCCAGAAAGGCGTCAACAAACGTTCATTAAAAACAAGGACAAAAACCCTTTTATAAAAAATCTGATCCGTGTAAATCCAACCCACAACCCCAGAGCTGGAAGAAAAATCTTATCAACTAAGCCACATAGATCGTTTATTCTTTAAAAGAGTGTATATACAAATATTTTTGATTAGCTTTTCCAGTTCAACGCTCCTCTTTTTTCACGTCGTCCTTTACTGTCCATGCAGTGAGACTCTGGAATCAGTTACAAACCAATATAAGACTCGCTCCGTCGTTGGCATGCTTTAAAAAGCGACTGAGAAAAATCTTAATTTCTAGTCAGTAAAATAACGTGTTTCATTCCTAATTTTTATTTTCCTTTTTCTCTCCACCATCCCTTCCTTTTGCTTTGATTGGTGATAGATATCTCACTTCATATGAAAAGAAATGTTCGGGTGATCGTCCATCTTTGTGGAGTTTGTGGGCATATATAATATATGCTCACATATGTGTTTATGGATTTCGTGGGGATGGTTAGTCGTTTGAATGATTTATGCGACCATGTAACTTGCTTAATTTACTTTTGTCTGGTTGGTTGGAAGAGATTTCCGCCTGGAAATAAGCCAGCCAGATTGTATTTGCAATAAAAGTGTTGAATAAATAAAATAAATAAATACATATAATTTATTTTCATTATAAACGATATATACTCGTATATAAAGATTTTTCCGTAATGCAATATACCATACTAGGTTAGTCAATAAGTTTTGAAAGCGACATCTATGGAGCAGTAGAAAAACCAAATTTTTTACGCCATTTTAATATTTCATCTTTCATAAGAAGGTACTCAAAATTTCATTTCGATCTGTCAATTCATTCTTTGTTTACAAGCCATTTGAAGTTGACGTGTCAGTGTATTTTTTTACAATGGAAAAATCCGAATATCGTGCAGTGATTAAATTCTTTGTTTTGGAAGGTTTATCGGGTACTGAGATCCATGCAAAGATGGTGAAAGTATTAAAGGAGTCTTCTCCTTCATTTCCAACCGTTCACCGATGGGTTTTGGAGTTTAAGCGTGGCCGTACAAGCGTTGAAGACGATCCACGCTCAGGACGTCCAAAAAGTGCATCAACACCAGAAATCATAGCGAAAATACAGGATATGGTTTTGGAAGATCATCGATCGACTGTGGGTGTGATAGCTGATACCATAGGCATCTCACATGGAACAACATGGCATATTTTGGCTGAAGTTTTGGGTTTCAAAAAACTGTGTGCACAATGGTAGTACGTTCAACGATTATTCCAACCAATAAAATTAAGTTTCTGCGATTAAGGCTTGATGTGTGGAAACTTCTGTAAGGAGTGTTATTATTACCAACCTGAGAAAAATATTTTTATATTTATCTTTTGTATCCAAAAATATTGGATTTTAGTATTGTATTGTATTACAGTTTCGTTGTATACGGGCTTATTCTTCACAAAACAGATTTTAAAGAAACCTTAAGTGAAAATTAGACTGGAACTTTTTTTAAAACATTTGGCTACCGACGAGAATCAAACCCTCAACCACCGGGTTAAAATACGAGTATCTTACTAACTTGCCCACGGAGGTCATCAACTTTGAAGCAGAATTTCCTAACAATCAACCAAATAACAAACTCCATAGACAATTTATTGTCTTGTCTAAAATTGTCAGTAAAACCGGTCGGGTAATGAATTGTGACTAATATCATTTTACCATAGACAAAACGAAAAGAAAATGTCAGCCATAGAACGCTTGTTGGGTTTGCATTCCAAAAATTACCTCAATTCTTAGTATTCAGTTAATAGTGAAATTCATGCTCTAGTTCCATTTATGACTATTTTACAATTTCGATCGAATTCATGTGATGACTCAAACCAATAGTTTGAACTCTCGCGTGATGTTACATCATAATTTTGTGTTGAAAATGGACCAAATTGTTATTGACGCCTGTAATTTCGATTCCCAAATTTCTACATATTTTTAGTGATTTATTACTTGTCACTATTGAGCTAAAAAAAGTGACATGGGCATAATTATGGAAATCACTAAACGCATTCACCTCGCTAACAGGTGTTAGTTACTTAATTCACAAAATCTTTCGCAAATGATTCGTTCTGATATTAAAAACCAGGACCAATTCTCTGTGAAGAACTGATGGTTGATATTGAACAAGCGAGATAAACAAAAGAAACGTTTAACGAAAAATATTTATTAAAACAAAGTACCCAGATAATAGTAAAGTACATGTTTAAACATGAAAAAAAGTCCAACTACAGTAGCTGATCAGCTCAGTCAGATTCACATATGGCTATATGGTATAGGTGGCATCCTCAGCATCAGTCTCATCTTCAGTGATATTATCGTCTTCGGAATCCTCAATCATATTTTCCCACAAAATATCATCTTCAGCACCGTCCATTTTACTACGCACAGGCACGTGTAAACAATGACGCCTTTTGAAACTCTCATTACAATGTTGCCATTTCGCTAATCGCGAGTAGTGAATTTAAAGTTACCCACTATGTTTGAGACTCGAATATAAGGCGACCCCTTTATTTACGTGTCGCCTTTTTAAATAAAAATCTCGCCTTATAGTCGGGCTAATACGGTACTCTAACTGGACAGTGTTAAAATCTGCTAAAATGAAGTCCACAGCTTTGATGTGTGGAAGTGTAATGTTGATGTTGAAAAATTATTAAAAGAGCCGAAAAAATATTGTTGAAAGAGGTGCACTGAAAATAATACATGGGGGGATAATGTATGATTCAGTCATATATTGTCCCCCCATGGGGGGACAATGTATGACTGAAATACGGACTGAAATAATTAGAGATGAATGTGAACTTGAGGATGATGTGTTGAGTAAGATGAAGAAGAGCACTCTGAGATGGTTTGGGCATGTAGAACAAATTAATGAAGAAAGACTAACAAAACTGTGGCGGTCGCCCACTCGGAACACTGTGGGCGTTCATACATACGGTCAATGACCGATGAAGTGACCTTTGCATTTCTCGACAAATTTAAATAAACAAGTCCAAAGTTAACACGCCGGCCATTCAACCCGCAGCCCGGAGCGGACCGCATTCCACGCCGGAGCGAGAACGCACCACGGCTGTCTCGCCAGTTCCGTATTTGAATGATACCTACATATAGTACAACATTAATCGTTTCGCTAATGCAGAAACGAGACGAAGGATATCTTGCTCGCATTCCCGCACACACGCGGAAATAGTATAAATACCTACGTTTACTAATAAAAACTCTTCTTCCGCATTGCGATCCAAAACGTGTTTTATTTATCAACAAATCATCATCACCTCTTCCCTTTAGGGCTTAGCTCCTAAAAAACTAAAGGAAGACGATGGAAAGTATGGTTGGAGCAAGTGAATGATATTATGAAAGAAGGAAACGTAAAAAGTCAAAGAAATAGTTGTTATATGAGAAGGTTATGGATGTACAAAAGGCGAAGGATGTATATTGAGATAGAAAGTCTGACACTTTGTCCTCTAAGCCTACCTCGACAGGGAACTGGCTTGATTGTATGTATAAATGAAGTGCTGCGGTCTCTATTATGACTGACTGTGTAATAAACTCGTTTGTGATTTGTATCAGTGGATCGAATACTACCACCTCTTTTCTAGTTTTTATCGGTCAGAGCTACCATAAATACTATACGTCCGGCCACCCAAGTTTTTTACAATGTTTTGGCATGCACCACTTTCATACAACATGCCTTACTCTTCAGTTCTCAGTTTTTACAGAGATTGTACTTTTAAAAGTACATTCACTTCGAGCAATTTGTAACAAGTTTTTTCTACCTCTTTTTTTTTCTAGATGTGCGTGTGTCTGTCTGTAGAAGTATGCGTGTTAGTTAATATATAATCTAAAACTACAAATACAAAATAATTATTTACAATGTTATCAAGAGTATAATATATTATATAATATTTATAGTTAAGGCATTAACATTGTGGAGGTTTAAATATATTGTAATTTGCTTTGTCAAACACCGTTTATTCCACTTTTTGTAACGGTATAACAATACCGGTTTCAAGACTTTCATCTCATCATCAGGGAAGCTGTTTGTGCTCTCATGATGATGAGGTGAAAGCCTTGAAACCGGTAGGGTTATACCGTTACAAAAAGTGGAATAAACAGTATTTGATAAAACAAATTATATCATATATTGTATTTTATCAAAGGTTTCGGCTTAAAGCATTCTGTGCTTTGGCTGAGCATCCAAACGTTACATACAGTAAGTAATACTTTCGGCCATAATCGGCTAACTTCGGCTTTGTAGAGCGTCGTCTCTGTCATTCGTGCACGTGTTCCGTCGCGATTTGTCAATCGTTGTCAAGCGTTCTAGGGACAGAGACGACGCTCTACAAAGCCGAAGTTAGCCGATTATGGCCGACAGTCTCTTTCTTAAGCCCGATGTGTATTACTTACCGCCGGATACTGTACATACTATATGTACAATACATACCAGCAGGGAGGCGGGATTTTTTAAATTGAGGAATGCTGTCGCCATTTTGAAAACACCTGCGCTTGTTAAAAATCACGATACGAGTATTGAAATAATATACACTAGCTAAAAGTCGAGTTTTGTAATAAATATTATTTGGTATACTGAAAAAATTCACCATGACACAATTTTTTTTTTGTATACAACATACAACCATTAGGGGATGCGGCCCTTCCATAGCGTCTATATACGCCACGCCACTGATATATATCATCAGCACACGCCGTTTCCTTGATGAGGGAGGCAGAGAGCGCAGAACGTCAGATTTTCCTATATTGACTCAAATATTTCGCCTATTCCAATATATATACACCTTCTCATATAACTCCTTTGATTTCTCTTACTTACAACTTTTTTTTCTTTTAAAATATAATTCACTTGATTCAACCATATTCTCCTTGATCTTTCACTACCACGCCTTCCACTCACATTTGCTATGTACATTTGTTTTTTTAATGTGCTGAAACCATTCCAGAGCGCTCTTCTCCATTTTAATGTGCTGAAACCATTCCAGAGCGCTCTTCTCCATTTTAATGTGCTGAAACCATTCCAGAGCGCTCTTCTCCATTTTAATGTGCTGAAACCATTCCAGAGCGCTCTACTCCATTTGAATGTGCTGAAACCATTCCAGAGCGCTCTCCTCCATTTTACTCAACACACCAACCACGTACATCCCTTATAACTTAATTTCGTATTCTGTCATACAAAGTCATCCCATGTGTTCTTCTAAGTATATACATTTTAACAACATTTATACGGTTCTTTCCAGAATTTTTCCACGTCCACATTTCACTTCCCTACATCAAAATGGGTACTAAAACACTATTATGGACTGTCAACATAGCAGATTTTGATACTGTCCGGTTCGAGTATATATGTTTTAGTGCCCCTATGATATTGTTTCATATCGCTACACGTCATTCGATATCCCACCTAACTCTTCCATTATGAGTAAAATACTACCTTAATAGCAAAATTCTTCCCCTCTTATCTTTCATAACTCATTCATATAAACCCAAACCATCCCGCAGTGTTCCTCTTCATCTTACTCAATACATCAGTCTAAAATATACATTCCATTTAATTTAAATTATATTTTTTTGTTGACTTTTCAACCCGCACACCTGACTGACTATCCTGCACACTGTCCGAAAGTATATTATTTTTTTAAATAGGATTCCAGTCTGGTTAACACTTAGAGCCTATAAAAACATATTTCTGGTTGGTTGGAAGAGATTGCCACATGGCAATAAACTCGCCAGGTTAAAAAAAACAGTATAGTTGAATGAAATAAGTGATATTCTGAAAACGTAGAAAGTCAGAGAAATCGTAGAAATTGAATGGATGGTGGAATAGGCGAAGGATGTGTGTCGATATAGGAAAGTTTGGTGATTTATCCTCTCTGCAGACCCCGACAGCGAGATCTTCTTCTCCCTGGCTCCATCCCAACTTACTGTCTGCGAAGACAGTCGGGGTCAGCTTTCCTCGTCCTCAGGTTGTATGCTCTTCTGTCCCGGACTACATCCCCCAGGCCGTGCCTCTGCATGAGGTTATCCTTTTGTACCACCCATGAATTCTTTGGTCTTCCTCTGGTTGTTATTCGAGAAAGATCCATGGAGATTGCCTGGTTCACAATGTGATAGGGTGCTCTGCGTCCAACGTGCCCACACCATCTCAATCCATCTGCCTCTCCTCCATCTTAATGTTGATGTATGTAACACCCAGGCTTCCACGAATGCGTGAAGACCCCGACAGCGAGATGCCGTGATTATATGTATGCATTTAATATATATATACGCGATTCTCAACGATTTCAGATCTTTAACCCAATATTTACTGTTGCTTTTCATACATAATTGATTGTAAGCATTTAAATACGTAGATAACAGTGCTAAAAGTATTTACGATGACTGATTATGCCGATTAGAACGTCGATAACGCATTATGATTCCAACCAGACTGTAACAAGGTGTTTAAGCGCCCCGGGGCAGTAAATAAAAAACGTACCCCTTACATAATACAAAACTTCTCTCTTTGGTGGCTATTTTTACATGTCAACATTTCGCTCCCATACAAAAAAGTTGCGGACTATCATCGTCTTAGCAGATTTCAATATTGTCCGTTTCGAATATGCACATTCACATTTGAACTGTATTGTATGGCACCAGTACAAAGGCTGTATTGTCCGGTTCGAGTATGCACATTCACATTTGAACTGTATTGTATGGCACCGGTACAAAGACTGTATTATCCGGTTCGAGTATGCACATTCACATTTGAACTGTATTGTATGGCAGCGGTACAAAGACTATATTGTCCGGTTCGAGTATGCATATTCACATTTGAACTGTATTGTATGGCACCGGTACAAAGACTGTCTTGTCCGGTTCGAGTATGCACATTCACATTTGAACTGTATTGTATGGTACCGGTACAAAGACTGTATTGTCCGGTTCGAGTGTGCACATTCATATTGGAACTGTATTGTATGGCACCGGTACAAAGACTGTATTGTCCGGTTCGAGTATGTACATTCACATTTGAACTGTATTGTATGGCACCGGTACAAAGACTGTATTATCCGATTCGAGTATGCACATTCACATTTGAACTGTATTGTATGGCACCGGTACAAAGACTGTATTATCCGGTTCGAGTATGCACATTCATATTGGAACTGTATTGTATGGCACCGGTACAAAGACTATATTGTCCGGTTCGAGTATGCACATTCACATTTGAACTGTATTGTATGGCACCGGTACAAAGACTGTCTTGTCCGGTTCGAGTATGCACATTCGCATTTGAACTGTATTGTATGGCACCGGTACAAAGACTATATTGTCCGGTTCGAGTATGCACATTCATATTGGAACTGTATTGTATGGCACTGGTACAAAGACTGTCTTGTCCGGTTCGAGTATGCACATTCATATTTGAACTGTATTGTATGGCACCGGTACAAAGACTGTATTGTCCGGTTCGAGTATGCACATTCACATTTGAACTGTATTGTATGCACCGGTACAAAGACTGTATTATCCGGTTCGAGTATGCACATTCATATTGGAACTGTATTGTATGGCACCGGTACAAAGACTATATTGTCCGGTTCGAGTATGCACATTCACATTTGAACTGTATTGTATGGCACCGGTACAAAGACTGTCTTGTCCGGTTCGAGTATGCACATTCACATTTGAACTGTATTGTATGGCACCGGTACAAAGACTGTATTGTCCGGTTCGAGTATGCACATTCACATTTGAATTGTATTGTACGGCACCGGTACAAAGACTGTAGAAATAGTTGAATGGCTGCTGCTCGGAGACTTCGGCTCACTTGATGCTTTCCGGTGAAAAGTAGAAGGGTGAAGAGATTCCTCTTTAGCAGGTAGTTGTTGGTCGCAAGTAAAATGCAGTAGACAGGAGTGAACTGAGAATATATTTTTTGACTTTGGCGCTCCTTATGTGCGGCCAATCGCTCATCGCAAGCGCCTGTTTTCGCCCGTGCATGCCGTCATGACTTGCGAGATATCACAATTCTCGCACGTTTTCGCATGCATGGGCCAGCCGACTTTTGATACTGTCTCGCGCGATGGCCGCGCATATGGAACATTTCAGTTACGGTCGTAACATAGCACGGACATCAACAAACATAAAATTATACATACAAAATATCAAACAAGAATTTATACATAAAAAAATACCAAATAAAAAGAAAATATATCAATCATATATTATGATGACGCATACGTCCGATACATGTGTATTTGTGTTGTCTTTCTTCATTCATTCATTCATTCTACATTCCCAAACCATCCCAGAGAGTTCTTCTTCATCGTACTCAACTGATCAGCCTAAATAAGTACATCTCATTTTATGTCAACTACATTGTTTTCTTAAGTTTTCATCCTGCACACCTGACTGACTATTCTGCACACTATCCGATTTTCAAAATATTTCTGACTTGTAAATATTTAATAAAAGAGACAAGCTTTTTTTATTGATCATATATTGAAATTAAAAAATATTAAGTTCAAAAGTGCTTGATTACTTTTAACAAATTTAGATAATACAAATGGATTATCTAAATTTGTTAAAAGATGGAGGATGTGCAGCAGATGTAACACATAGAATTAGTGTGGGATGGATGAAGTTTAGATCAATGACGGGAGTTCTATGTGATCCGAAAATGCCAGTAAAGTTAAAAGGAAAAGTATACCAAACGATTGTCAGACCCGCACTCCTCTATGGCTCCGAATGCTGGACGATGTATAACTCTTACTCTAGGCAACTAGAAACTTCTGAAATGCGCATGCTAAGATGGTCAGCTGGTGTGTCCCTAAGAGACAAAATAAAAACCTCACGCATTCGTGAAAGCCTAGGTGTTACAGACATCAACAGCAAGATGGAGGAAAGGCGATTGAGATGGTACGGGCACGTTGGACGCAGAGCACCCGATCACATTGTGAACCAGGCAATCTCCATGGATGTTCCTCGAATAACAACCAGAGGAAGACCAAAGAATTCATGGGTGGTGCAAAAAGATAACCTGATGCAGAGGCACGGCCTGGGGGATGTAGTCCGGGACAGAAGAGCATACAACCTGAGGACGAGGAGAGCTGACCCCAACAGTCTTCGCAGACAGTGAGTTGGGATGGAGCCAGGGAGAAGAAGAGGAAGATAATACAAATAGATTAATTAGATAAAAACATGCGAGTTGATACGTACAGTTATAAACATTTATTACAGTCAAAAAGTATTAAACATATTCTTATTTTGAACAAATTGGTTAGAAATATATGCACGGTAAAAATGAAATCCTGTGTCATCGAAAAGTTTCAAGCAATACACGTATCTTGCTTTTTATGTCCTAATCCGTGCAACGGCACTAGTGTTAACAACGTAGCAATTTTTTTGATATTTTTAAAAGTTAAAAAAAATGTACACATATTTGAATGCTACTATTCTTCTGAAAAAAGATTCGTAAACCAATGATTCTGAACACTTGAACATCACTTTTTCTCGTTATAAGAAAAATAACAATTTTTATTTTTTACACAATCAATGAAGCTCCAGTTCTGCGCCCCAATCCGGGCTGCGACCGGGGCTGATGCCCCTCTAGCCCACCCATAGTTCCATCCCTGATTTCAACTCACAGATACCATTTGCCCGCACGTGGACATATTCCCGATACCATGTATAATCTCTTGATATCTTAAATCTTAATAACGAGATTAAGCTTAAATAATTATATTACCGTGAAAAAACAATGCAAATAATCCAACTGTTTTTTTATTTTTTTTATCCACTTTGCACGGATTTCTCCTGTTACACAAAGAGGGTCTGCTTCTAGCGTTAGCTTATTCGTTAGGAAGAATATCAGCCAGGATTCTTCTCATACTGCTAGGCGGTACCGAGAATATATCAACAGTGTCATTCAGTTGGTTCAATATCTCTATACCACGCGTGACTGAGTGTTTAGCCATGATACTCGTTCTGTAAGTTGGTATGTAGAACAGAGGGTGATTCCTTGCACCTTGAAAAACCATAAGTAAGAATATCGCAATGGATTACTGCCTTCTTGTTTCGAGGCTTCTATAGTTACACACCGTGAAAAGTTCGGCATGGTGAGTATATTTTGGGTAATCGCTCTTTGTTCTGTACCATAGATATCTGAGGATTTTTTTTGTATTTGTTCTATATTGTTTTTATATTTGAGCTGATGGGGAGCCTAAACCGTTGATGCATATTCTAATTTGGTTCTTATTAGATAATTATATAAGTTTCGAAGGATATCGGTGCTGTTAAATTATCTTGATATTCTCATTATAAAACCGAGTAGTTTGTAACAGTCCGATATCAAATGTTCATTGTTCGATCGTTCCATCTGTTTATTTATTTCATTTACAAATTAGTGTTTATTACTGTCGCATACTACAGCTAACGTGAAATTGTATTAATGCTTATAAACCTCCAATGCGCCGATCCATTGGCGTAACTTTGCTATACTAAAATGCCCGCGTCGCCGATGAATCGGCGACGCGTTTAAATGCATTCTTGAACTTTGTATTTATTCACCAGTTATAAAACGGTCAAAAACAGATAAACTTTTGCGGAA